>CM019177.2:58752145-59352145 GCA_009739505.2 Apolygus lucorum
AAATCAATATCGATATCTACAATACTTCTTAAAAATATCAAATATATCTTTTTAAAATATCCAATAGAATCAAAGATTATGAAATTAATATTTGGCAATCAACACAATATTTTTAAAAAATTAAAAACTAGGTAAGTTTCAATAAAAAAAAAAAAAAAAAAACATCATCAAAACACTATACTAATTATGTAATCATTCCTATTACATTTAATTTGTCTAAAGCTCTTAAAAAGTTTTTTGAAAAACTCATTTTAACAAACATTTTCTCTCCATTATATTCATTACCCATTGAAAAACTCATTTTAATAAATATTTTCTCTCCATTACATTCATCACCCATTGGTAAACTCATTTTAATAAACATTTTCTCTCCATTATATTCATCACCTATTGAAAAACGCATTTTAATAAATATTTTCTCTCCATTATATTCATCACCCATTGAAAAACTCATTTTAACAAACATTTTCTCTCCATTATATTCATTACCCATTGAAAAACTCATTTTAATAAATATTTTCTCTCCATTATATTCATCACCTATTGAAAAACGCATTTTAATAAACATTTTCTCTCCATTATATTCATCACCTCTGTACCATCGGCAAAAATCAAAAATCAGTGAATTTAGTGTGGTTTTAAAAAACTGGTTTAAGGGTGAGACTTACGATAAATCAGGAACACACTCCTATCTAAATTTAGCTGACCATAATGCGATCGTTGTTCGTTTCGAGTTGTACTCAGTTTTGCGTCCTTAACAACAAGTAATCAAATTTCCTGATAATTAGGGCAGCCTTAACTCCACGTTTCTTCGAACTGAGTGTGAAGCGTTTATTTCTTCCAAATAAACTTGATTGTGTAATAGGTATGTGGTAGGTAGGTAATATCTATGGTTGGTAGATGGTGACAATAGCAAAGCTGTGTTCGTTGCAGACGAGTGATCTATAAAGAAAAATAATCTATCTATAAATCTATATAGGAAAGCCCGTTTATTCAGTTAGGAATTTCCCATTTTTAGCAGGCATTTATTGTTCGATTTTGATGATTCCAGCGGTAATTTTTTAGTTTTTTAATTTCCTAGGCAGATGCACTTAACGAATTTGCGTTCATTGAAAAAAATACTAACCCGGAACGAGGAACGAACGGCGACCAACTGAGACCCCCTTGTGATGCTGCTTGACTAGAATGGCATATTTAACGTAATGATCCAACGATGAGAAAGTACCATCTAACAAGTCAAAAGTTGATGAGGCTTGAAGGAATTTCTTCAAATTGGTTTTCCATCGGAAAGAATCAGTATTTAATAAGTCCCAAGAACATCACGGATGCTGAATATGAATTCCAACCTTTCAATACCTACCGTGGGATTTCACATTGTCAAAATTTGATACATGAGACCATAACCTCAGTTTTCATGCGAGGCATTTCATAAATTAAAAACTCGAGAAATGGTCAAATTGAGCTATGAGAGTGGCCTACTTAGGTCGTAATATCGCATGGTGAGAACATTAGTGACGTATGTCGATACCCCTGTGAAGTCATTAGTGACGTAACTCGAAAAATCAAGTTTTGAATAAAATGGCGCGAAAGATTTGTTGTAATTTCAGAAGACGATTACAACCGAAATTTATGGGATAAATTAACCTTTTTTTTTCTTTCGTCTCTGTTTATTCCATATTTCTCAACACTAATTAACTTTTTTTGAAATAATCGTTTTTTCCCCATTTTTTTTACGAGTTACGTCGTTATTGCACAACAGTTGCACATCGTGAAGCCATGAATAAGGAGGATAGTGACGTAAGTAGGGTTGATAAAAACAATTACAGAGTGAGTTTGAACGCTTTTTATTTCAACGTCTTATGGTCATAAAATGAACTTATTTTAGTGAAATTTGAACTAATTATCTTTTAATAAAATTACTGTACGTAGCCAACTTCACTATCACACACAAAATCACCATTGAGTTTTCAATACCGAAAGTATTTTTTTCTCAGATATCAATCACAGTGCTCAATAACTAGATTAGAATGTATCACATTATTCATAACCAAATTTAATCACTCATTGAAACTCAAAATTCTGGCTCACAACTAAAATTATTAAGTCTTCATTCTCTTTACGTTGGAAAAGCTCTAACGCATAAGCAAAATTAGATAAGTCTTCATAGCACATTATTTTGAATTAGCAAAATTAAAGTTCCTAGGCATCTATAACCTATGCTTTCGGCACAATTTGAACTAGGTTGGTGACTAGTCAGTCTTATAAGTTAAATTGAGTCCCCTTTCTCTCTACATCCGAAAAAAACGAACAACTTGAACGGTAAATGAAAAAACCTGAACATAGAAACTCGAACCAAGATTTTGAAAAAATCTCATTTTCCTCAACGTTTCTTACTCAAAAATCAAGTTATTGTAAAAATTTGCGTGGACTGAATCAATAGCTCTATTTGCAAGGAGGGCTTGGAGATCATCAAATTTTTTTCTTGATACTGGCAAAGGCTCTGCATAAGCTGACTCTAATTCGTAGCTCACCAACGAAGGTAGTGATCTTCTTCTTGTAGCACGTCTGACACACACTGACTTGAATTCCATTTGCGTAAAGGATGTCTTATAATGAAAATGATCCAAATCTGATTTGTCCACTTGGATCGCAGAAATGGGTTGCTATCGCTGTACCCCCCGGAATTGTACCCCCCGAGCATTGAGCCCCCGTCATTGTTCCCCCGGAGTGGAATCGATTTGGGAAGGTTTTGCTGTACCCCCCGGAATTGTACCCCCGAGCATTGAGCCCCCGATCATTCTACCCCTGAGCTCCTTATCAGTTGGATACTATAACGCACTTCCATACAACCACCCGGCAAAGTACCCCACCTCATTGGTGTCGCAATCAATGTTAGTGCTTCGATTCTTGAATCTCAATAATCGATTCTCTATAAATTGATGTATGATTCACATTTACGCAAATTAATCCGTAATTACCTATAATAAATTGTATTATTGAAATGAAACCTTTCTTGAAATGGTGGATATTAAATATTGTAATTATTTTAATTTTAAAAAAGTAATTTTTTTTTTGTAATGAATATTCTTTCAAACAAGTTAAAATTTCAAAAATGAAGTTCTATCCACATTTAAAGGTAGATTACGACGAGACTTATTTTGATAAATACGAGATGAAAAATTATCAAAAAGATAGAATCAAAATTCAAGCACTCTAATCTCAAAGGAAAATTGTTTATAAGGGAAAAAGAATGAACGATTGTTTATGGATGTTTAGTAACTTGATATTCATGAATCCACACAACGCTGTAATTGGCGGTAAATTCAAATTTTGTTCTTAGTTTACCATAAATATTGGGCTTGAGCATTGTAACGTGAATCCACATTATACTTGGTACTTGATGGGCATTTTACTGGGGTGGAGATATGAATAAGTATTGTATGTAAAAATCTGTTGGTCAGGTTTTATTTCACTAAGTACTTACTTACCTGCACAAAAATCATCAGCCTTAACTGTGACCTACATTTTTGTACCAACGTTTTGAAGCAATTAGGTAAACTGAACAAATCCAAACTACTTGAGATGGTTTTCCCTACGTTTGTTAAAAATCGAATTTAAAAGAGAAAATAAAAATCTGATTCCAAAATACTGCCGTTCAAAGGAGAAAAGCAGTAACTCGATTTTTTCACATTTTCAGCTCAATCTCCACCTTTTGGTAGGTTTTTCAATGGTGAAAAACAGTCTCCTATGAAAATTTAAGAAGTTATTACCATTAGTAGGTAGACTGCCTTCTAATAATAATGGGTGGTACATGGGTAAAAGACAGTTTGCCTTGAGCAATCCAAAAAACAGCAATACGGTCTCTTTAACCCATTTCCAGCCAAGGGTACAAAAAATGACAAAAACATATTTTTTTCCTTATTTTATATTTTATTAGGGTCTGAATAATGAAGAAATGCAAAAAGTTTAAATTAAATTAAAGTCTTAATACTAGATATAGAGGGGGACGTAAACGTCTTCTTGGCCGGAAACACTATCGGACGTGGTACTGCTTGAAACACTCGGGATGCAGGTTCACATCACATTTCTCGCACATGTACAAACTCTTACCATCTCAAATTTTGCACTTTCTCCGCTTTTGGTCCGCATTTCTTATTATAATGTGCCCCACGTTGTCGAATCTGGCGTTTGATGAATGGGATGCCGCAGATGGACCATACGAAACCATAGGGCCTTTTTCGTGCACTTCGAATTTCATCATTTCCCGCACAACGTTAGAGAGAAATTCTATTTGGGAAACGGATTTTGAATTGATTCATTCAATTGATTTGATTCAACAACTGAGAGCAAATCTATTACCACGCTTCCTCCAAGACCCAAATCTGCAGTAATGTTGAAGCCTGCTCCTCCGTAAGGAAAACTTGAATTGAATAAGTAACCGTCTTCTGAATAAAGACACCATAATTTGAAACCAAATCTTACAGGCTTATTCATCATAAACATTTTGGAAGTGTCGTCCGAAAAACGGTACCATCTCTTCATCAACGGATAGCCTGTCCGAAAAAACTCCGAACTTCAAAAAATTGTCTCTGAGCTTATCAAAAAGTGGTTGTAGCTTGGAAAAACGATCGTTTTTGTTGAGTTTGGTATTGTCTTTGAAATGTAGGTATTGCTTTTCTTATAAACATGACTTCTTTGTCCTCATCCCGAGACCAATACATGTCGATTTGGGGAAGCGTGTGGTAGCCAGTAAGGAGAAGTATCCCAAAAAATCTGCGGATTTCATTTGAAGTTGTATGAAAAACTGAATCATTTTTTTGGCGGGCAAATCTAATCGTTTCTTCAACTATCAAATCAATCAGTTCAGCAATATTGGGAGTGAAAAAGTTTTGTTATCATGATTAGCGACCGAAGTCCACTCCCCGTTGACTCTTCACCTCGGAAGATAAGAGTATATGATTCCGGCCAAGAGGACGCTCACGTCCCTACTTACTGTTTTCAAAGGTCACGGCCGTTCCTTCATTAGGAAGTGGACCTACATCTTCTTTCATCTTTCTTCTACAATTAAGTTGTTACTCAAAACCAGAAAAAAGCTAATCCGTTCAATTTTTCATATTTAAATTTGACTTTGACTTTGACGAATCCGAAAAGTGAAAAATGCCGATATTTACAATTTTTTTTCAACAGCTTAAGGACGATTTTAAAAGTTGAAAAAAATTAGCAGCATCCATTTATATGTCTTTAATCATTTAAAATAGTATAACTAATGGAAAATGAACTGTGGAATTTAAAAAAAATAGTAATGCTGAGGGGACGTATACGTCCCCTTGGCTGAATATGGGTTAACTGAAACAAGGTGGTTTTCCGTTGCTTTGATCAGGCAATCGGAAGAGAAGTAGGTACAACAGTTTGGTTGATAGAATTGTGTTTCCCCATTGTCAGCTACCTCTTACTGCTAGCTCGGATACTGCTCTCGAAGCGCTGTTTTTCACCATTGGATTCATCACAGATCCGGCCCCAAATGTCGCCCAAAACACTGTTTTCTTCCGTTGCATCTGGTGAACATTTTGAAATGCCAGCTTTCGTCGTTTTCTCGTCATAATATGTTGAGTTTTAAATATATAACAGCGAATATATGGTTCGTAAAACATGTTATGAGGTGCGAAAATGGTCGTTGCGTGCAAAAAACTAAAAGTGATGAAAATAGTGTTCATCGAAGCGCGAGAATTTGCGTCCAACGGAGGTTGACATGTGGTGACAGCGTTGTTGAGAATCAGTATGTACCTAATGAGTTCCCCGCAGAGATTTTCCCAATTAACCTTCATCCGCTCGCGCCCCCCTGAGTCACACTAGCGATCGCGGGGCGGCTGATAGCCGCCCGTCACATTTTTCCTTATTTCAATGGATTTTTTGGTACTTCAACTCGATAACGACAAGGATTTGGGTTGGTCATCTTGTAAGTGAGTTCATACACATTATTTAGAATGAAAAAACTTTTATTGAAAATAATTATAAACTTTGGTAAACAAAAATTTAAAAAAATAACGTCATAATATTCTTTCTGGGCTTACTGCCTAGTGACTAAACTATCACACTCTGTTCAATAAATCAAATTGTTCTTCCCTGAAAAACAAACAAACTGATAAATAAAATGAATAAAGGCGTTTAATTTTTTTATGCTCTAAGGCATTCATGTTGAAACGCTCTGAAACTAGGTTTGAAAGTGTGTACATACAAAAACTTATTTATTTGTACAATACATTTTCAAGATAAAATTGGCAAACAATATTTCAAATGAATATAATTGGAAGAAGTGACATAGAAAAGTAAAAACAATGATTCGCTACCCTAATAGACTCAGAAGCAATACGAGTAGGTACCAAAGCAAACATCACAAATTATAAATGAAACTCAGGTTTTTATCGGCATTTCTTCCGAAACATACATAGCTACTCATAAGGAGGCTGAATGAAGTAAAAAAATATACTTACATTTCACCGTGGACGTTCAAAAAAATGTTGCACTGCCGATCGCGGGGCGGCAGTTAGCCGCCGAACTTAGTCACTCAAACTTTGAACGTGTACTGACAGCCACCAACATAACGCAGGAGGAAAAGGTTAACGACATCTTGCGGAGGAAAGTCCAACTAGAGAATACAACTGCACTTTCCCGATCTCTTGCGTGCCAGTTATGTTTTGCCACGCAAAATTCATCGAGGGCGGCAGTTTGCCGCCCACGCGAGCGGATGAAGGTTAAAGAGCCAGGTAAGTAAACCTACGTGTACCTACGTTTGATGAAATATATCATGAACAGTGTATGCATCACTTGTTTGAAATCCCACTCATCACCAAGCTCTTTATGTACCTAC
Organism: Apolygus lucorum; assembly: GCA_009739505.2. Lineage (NCBI taxonomy): Eukaryota > Metazoa > Arthropoda > Insecta > Hemiptera > Miridae > Apolygus > Apolygus lucorum. The sequence continues at coordinate 58,759,014 of CM019177.2, forward strand.
CTAGGTACCTACCTATTTGGGCGGGGTGGTCATAATGACAAAAGTATCTATCTGACACAAATCGATGTTCACTATAGGGTTAAGTAACTATCAAGGTTACAGATTTTTTCGCACTGTGCCTGTTTCATATACTTTTGTCATTATGACCACCCCTCCCAAATAGATATCAAAAGAGCTTGGTGATTCTGAGATGGGTGGAATTTCAAATAGGTTAGGCAACTCTGTGGAGAGAGTCGTTCAGTGATATTGGATCAATTATGGAGTTTAATCACCAACCTATTATTTTATTCTAACTCGAATTTTTAGATGGTGAGACAGGAATCAGTGACAATGAAATTCAAACTTTTGGAGAGGGAGAAAACGTTGAGTAGACGTACGTTGGAAGAGCAAGAGTGCCTGCTGAATGAAGATAAGCCCAAATGAGACCATCAAGACCAACATGGGAAGGAAGAGGGCGGAAACGGAAAAGACGAGAAAACAAGTTGAGGGGGCAGCCGGAGTTGGCGGAAGGTTCACATGGACGTAAAGAACAGAATGATAACCTTCCTCCTGGAAGCCTCTGAAATGATAACCTCTCTGGTTATATTGCTCTTGGAATTTTCAAATTGCCCACTGTGTGACGAAAATTAATATTTTAAACTTCCCGCGAATGATCGGTCTCGGTGAACTCTATCAAGTGCTGCTCTCTTCCACTAATGTGAGGAACTCATCGATCACGAGCTCTCCTGGCTCTTTGTGTGGTCCCGTCGTCTGCCGATGCCGTTTCTCTCTCTCATACTGTTCTACCAAGTTGGTGATTTTTCTTAAATATAAATTCAAAACATTGTGGAAATTTGGATGCCATTTTCGCTCTTTGAGGACCCGTCAACATCCGTCTTCCAGAAAAAAGAAGAAATTTGGAAAAGGACCTAGCTCTTAGCTAAACATCCGTTTTCGTACCGGTATGTGCACTCTACAATCTACTCTCTACCCAATTTTGGAATTTTGGGACTTCAAAATAATTTTTCTTTGGTTTCTTTTCCTTTTTTTTCGACAGTTCCTGTCCCGGGCTACTTTCGTTAGCCGTTCGTCTCCATCTCGCCAGGAATCCGAGGTCTCTTCACCCTCAACCTTCCACAAAATCTGTCCATTTCGTAGAATAGCACAACAGATTTTTGTAAGTACCTGTAAGTACTATGTTAAGTAAGATTAAGAAGAGTATAAGAGATATTAAGTAGGTCGAATTAAGTTGTAGTTGATTAATGTTATTTTTGAAAAATCTGTGGAACCCTGAGAATTAGGATTTTCTTTCTCTATCAAATTTTGAATAAATTTTGTGGGTTCATCCCCATTGATAAATCTGTTTTATTTTATTTCCGCCACAGATAAATCTGGCGCCCAACGTAAATTACATTTAAACGTAAAATCAAAGGTAAAATTAGGATTCTCGTAGATTCAAGGTCACTCACAACCTTTCGAGCGATTATCTTATTACCTCCGTTTGTAAGCATTGTATAGTTCGATCACGTTCGTTCTGGTTGTTGTTTTGTGTAGCTGATAAAATATGGCTCATAGCTCGGAGCCTGAACTTTCTCGTTCCGAATTGATTGCGGAAAGAGAAGATCTTTTCGCCAGCGTTCAATATATCAAAGATGTTAGCGATAAGGTTGACATTAATAACGTCAAGGCTTTCTTTCCGAAGTATGAGCGACTTCTTAAAATAGAAAGGAGACTAGAAGAGCTCTGTTCCGAAATGAGAAAATTTAATGCATCTTGTTCAAATGTAAAGGAGTATATAGATGTCACTAAGCCTTATATAAGTTTTCTAGAGTTAATTGATACAGTTCGTGCTAAATACCTGAGTATTACGAATGTTAATTACAAATCTACAGATCCCGACCTAAATAGGGAACCTTGCACATCCAATGTATCCCAATTACCTCGCATTTCCTTACCTACCTTTTCCGGTAAGACCGAAGAGTGGTTGAGTTTCTTTTCGCTTTTTGAGTCTCTCGTTGATTTAGATGAAGGTATTAGCCCTGTCAAGAAGCTTCAATACCTCCGTTCGTGTTTGAAGGGTGACGCACTCGCTGTTATTTCGAGTTTTCCGCTGACTGGTACTAGCTATGTGCTAGCTTTAGATTCTCTCAAGGCTAGATACCATAATAAACGGAGACTTGCCAGTCATTTCGTCACATCGATTTTGGATTTCAAGCCTATTCGAGAACCATCCATTCCTGAGTTGCAGAGATTTCTTAACATTCACCAGAATAATTTCGATTCTCTAACAACCCTCAACCTCGTCGATGTTTTTGATTTCTTGAAACTTCAAATATCGTTAAGCCATTTGGATTCATCAACTCGACGCTCGTTCGAAGACAAATATTCGAACGTTGATTTTCCGACTTATGATTCACTTCTCAAGCATATAGTCGATAAAATTCGCCGAGAAGAATTGATAGCAGCCGAAGTAAAGTCGACCTCTCGTTCGAATGATTCGGCTAAAGATTCGTCGAAAATAGCGTATTCTCCCACTGCACATCCGAAAAAGAAAGGTTCTAATGTTATCGATTTGTATAATATTAATTCCTCCGATGCGATCCCGTCCAATTCGATTTCACCTGCTCCTGATAAAACTAAAGCTTCAAATAAGTCTAGTATTCAGGTCAATTCTAAGCCTATTCTAAGCGCTCCAGAACCTACAGTTTGTTGGAATTGTGAGGGAAACCATGTATTTTCTGCATGTACATTGCCTCGGAAGAAATTCTGCTACAGATGCGGCTACAAGGACGTAAATGTATACAGTTGTCCGATTTGTAGTTCAAAAAACGGACAAGGGAACCAGTCCTCGGGTCAATCCTAGTTCCCTCGTCGAAAAATGACCCATCCCTATCGCCTGTCTCGCCTACCGGATCTTGTTTATCACCTTCATCACCTGATCACGTATCTATGTTGCCGATAATCTCGCCTATCGTCTCTACCGTTTCTCTTCCCTTATCGTCTGTACCGCTGCCTTTATCGTCTCAATCATTCAAAGAACATTCTTGGTCTCAAAGTATGGAAACAGAATTGTTTTCAAATCGTGACTTACTGACTATACCGTTAATGTTTCCTTCAAGTGGATGTTCTATTCCCATTCCGGCTTTATGTGATTCAGGATCTCGTCTCTCATTCATAGGGAGTCATGGATTGAAATTGCTCGGAACTGAACTAAACATTGTTCGAGCCGAGAAATCCACTCCGTTCATTGTTCAGATGGCCAATGGTAGTCACGTTACCGTTCACGAATTCTACTCTTTGGAATTTCTTGTTGGAAATCGGAATAAAACCCTCTGCTTATTCTTTTTGAATACTTTATCGTTCCCGATCGTACTTGGACTGGATTTCCTGAGGGAAAACAAGGTTATATGTGATGCTCACAGTAGGTTTGTTCCAGCAAGGCGACCGTGGTCGACCGCAGTCGACCGGCGCATGCGCATTACGACTAACCACTGTTCCAGCACGACAATCTGCCCAACTTCGCGGTTGAACCACTGTTCCAGCAACTCGACCGCGGTCGACCACGGTCGACCCAAACCCGACCGCTTTGAGGAGTGCGGTCGCGAGCGGTCAAGATTGGAAACCTCACACTAAAGAAACCTCTACCTTGACCTTCTCATTTCAAAACGAACTCCGCAGTGGAAGGACCTCCCAAGGTGTTTTGGTTGAGAGTTTATAGTCATCAGAGATAGGTACAGTAGACAGTAGATGTGTTAATTAATGGATTTTTTCACCCTCCTGTTGGAAGAACTTTTCTCAGAAACGTGTGAAGCTTCAACCCAATGTCCTCAAATTTCTCGCTCTCACAAAGGAAACCTTGAAATCTGTTTACGCCCTCGTGAAGATAAATTTGCATTAAAATTGTGACTTTTCTATAACATCATACCAATACAGGGTGTCTACCATTTGGATGGACCAAACTTCAAGGATCGATTGTACAAGTAATTTGCTACAAAAAATGTCTTCTGGCAGTTTTTTCTTAACTCACTCAAAATGCCTTTTTTTCACTTCGAAGTTTTTTTTTCGCGTTTTCGACTTTACGTCATTAAAATTGCCATAATTCCTGTTATTTACCAAATAAATTCAAATTTAAGGATATCGTTGGGAAGAGCGTTAAATTTCCAAGCTACCTAGTGTAAAACCGAAATCTTTTAGCAATAAACCATCTCTAAAAAAATCAAGTCAAAAAGCAAACTACAATTTTTTTCGAAATATGACTCTTTTTAAATTGAAGTTTTCACTTTGAACGCCTGTCCATTTCGATGGGGGCTCTTCAGAAAAAATATGCTTAAATTGTCAGCTTTCCAACGGTATATCAAGTTTTCTTTTTTAAATTCAAATTGGAAGAGTAAATCAAGTTTGAATGCAAGAAAACGTGTTTTACAAAAAATCGCGGTGTATGGTCACTATCGATCTCAAGATGACTTGACGAGTTTAGTATCATTTCCTATGTAATTTTTCACGCTGAATCCAATGGTGATACTTCCGAATAATTCTGAGTGCTAGAAAGTGAATTTTTCGAAGAAAACCTTCGTTTTTCGTACATAAAATACCAACGCATTATTCGTAGATATGGTAGTGAGGATGAAGTAAAACCTTTCTATTCAATTAAAACATCAATCAGCTAGTAGAAATTTGATGTTTTTATTGAGTAGAAAGGTGTACCTAACTCTCCGACTTTGCTTGCTTTGGATCTGTACAATATTTTTTTCCATCCTCATCAAAGAAACAGTTTTTAGGAATTTTAAATGATTACAGCAATGAGAAAAGGTATTTTATTCATTATGCATCCTATGCGATGATAAGCAGGTATGGAAACCTGAAGTCACACATACTCAGAAGTAACGCGATTTTCGACCAACTAGCTGTTGAGTGTTCCAGCAGTGGTTGAACCACGGTGATTGTCACACAACCGCGATCTATAAGGCTGTGGTTTTTGGGCTAACCGCGGTCGACCGCGGTTGGCTCTGCTGGAACAAACCTAGTAATTCGTGGTGGTATGCAGAACACCCGGAACAGAAGTTCCAATTTCTCAATCCTCCGCCAAAATGCATCTCTAGTTGGTCCCAAGGAACACCTGATCCTCTTTCAGTCGTTTGCTGTGGTATCAAGCAACTATCAGACTCGGAGAATGAAATTTTGGAAAAGATAGTATCGTCCGGTCTCGAATCTCTGAATGACTCTCCAGGTCTAACAACTCGAATCACTCATAAGATCGATGTTGGTTCTGCAAATCCTATCAAGCAAAGGGCTTATAATTACTCACCCAAGATTTTGGAAATTATGCATTCAAAATTGGACGAAATGCATGCACTTGGAATTGTAGAACCTAGTCATTCACCTTGGGCATCTCCTGTCGTTATGGTGAAAAAAGGTGATGACTACAGATTCTGCATCGATTTTCGTCGGGTCAACGCATGTACCAAGAAGGACGTCTACCCGATGCCTAATCTGAATACTTTGCTGAATTCTCTTCGACATGCAGCCTACCTTTCAAAGTTAGACCTCAAGCAGGCTTTTCTACAAGTCCCGTTGGCTGACGAGGAAAGCCGTGATATTACCTCTTTTATAGTACCGGGCCGAGGTCTGTTTCGCTTTAGAACAATGAGTTTTGGATTAACTAATAGTCCTGCATCTTTTCAGCGCCTTGCCGACTCAATTTTCATGGATCTTTATCCACAAGTTGTCGTTTTTCTAGACGATATTCTAGTTTGTACTCCAGACTTCGATACTCATTGCATTTTGCTCCAGGAAGTATTCCGTAGAATCAAAGAATCCGGTCTACGGATCAATCCAGAGAAATGTGAATTTGGATCGAAGGAGGTTAGATATCTGGGATATCGAGTGAATGCAGATGGAATCAGCGTAGATCCTGAAAAGACCGCGGTCGTCTCATCATTCCCACCTCCAAGAAACGTCACCGAAGTACGTCGCTTCTTAGGAATGGCGGGATGGTACCGTCGTTTCATTCCTAACTTCTCAAATTTGGTATCTCCTCTGACTTCTCTTCTGAGAAAAAAACAAAAATGGATTTGGTCTGATGCACAAGTTGAGGCTTTCGACTCATTAAAAACTGCGTTGACATCAGCCCCAATCCTTGCCCGCCCAAATTTTGACTTGCCATTTACACTACAAACAGATGCTAGTCAATATGGGATTGGTGCTTCACTCACCCAAAATCATGATGAGTGTGAAAAGGTAATTACTTACTGTTCCCGTTCGTTAAATTCTGCCGAGAGAAATTACTCAGTTACAGAAAAAGAGGCTCTTGCTGTAATTTGGGGAATTGAAAAAAACCGACAATATCTGGAAGGTTCCGAATTCGTTGTGATTACTGATCATTCGTGTTTGAAATGGCTCCTCAGTCTGAAAAATCCGACTGGTCGTTTGGCGCGATGGATTCTACGTTTACAGCCTTATCAGTTCCATGTCGAATACCGTAAGGGAAAATTAAATTGCGTTGCAGATGCTCTCTCTCGTATTTCGCCTGAAATTGAAGCTCTCACTGCCGTCATGACTCAAGGTAATACTACAGACACTCAAGATGAGTGGTACAACCGAAAATTTTATAAAGTTCGTACCTCACCTGATCTTCACCCGGATTGGAAAGTTGAAGATAACAACCTATTTTATTATCGAAAATCCTTTCTAAAAGGCGAACTAATAGACCCCAGTGAGGATTGGAAATTAGTAGTACCTTGGATGTTGAGAAAGAATATTCTGCGGGAATGCCATGATGATCCCCAATCTGGTCATCTGGGAGTCGCTAAGACCCATTGGCGTATAGGTCGCCAGTACTATTGGCCTGGGATGTATCAGGATATACTTCGTTATATTCAGCGATGTGATACTTGTCAAAGGGTAAAACCTCAGAATTCAACTCCTGGTGGACTTATGTTTCCCCGTTATTTGACAACTCCATGGTCTACAGTTTCTACCGACATTATGGGACCGTTTCCTCCAAGTTCGTTTGGTAACAAATATCTATTGGTATTTGAAGACGTTTTTACCAAATGGGTGGAACTGGTACCAATTAGAACTGCTACATCTACCGTGATCCTGAACAAGTTCAGATCAGTTATTTTGAACCGTTTCGGGGCACCTGCTACTCTAATTAGTGATAATGCCTCTAATTACGTGAGTTCGGCTATAAAATCATTAGCTGACGCTTGTGGTATCGAACATAGAACGACTCCTCTGTATCATTGCCAAGCCAATCCAACAGAAAGAGCGAATAGAAATATTAGACAACTCATCATCACGTATTTAGACAAAGAAAGGCATACTAAGTGGGATCAATATATTGGAGAACTCCAATTCGCTTTGAACAGTGCTGTGCACAGTTCAACCAAATTTTCGCCCGCCTTTTTGAATTTTGGAAGAGAATTGAACCCGATTCATTCTCATTCTAGAAAAATATCGTCTATCTCTACTCAAACTAATGATCAGTCTAGCTTGGACACTGGAGAATGGGGCGAGAGGATGAGCAAATTAACCGAGTTGTTCCATCTTGTCGAACAAAATCTTCAGAAAGCCAGTCTCAAACAAGGCCAACGTTACAATCTTCGACGTCGTCCAGACCTCTTCAAGATTGGAGACCACGTTCTTCGAAAGACGTTCGCGCTTTCATCAGCCGCCGATCGTGTTGCAGCTAAGCTGAATCCAAAGTTCGAGGGTCCGTTTATCGTCAAATCAGTCAGCCCAGGAGGGACCTGCGTTCTTCAAGATACTCAAGGAAGGAACGCTGGATCATGGCACCCTTCGAAGCTTAAGAAATATGTATCCACCTCAACCGCTGGATAGGGGTGTGTGACGAAAATTAATATTTTAAACTTCCCGCGAATGATCGGTCTCGGTGAACTCTATCAAGTGCTGCTCTCTTCCACTAATGTGAGGAACTCATCGATCACGAGCTCTCCTGGCTCTTTGTGTGGTCCCGTCGTCTGCCGATGCCGTTTCTCTCTCTCATACTGTTCTACCAAGTTGGTGATTTTTCTTAAATATAAATTCAAAACATTGTGGAAATTTGGATGCCATTTTCGCTCTTTGAGGACCCGTCAACATCCGTCTTCCAGAAAAAAGAAGAAATTTGGAAAAGGACCTAGCTCTTAGCTAAACATCCGTTTTCGTACCGGTATGTGCACTCTACAATCTACTCTCTACCCAATTTTGGAATTTTGGGACTTCAAAATAATTTTTCTTTGGTTTCTTTTCCTTTTTTTTCGACAGTTCCTGTCCCGGGCTACTTTCGTTAGCCGTTCGTCTCCATCTCGCCAGGAATCCGAGGTCTCTTCACCCTCAACCTTCCACAAAATCTGTCCATTTCGTAGAATAGCACAACAGATTTTTGTAAGTACCTGTAAGTACTATGTTAAGTAAGATTAAGAAGAGTATAAGAGATATTAAGTAGGTCGAATTAAGTTGTAGTTGATTAATGTTATTTTTGAAAAATCTGTGGAACCCTGAGAATTAGGATTTTCTTTCTCTATCAAATTTTGAATAAATTTTGTGGGTTCATCCCCATTGATAAATCTGTTTTATTTTATTTCCGCCACAACATGCTCATTAATTTTAACGAATGCCAGCTGAACAATGTTTGTAGAAAATTCACAGTTGGGATTCTGCAATAATTCTGGGAATACATTACCACAATGTATCAATCGCGTCGATTGCATCATAACAATCGATTGTTTGCTACTATCGACAGCTGGCCACCACTAGTGCAACCTCCACTCGTGGTTATCATTCCTGACCACTGCACTGGTGCGCAGAATACACGGAAGAAGGACGACGGTATAAAAATTCCTTCTGCCGACGGGTTCCATCAAGATGGCAGCCACCATTCTCAACCGGGGAAAATCAGCCAATCAGATTGTGATATTTCTTTCCGTCTTTTCTGTTTCCGCCCTCTTCCATCCATGTGAATCCAGCTTCTATGTACCAATCATAATGCCCCAACGCGTAACTGCATCAACCACGCCCATGTGAACCCAGTTTTAATGCCACTTCAAGACCGAGATTTCATTGAGGCGTTCATATCTTTCAGATATTGAGACAGTTCCTGACAAGTACTCCCTTTGGACAAACACTGAGATTCAATACTTCTCATTCGTTTTGGATGACCACAATGTCTTCTAATATTGTAGACATTACTTTGGTACTAGACACTGGTGAATAGATCGACAATGTCCCCATTTTCAATATGGCAGGTCCGCCTAGTTGTCCTCATTCACTCGAGTGCCAGGAGGAAGATTGAGATTAGTGTATTTTTTCAATAGTTTGATCTCGTGTCTTACAACATAAGTCTGAAGAACTACTTCGTTACCTCTAACAAATTTATGTTTTTCATACAGACTAATATTATTATTTTCCTCTAAAATAAAGTTTAAGATCTCAACAAACTGTTTTCCATTTATAAAAACCTCGTTTTTCTATCCATCAAAATTATTAACTTTTACTCTTCTATTTATTTGTAATTGAATCGAGATTGCAGCGTGCATTCTTCTTTGGAACTAGCAGGTAATTTTTGAAGACTAATGATTTAGTTTTTGGTATCAATACAAAAGCTACATTTTTTCTTTGATCTGGCAATATAACTTTTTGAGCAATTATAACATGCAAAAGGAGAAAACGTTAAGCAAAAACTGCTGTAAGTAAACTCATGGTTCGACAACGGAATTTTAAAAAAAATGAATGTTGAAAGGGTTTGAAAGAACTCGTTCCTACCAACTGCGCCAATGTAAGGGACCACCCACTTACATAACACATATTTCATAGAAAATAACGTCTTGCATCACTCAAAAACCGACTTTAATAATTATATTTCTCTCCTACCTCCTGTTTTTGACTACAAAAAATACTAAATAATTACAAACTGGTGCAGCATTTCATTTAGTGAGGTAGTTGACATGGAAGTTTAGTGACACCCACCACTGCGCGCATGCAGATTGGGGGTTCAGGTGTCAGTTGTATTTCGAATGTTGATCTAGATGATGTTCACCAGCTCACCCGAGTCGTTTCATACCTGTACTTTTCAGTCAATACATTCTCGTTCAACTTACCAGTGGTGTTCAGTGTATTCTTTTCTATACTTCAGTAGTTGCATAAGTTTTTACGTTCCTCACTAATTTACAATTTTGTCCACCATGTTAACAATAATGTCGTGATGGTGTTTTCAGTTGTATTAATTGGTCAAGAATAGAAAATCCTCATTGGAAACACGTACAGTAGCAAATTAATTAAGGAGTAGAGCGGTATTGGTTGGCTCTATCTTACACTTATACCTTATTTCAAATATTTCGTCATCTTTGATGTCCGATGATGAAGTAGGTAGCAAAAAAAAAAAAAAAAAAAAAAATTGGTGGAAAGCATTTTCCACCCATTTGGGTCTTCAGGGAGGTGAAAATGGGAAGGAGCCAAGTCAGGGGAATATAGAGGGTGGTTCACAATGTCCCAACCAAATAATTCCAACATCTCTTGGAGGGCTGGTGTTGTCTTGCAACAAGCACACCTCCTTTGTCAACAGCTTTTTAAGGGCTTTGCAGTATCGAATAAATTGCATTAATTATCTCCCCCAAGGGCAGAAAATGAACCAGAATGATTCCTTCCAAAATTCAAAATGGAAGGCCTCCTACTCCTCTGATCATTGTGAACATTTTTGTTCTGTCTTCGCTCAACTCACAACACCACTTGAAAACATTGGGTTTTCCGACTATTTGGCGGATACCTACCATGATTTTTCACCAAAAGTAATATAATTACAATAGGATTCGACTTATTTTCTTGCTGTTATTTATCTTTGATTTGCTTCATGCAATTCATAGTAAAGAGATTTAGCAGATAAATTAATGTGTTCTGAATATTTAACCCTTTAGCGTTCCTTGATACCAAGGTAGAAGCAGTTTGAATTCTGGCGTGTTTTTCGTTCTATTCCTTCTCAATAGGGTGCAGCATCATGAGAAAAATGGTAGCATCTCTTAGCTCCGAGTAGATCTCGAGATATTGCAAAAGTGGGTGTTTTGTGGTTACAACTGTTGTACCAAGGAACGCGAACGACGAAGTTTTTTTGCTGTTGTTTTTTATTCAAACCAAAAAATTACGCGGTGATGTCCACACGGATGAATTTCGTCTTCTATTCGAGGGACGTTATTTTTCTATAGCTATTCAAGTATCCATAATGAAAGCATAACACTGGAATCGTGTACTCGCAACGATGTTATTGAAGGGGCGGGCGATTTTGGGGCGGGCGCCCCATGATTTCTCCCTGGAGATTGGACGCGTCGCATACCAACGCAACAAGTCCTATTGAAATGTTGTTTGCTGTCGAATTTGTCATCAGTTTTATATTGATTGAAAGCAAGATCATCCAGAATAAACTCAAATTATGGTCATTCCCTGATTACCTTTTACTGGTACAAATGTTGTACCAAGGAACATCATGGCCGAAAAGTGCACCCCATGATTTCTCCCTGGAGATTGGACGCGTCGCATGCCAACGCAACAAGTCCTATTGAAATGTTGTTTGCTGTCGAATTTGTCATCTGTTTTATATTGATTGAAAGTCAATTTGTCATCCAGAATAAACTCAAATTATGATCATTCTCTGATTACCTTTTACTGGTACAAATGTTGTACCAAGGAACATCATGGCCGAAAAGTGTACCTGGTGGTCCTTGGTACACATGCTGTACCATGCCATTTTATGGCGCGTGAACCATTTTTTTTCGCAAAAAAAGGCTGAAATATTGTTAATAGATCCATGAAGACCCGACTAGATCAGAAAAACAATTTTTCCCATGACGCCCGAGTTTTGCCCGCTAAGGGGTTAATAAGTTATTAGTGTTGCATTAGTTCGTTGGAAAAGATAGGAACAGTTGAGTAGAAAATTGACACACAATTTTTTTGCACCTCTGAAAACACTTTTCTTTCAGCTTTATTTCATCAATTTAGGTAAGTAGGTAACAAAATCATGAAAATCACAAAAGAAGCACAAACTACAAATCCAGTAAACCACAAAAGCCACAATAATTACAAAATTTAGGGTCGGTCTTCCTAAATAAAATTGGAGTCAACTAATCTTGTAATAATTTGATTTTTATTAAATTCAAACTTTATTGGTGCCACTTGGGTTTTTGCGCGCCTAGCGGTGAATCAAGGAAATATGGCATTAAATGTATGGAGTAAGTTCCTCTAGTTAAAAAAAAATACAATTATTCTATCTATTAATCTACGTACCATATTGGAGAGCCCATCGTAACCAGGAGGACTCCTGTACTCGACTTGTTGGTTTCGATGGGTTCTCCAATATGGTACCTACAAGGAAATATGTTTTTTTTTTTTTCAAGAGTCGTTTTACATGTTAATAAAGTGAGCTCAGCTCCGATTCTTTAACCCTGCACAACAGGACTTACATCTGACCGGAGCTTGTTGGTTTCTTATGCTATTTTATGTGCTGAATCTGAATCCGAGGTCTGGTTTTTTATGTTTAACTCCTTTTTCCACAATGATATTTATCAGGTTTTCACTTTTTTAGGTCTTCCCACAGTAAAACTTGGGCGTCCTTATCCAATTAATCTGGGGTGAGTAGGACAACACTCATCAGGAAAAAGTCTGCCAAGGGGGGTGTGGGGCATAGCTTCCTCGTATCCATAACCCGATTGTTTAGATGATCCAATGCATTGTAGCTAATTAGCTACAATGAGATTAATCTTAAAACCCTAGTAGTGTACCAACTACACGACATACAGCAAAATATCTGAATATTTCTTCGAATTTGGATGGAAAATGTGGAAGTTACTACTATCAGTCTGGGGGTGGTGATTGTTTTAGGGGACCATCTACACGCAAACCAACACAATCGTTGAAAATTTAATCAAAATTGAATAATAACATTGCATGGTTTTGCTAGTTACAAGGATTCCATGAGACACAACCAAAATTTTTCAGGAAGGTCTGAAATGTAAAACGCAAATGCAAATATTAATTTTGGAGAACATTTTTTTGTCCGCTGCCTTGGTAAGCAGCGTAAGAAGTGAGCAGCAAGGTAAGAGGTAAGAAGCAAAACGGACCTCAGATTCGGATTCAGCACTTACGTAAAAAACTTACGAAAAGTATGTTTTATACGTATGTTTACATACAAACATACCTACAAATTTTGTAAAGTTGTATCTACAACCTGTCTTGTAGACTTGGCTTGGTAACTTGGAGTAAAATATATGACATAGCTCTACCAGGATGTTCCTGAAGGTTCATCGTCGGAATCTATCCAATCGATTGTCAGTAGACTGATACGATCTTTTTCTTGCCGAGACATTTCTTGTTATCCTCTTCCGAGATGACTGGCTGATAAGAGTCCTCCTGATATGCCCTTGGACCCTGAACGCTCATCCTCTTTTCATGGATCCAATGTAAATAGATTTTCCGTTAGTTCCGCGGCATTCCTCGGTACTCAACGATTGTCTGCAAGAAAATTAGGCTACCATCAGAGAATGTCAATGAGGAGAAAAAAATCAATCTGTCTCGCAGCACTGAATTTGTTTGAATGAAAAATGTTTGTCTATTTAGTATTTAATTCAGTAGTTGAAATATCGTTTGTCAGGCAGATAAAATTTAGCTCGGGTGCATGGAAAATCCATCAAACATAGCAGGTAGGTAGTAGCTACGTCAAATCCCGCCTGACAGGTGGGATATGATTAGGAAAGGAACTTACCTATTTGTCATATAGTTAACGGGCAGAAGCGAAAATCCTTCCTCACAACCTCTGGTACCTAGCTGAAGCACTTGGGATGTTCACAGTACTCTTCTCCACAACTTTTCTCTTCTTGTCTAGCGGCATACTGTAAAATTGTTAGGAGCTATCCGCCTGACAGGAAAGTTGTATTGAGTTGTAAATAAATTGAGTTCAACTCAATGAGTTGTATTGAGTAAATTGAGTGAACACAATCGCCCCTGAAGACAATTTTACCAACATGTTTTGGTAAACTACGTACATGTTTGCCAGAGATGGACAGTTTTTAGGAAACAGGAGCCTAATATTATTGATTAACATTTAGTTTTAAAATTATTCAATTATCTCCGTTTTATATTATAGACACTACATTGCCAATTTTAAAGAGAACAACATTTGAATTTACCGCCACTTAACAGGCGTTGATTTTCGATCCATGAAAAGGAATTTATTATTCTACTTCCATGTTCAATCGTTTGTAACCGGATGATCGATTAAAACAACATCGGTAAGATAGATACTATCGATTGTCCCACCAATGAGGTGGGTACATTGCCGGGGGTTTGTATGGAGGTGCTTTATAGTATCCAACTGATAAGGAGCTCAGGGGCAGAATGACCGGGGGCTCAATGCTCGGGGGGTACAATGCTTGGGGGGTACAGTGAAACCGTCCCAAATCGATTCCACTCCGGGGGTACAATGACGGGGGCTCAATGCTCGGGGGGTACAATTACGGGGGGTACAAATGAGCACACCCCGCAGAAATATCGTTAAAATTGAATTTTTCCCCATCAGTATTTTCATTGAAAGTGTTCGATGTAAGTGAGCTTTGTGCACTTTTCATATTGTAGAAATCTTCATATCCCATTTCGTAGAGTTTGAAAGGACGATTCGACTTTCAAGCAGTTCTAATTATTCCTGCATAGTGAGCAGGTACGAGTATTGGACCAGATTTTAAGGATCTCTTGATATTCTTCTCAATAGTCGAGTGACTAGCATCTCCTTCATTTTGACCATGTCCAACTACAAAAAACTTATGTTCGATACTCTTGATTTTGTACTTGGCCACAGCGTACAAATAAGCAGTGATCACGAACTTGTTTATGACGTAAACCGGGATCCGCCAGTGTTGCTCTTTTCACATACACTTCACTTCAACAAGGTCGAACACAAACTGAGATCCGTCACTACAGCCCGGTCAGGTGATACCCCGTGTCTCCATACAACAGTGACGTTTGCTGCTCTCTAGCGTTAACTAACGGTACTACAGTTATGAACTTTGTACAGCACATTCAATCACTCTTTTGACATTGAACCCCACAATAAACTCGAAAGTGACGTATCTCTACTTCCGTCACTATTGACTTCACAGGGGTATCGACATACGTCACTAATGTTCTCACCATGCGATATATGAGGAACTAATTCCTATTTTTTCTTGTCTTTTGAATTCAGACTTTAATAATGACCAGAGAAATCCAACAATCGTTTCGTGAGATTCTGGAAGAGACGACCTGGATAGACAAAGACACAAAACGGCTGGCAAGGGACAAAGTGGATGCGATGGCTCTCCGTATTGGCTACCCAGATTCCATTTTGGACAGATGCGAGCTCGACGACAGGTACAAAGATGTAGGTCTTCTTTTTGGCCAATAAAATTCAATGTAAGGTTGTAGGTTCAATGGCAAATTTAATTTAGAACAGTCAGGTTTTTTCGAACGTAAAATATGGGAGACGCCGGGAAACTACTGCAATCCAGCATTACTCGAATGTTGTGCAGGTTTAATCTACCTACCAGCAGCGTAGGCTGTTGTTAGAATATAATACATTTTATAAGACACTTCTATCATTAAGGACGTCTTTATGCAATTATACTGGAGGTGCTGATGATGCTCAATCTTTAGTGAGTTTTACTGCTCTCAGCTTCGTAGTAAGCGGTCTTCTTTCCATCCAAAGGGACGTCCCTTGAACCACATATTTATAGGGCTTGTTGTATGGCTCAAGGTACATACAACCACAGAAGGAAATTAAATTTCCTTCTGACAAATTTTGTCATTTGACATTTGAACCACGGTGTGTACCTTGAGCTATCTTTGCTAAGTTCAGGAGACAGCAGCCCGAATAGAAATTATCCTTTATATGAATGGAAAAAGAGCAACGTATTGAAGAGATTTTGGTTTATTATTTTCAATAATGAACCTTTGGAATCGACCAAGAATTAAATAAAAAAATAATAAATAAATAATAATAATAATATTAATTTTTTTTTAACACCCCCTCAAAATTTGATGGTTTACGTTTCAAGGTACGTAGAATCCAAAAATCTAATAAAAATTTGGCCGTCCGTCCGCCGTACGCGGCACTTTTGCCACTTAGCATTGACCGATTTTGATGGAATTTGGTATGTAGGCTCCATTTGGGGTCTAGTTGTGCCCCGAAGCTTTTGGTTGATGTAGGTCACTCCTAAGGGTTCCAAAATCAATTTTGAAATTTTGAAAACGCTCTAACTCAAAAAATTTCGATATAAAGGTATTGTTTTTCCTTCAATTTAAGATTCTATAGAATTTTTAGAATTTTTTGAGAACACGCGGAGCTCTGTAGGACAAACCGTTCGCTCTCTACGAAAATTTAAGTGTTTATATTGAAATATATATATAAATCAAAACACGAGTGTGAATCGCAAAAGAGGCCTAATCTCCGTTCAAATTAGAGCTGACCGAAATGCAATCGATGATTGGTGATTTTGATTTTTTTTTTTTTGATTTTTTTTTTTTTTTTTTTTCTTCTTTTCATATTGGATGGTTGGTGATTTTGTAGACGAGTGATCTAGGTATATAGAAAATAATAAACCATTTTTATTTTAAATGTTAAAACATTGAGTTGAGAGAAACCGAACATCATTTTGATCTGGGTAAAAATAAGAGGAAGAATCTCATTTCAAATTAAATCTCGGTAAATCTGTAAATTTCTACGCCCCCAAAGATATTATAATTGGTAAAATCCTCGGGTGGCCTTAGGATTTTACCAATTGTAATATCTTATATTACATGCAAAAAAAACTTCCCTTTTTTGGACAGTTGTACTGAAAATGTCATGCTATAAAGGATTGCGTTAGCTGCCCTCACCGCCCACAAGGTACCACAGGATACATACCTAGCATAATTTCCTTAGTCCTGAAATGCTTCCAAACCATCGATAGCAACTTGAAACCACAGCATGACCAAAATCGTCCCTAATTTGAGATTTTCAAGAAAAAAAAGAAAAAAAACTTTTTTTGGGATGATCAAAATGGAACAAAAATTGCCAGTGAAAGTTGGGGAAAACCGTTTATTCAGTTAAGTTTTTCTGGCTTTTCCCCGGCAATTATTGTTAGATTTTGATGATTCCAGCGGCAATCTTTTATTTTTTCAATTCCCTAGGTAGGTGCACTAATAAATTTAGAAAATTCTTGAAAATTTCAAATTTAGGTACAACATTCAAAGTTAGAGCGCCGGTTCTTGAGAGACATACTAACCCGCCACGAGCGGCAACTGACAGACCCCGTTGAGAAGTATCAGACTGTATCCTAACACCCTTTCGGTTTATTATTTTCAATAACGAACCATTGGAATGAACCAAGAAAAAACATTTTTAACCCCCTCAAAATTTGATGGTTCACGTTTCAAGGTACGTAGAATCCGAAAATTGAATAAAAAAATCTCCGTCCGTCCTCCGTGCACGGCGCTTTCCTTAGTTCCCAAGGGCCGATTTTGATGAAATTTGGTATATGGGCTCCATTTGGGGTCTAATTGTGCCCCGAAGCTTTTGGTTGATGTCAATCACTTCTAAGGGGTAAAAGTTAAGGGTTGAAATTTTCAAAAGTGCCCTAGCTCGAAAACTCAAAATGAAGGTATTGTTTTTTCACCAATTTGAAAATTTCAAATGGTGGTATATTATACTACAGACTCATTAAGGTGATCAATCCCATTTATGATTATGTGACTCATACCATTGTATCATTTTATTAAAACTCTGTATTCCATAGGTGGCCATCGATCCGAATCTGTATTTTGAAAATACTCTCAACATCTTGAGACATCTCACGAGAGTCGAACAGAGCCATTTGGGAACTCCTGTCAACAAGTCGATTTGGAACACCGCGCCGGCAGTTGTCAATGCTTATTATTCGAGAAATAAAAACCAAATAAGTAAGTTTGGGTTTTTAGCCTTGTAATTATACCTATTGCATCATTCTTAACTTGAATTTTAGCGCACCACCCTGATCCGCACAGTCGCCTCTTGGAAAATTCATGATACTCGTATTATTCACTTCGGCCAACTTGATTTCAGTGTTCCCAGCGGGAATACTCCAGCCACCTTTTTACCACCGATATTTCCCGAAAAGCCTCAACTACGGTGGGATAGGTGTGGTGATCGGTCATGAAATCACTCACGGGTTCGACGACAAAGGAAGACTCTTCGACAGGAACGGAAATCTGCACCGATGGTGGAGAGACGAGGCCGTCGCACAGTTTCACGAGAGAGCTCAATGCATCATAGGTAAGGTGATTTATGTTCATTAGTTGCCATAAAACTAGATTTTTGGATAGCAATTAATTTGACTCTCAATTACAATCTTCAACTGAAAGAAGAATTAGAAAAAATTGAAGGATAGAGATGTACTCCAGTACTCTGTGGAAGGTTAACTTGTCTCCAGTACTCTGTGGATGTACTACTTCCCAGCATCTATTGTGACGTGAGTGGAACGACCCAACAATCTCGGCGACTCGGGAAACGAAAAAAGATCGCATTTGATCTGCTGAAAGTTGGCTCTCTTCCGTCAGTGCGCGTTCATGTATGATCCACATTCATGTTTCTGACTCATCATTCGTACAACTTCTGGGGTTTCCGAGACAAACTCCAAGAACTTTCCTTAGGTATCTTAAATTGATGGAAGAAAGTCTTAATTTTATGGAACATTCATTAACTGAGTGATTAATTCTCCTCATTAGCGAACGGTTGGGCCTACAGAGCTTTCGGTAGTGTTATTAAATTCTCAAAAATCGTCACTATTTTAAAAAATAATGAAAAATCATTAATACCTGTAGTTTTAAAGTTTTCGAGTTCAAACGTTTTGAAAATGTTTTTCCCCACTATTTACTCCTTAGATGCGGATTTGGGTATGGTTGCCAAATTTCATCAAAAACGGACCATGAGAACAAGGCAAAATGCCCAGAGCACTAATATAAGACGGACGGAACATTTTTTATATGATTTTTGGGTTCTTCATACTTTGAAGCGTAAACTCTCAAACTGCCATGGTGAGGGGGGTTTAAACATTTTGCTTCCGAGTCTACCAAGGTAGCGGAAGCTTTGTTTTCACTTTTCAAGTACGAAAAAAAAGTTCTCCAAAATCAAAATTTTCACTCGGGTTTTGCGTTTTAGACCTTGCTGAACAATTTGGGTTCCGTATCTGTGTGTCTGTCATGAATTCCTTGTAACGCGCATAACTATACGAAGTTATTGTCCGATTTCTATGAAATTTTCAGGGATTGTGCGGGTTGGTGTGTAGACCCCTATGAAAATCATCATCCTCGGACTGATGGAAGCGACTGCGCATGTGCAAACGTGAATTCCTTGTAACGGCCATAATTTCTACATTTACCATCCGATTTCAATGAAATTTTCAGGGATGTTACAGATTAGTATTTAAATGGTCCCCTATGAAAATCATCAACTTCGAACTGATAGTAGCCACTGCGCATGCGCAAACGTTAATTTCCTTGTTACTTCCACATTTTCCACCCGATTTCGATGACATTTTTAGGGATTACGCGGATTAGGTTGTAGATGGTCCCCAATGAAAATCAAGGCCTTAAAATTTACAGAAGCCTCTGCGCATGCGCATACGTAAAATTCTTGTAACAGCCATAACATTTACATTTTTCATCCGAATTTGATGAAATTGTCTACGATTGTCCAGATTAGCGTGTAGATGGTCCCCTATGAGGGTAGTGAAAGGTACTTAGAGATTGGTGTTTTGAGATTAACTACTATGCATCGGATCATCTATATAATCAGGTTATGGATACGAGGAAGCTATGTGCCACACCCACTTGGCAGACTTTTTTTTCTTGTTCCATTCAAAAGATTTATTATTGAAAATAATAAACGAAAACATCAGCCCACTTGGGTGGGCAAGGAAGCGTCGGAAAACAACAAGGACGTACACCTTTATGGAATTAGTTTATGTAAAAATTCTTATCATTGTTACATTACTGATAAATTTCCCACCACAGAATATGATTTTCTCAACCATGTTGCTTGTTTTTCTGTCTCAATAAACAGCAACATGATTGTGAAGTCGTTTACGATTATGATGATGATTGTGGTTTATATTTTCAATAACGCTTGGGAATCGATCAAGATTTCACTTGCTTTTCACCGATCGGATCATGATGAAATCAATGTCCATTTTTTTACCTACCAACCCCGAAGTTCCCTTCGAATTTGTGCATAACGAAGTTATCATATCATGAAGTTTCCTCCTCCTGTGATGTTCATGAACTGTGAAAATCTATAAAATAAACAAAAATTGCAAATTCAAGACAGACTGTTTTTTGTGTGGAAATAATGCATCATTTGAAGTATTCGATATAGTTCAAAGAAATAACTGATTTTGACATTCCTAACCCCCCTCAACTTCTCTCACCAAAATGTTCCGTCTTTCCTGATGGAATTTTGATGAAATTTCCGGTAGAGGTGATACACTGTGGACCTAACTGATTGCGGCTGATCTAACTTAATATGTAATACATATTACAATATGCTATATTGCTTCCGAGTCTACCAAGGTAGCGGAATCTTTGTTTTCACTTTTCAAGGATGAAAAAAAAAGTTCTCCAAAATCAAAATTTTCACTCGCGTTTTACGTTTTAGACCTTTCTGAACAATTTTGGTTCCGTGTCTGTCTGTCTGTCATGAATTCCTTGTAACGCGCATAACTATACGAAGTTATTGTCCGATTTCTATGAAATTTTCAGGGATTTCGCGGGATGGTGTGTAGACGGTTCCCTATGAAAATCATCATCCCCCGACTGATAGAAGCGACTGCGCATGCGCAAACGTGAATTCCTTGTAACAGCCATAGCTTCCACATTTTCCATCCGATTTTGATGAAATTTTCAGGGATGTTACAGATCAGTATTTAGATGGCCCCCTATGAAAATCACTACCTTCGGACTGATAGTAGCCACTGCGCATGCGCAAACGTAAAATCCTTGTAACAGCCATAACATTTACATTTTTCATCCGAATTTGATGAAATTTTCTAGGATTGTCCAGATTAGCGGGAAGATGGTCCCCTATGAGGGTCGTGAAAGGTACTTAGAGATTGGTCTATTGAGATTAACTACTATACATCGGATCATCTATATAATCGGGTTATGGATACGAGGAAGCTATGTGCCACACCCACTTGGCAGACTTTTTTGCTTGTACCTACTTGACTTCACAATTTTACAGATCAGTATGGGAAATACGTAGTTGATGAAGTCGGCATTCAAATAGATGGGATCAACACACAAGGAGAAAATATCGCCGATAACGGCGGAATAAAACAGGCGTTTCGGGTAAGTGAATTGTTAAGTACCCCAGTAATTCTTTGAAACCTTGATCCTTTTGAGAAGAATTTGATTTGATGATGGATATAGCTTTTATGTAAGACCACCAAAACGATAATTCGTGAGTTCAATTTCTAAAATTGGGGACTTACAAGAAAACGTAAAGAAGTATCTACCTAGAGTTATTACCTTTCCTTCAAGAATTAAAGGAAGTTGAGCCATATTTCTCTGTGTTATGTAAACACTGTCGATCCCTATGTTGCTGAATCATGTAATCCATTGATTCGATGGCATCAATTTCTCTAATACACGCAAGGTCATTTAAACACTTTGCAGTCATATCAGAAATGGACGAACACCTACGGCGATAAAGACGAGACTCTTCCCGGTCTGAATTATACGGGAATGCAACTTTTCTTCCTGAATTTCGCTCAAGTCTGGTGTGGAGAAACACGACCCGCAGCGTCGAGAAACAAATTGAAAACCGCCGTTCACTCCCCTGGAAAGTACAGGTATGAATTTGTCCATTCATTACTTTGTGCCATTGAGCAGTGTGTAATGGTAGCTACAACCTACCTCATAACTAAGTTCGCGTAAGTAGACACTTGCAATTTTGAGGTTGCCCTAAATTTAGTAGTCCTACACCTACACTTTGTCCAGATATACCTGAAAACTTGTCTATTTGAACATACCTAGTTTGATTAACCGATGTGTTCATGCAGGGTTGATGGTAGGGGGATTTTCAAACGGTTCGACAGAAATAATTAGTATTTGTTATAGGTCTTGGGTTATAGACAAGAATTATAAGAGTTTAAGAAAATCGAGTTTTTATTGATCATAAAGATATCAATTTCGCTATACCAAACTCATCAGATCTACCTTGATATCAATAAAAATAAATTGTTTCTGATTCCAAACTACTAAGTACAATTCACACCAAACTCCAAAATAACTGATTCTTTTTAAATTTTTAATGTAAAATGTACCTATTATGGTATAAAAGTACAACTTCAACTGAAGAATTAAAAAAACTTTTCCTAATTTAATGATCGCTTCCTCTGTAGTAAATAAAGGTAGTGAAGCTTTATATTATGCGCTATAAGGCTGGTCCTCCAAAGTCAAATTTCCCACTAGCATTTTGCGCTTTGACGCTTTTTGAACAATTTTGTTCTGGGCAGAGTCAACTATTATAGGGCTTTGTCATTCTACGTAAAGAAGCTAAACTGCCCACTTGGCAGACTTTTTATCTGTGCATACCCAAAAAAAAATAATAATGTATTATTTGCTACTTTTGGTATGGAGAAACTTTATGTTCACGTGTCATGTCATTTGTCACAATGTGTATAAGTTACTTATAGTAAATATGATAGTGTGGAATTTTTAAGGTCGTGAATAGGTATTTTTAATGGTAATGGGTAGGTCCATTCGAGCTTAAAGCTATGAACAGATTTGCATATGACATTGTGCAGTGTCGTTGACTCATACTACGAACTCACTGACCGTGAATTTCGCGTTGAACGAACTCGAACGTTACGGGTACTACGAGTAGTTTGGTAGCCGAAGAGATCGCCTTTAAGCTTCAATCCAGCGTTCTTTTCTGCAAGTGTTTTGCGTTGAAAAATTCCCCAATATTTTCTGTGAGAGGCAGTTATTGGCGACAACAATGAAGTGCCAAGGCAGAAACGTTGCACACGGCGTCAAGTACACAACGATTTATGTTCTTGTTTGAACCAGTTTGCCTAGTACCAAAATGTTTTTTCCTCTATAATATTTTGATTCCTAATCATTTAGATAAACTGTTCTAAATTTACTACGATCGGGCCATTAAACAAAATTACTTCTTTCTTATTTTTTTCTTGAAAATGCATGTTTGGCTGGATTCTTTCCGATCAGCAAGTGAACAATTTCTCTCCTGATAATTTTAGAGCATTGCAATTCGGTGGTAGGTACACCGCCTCTTGAAGACTCCTGGAAGGATAGGGAGGAACTCGAGAATATGTCGGGTAGCTGAGGAAGAAATGTAGCTGACTTCTCTCCTGCTCATTGTAAAAACCTGAAATTCGGTACGAAGCACCCTTTCGGGTATTTTCTTTGGCTCGTGAAATTTGCTTTCCTCTTATGAACCAGTAACTAGGTACCAAGTGTTCTTCGGTCATGCTTTCGCCACCCAGGAAATTCTTGAATTACACGTGGTTGGCAAATTCTGAGGATGAAAACTGATTTGGTTGGTTCGAAACAAGGAACGACAATACAGCCTCTCATTTGCGACCATGTTCGACCCTTGAAATAGACCTTGTTCCTCTTAAGAAAATTAAATTCTACAGGGAGCCTTTCTGAAACGAGAATCCTCTCGAGGAAGACTGAAAGTTACTCCAAGGAAAATGAGTCAGCTGGGTGACATGTCCCTCATCAAAACATCATCATGTCCATCATCATTACAAAGAGGAATAATTTCCTCCAATCAACTTTCCATTTCAAAAAATTACCGAGCAAAGGTCCATGTTGTTCTCACTAACCCATTGTTTATATCATGTATTCCGGTATCTTGATGAGGTCTAAATATTTATCATGGTTCAAAAATGTAGAAGAAAACGCACTGTCTTCAGTGAAAAAGGAGCACCTAGGGGTAGAAAACCACCCAAAATTTCAAAGTGAATATAGACAGAGGGTGGTGTAAGTAGTAAGGACATATTGACACCACGATCTTTTTATTTCATTGTTTTGTAGAGAACGTTTTTGGAAACGTGTAATGAAACAATTTATCACAGGAAGATTTTAAGGAGGTGACAGAAACTCACGATGAAACGTCTCGTTCGTTCTTGGATCATTCTTTTCTTATGAAAAAGAAAACCACGCGGACGGCGCTGGACGTTCTGCATGTTTCTACATCTCTTTGTTGTCTCATTGTCCCACTCTAGTTTTTCCCTCTCATCACACCTACTATGCCTACATCCTTACCTACATAGTTCCGGGTGATATAGGTCAGTCCTTATGTGTTTCAGGGTTATTGGGACTCTCTCGAACAGCGTCGAATTCGCCAAGGTATACAACTGCCCGCTGGGGTCCCCGATGAACCCAGTCAAGAAATGCTCCGTGTGGTGAAGAGTGCTAACCACCAGACCACTATCACCACGCAGAGGAGTCCTGTCCACGCGATTATTGGACAAACCTGATGCAGAAGACATTCGGTTCGCGACTGTATGCCAAACTCATTCGTTCGTTAACCCGTCTGCGTAGGTACTACTCTATTTTCAAAGGCTGAGAAAATCGAATTTACCTAGTAATAAAATATTGTGCTACAATTTTGACTTGTCTTTCTTGCCTATACGTAAACCACCATGAAAAAATTACGATTTTTATGCAATTTACAGTAGGTTTTCTCGAGAAAAATCAGTATGACAACCATAGACAATTATCTCGGGTTTATTGTGGAAGGGGAACATTACATTTTCATTAGCTAATAATGAACCTGGTAAATTTTCCAATAAAAGTACATATTTTGGTACTTGAAGTATTATTTTGATCGAACGTGCCAAACAAGTTTCAATTTCAACTCTTCGGTAAATAAAGCCGTATGCCAGGTTTGATTTATTATTAAATTGGTAGTAGTTGATCAGTCTATTCTGAACTTTGCATTCTAAAGTACGGAAACGGGAGGAAGACCCTGCAACCTACATGCATATACTGTAATTTCCGACTCATCAACTCGTTCCTTTTAAGGACGTCCCACAGTAAGACTTGGGCGTCCTTATGCGATCGATCTGGGGTGAAGGAGGACAACACTCAATAGAAAAAAATAACCACACAGTAATCCGTTTTAGACCATTCTGAATCCAAATCCGCGAAAAAAACCATAGGTGTATATCTGTGTGTGTGTGTGTGTATGTGTGTGTGTAACAAAATCTTGTGTACTCTGCACAGGCCTTAGTTCTCAACCGATTTTCCTGGTTCTTTTTTTGTTCGTCGCGGAAAACTATCTAGTTGTGCACTACGTCGCCGGAATTTCGAATGTTGCCTTTTAAGGGGGGGGGGAAAGGGGGGGGGGGTTAATGCTCGAAAAACGTGCTTTTTTGGGCATAATCTTGTGTAATCTGCCCAGGCCTTAGTTCTCAAACGATTTTCGTGGTTCTTCTTTCTTTTGACGCGAAATACTATCTAGTTGTGCACTACGGCGCCGGAATTTTGGATTTTGCTTTTTAAGGGGGGGAGGGGGGGGGGTTAATGCTTAAAAAACGTGCGTTTGCGGCATAATCTTGTAAACTCTACCCAGGCCTCAATTTCCAACCGATTTGCGTGTTTCTTTTTTTGTTTGACTCAAATAACTTCCGAGTTGTACATAATTTCACCCGAGTACCAAAATTCGCAAGGGGAGGGGGTGAGTGGGGGATAATATTCACAAAATATCCGATTTTTCAATATTTCGGTTCCTTTACTGCTTACTAATTGTACCCAAGCTTTGAAATTGAGGAAAAATTTTCATTATACCTCCGGATTTTCATGAATTATTCGCTGTACCACCTTGGAACTAATAGTGGTGCCACCATGGTTGGCACACGGTTGGTTAAACCGCTTATTTCGTGTTTTTTTTTTGTTTTTGTGTTTCACCTTGAATACGGATGTGAACTTCGACGGACTGCCTACCAAAACTAACAGATGAAAGTTCAATGTTACGACGTATTTCCGCTTTGGTGCCAGACTGGCACCATTGTTGGCGTTGGGGAGGTGGTGATGGTGGGGGGGTGAACTCGAACTCACATGTTGGGTATCGTAGATCATGGATTTTAAAATGGTCTTCAGATTCGAGGCTCCCATGCCGCTAGAAATGTTAAGGTGGATAATGGGGGGGGGGGGGGTCAGTATTTCTTGCCAAGAGTAATAAATAAATTACATCGAGTGAAACAGTTTTATCACCTAGCAACTGGTTAAACTGATCTAATGCTTATCCGATGGGACGTCCCCTGGAATGCATGCATTACTAAACAATATGTTTTTTTGGAAAGCTCTTCCTTACAATTTGCAATAATAAAATCGCAACATTTTCCCAACAACGAATGATTTTTAAGGAAGATATTTGAGAAAGAACCTTAGAAATATTTTACTCTACTGCGTGATGATAACAATGATGCGATGGAATTTACTCAATTTCCATCTCGATAATGTTGCTAACGCTATTTGGCATAACCACCAGGTAGGTACAAACCAATTTTAGATGAAAAATGCCAAGGTGCGGTGACCATTAGATAGATACGTCGATAATCCCTAAAAATTGTATATTGTCTCATCACGTATATGCTAGAATATAAAAATCAAATAAACTAGCATGACGATGATGATAGCTCTAGCGATGATGTGTAGTAGGTATCTACTGGTAAAGACCGTAAAACATGCTGAACTTCTATGGAGAAAATAGATAAAAAATGGAAACATAAATACATTTAAACATAAAAATAATTAATTAATTGAACAGTATTGTTGATGCAGGGAAGTACGATTATACTACCATCAATAAAAAAGGAAAAGCACTACAAGCATTAATAAATTATTCTAATTGTTATAATTGCGAGAAAGCAAACCAGACACACAGAAGGTATCTGGGGTAAATAATTCAAATGGCTAAAGTCTGAAATCGTAATTGACCTTGTATATCTTCCTGAGAGACAAGTACATATAGGGCTTCAGTGAAGAAAAAAAGAAGTCTTCCAAGTGGGAGTGGCACATAGCTTCCTCGTATCCATAACCCGGTTATATGAAGGATGCGATGGAAACAAAACATCAATCTCCAAGTATTTTGCACTTCCCTCATAGGGGACCATCTACAAGACAACCTACACAATCCCTGAAAATTTCATCAAAATCGGGTGGAAAATGAAGAAGTTATGGCTGTTACATTGAATTCACGTTTGGCTACTATCATTCCGGGGGTGATGAATTTCTTCTAGGGACCATCTACATTCCAATCTGTACAATCCCTCAATATATAATCGAAATCGGACAATAACTGTGCATAGTATTGCCCGTTACGAGAATTACATGACAGACACACACCTACAGACAGACACACACGGAACCAAAATTTTTCAGGAAGACCTAAAATGTAAAATGCAAGTGGAACTCTTGATTTTGGGGGAAAACATCTTTTTCAACCTTGAAAAGTGAAAAAAATGTTTCCGCTACCTTGGTAGACTCCGAAGCAAACAGAACCGCACGTTGAAGTCTTCTAACTTGACGTAGAATATTAGGTAGGACGAATTTGTGTTACGGAGAGAAACTCTCAGAAATGTACCAACTAGTTATAATCTTGTGGATGAACAAATATATATGAATAATATTATTTAATATAATTTTTTATGTTCATTTTATATGTATTTTTTGAAATAGACATGTACTTTTGACATGATTTTAAATGTTACGAGAACAATATTCAGAACGGTTGAAGAAATTATACATACTAATTAATAATTTGACTCTAAAAAAATAGTCTGCCAAGTGGGTGTGGCACATAGCTTCCTCGTATCCATAACCCGATTATATAGATGATCCGATGTATAGTAGTTAATCTCAAAACACCAATCTCTAAGTACCTTTCACGACCCTCATAGGGGACCATCTTCCCGCTAATCTGGACAATCCTAGAAAATTTCATCAAATTCGGATGAAAAATGTAAAGATCCGATACATAGTTGCTAATCTCAAAACGTCAAAACAAGTTAATCTGTAACATCCTTGAAAATTTCATTGAAATCGAATGGAAAATGTAGAAGTTATGGCCGTTACAAGGATATTCACGTTTGCGCATGCACAATGGCTACTATCAGTCCGAAGGTGGTGATTTTCATAGGGGACCATCTAAATACTAATCTGTAACATCCCTGAAAATTTCATTGAAATCGGATGTAAAATGTAGAAGTTATGGCCGTTACAACTAAATTCACGTTTGCGCATGCGCAGTCGCTTCTATCAATCAATGGGATGATGATTTTCATAGGGGACCGTCTACACACCAACCCGCATAATCCCTGAAAATTTCATAGAAATCGGACAATAACTTCGTATAGTTATGCGCGTTACAAGGAATTCATGACAGACAGACAGACAGACAGTCACGGAACCAAAATTGTTCAGGAAGGTCTAAAACGCAAAACGCGAGTAAAAATTTTGATTTTGGAGAACTTTTTTTTTCTTTCTTGAAAAGTGAAAACAAAGCTTCCGCTACCTTGGTAGACTCGGAAGCAAGAATTCAGTAAGTTCAAACAAATTCAACATATTACCTGAGATCAATTCATTATTGAGGTACCTAAGAAACAACTTACTAAAAACTGATTATTAGCATTTTTCATACCGATACCGAGTGATAACGATAAAGGAAAGATTCGAAACTATCACATTGAAGTAATCGATAGTGATGAAATATCGGTTCAACGTTCGATGTTGAAAACATCGAATATCGGATGCAAAACATCGATAGTTCGAAAGAATCGACCACCGATGCGCATCTCTAGTTTTCATCATCATTGTACCTTCCACTGCCATTATAGTGAAACCACAGTTGCTTTTGGTTTATTATTTTTATACACAAAACTGGAAAGCAGATATGATTGTGAAAAACTTTGAAGGCGCTTTGGAGGGCGAAGATCCGAGGAAAGCTGAACGATCGGTTAGGAAAGGGAAGGCAGTCCCGTCACCAGGCAGCTCCGCCTCGGCCGGTCAGTAGTTCCGCGTCTGTGTTGGTGTTCGTGTCTCTCGCTCAGCCGAAAATCATCGCTACGAACTTCGCCCGACGCATCGTCTTATAACTTGCCGTACCCTCAAGGTAAGTCATCAATAATCAACACTTGTTAAAACCCTAAACTCGATAATGAGCATATAGGTGCTACTCCAAATTAGGTTATGTTGTTGTTACAAACGTTTTTATGAAACAAAGTCACGCTCTGCGTGGTTCCCTAAATTCGGTGTTTTACAGTAAATTTCACATTGCCCAAATATTTTCCCCATGTAAGTATTGAATGAAAAGAAAGAATAAATTTATTCCTTGAAACCTAGCTAATGCCTTTTTAGGCTCATTACCAAGTTCGTGTCTAGAAAAATAGTTCAACGTAGGCATTTTATTTTGGATGTTGATCATCAATGATCGTGGTGTAACAACTTGATATAAAATGTAAAAAACGCATGTAATGAAACGTAGGCACTTACCTCAACTTTTGGCTTCCTTGTCTACCAAGGTAGACTCACACCATAAACCTCCCCGGAGTGTGTCGGGGTTGAGCGGGTTGGGGGTGTAAATGGTCTTCTTCATGGGAGACTCTCCTACGAAAAGTTTGCATTAGATTTCGATGGAATTGTGAGGGGTTGAGTTGTTGAAACTCTGGATAGTTCCTTGAAAGCGTCATTGTCATAATGCCCATCAAATCAGGGAGGTGAACATTGACGTTATGAGATTATCCACTCTGCATCGTATCATCTATACAATCGTGTGGTTACAGACACAGGTAACTCGGTAACGAGCCACATAATATAGTTACCTATGTCTGTATCCACACGATTGTATAGATGATACGATTCAGAGTAGATAATCTCAAAACGTCAATGTTCACCTTCCTAATGAAGGTATATTGAAGGTATATTATACCCTCACCTGATAGTATAAATATATACCTCAAATACACCTAAGTACACTGTACTTCTTTGAAGAATTTTTTCTACGCAGAAGACCAGTAATAGTGGACCAAAATGGAAACGTTGCAGACTTACTTTTTTCTGTTTTATGTTTTTAGGTTCAGAATAAATGTTTGAAGTACCTATAGGAAACACCCCTCAACTTACAGTGCACATCTTCAAAAAATGGTGTGATTTAATATGGAAAATAATTTTAATATGGAAAGTATAATTATTATACTTTAACACGATATTTTTGCCACACTCCAAATGACAAATTATGTTAATTTATATGGAACAGGAAACAATATTTGCACTCTTTCTGAACTAATTACCCATACTCTAATTTTGAAGAGAAATCCGTTTTCAGAATTAAAATATCTCTTTCCGTTTTCAAATGAGGAGGAAACGAAATTTGGCCCTGGTGTTGCTGCCATCTCTTGTCTCATCTGCTCATCTCTAAATGTCTGAGGCCATTTAGAAAAAAAAAATCTTAACATAAAAGACATCCATGTGCTAAGTTGGGAGGGTATTACAATTTTCTCACTTATTGTGGACATTGCATCATAGGTAGGTGAAATTATGTCAAAATAATAGTGCACGTTGAACGGTTATTTTTGATAAACTAGGTACCTACTTGTTCCCAATCTTGCAGACGATTGTTGAACTGATTGCAACGCGAGTTCAGCTTCTAGCCCCGGGGTGCGAGCAAGAAAAGTTGCGAAGTTCAAACTTTTATCGTTGAATTAGTATTAGAAAACTATGCGAATGGCAACCACGTTCTGATCACTTGGCGTTTGTTTAATCATAAACACGATAGTAAATCCAATATCACAATCTACCACCTCCAAGTACAATTAAATGCCTGAGTTAAACTGATGTTATTTTGAAGTACCGAAAGATCTGAGAATAATACCAATATACTTATCATAGAAATGATTAGGAACCCATCCATTGCAATGGTGATAATAAATGGATGTTACAATGGTGATGATAAATGGAAATGTTTAAGTTTTTACGAAAATTAGAACATCAATTTCTCACAGTCTTTCAGTCCAATTTAGTTCAAATTTGGAGGGATATTTTTGAAACGGATCGTTTCATCACTTGCCGATCAGTAGGAGCCACTTCGAACATTGTACAAGCCGAACACCAAAAAATCATCAACATAATCGGGAACAACTTCTGATCATGCTGATGTTTGTGAATTCAGAAAACTATCAACATGATTGTGTTGATCATGTTTCAAATTAGAGAATTTATTGATTTACACTATTGGTTGGTTACTCAAATAACGTGACCATGTCATTTGTTCTAGTCCAATTTATGTGTTTGCCTGTTTTTATTGCTTCCGAGTCTACAAAGGTAGCGGAAGCTTTGTTTTCACTTTGCAAGGTTGAAAAAAAAGTTCTCCAAAATCAAAATTTTCTCTCGCGTTTTACGTTTCAGACCTTCCTGAACAATTTTGGTTCCATGTCTGTCTGTCTGTGTGTCTGTGGAATTTGCAACGCGCATAACTATACGAAGTTATTGTCTGATTTCTATGAAATGTTCAGGGATTGTTCGGGTTGGCGTGTAGACGGTCCCCTATGAAAATCATCACCCCTGGACTGATGTTAGCTACTGCTCATGCGATAACGTGAATTTCTTGTAACAGCCATAATTTATTCATTTTCCTTCCGATTTCAATCAAATTTTCAGGGATTATTGCTTCCGAGTCTACCAAGGTAGCGGAAGCTTTGTTTTCACTTTTCAAGGACGAAAAAAAAAGTTCTCCAAAATCAAAATTTCCACTCGCGTTTTGCGTTTTAGACCTTTCTGAACAATTTTGGTTCCGTGTCTGTCTGTCTGTCTGTCTGTGTGTCTGTCTGTCTGTCTGTCTGTGTGTCTGTCTGTCTGTCTGTCTGTGTGTCTGTCATGAATTCCTTGTAACGCGCATAACTGTACGAAGTTATTGTCCGATTTCTATGAAATTTTCAGGGATTGTGCGGGTTGGTGTGTAGACGGTCCCCTATGAAAATCATCATCCCCGGACTGATAGAAGCGACTGCGCATGCGCAAAAGTGAATTCCTTGTAACGGCCATAACTTCTACATTTTCCATCCGATTTTGATGAAATTTTCAGGGATGTTACAGACTAGTATTTAAATGATCCCCTATGAAAATCATCACCTTCGGACTGATAGTAGCCACTGCGCATGCGCAAACGTGAATTTCCTTGTAACGGCCATAACTTCCACATTTTCCACCCGATTTCGATGAAATTTTCAGGGATTATGTGGATTAGGTTTTAGATAGTCTCCTATGAAAATCATCATCCCCGGACTGATAGAAGCGACTGCGCATGCGCAAACGTGAATTACTTGTAACAGCCGTAACCTCAACTGTCCCCCAGGGGTCGCGGGTTCGAATCCCAGCCGAGGCTAAGTATTTTTTTGATCCAATCACATACATCTACTCACTTAATTTTTCATCCGAATTTGATGAAATTTTCTAGGATTGTCCAGATTAGCGTGTAGATGGTCCCCTATGAGGGTAGTGAAAGGTACTTAGAGATTGGTGTTTTGAGATTAACAACTATGCATCTGATCATCTATATAATCGGGTTATGGATACGAGGAAGCTATGTGCCACACCCACTTGGCAGACGTTTTCGGATTGTGGTGTAGACAGTCCTCTATGGAAGTCATTGCCTAGCTTTTATGGTAGCTATTGCGCATTCGCAAAGGTAAATTTCCTCGTAACAGCCATAACTTCTACATTTTTCATCCAAATTTGATGGATTTTTCGGGGACTGTACGGATTGACGTGGAGATAATACTCTTTGAAAATCATGACTCCCAAATTGATGGCAGCTTCTGCGCATGCGCAAACATAAAATCCTTGTAAAAGCCACAACTTCAACTTTTTTCATCCGATTTCAATGAGGTTTTCAGAGATTGTTGGTATTGGGATGTTGATACTCCCCTATGAAAAGCATCGCCCCCAGATTCATTGTAGCCAGTGCGTATGCGCTAACTTAATTTCCTTGTAACAGTATATTTTCTCCCCGAAATCGATGACATTTTCAGAGATTGCATGGGTTGACGAGTAGATGGTTCCCCTTTACAGTACTTATAGATTGATGTTTAGAGATAAGCTACATAAAATCGGATCATCTATACATTCGGGTTATAGATACGAGGAAACTATGTGCCACGTTTATCATATTGGTTTTTATAATTAGATATTCTAAATTTGAAAATCTATTTGATTCCATGCCTATTGTCCGTTCCTGTATTGTACATTCTATCATGTTCATGTATATTCCTATTTGTCCACATCTGTTTCAGTTACATTAATTGAGCAAACTATATCTCCTCCCAACTTTGCAAACTTTTTCGTTTTTCCGCCTAAGTTGTCAATATGACGCAATTATAGCTACCGCACAGAATAATATGGTTCACTATTTCCAAGGAAAAAACACGACGGCAGTCCGTGTGCCTGTGCAATCATCGCAATGTTCCATACTTGAGATTTCAATCTATGAAGACGGTCTCATTGGATCCGGCGTAAGGCCCTAATTACCGGGTAGCGTATTCCTTACCTACCGCGCACAATGCAACATGCGGCAATTTCCCTTTTCTTCGCTACCTTTGGTTACCTTGGTCTTGGTGTACTGCCTGCTCACCTATCTCCATTCCTATTGTTTCCTCAATTCTGACTCCACGGTGAGTATCCCTTCTCTGGTCATCCCGACTGGATGCATCTCCTCACGAACGATCGCCGAGATGAGTCTAATTGCTTCATTTCCGTTTTCTAACAAACCTAATAGGACGGCTTTGAGTTTTTCCTATAAAACTACACGCGTAACGTCGGGCATACATTTATGTAGTCATGCAGTATGACTCGACAAGAGGATGTTCTAAGATCTTTTCTACTATTGCTTCCGAGTCTACCAAGTTAGCGGAAGTATGGTTTTCACTTTCAAGGTTAAAAAAAAGTTCTCCGAAATCTAACATTATAATTTTTTCACATGTTCGACCATCTTGAACAATTTAGTTTCCATATCTGTCTGTCTATGAGTCTGTCATGATATCCGCAAATCCTTTTAAGGGGCGAAACTATACGAAGTTAAGCCATCTATATGCCACATCCATTTGGCAGATGTTTTTTCGGTTGTTACGTATAAATATTTGATTTATTTGGCTGGGCTTCAATTTTTAACGGTTTTCGATCGTGAAGGTACTTACCTACGTTTTATATGGTACTCAGTGTAACAGGTTGTGTGTGCAGAGGGTAGGATATTTCCCCAAACATTGTTTTTATCCCTTCTTGTAAGACAGTAACGGTTATAACCTGTCAGCATGAGCGTGAAGGAAAACTTCTGACCCGCGGAGGAGCGACTCTCCATCCCGCTAGTCACTCAATTAAAACTTTTTAAAACTATCTTCCGCCAGATTTTGCATTTTTAACGTGATTTTTTTGTTCCAAGTTTTTATTCTGTCGTGACATCCTAGGGAACATCGTGACCTACTAGCTTAATAGCTTTTTGTTTTTACGGTTGATAGCGAAGAAGCGAGCATAGTATGTGTACCTATAGAGTCATAGTCATGCATGACAGTCGGAGGAAAAAAATGTTGATGAACTCCAGAAATTTACTTTCAGGTCAGAGGCAATTATTACCCTCAGGCAAGCGTTACCCCCTGATGTATAGTAGGCTCCGCGCATGTGCAAACGTAAGGTCCTTGTAACAATATTGTAACTTTTGTACTCTACTATAATTGGATGTTATCTCAAGTGGTTCTTCATGCGATGTAGGCTATGGGTGGTTACTTATAATTGCCATCGTCATCTGATCATCAAACTCGTTGGAATCAAACGAAACTGAATTTGTCATTTATACAATCCTGTTTAGCATACGAGGAAGCTATGTGCCACTCCCACTCGTTATGTTTTTTTTTTCGTGGGATTTTTGAATTTATACGAACACCCTACCGGGAACAATATGACATTGTTGAACTCGCTAATTGATGTAAATACCAACTAAACTGCTCACATGCCCTTCCTCCAGTAGGACAAAATCTGAATAAGCTCAGCATTAGATTATACGAATCATTACTCTGGTGGCGGCCGATTAGGCAAGAGTTTAAATAGGGACCGATGGGGCCTAATATAACAGTACATTACTCAGCTCCAACCAGTTTTCTTCTTCATAGAATAAGAACATACGCGCACCTTAATTACCAAGCCTCATAATTTTTTTTGTGTTCATAAGCGGAATTAAACTTGGGTTTGGGTTAGTCAAATTCTAATTATATCAGAATAAATAAATCAGAATAAATTCTTCAATGGGGAATACAAAGGAACCAATATTGTAAATATTACGGACGTAGGAAGGCACAAGCCAGTATGTCAAGGGTAGTTATCGGTGGAGGGCAGGTGTGACCAGAGAGCGTAGTGCCTTCCGGAGGGTGATTAGGGCTGTACTCCTCGAACGTACGCCATATCAGGGTCTTCATTATTGAGCACCTAAATAACGTCCTTTTGAGCTTGTATGTAAGTTCATGTTCTGTATAGAAGGCACAGGAAGGCTTGAAGGTTCTTAACCTTCTCAATTAACATGAGACTCGAAAATAATATCAGAGGAAGATAGAGTTCGGGAGAAATTACATCAAATCCAAGAGCCCTAAATTACTTGAATCAGGCTGTAGGTTTCAGATTGGTTTTGGGAAGTGAGAGTCATTGCAGACATTTTTATTAGAAGCTTGTATAATAAACGAAGAACCATATTCATATGTTATACATTTTCGTCCCACAGTAGGACTTGGGTATTCTTATGCTATTAATCTGAGGTGATAGAGGACTCAAGCTTGGCAATTCAGGCCAATCACTGGATTTTAATGAACTAATCGCCCTACTACGAATTAAGCGCCCCCGTGAACCAAATCAACGGTGTCACATGTGTTCGTGGGTATTTCACCTCTATTACAGATGTGTTCTTCTACGGACTTCCAACGAAAACCAACAAATGAGTCTAATGGTACGACCTGTTACATTATACAACATGTTGAGTACCTTTTTATTGATGAATTTCCGATTTCATAATATCCAAATTTTGGGTTCTCTCAATGCTAAAAAATTATAATTTACCTCCTCAGCATACTAACTAAATTACATTGGATAAAACTGTTTTGTGGAGTAGAAGGGTAAAAAAAAATCGTCGTTCAGGTACCGGTTCATGTTGAAAGAACTACTTTTTATCCAATGGGACGTCCCCAGGAATGCGTGCATTGTGCATTACAAAACAATATGTTTAATCATTATGAAAGCTAGCTGAATGCGTGTATATTAACTAATAATCTATTTTACTTCATCTCTTTTTCTTTTCATTGTCTTTTTACCAACTAGATTTTGATGTTATGAAAATTTTGAAAGAAATTTCTGTTGTTTTTTGAATACGTGAATTTATAACTTGAATAGATACATAAATGAATGTTGTATGGCACCGGAAGGTTTCTTTCTTCATTTTGGAAAGAAAAACAATGTATTTCCAATGTTTCAAAAGTTCATCTGAGCTGGCAAGGGAATTGATCCTTTTACCTACTACCTATTCTAGAAGCATTACTTTGGTTGATCTTTAGAAACAATTTGATTTTTGAACCAATCTCCGTCAAGGGAAACTTCATTACATACCTACTTGGTTCAATAAGTAGCTGGTAAGGAACGTTATAGTGGATCTCTTTTCTAGGGCCACTTTGGCGCAGTCTCCCACTCTTTACTGGAGTAATTGATTCAATTCGAGTACCCAAAATGTTTTGGGTACCAGTTTATCTCCAAAGCCCCACTTCATTTAAGAGGGTGTGACAACAAGTAGCCATGAGCGAAATCATCAAAACCAATTCTGCACTTCCCTTTGGAAGACAGCTCCTGACATCCGAGACGCCAGGAATGGCAGTTGGACGAATATCAACCTGAGATTGTTTTTTACTTTGCTTAATTTCTCTTTTTTATTTCCAAATTGTAATTTTGAAAATTTTCATTTTGAGTTCTTGCTTCGTTGAGAATGGATCTTCTCTCACCAGCTCATTACTTACCTACTCTCCGTATTCCTGTGACTCTGTTGAACTCTGCAAAGCTGTTGGGCAAGCTCACCCACCTACCCCTTATCCGCCAGGTACTTTTCTTATACCTCTGGATACCTCTAACCTACCCTACCAATAGGTAAGTGGGAAGTCGGCGAAGAGGAGTCGTGAAGTGAATCGCACGATTCCTCTTCAACCAGCCTCAAGCTCTGACATTTCGCTCCAGACGTTCCCCTCCCGATTAGCCAACACATCCGAGGACATAGGTCACCCCTTTCTCCCCGCTCTAAACTCTTTAACTTAACCGAGGTCGTATCGCTCGGTAAATCAATCAAGAAAATGCTGCAGTTACTTGTCGTATCGGCTGCTTTTATAGTGTTATAGACCGTCTTCCCTCAATAAATTGTTAAGCGCTGACCCGACACTCACTATCCCTCTCTTCTCGCTTTAAGGTGGTGTTTTACGATAGATTTTCTTCTTTCATGGTTCCTTCTGTTGAGTTATCCTGTCAATTTATCATGCATTAACCATTCCAAATGGTTGGCTCTCGTCTACCGATCGCCCTACAAGACTCTCTCAACCCAATTTCATTTTGGTTTATTATTTTCAATAATAAACCTTTGGAATCGAGCAAGAAAAAAAAATTTTAACCCCCCCCCCCCTCAAAATTTGATGTTTTACGTTTCAAGGTACGTAGAATACGAAAATCGAATAAAAAAATTTCCGTCCGTCCGCCGTACGCCGTACGCGGCACTTTTCTTAGCAACACTGGACCGATTTGGTTCAAATTTGGTATATGGGCTCCATTTGGGGTCTAGTTGTGCCGCGAAGCTTTTGGTTGATGTAGGTCACTTCTAAGGGGTGAAAATTAAGGGTTGAAATTTTCAAGAGTGCCCTAGCTCGAAACCTCTCGAAATAAAGGTATCGTTTTTTCACCAATTTTAAATAGTATTGAATTTTTAAAAATTTTTGAGACCACCCGGAGCTCTGTAGGACAAACCGTTCGGTCCCTACGAGTACTTGAAGGTTTTCCTTCGATAAAACAGAATCATGAGTGTGAATCGCAAAAGAGGTCTAATCTCCATTCAAATTTTATCGGACTAAAATGCGATCGCTGTTCATTTCTTCAATTTGTTTACAGTTTTGCCTTCTGCGTAACCAGTAATCAAATTTCCATATTAAGCTTTCTATTTTTCCAATCGAGTGTGAAGCGTTTAGTTCTTTCTAATAAACTTGATTGTGAAGGTGTGAAGCCAGTATGGTGTGGTAGGTAGTACCTAGCTGGTAGGTAAAAAAAGTTGGTAGGTAAAAAAAATGTTGGTGGGTAAAAAACGCTGCAAATCATTGCTCAAAGGCTTCTTCACTCTTCAGATCAGCTGAGTGAACTCCAAAGCCATTTTTACTCCTATTGAATGGAAGTGCTCTTCCAGGCGTCTCCAGCATTCGAGGAGATCTTCTTCACTCTTCAGATCACTGATCAGCTGAGTGAGCTCCGAAGCCATTTTCAATCCTATTGAATGGAAGTGCTCTTCCAGGCGTCTCCAGCATTCGAGGAGATCTTCTTCACTCTTCAGATCACTGATCAGCTGAGTGAGCTCCGAAACCATTTTTACTCCTATTGAATGGAAATGCTCTTCCAGGCGTCTCCAGCATTCGAGGAGATCTTCTTCACTCTTCAGATCACTGATCAGCTGAGTGAGCTCCGAAGCCATTTTCAATCCGATTGAACGCAGGAAGCTGAAATTTGAGAGGGGAGGTCAAGGGAGAATACAGATGGTGGTAGGTGCTATTGATGGAGAACCAGTGATCTATACAGAAGGGTGATCTATACAGAAAATAATAAACCTTTGAGCAATGATTTGCAGCGTTTTCCTTAGAGAACCGTTTCGAAAACAAAATCCAATTCTCAGGTAGTAGGTACCTCAAAAAACAAACACTTTGGTTCTATCCTGGATTGAAAGTTCATCAAAAATATTAAAGAGTCTGAATTACGACTTAATATGAAAAGAGAGAGAAATATTGTAATTTGATATCTCTGACCTGAGAATCAGCTCTCAAGAAAACCCTATGATTCCAATTTTCAAATCCACAATCGTAGTAGTTCAAAAGATATGGGCAGGAGAAGT
The DNA here is from genome assembly GCA_009739505.2 of Apolygus lucorum. Classification (NCBI taxonomy): domain Eukaryota; kingdom Metazoa; phylum Arthropoda; class Insecta; order Hemiptera; family Miridae; genus Apolygus; species Apolygus lucorum. The sequence continues at coordinate 58,798,201 of CM019177.2, forward strand.
ACCATAACTTTTCTAGCATCATAAGTTACAACATTAGTAACAACCTAATGGCTGCTGACGTGATATGTCAAAAAGAAATATTTGTATAAGTAACTCTCAAAACAAAGTTCTTTGTTGTCGGAAACATCATAGAGTAGCCACTGCTACGGGCATCACCTGCTGAGCTAATGACACAATAATTACAAGTGACTCGCCGACGAACGAGCGCCCACGTACCTACCCCCAGAATGAAAGGACCATCCTGATATCGCACCAGCTGCCCGAGTGGATGGTATAAGATTATAGTATCCAAGCCGCCAAGTTACTGGCAGGCATTGACCCGCGGTATCATGAGCTTCATGAAAGAGTCTCCTAATGTTTGTTTGCATTTCTAGGCGTAGCTTCATTCTGACAAATGACAGCTCAAAATGTCAAAATTTTCACATCATAGGTAGCTGATGTACCAAAAACGCTGCTAACTATTACACAATGATTTATTATTTTACTGTATAGTTCAGCCGTCTGCATAGAATGCGGGGTTTCCATTAATAGTACCTACCAGCAATGACATAGCTATCCAAGAGTTGTGGGTGCATTCGTGACAAAATTTGGTTCTTGATTGCGAAGGATCCACAGTTGAGTACAACACGAAACTCTATTCAAACAAAACGAATAATAGGTGCCTAATCGCATTTGATCGACTCAAATTTGATCGGATATTAGGCCTAATTTCGTTAGTGAACAGTCTTTTGAAATTCACTCTCGTGTTTCTGATTCATTGTAAGTCCCTTGTAGGGAGCGAACGGTTTGATCTACAGAGCTCAGGGTGGTCCAATTCAATTCAATTAAATTTCAAATCGATGAAAAAACAATAACTTTATATCGAGTGTTGTTTTCTCGTTAATCAAGTTGTGTATTATTGTTAGTTTAGGGTCTCGATTTTACTTTTAGTTTTATCTGGAAGGTTAAGTAATCATACGGCAGCACTACAAAATAGAGTACCCTTATGATATTGTGCTGAGCTTGGTTCTTGGAGCTTGGGGTTTCTGGGGTTCTTATCCTTCACAAGAGTTCCGAAACTGAAGAGGTTTCTAAAAAATATGATATCTAATACCCAACACAAAAACTCAAGCGTTGTCGCCCCATGGTGTCTGTCTGGTGCTATAATGGCAGTCAACGGGTTGAAGGATGTTCCTGAACTTTCTTGGGGCCAATGGAAGATCGATTCTGAATTTGAAGGTAAAATACCCTAAATCTGAAATCACTCCCCCCGTAACTGTTGTTAATCCACTATTGAGCACCTTGGAGACATCCAAAAAGGATTGAACTCAATCTTGAATTGATGAAAAAACCTTCTTGAAACGTTTATTATTATTCTCATTAGCGAACGTTTGATCCTTTAGAGCTCTGGGTGGTGTCATTCGACTCTATAAATGCTCGAAAATTTTAGACTAGTGGCAAATAACCACATGTAGGTACATCGAAAGTCTTCGAGCTAGGGGATTTTGAAAACGTCTTCTCCCACTTCTTGCCCCTTATACCTGACTGACAATAACCTAAAGCTTAATACCCAAAATGGAGTCGATCCACCAAATTTCATCAAAACTGGACAAAGTCCATGGTAACTGGGTAAAGTGCCGCGTACGGAGCATTCGATTTTAGGATTCTACATTTTTTGAAAAATAAAACCATCAAATTTTGAGGAGGGGGGATTTCTTGCTCGATTCCAAAGGTTTATTTTTGAAAACAATTAACCAATCAAATTCGTTGGTTTGATTACGTTCATTAGAGGTCTTAGAAATGTGAACATTGGGCATTTTAGTAGTCTATTCAATGTTCAACGAGTATAGGTAGAATTGAGTGATATTTTTGTAGTTTTAATAACACAAATAATGGCCAGTATCGATACTGGCCGATCTCACTCGGCTGACGTTTTTTCGTGAGGACCTACAAATCAATAGGGTTGGGTCGTCCATAGACTGTAATTTACATTAAGATCAGGCACCAATCATATTCGAGGCAGTCATGATCGTGTAATTTATTAGTGGAGTTTAACTTATCTACTAGGAGGTCGCCATTATTCCGTAATGATCTCGGAACAGCCCGATAATGAGAAAACTTGGCTTAATTAACCATCGAAACTAATGCTGTCCCGACCAATCTGGTTTTTTGCGTCCAGCCGTCACTGGAACAGGTATATCTTATCTCCGTTGCAATCTGGAACGAATCAATCCTAAAATGGCGTGGTGCTTTCGAATCCATTTCACTCGAAGATCATTAGGAATACAAGATTGATTCATGTGTTAGTTTGTACTACAATTATACATTACCTACAAGAGTCGATACAGAATTCAATTACGGCTTTTTCCTTTTCACAGTTTAAGAGTGTGATTCGATATGTAATGAGTTCGATTTGTTCAGAAATTTATGAGAAAATTTTTGTTTTGGTTTCATTTATGTCTTGTAACTGGTGTATACAGGTCACGAAAAGTTGTATGAGTTTAACTTGTTAAACGAAGTAAAAATCTATGACAATGTCATTCTATCTCTGGTATGAATAGAAATTTTCACAGTTCAGGTGTACGTACAACATCTGTTCGTATTTACGTTGTATTGCTTTTGTATAATATTATATTATAATGCAAATGTCATACACTCACGTTCCTAATGCAATGTGATTTGATCATGGTGCTTGATGTTGATGACGATTAATTAGGATTCGGAATAAAAAGACTCACTATAAAATTAATGGACGGCTGAAGAATAGGATTTATTACGGATCAGCTGACATGACCCCTAGTCACTGCCTTCTAATATTTTACAAATAGGATTAAATTAATCAAACTCAATGAACTAATGCAATAATATCTAATTTTCTTTGGATACATTATAAAATAATAAAATCATACAACAGTGCTTACATGAAAATAGTACAGAAATTAGCAAGTTGGGAAACTAGGATGTGTAATGTTGCTATATACATCAATAACATGGAAGCTTCACAATTATAATCTTGCAAAATTGTGTTTTCTCTTAAAGCTATGTTATTACTTCCTTTTACCTAGTGCGATTTTGCCGTTTACATGCTCTTAAAAATACATAAACTTGTTGCCAATGGTAGGAGTCATCCTTATATGAATATATGCTAAGATGAATACTCAGAGGGTTCTCATATATTTATCTGTCGAGGATATTGGTGAGTAGGTTCCAAACATTGCGTATTTTGCGATTCCTTTCCATCCCTTCCGAAAGAACCTGAGGGCAAATCGTGAAACATTGGAACGATAATCAACCACAGTGGTTTCTGGACCATTCAAATTTCTGAAAACCGTTTTCCGTGATTTTGCAACTTCAACTCACAAAACATTTGGTATGATGGATTCCAGGCAACAAAGTCTTTGGAAAAACTCACTCTGATGTTGACAAAGCAGTTATACTTTATAAATAAGATCGTTTAGAAGAGTTGGCTGAAGGAAAGAGATACCTTCAGTTATAGTAAGATTTCAATGCATTCAGACCACAATCCATCCATGCTTGGCACTTCTGAACTTACCTTGATTTTATCCATAATCATCTCCTATTGTGTCCAACAGCGAACTTCCCTCGACAGACTTTAACTTGAATAGTTTTGCGCAGCAGCAGTAATCCAAATCTTTACTTTGAAGCAAGAACTAACTGACGCTCATCTATCTTAGGAAAATATTCCGCTCTTCCGACGTTTCCGAGTCACCAAAGAGTGAAAAGCTCGGGAGTTCTTGTTGTCTGGGGCCATCTGGATCAGCCAGCCATAGCGCCACTTCCTCCGGGTTCCGCCAGGTTGATCAGCAGCCACCGTCACACATTCATAAAATAAAACAGAGCCTAGTTTCAGAATAATGTTTCGTATTTTCTGGAAGGTAGATGATTGTGCTGGAGCCTTTCAATTTTGGAAAAAAGCTTGCTTGAGCTGATTTATGAAAAAGGCCTTGAAACCACGGTTACTAGCATGTATGGATGGTGTTTTTATTCGAGTACTTTATTTATTGTAATATATGTTATATTTGTGTGTAATATTTATATTTATGTATATAATATAATATTATGCTTACGAAGAACGTTGAAATTATAGTTTTGATCGTCAGAAATAATAACTGTGGTGAACCTCTTTCTTGCTTTTCACCTTGGCCCTCATGTTGCTCGGAATCGGGTGAAACCTCGATCTGTGGGGACGGAAACCCACATCCTTGACGGTCCGATGCTACTAGCGGCTTCCGAGTTTCGATCCACACTCTTGGTAGTGCTGTGCTAATAACAAACTGTCAAAAGTGAAAATTACTGTTCACCACAAATAGAGGTTGAGGTTACATCTACTGAAAATGGGACGTTTAGTTCGCCTTGAACAAATCCTGAGGGTGCTTTGTAAGGACAACGAGGTTAGTGAGCTTTATTGGGGAACCTGAATTTTAAGGGTTGACGTTCACGACCTGATTTGAATACAGAGGAAAACCCCATGTGAAGAAAACAAATGAGGTTCGGGGACTACGTTTTTCCTGCCTTTCGAAACGTGGCGTATGGGCGTGCCCTGACCAATGCTCATGACTCCGGACTTTCAAACGTTCCCCATTTACCTTGGAATCAGCAGTGCCCTGAGGGGCATCGTGGCATCGTGCCATTGGTTCCTGAGTGAACATTGTACCTGTTTCGGGTGACGAGGACCTCTCATCCTGTATGCAAATGTAGTTCCTGAGTACCTATATCTGTACACAAAAGTATGGAGTGTCCAGAATGATATGTTCGGGCTCAACCTGGCATCCCGCTCGGTCGTGCCGTAACTCCCTCCGTCATATCTGATGGATGAGTATCTGACCTGCTTGGAAACTTTTCTTTTCCCCTCAGTCATATACTGATCCTTACTGTGCTTCCAACTGGGGAGCAGAAAATGGAACGATCGTTCATCGTAATCATAGTTGTCATCTTATTTCCTTCTTTGTTAGGCTGTGGGAATTTTGAGTTCTTTTGGATCTCGCATTGATTGGCACTCTTCTCAGGCTCAGGGTTAGATTGTTGGTGTATATCCTTTTGGTTTGTTATTTTCAATAACAAACCTTTGGAATCGACCAAGACATTTTTTTAACCCCCCCCCCCCCCAACTCAAAATTTGTTGGTTTACGTTTCAAGGTAGGTAAAATCCGAAAATCGAATAAAAAATTTTCCGTCCGTCCGCCGAACGCGGCACTTTCCCCAGTTAGTATTGACCGATTTTGATGAAAGTAGGCTCCATTTGGGGTCAAGTTGTGCCCCGAAGATTTTGGTTGATGTAGGTCACTTCTAAGGGTTGAAAAATAAGGTTTGAAATTTTGAAAACGCCCTAACTAAGAAAAAGGTATAAAGGTATTGTTTTTCCATCAATGTAAGATAGTATTGCATTTTTAGAGACCACGAGGAGCCCTGTAGTACAAACCGTTCGCTCCCTACGAGAATTTAACGGTTGGACTTACGATAAATCAGAAATGCGAGCGTGAATCGCAAAAGAGGCCTAATCTCCTTTCAAATTTTAGCTGACCGAAATGTGATCGATGTTTTTCTTCATGTTGGTTGGTGGTAACAATGACAAAGCCGTGTTTTTTGCAGACAATGTGATCAATATAGAAAAATAATGAACCTTTGTGTAATAATTTGCAGCGTTTTCAATTAGTAAGTTTGAGTAACTAGGGATGTCAATATAATTATTGGGGTCCTGTAAAGGATATGAATTTCTGATCATCACAAATTGACCTCAAGCTTTCCAAATCTTGTTTATATTCAACACAAGCCAATTTGAAAGATAATTTTTAAATGCAACGGCTACAACAAATAAATTCATTGCAAGATGATATCATCTAACCACATGAGATCAATAATTCTCTAAATTTATTTTATGCTACATCTTCAATTTCCAGCATTAGTACAACAATAGTTTCATAGTGATGATTGTAATCTTCAGTACTTTGTCATTTTTCCAACGTGATTCATTTAATCAATAATATAATATAGGTAGTTAATTTATAATAGAATGTATATTTTTGATTAATCAGGTACCTGCATAATTCATTTTGAATATATTGTGAAAATGAATGAGTATAAGTAGGAGTGGTGAGTATCTGCTTCTCCCCAAATTTTCTTCCCAAATTCCCTCCCCAAATTTACTTCCCATGCTAAGATTTTGTCGCTGTGCGGCTATGCAAGGTATAGCGTGGGATAAAGTGGGAGTCCCGTTTCCGAAAAACGGCTTCTGCAAAGCGAACCGCAGTAAATAGACGAACGGAGTAATTACAAAGAAAACGGTTGATGAGCCATTAAAGTGTACTGTGATGATACTTGGGGCTAATGATGCCGAGATACTCGTATTAGAGAAACCATGATTTGAAGATGAAACGGAGCTCTCGTCGTCTAACTGGGACAAGGGTCGTTCGGGAGTGCGTCCCGTAACCTCTGGAGGTTTTTCTTCAGTCATATTTAGCGGTCCGCGTCAATCGCCCTCAACGACCAGACAGTAATTATGAAGTTTACGCCACCCGCGCACGTCAAGATGAAGTCATTAAACCGGTCTTATCAGTGTCCAGTTTTTGTGCCGTCCTTCCTACTGTGTGAGTTGTACTTTATCACCTAATTTTTCTCCAAAGTTCTTGTATGACTATTATTATTTTTTTAAATTGTAACTTGTGTTTTGTTAAGTTTTCAAGTGGTATATTTATTGTTTTACCTAATATTTTGATGTGTAGTACTGATAACAAGCGGGGTAGGTCATTTCACCTACACTTGTGTAGGCTGAAAGTTACCACTGAGAAGCTGGGTCCATAAAAGCAATAAGAGCGGAAAAAATGAAATCATTTGTTGAAGAAAGTTGGAATAATGTCGTAAAATCACATAGTTTTTGGCGAAACTGTAGAAGCTATTACATTTGGAAGGTTGATTGACAACGACACCCTCTTCTATCTACTCCTTCCTCAAGTAGTAGAAGTTGCCAATGTTGATCAACTTCCTTTCTCATAGAAACATGTACTGCTACTTGTGTTCTTGACGTTTTATCATTTAATAATGATTAACAGTGGGTTTCCATTATTTTTCCGACTCACTTTTGACCATCACGGTTGATATCACACCTTCGCGACCGATCGTCACGCCACGACTCAAGAAAGCGTTATATTACCATTTTAACAAATGACATGTGAGCATTATCTTATCGCGAAATGAACATTAAACAAATTTTTAGTGGGAAAAAATGGCGTAAAACGAATTAAATGATCCGTCTACCGTCCGTAGTTTTTCATCAGCCGACCAATTTCATCTATGTCAACAATATTGCGCGTTTATTTAAGTTGTGTTACTTATTTGTTCTCTTTCCTTGCCTTTGAAGAATCAGAGAAACCATGAGTAAGAGTAAATACTGACAACACCTCAATCTCGATTTGAGCACCTCATTGTTGTTAACTTTTACTCAAACCATCGTGAGAATTGGTGAAAGTGATTCGTCTGCATCGAGTAGGAAGGGTTTTGAAACCTGCGCTCCCGTTCTTTTCTTCGTATAAGGTTCGCATATTCTCTGACAATAAGTTGAGAAAACAATGATGTGAACTGGACACTGGGACAGAAAACGGTCAGCAAGTCATATAATACCGGGTTTTCCTATCTGACCTCGTTTACTGCCGATGCATCCCAATGCACTCATGACAATGAGTATAAGCGTATGCAACAATATAATAAATCTACTTATACTTATGAATACAGTAAATACAATACAATACTGCATTACATTAGTAGTCTGCAGTGTACAGAATAGAATTTACATAAATTATGGTTCAACACTCAGCATATACCTTTCTCAATAAATCCCTCAGAATATGGTAGTCCTCCAATGTGTCTCATAGAGACTGATTCGTAGTACTTCGACTGTGAATCTACTACCTACTGAATACTGAATGGGCCCGTCTCGGGTAGGACCGTATTTTCATCGTCATTAGGAGAGATTTTGAGCCAGAGCGCGAAAAGGGCAGCCGCAAGGATGATCCGTGGACCGTGTGATCCTCGGCGGCTGTGCTGATGTTGATTTTCACAGAAAGCCATCCGCGCTGAGTCATCCCGCTACAGCTTCATGGACCAGCCCTCCGAAAAACCGCGAGAATTCTCCGCTTTGACGGTTCCGTAGAGATGCCATAGGCCGTCGGACGCCTAACCATCAAACTGGTTCGAAGAGAGATGTTTGTCAATGAACGCAATGGCGTATTAATTTTGCTCGTAATAAACCCAACAGCACGTGCAAACGCTTCAATTCCTGAATTCACGGAGGAACCAGGCTCTTTGCAGTAGGTATCCAGAGAAGATCCCATATTTTCATTTGGATGAAATGCATTTCTTGTTCAGACGGGACAAAACTGTGTAATCTTTCGTATCCAACAAAATTTATGTTGAACAACTTCTTACCGTGCAGCACACAGATGTCGAAATATACTCACCGAATTTACTCTGGAAAACCTGTTTTCCTTTCAACTCTTGAAGACAACAAGAGCCAGCTTTTGTATTGAACAAATAAAGAATAAATAAATAAATGGTTGAGACCTTCTAAAATCAAGCTGATGCCCACCGTTGTATACGAATTATAATAGATTGTTCATAAAACTGCTTAACACACCTATGATACCACACCCTGAAGTAATCTCCGCCCTGCATAGCATCCTACAGACCTCTGCCCTGTACAGTAACGTCAATCCTATGTTGTAACCTTCATCCTTTACACATCCTGCAGCCTTATGGTATGAAGAAACCTTCAGTAAAACAGATTAGATTTTATTAACAATCTTTCGGGCCGAAAATGTCACGATTTTCTTATAGGCTCGTGAATGAGGAATTTCACCCAATTCTGTTTGCATTTTTCCTGAATTAGATAATGGTGTGGTAGATGAAAATCGGGTTGATTTTGGAAAATAAGTTTCCTGTTATTTTTGGGAGATAATCAAAATTTATAATTTCAAAAAAATAACCGGGAAAACGGACCTCTTTAACGTGAAGCGGGAACGCTCGCTGATTGGCTGTTCGGATCGCCGTCTCCTCCCAGTGATGCCCGATGGTACGACGAAATCGTGTTATCTAAGAGGAAAGTTATCAAACAAAAACCGGGGAAACCTAGTTTTCCCCATCTTGCTTTTTCTATTTTTTTCTTCAGTTTTGCGATTTCGATCTTTACTGGTTTAGTGAAATGTTGCATCTGAGGACTTTAAATTTCATGATCTCAGCGCTTCAAGCGGCCATAAATGAACTATTCCAGGTTGACGTCATCTTCCCGGTTTTTTTAAACGTTCATATTTTCTACACTGTTTTGTTTATTTGTAAATTAGGAAGTACGGGCTGAAAGTTTTTCGAGGTGCTGAATCCGATTTTGGGGTGAAAAATAGGAAATTCCCACATGGTGAAATTCCTCATTCTGAAGATGAAATAGTGGCTCCAACCATTCAGAATCTAGGAGCTTCGGTGAATGAGGAAATCGTGACAATATCGGCCATAACTCCTAGCCTGAAGATCCATGTCAAAATAGTAGAATATGATTGTTGTTATTCGGATTAATAGTGATAACCAATTACAGATATCAAATCCACTAAATATCAAAATCCACTCTAGCAGCTCTATCTTGGTTCTTCGTAATCTAATCATAATTATTGATACTACCAAAAAACCGAGACAAAGCTACTTGATCGGATTATTCTTTTCTACTCTCTTCCTCAAAGTAATATTTTGAGATTCGTAACGTTGGTAGAATATATATTCTAAAGTCACGCATATCAAAGTCTTGTACATCACATGCGAATGAATAAAGCAACAAATGGCTGATCACTCGTTTCTGTACTAACTACCGACTACAAAAAACCCGAAAATCGAAATCAATACGTTGGATTCTCTCTTAGTAATGTTAATAACCTGCCCCTTGAAGACAAAAAAAGGAAAGAAAATGAATTATCGCACGTGCGATCGTTGACCTCTTTAGCTAAGGATGGCCCTAAAGAACGTTCGTTATTTTCCCCCGACTAAAAATTCACAACAGTTTTTACGCTTCAAGACCGTTCCGAATTGGGGCAGCTCGTAAAAAACAAAGCAGAAACCGAAGAAAGCACCTCTAAACATTGATCGGTTCTTCTTAAATACTCTCCAGCAGTTTCAAACTGGTTATTTTCTGTTGAGGAAGAAATCCATGAGAGGTCATTAGGTCGTTGCTGTTCGTCAAATAACTGAGATTTCAGTATTTCTCCTTTTTTACTGTTCTGTACCCTCGAAGGCAGTTCTGATTTGAAGGGTCTTCTTGGGATGCTGAAATGGTTTTTGGGCGGACTTTGGCTAAGTAATATGTTAGTCTTCTGGCGACCTGTACCGGACCTCACCCGGAACTCCGTTGGGTCACTGCTCTTTGTGTTCTTCAAAAACCAAATCACGTTGAGCGTCCATAGTTTTTTGTGCTCTTCCGAACTCCTGTGGTTTATTTCTAGGAGGTTCTTCGGGAGGCGGACGGGTAGAAAACAAGGTTTTTTGCGGTTGGTAGTTCTTCCCTCAATTTTCTCTGTGGTGAAAACATGTTAGTCATATCAGGTATGGCAATTGAATTATATCAGTTGAGGATTCGAAAGCATGCATTCTGAGTATTCATATTTTCATGTAGACCCGATATACTTTCTCCTCAACAACTTGCCAGTCGTTTTAACTCGTAACGAATCCATAGTTCGGAAAACGTTCTCATGAATTTTCGAGCATATACAAACAAGCAGGAGGTTTCTCAATTTCCTTTGCCATGAAACCTTTTTTCTTTTTAATTACAGATTTTTATTTCATGTAAAATTTTGCAGCATTGAGAAACAAAGAGGAACTCCAATCCGTCAATACGAATGAAGATGGTCATTGCAATCGTCAGAAGAAAAATAACATTACAGAAAATTCCATCTCTCGAACTTACATCTGTACTGATATATTAATATGGGAAGGATAAATTACTCGAAAGGGTATAGGCTAAATAATGGGCAGTTATATATTGAGGAGTAATTTCATAGTACAACTACGAGTTCAGAGTTAGGTCTTAGTTGGTCTTAGTTGGCCCCCATATGGATTAAACACATAAAGACTATGGATGCGTCGATTTGTGATAACCGTCGAATCAATACCATGTAATCCACGGAATATTCTCGATCAGATTTTGAAGACGATTTGATTTGATTTTGGAAGACGATCTATAGTGGTACCTAAGAAGTACTTCTTCTATTGTGAGTGCAATCCTCACTATCATGACGATTATTACTCTCGTACTGATGATGAGTTCCCTGTGAACGTTATATAGCTTATAAATCCTTACAAATCTAAGTAAAGTAGTTACGAGTAATTACTCTTTAGGTAAATAGATATTACCTTTCTTGTGAGAACTCTTAAATTGATTCTAAAAAACCGTTAGCTTATGAACAAATCTCTGTCATTATATAGGAAGTGCTTCCACGAATGCCCTTGTGGGTTCGATGTTTACAATTATTTGAATTAATGCGGTAGTTACTCTTCTTGGGAACCTGCTGATAAATTATAAGCTTGGGTAGTCGAATGAAGGCTATCCATAGGATGATGGTACTTATATAACTGAGATGCAACAGAAAGTGAACGTAGGATTCTCCAGTTTTTCTCTTATTACCGTTTCTCAATTTACATCTCGGATTACCCACCGTTCACATTCCACGGTTATTCTATCTATTGAATCACACAGCCATACGACACTCTGAATCGCCTTGGAAAGACCTCTGTAACATCCCTCTCGAACACCTTACATCTTGATGGGTTCATGTTTCTCGTATGTGTTTGGAATTTATCATGGAATCATTCAATCTATATGAAATCTGAGTGGAGATCTATTTTGATACCTGTTTGGATCTATATGAATATCATATTAATATATGTCTGGGACTATCTGTAAAATTTATGTCACTGTAATTCCAATATTTTTCCCCATAAAATTGTTTATTACTCGAACTTCAGTTATTTTTCATTTTATTCATCTTGGGTTGATAAAGTAAGGCACTATTTAGCCTTCAGTTGGGTAAGGTTAGGACGTAGTCAGAATTGCTATGTGAGGTCACAAATAGTTTATCTCTTATTAATACTCTTGGGCAGTCGCTTGAAAGAAAATAATTTCATATTTTCAGTTTCAGGCATTTTATTTTAATCACAAAATATTGCGGAACTCTATATATTTGTTTTTACACTTGTCACGCAAATCATAGTAAATCTAAAATCATAGAGCTTTAAAGATAATAATTTAATAGAGCTTTAATTCAAATTATAAATCTTCATAGAAATTCATGAAATGTTTTGGGTTGAGGACACTTTTTTTTCTCACTACACAACCTTTAGTGAGTAGTCAAAATGTTCATCTAAGTTCATGTTAGCTATAGGTTTGATATTTAATTAAACACATATAACTGGTTTGTACATTCAAATTTCCGCCATAAACGTATTTTTCAACATCTAAAAACCCTTTGAAATGTTTCCCACTCAATACATTACTCAGTTCTATACTCCTTCTTGGTTTTAACGGGTCAAATGGAACCAGCCAGAACACCGAGCAGCATAAATATTGCATGATTACAATTACATCAAGTAATCTAAATTTAAAATATTTTCTGAGTATTAGAGTAAATTACAATATTAATGTTCTGTATTTCCATTTTGCAGGTAAACATCTTTGAATTTTATGCTTCCAGTACAAAGGGTAAGTTTCACATCTTTGAATCATCATAATTATAAGCCTAGTTTGAGCATTTACAATGATAAATATTCAATTTTGGTGAATGTTAATAGTGACACAGTACAAGTGTTTAATATGCTGCATCACGGGTTGTTACGTACGATTGAAAAATACTAAGGTAGACGAAGGGTTCAATTTGTATTGGGAAACTGAAGGAATGAGTCAGTACACTTGAAATGTGTTTGATTTTCTCTGAAACTTGGAAAGTATTAGTTCCTACCGCTTCCAAACCACACACCATTGTGAGATGTTGTTGAGCTCGTGTTTCTCTCTTTTGATAAGTTGGACGATCCTACTCAATGATCTGATTGTGAGCTTTCAATTGATTATATTGATCGAGTATCCATGTCTTCGAAGGATATTTCAAAATTTCTGAAAGACCTTTCTATCCAACGGATAAGATTACTATATTCTCGTATCTTGTGCGTAATTTATATGGGCACCACTCCCAAGAAGCTCGTATTTCGCTAGGAAACGCTAAGCCAATGTGGAGTAGGTTGATAAAATGCAAGTGAAAGCTTCTTACGATAAAATATGGGTCCCTCACAAATCGACCGTCACCTATCGAAGACCAATATGTTCTGGTGAAAGCTGCCCGCATCGATGCATGTGATTTACTCCGGGGGCGTCACAAAGACTTGATGTCGGGTCTTTTGTGAGGAAAAACTGGAGCTGTAGTGAAAATTTCATACTAGGATGTTCGTATGGCGAATGATATAGGAGGAACAATGCCACGGTATCGTCTCCCTCGAGCAACTTTCTATGAGAACCTTGGTTCTTCCGTTCAGTGAATCTGGGGTCCTTTCATTTAAGGTTTAATGGGATTCCCGTTGGACCAGCTAACAACGGCCTTCGATATTACGATAGGCCTGTTTCATCGTAAAGAAAGTGAAAACTAGACATAGTGGCCATTGTTTGGAAACGAGCTTTCAAATTTGTAACTTCCGCATTCTCAATTTACTCCAGCATGATGATGCCTACGTTAAAAATACAAACAACAAAGTATCAGAAAGCTACGATCTCAGGTTCTAATAATCATGAAAATTAGAAAAACTAAATATTCCTCAATTTTATGAAAGTATATAACCTAGGAGTTTTGGAAACCTAAGTTTCCAGGAAGGAAACAGTGGTGGTGGTGGATATCTTCAGTGCCGGCGTTTATACCATGTTACACTTGGTGTTTCGTGTTTGATGTTACGATTTTATAAATACTTGTTTGACTTTGGCAGTTCCTTGTTGTTGTCGTTGGAAACAGTTATACACATGCATGTAAACACAATGTCAATATTGAACGAATGTTCATAATGTTGAATATTGGAACGAAGGTGCAATTGGTAACAATATTGGTTAGATTCAATATTGGTACTCCCCATTACCTTGGGGGTTATATATCCCATTGAGACCGATGGATTCAAATTACGATCACAATGAATTGAAGGATCAGCAATATGGGAGTGAGAAAGAATTAATAGCTTGGAGGATCACACGCTTTTGATCGACTTAGCGCGTGAATATTGAATTCGTGATTTTTGCACACAAACTAGCACTAGTTGCTCTTTGTTGAACTCATTATGTTGAAAATATACAGCTGGATGTGGCCATCAAGATCGCATCAGACCAGAATTAGGGAAAGGGGTGGGAGAAACCAATAATTGTATTTGGAAATTCACGTGGAAACTTTACGATTATGTTGATAGTTTTGAAAATTGACAATCGTCATCGCATTGAGAGTTTTTTCTGCTTTTTTTTATTTTCCTTTGTGAGTTTTAAATAATGCTATTTTTATTTAACTAGTAAGAGATAATTTTTGGACTGCTCAAAAAAATGTTACGATTGGTTTGATGGTTATGAAATTCAAAACGGACTGGCAAAGCGCTAACCCCCCGCGAACCCTGAGAATTCCATCAAAATTACTTACCAGACAGAGAAAATGCTTGTTATGAAGAAACATTTAATTTATGGATAATACACATTTTTTACGTATTTACATTTTTCTATGCTCGGATGGAATGTCCTCTTAGAATTCGAGATTCCAAATTTCAAATGTTAGTTGAAAATTAAATGAATAATTTAAAAATATGTATCCCCAGGAATCCCAAATTACTTGACCACTGTAATCATAGTGAGAGGTACTTAGTGTTTCGCATCCGATATCACCTATTCTACTATTGAAAAAAGTACGGTAAATTAATTAGATGATATTCCCAGGTAATCTTGTTTTGCTGTTTAAACTATTTCGAGTTAACAGTGCTTTTGCCTATTTTAAGAACGCCTTCCCAAGGCACTCCTTTGGTTCTTTGATGTCACTCATAATAGGAGATTCTCTTGACATGCAAAGTAGAACTCCATATCTTTGATTTTGAATGGGATCCTGAATAAAATGAGTCTAGCTGTGGTTTTTACTACATGCATAAAACTGCAGTAACTGTATTTAGAACCACATGCAAATCTTCACAACAATCAATGTTTTCGGCATGTCGACTACAACACGAGAGATTTGCATTTTAGCGAATTTTCAAGGAAAAATGAAGCTATTGCAATGGCCTCAAAATTTTTAGAATCGACTTTTTCGAAAAATTTTCACACTGAAATCCGTTTTGGAACATTCTGAAACGATCCCTGAAGTTTTTCCAAAAATCATATGTATATATATATATATGTGTCATTCCGGACGATAACTTGAGTAATTGTTTAAAAAATTTTTTTTAGTTTTTGCTAAAATGTTTGTAACAACAAACCATGGGTCAAGTTCGTTAACCAGCAATTTTGGACAATCCAAAGTGGTCCAAAATTCAAAAAAACTCCAAAAAAATGGGTTTTTCCCGTTTTTTGAGGTTTTTACATTGAAAATCATGGTAATTTATGGTATATTCGGATTCAGCACAAAATTTCTGATATGAATGCTTTTTTCAAAAATGAAAATTGTCCAAAATTAAGAAAAGTTTGTAGCTATATATATATATATAATGAATACGTGCGTATATTTGTTGTAACCAGAAATGCAGTAGCCGTGTGGGTACTCTATGAGTTCGTAGAGACGACTAGAACATGAATATGGACTCCTAACATCTTCAAAGCATACCCAGCAATAATTTGCAGCGTATTATTAGCGAATTTTCAAGGAAAATGAAGCTATTGCAATGGCCTCAAAATTTTTAGAATCGACTTTTTCGAAAAATTTTCACACTGAAATCCGTTTTGGAACATTCTGAAACGATCCCTGAAGTTTTTCCAAAAATCATATGTATATATATATATATGTGTCATTCCGGACGATAACTTGAGTAATTGTTTAAAAAATTTTTTTTAGTTTTTGCTAAAATGTTTGTAACAACAAACCATGGGTCAAGTTCGTTAACCAGCAATTTTGGACAATCCAAAGTGGTCCAAAATTCAAAAAAACTCCAAAAAAATGGGTTTTTTCCCGTTTTTTGAGGTTTTTACATTGAAAATCATGGTAATTTATGGTATATTCGGATTCAGCACAAAATTTCTGATATGAATGCTTTTTTCAAAAAATGAAAATTGTCCAAAATTAAGAAAAGTTTGTAGCTATATATATATATAATGAATACGTGCGTATATTTGTTGTAACCAGAAATGCAGTAGCCGTGTGGGTACTCTATGAGTTCGTAGAGACGACTAGAACATGAATATGGACTCCTAACATCTTCAAAGCATACCCAGCAATAATTTGCAGCGTATTATTAGCGAATTTTCAAGGAAAATGAAGCTATTGCAATGGCCTCAAAATTTTTAGAATCGACTTTTTCGAAAAATTTTCACACTGAAATCCGTTTTGGAACATTCTGAAACGATCCCTGAAGTTTTTCCAAAAATCATATGTATATATATATATATGTGTCATTCCGGACGATAACTTGAGTAATTGTTTAAAAAATTTTTTTTAGTTTTTGCTAAAATGTTTGTAACAACAAACCATGGGTCAAGTTCGTTAACCAGCAATTTTGGACAATCCAAAGTGGTCCAAAATTCAAAAAAACTCCAAAAAAATGGGTTTTTCCCGTTTTTTGAGGTTTTTACATTGAAAATCATGGTAATTTATGGTATATTCGGATTCAGCACAAAATTTCTGATATGAATGCTTTTTTCAAAAATGAAAATTGTCCAAAATTAAGAAAAGTTTGTAGCTATATATATATATAATGAATACGTGCGTATATTTGTTGTAACCAGAAATGCAGTAGCCGTGTGGGTACTCTATGAGTTCGTAGAGACGACTAGAACATGAATATGGACTCCTAACATCTTCAAAGCATACCCAGCAATAATTTGCAGCGTATTATTAGCGAATTTTCAAGGAAAATGAAGCTATTGCAATGGCCTCAAAATTTTTAGAATCGACTTTTTCGAAAAATTTTCACACTGAAATCCGTTTTGGAACATTCTGAAACGATCCCTGAAGTTTTTCCAAAAATCATATGTATATATATATATATGTGTCATTCCGGACGATAACTTGAGTAATTGTTTAAAAAATTTTTTTTAGTTTTTGCTAAAATGTTTGTAACAACAAACCATGGGTCAAGTTCGTTAACCAGCAATTTTGGACAATCCAAAGTGGTCCAAAATTCAAAAAAACTCCAAAAAAATGGGTTTTTCCCGTTTTTTGAGGTTTTTACATTGAAAATCATGGTAATTTATGGTATATTCGGATTCAGCACAAAATTTCTGATATGAATGCTTTTTTCAAAAATGAAAATTGTCCAAAATTAAGAAAAGTTTGTAGCTATATATATATATATATAATGAATACGTGCGTATATTTGTTGTAACCAGAAATGCAGTAGCCGTGTGGGTACTCTATGAGTTCGTAGAGACGACTAGAACATGAATATGGACTCCTAACATCTTCAAAGCATACCCAGCAATAATTTGCAGCGTATTATTAGCGAATTTTCAAGGAAAATGAAGCTATTGCAATGGCCTCAAAATTTTTAGAATCGACTTTTTCGAAAAATTTTCACACTGAAATCCGTTTTGGAACATTCTGAAACGATCCCTGAAGTTTTTCCAAAAATCATATGTATATATATATATATGTGTCATTCCGGACGATAACTTGAGTAATTGTTTAAAAAATTTTTTTTAGTTTTTGCTAAAATGTTTGTAACAACAAACCATGGGTCAAGTTCGTTAACCAGCAATTTTGGACAATCCAAAGTGGTCCAAAATTCAAAAAAACTCCAAAAAAATGGGTTTTTTCCCGTTTTTTGAGGTTTTTACATTGAAAATCATGGTAATTTATGGTATATTCGGATTCAGCACAAAATTTCTGATATGAATGCTTTTTTCAAAAATGAAAATTGTCCAAAATTAAGAAAAGTTTGTAGCTATATATATATATATATAATGAATACGTGCGTATATTTGTTGTAACCAGAAATGCAGTAGCCGTGTGGGTACTCTATGAGTTCGTAGAGACGACTAGAACATGAATATGGACTCCTAACATCTTCAAAGCATACCCAGCAATAATTTGCAGCGTATTATTAGCGAATTTTCAAGGAAAATGAAGCTATTGCAATGGCCTCAAAATTTTTAGAATCGACTTTTTCGAAAAATTTTCACACTGAAATCCGTTTTGGAACATTCTGAAACGATCCCTGAAGTTTTTCCAAAAATCATATGTATATATATATATATGTGTCATTCCGGACGATAACTTGAGTAATTGTTTAAAAAATTTTTTTTAGTTTTTGCTAAAATGTTTGTAACAACAAACCATGGGTCAAGTTCGTTAACCAGCAATTTTGGACAATCCAAAGTGGTCCAAAATTCAAAAAAACTCCAAAAAAATGGGTTTTTCCCGTTTTTTGAGGTTTTTACATTGAAAATCATGGTAATTTATGGTATATTCGGATTCAGCACAAAATTTCTGATATGAATGCTTTTTTCAAAAATGAAAATTGTCCAAAATTAAGAAAAGTTTGTAGCTATATATATATATATAATGAATACGTGCGTATATTTGTTGTAACCAGAAATGCAGTAGCCGTGTGGGTACTCTATGAGTTCGTAGAGACGACTAGAACATGAATATGGACTCCTAACATCTTCAAAGCATACCCAGCAATAATTTGCAGCGTATTATTAGCGAATTTTCAAGGAAAATGAAGCTATTGCAATGGCCTCAAAATTTTTAGAATCGACTTTTTCGAAAAATTTTCACACTGAAATCCGTTTTGGAACATTCTGAAACGATCCCTGAAGTTTTTCCAAAAATCATATGTATATATATATATATGTGTCATTCCGGACGATAACTTGAGTAATTGTTTAAAAAATTTTTTTTAGTTTTGCTAAAATGTTTGTAACAACAAACCATGGGTCAAGTTCGTTAACCAGCAATTTTGGACAATCCAAAGTGGTCCAAAATTCAAAAAAACTCCAAAAAAATGGGGTTTTTCCCGTTTTTTGAGGGTTTTTACATTGAAAATCATGGTAATTTATGGTATATTCGGATTCAGCACAAAATTTCTGATATGAATGCTTTTTTCAAAAATGAAAATTGTCCAAAATTAAGAAAAGTTTGTAGCTATATATATATATATATAATGAATACGTGCGTATATTTGTTGTAACCAGAAATGCAGTAGCCGTGTGGGTACTCTATGAGTTCGTAGAGACGACTAGAACATGAATATGGACTCCTAACATCTTCAAAGCATACCCAGCAATAATTTGCAGCGTATTATTAGCGAATTTTCAAGGAAAATGAAGCTATTGCAATGGCCTCAAAATTTTTAGAATCGACTTTTTCGAAAAATTTTCACACTGAAATCCGTTTTGGAACATTCTGAAACGATCCCTGAAGTTTTTCCAAAAATCATATGTATATATATATATATGTGTCATTCCGGACGATAACTTGAGTAATTGTTTAAAAAATTTTTTTTAGTTTTTGCTAAAATGTTTGTAACAACAAACCATGGGTCAAGTTCGTTAACCAGCAATTTTGGACAATCCAAAGTGGTCCAAAATTCAAAAAAACTCCAAAAAAATGGGTTTTTCCCCGTTTTTTGAGGTTTTTACATTGAAAATCATGGTCATTTATGGTATATTCGGATTCAGCACAAAATTTCTGATATGAATGCTTTTTTCAAAAATGAAAATTGTCCAAAATTAAGAAAGTTTGTAGCTATATATATATATATAATGAATACGTGCGTATATTTGTGTTGTAACCAGAAATGCAGTAGCCGTGTGGGTACTCTATGAGTTCGTAGAGACGACTAGAACATGAATATGGACTCCTAACATCTTCAAAGCATACCCAGCAATAATTTGCAGCGTATTATTAGCGAATTTTCAAGGAAAATGAAGCTATTGCAATGGCCTCAAAATTTTTAGAATCGACTTTTTCGAAAAATTTTCACACTGAAATCCGTTTTGGAACATTCTGAAACGATCCCTGAAGTTTTTCCAAAAATCATATGTATATATATATATATGTGTCATTCCGGACGATAACTTGAGTAATTGTTTAAAAAATTTTTTTTAGTTTTTGCTAAAATGTTTGTAACAACAAACCATGGGTCAAGTTCGTTAACCAGCAATTTTGGACAATCCAAAGTGGTCCAAAATTCAAAAAAACTCCAAAAAAATGGGTTTTTCCCGTTTTTGAGGTTTGTACATTGAAAATCATGGTAATTTATGGTATATTCGGATTCAGCACAAAATTTCTGATATGAATGCTTTTTTCAAAAATGAAAATTGTCCAAAATTAAGAAAAGTTTGTAGCTATATATATATATATAATGAATACGTGCGTATATTTGTTGTAACCAGAAATGCAGTAGCCGTGTGGGTACTCTATGAGTTCGTAGAGACGACTAGAACATGAATATGGACTCCTAACATCTTCAAAGCATACCCAGCAATAATTTGCAGCGTATTATTAGCGAATTTTCAAGGAAAATGAAGCTATTGCAATGGCCTCAAAATTTTTAGAATCGACTTTTTCGAAAAATTTTCACACTGAAATCCGTTTTGGAACATTCTGAAAACGATCCCTGAAGTTTTTCCAAAAATCATATGTATATATATATATATGTGTCATTCCGGACGATAACTTGAGTAATTGTTTAAAAAATTTTTTTTAGTTTTTGCTAAAATGTTTGTAACAACAAACCATGGGTCAAGTTCGTTAACCAGCAATTTTGGACAATCCAAAGTGGTCCAAAATTCAAAAAACTCCAAAAAAATGGGTTTTTCCCGTTTTTTGAGGTTTTTACATTGAAAATCATGGTAATTTATGGTATATTCGGATTCAGCACAAAATTTCTGATATGAATGCTTTTTTCAAAAATGAAAATTGTCCAAAATTAAGAAAAGTTTGTAGCTATATATATATATATATAATGAATACGTGCGTATATTTGTTGTAACCAGAAATGCAGTAGCCGTGTGGGTACTCTATGAGTTCGTAGAGACGACTAGAACATGAATATGGACTCCTAACATCTTCAAAGCATACCCAGCAATAATTTGCAGCGTATTATTAGCGAATTTTCAAGGAAAATGAAGCTATTGCAATGGCCTCAAAATTTTTAGAATCGACTTTTTCGAAAAATTTTCACACTGAAATCCGTTTTGGAACATTCTGAAACGATCCCTGAAGTTTTTCCAAAAATCATATGTATATATATATATGTGTGTCATTCCGGACGATAACTTGAGTAATTGTTTAAAAAATTTTTTTTAGTTTTTGCTAAAATGTTTGTAACAACAAACCATGGGTCAAGTTCGTTAACCAGCAATTTTGGACAATCCAAAGTGGTCCAAAATTCAAAAAAACTCCAAAAAAATGGGTTTTTCCCGTTTTTTGAGGTTTTTACATTGAAAATCATGGTAATTTATGGTATATTCGGATTCAGCACAAAATTTCTGATATGAATGCTTTTTTCAAAAATGAAAATTGTCCAAAATTAAGAAAAGTTTGTAGCTATATATATATATATAATGAATACGTGCGTATATTTGTTGTAACCAGAAATGCAGTAGCCGTGTGGGTACTCTATGAGTTCGTAGAGACGACTAGAACATGAATATGGACTCCTAACATCTTCAAAGCATACCCAGCAATAATTTGCAGCGTATTATTAGCGAATTTTCAAGGAAAATGAAGCTATTGCAATGGCCTCAAAATTTTTAGAATCGACTTTTTCGAAAAATTTTCACACTGAAATCCGTTTTGGAACATTCTGAAACGATCCCTGAAGTTTTTCCAAAAATCATATGTATATATATATATATGTGTCATTCCGGACGATAACTTGAGTAATTGTTTAAAAAATTTTTTTTAGTTTTTGCTAAAATGTTTGTAACAACAAACCATGGGTCAAGTTCGTTAACCAGCAATTTTGGACAATCCAAAGTGGTCCAAAATTCAAAAAAACTCCAAAAAAATGGGGTTTTTCCCGTTTTTTGAGGTTTTTACATTGAAAATCATGGTAATTTATGGTATATTCGGATTCAGCACAAAATTTCTGATATGAATGCTTTTTTCAAAAATGAAAATTGTCCAAAATTAAGAAAAGTTTGTAGCTATATATATATATATAATGAATACGTGCGTATATTTGTTGTAACCAGAAATGCAGTAGCCGTGTGGGTACTCTATGAGTTCGTAGAGACGACTAGAACATGAATATGGACTCCTAACATCTTCAAAGCATACCCAGCAATAATTTGCAGCGTATTATTAGCGAATTTTCAAGGAAAATGAAGCTATTGCAATGGCCTCAAAATTTTTAGAATCGACTTTTTCGAAAAATTTTCACACTGAAATCCGTTTTGGAACATTCTGAAACGATCCCTGAAGTTTTTCCAAAAATCATATGTATATATATATATGTGTGTCATTCCGGACGATAACTTGAGTAATTGTTTAAAAAATTTTTTTTAGTTTTTGCTAAAATGTTTGTAACAACAAACCATGGGTCAAGTTCGTTAACCAGCAATTTTGGACAATCCAAAGTGGTCCAAAATTCAAAAAAACTCCAAAAAAATGGGTTTTTCCCGTTTTTTGAGGTTTTTACATTGAAAATCATGGTAATTTATGGTATATTCGGATTCAGCACAAAATTTCTGATATGAATGCTTTTTTCAAAAATGAAAATTGTCCAAAATTAAGAAAAGTTTGTAGCTATATATATATATATATATAATGAATACGTGCGTATATTTGTTGTAACCAGAAATGCAGTAGCCGTGTGGGTACTCTATGAGTTCGTAGAGACGACTAGAACATGAATATGGACTCCTAACATCTTCAAAGCATACCCAGCAATAATTTGCAGCGTATTATTAGCGAATTTTCAAGGAAAATGAAGCTATTGCAATGGCCTCAAAATTTTTAGAATCGACTTTTTCGAAAAATTTTCACACTGAAATCCGTTTTGGAACATTCTGAAACGATCCCTGAAGTTTTTCCAAAAATCATATGTATATATATATATATGTGTCATTCCGGACGATAACTTGAGTAATTGTTTAAAAAATTTTTTTTAGTTTTTGCTAAAATGTTTGTAACAACAAACCATGGGTCAAGTTCGTTAACCAGCAATTTTGGACAATCCAAAGTGGTCCAAAATTCAAAAAAACTCCAAAAAAATGGGTTTTTCCCGTTTTTTGAGGTTTTTACATTGAAAATCATGGTAATTTATGGTATATTCGGATTCAGCACAAAATTTCTGATATGAATGCTTTTTTCAAAAATGAAAATTGTCCAAAATTAAGAAAAGTTTGTAGCTATATATATATATATAATGAATACGTGCGTATATTTGTTGTAACCAGAAATGTTATATTCAATCGTTGTTATATTCAACAACAAATATTCAATCGACAACGGCCACCGATAGAGACGTTTAAAACTTTATTGACTTTTAGTGTATTATTGAAAATCGCACGATTTTTTCGTACATATCGCGAATATAACTAAATGTTATCAAATTTATTACTTAGATGCGGTAACGCATCAAGGAGAAAAATGTGTGATAAACAAAAGGTGGCTTGTTGTGTTGGGGTTGGGAACATACGACCATGAACGCGATCTGTCGCACCCAGCTTTAACTACGTCCTGGAGCTTCCACAAACAGAACGCTTCTCGGGCTCCCAGATTCAGCTTTCAGCCCAGTGATTTCACGTCTTCCGGGACGTCGATTATTGGTGTAAAAGCATGTAAAAAAAATATATACATACATATATATAAACCAAGAATCGAAAAAAAAACTTTCTACAACAAATTGCAACACCATTGGTCCTTTTCTTAACCACACCTTAAACTGAATGATTTCTTTGAAAATTCGCTCATTAATTCATGCTGCACGAATGGACTTTTTTTGAAAATAAATCTGCTAACGGATCACAATAATTCATTTATCATATTCACCATTTGTTTTGGTCTCGAAGAAATTGAGAGCCGTTAATTTTCTTCCCTATCGGAACTTTTTACGAGTCTTCTCGAAAAGATCATCCAGAAGACTCATGGTGGATCAGCAGGATTCAATAAAGGTCTCCTTGATTGAGAAACGAACGTCAGACTTTTTTCCTACTTTCACTCGAAGTTTAACGGTAATCGAATGAAGAATATGTGCCTACCTATAAAAAAATTGACCGTCACCGTCTCGTAGTATAATACAATTTAATCCCACGAGCGAATATGTAGGGTGAGAAAAAGTTCCGCAGGAAATAGAGGATATTATTATAGTAGCGAGAAATCGGAAGTCATCTCTTTCAATAGGAGTTCGTCATTCGTTTTTCGATTCATGGGCCTTCGTGATCGATTCAGGGTGAACCATTAGTTGGAACGTTTAGTCGTGCAATTGTGACTTCCGTGAACTCTTCCTTTGGTTCTTTGATGTCACTCATAATAGGAGATTCTCTTGACATGCAAAGTAGAACTCCATATCTTTGATTTTGAATGGGATCCTGAATAAAATGAGTCTAGCTGTGGTTTTTACTACATGCATAAAACTGCAGTAACTGTATTTAGAACCACATGCAAATCTTCACAACAATCAATGTTTTCGGCATGTCGACTACAACACGAGAGATTTGCATTTTTTGAAAATAAATCTGCTAACGGATCACAATAATTCATTTATCATATTCACCATTTGTTTTGGTCTCGAAGAAATTGAGAGCCGTTAATTTTCTTCCCTATCGGAACTTTTTACGAGTCTTCTCGAAAAGATCATCCAGAAGACTCATGGTGGATCAGCAGGATTCAATAAAGGTCTCCTTGATTGAGAAACGAACGTCAGACTTTTTTCCTACTTTCACTCGAAGTTTAACGGTAATCGAATGAAGAATATGTGCCTACCTATAAAAAAATTGACCGTCACCGTCTCGTAGTATAATACAATTTAATCCCACGAGCGAATATGTAGGGTGAGAAAAAGTTCCGCAGGAAATAGAGGATATTATTATAGTAGCGAGAAATCGGAAGTCATCTCTTTCAATAGGAGTTCGTCATTCGTTTTTCGATTCATGGGCCTTCGTGATCGATTCAGGGTGAACCATTAGTTGGAACGTTTAGTCGTGCAATTGTGACTCCGTGATTCTATTGTGTCACAGAAGGTATACCGTTTTGCTTTCCTGCGTCATGGAGTTGACAGTTACTGCCTGGTCTCAAGTAATTAACATTAACATGTTTATTCAAGACGTGGAAATCTTGGAAGTGTTGATTATTTTTTTTTTGAAAGTATCAGAAGAGGTTTTTATGGCTTGCCAATCGGTTGAAGTTCCGGTACAGATTGACAAAGGATGTAATTGAATAATATTATTGAATCAGTACTGTTCCACTGCGTGAAACACAATTTTAATAAATTAGAAGCTAATCATGTGTGATTTTTTGAATGTGGATGCGTCAGTTTCCCATCCCTTGTGATGATAGGGCGGAGTAGTAGGATGTGTGGCCCAGTTGGAGGACACAAACGTCCCCAGACAAATTACGATTTCACGGCTTTGTCGCTCCCGTCAGCTGATGGCGTGAGGTGCAGTACCGTTGAGTGACCAAGAACTACATCTCTCGAATCGGGCGCCTCCAGTTCTGATATTCTAGAAATTCAGTACAGGAATACTTCAAAAGCCCTGATGATGTTGCCACGCCCCTTTCTTTGAGTGTAATAACTCCAGTAGTAACTTCTAACCTCCTGACGATTGATGTCGAACTTCCTTCTGAGAAATTTCCTCAAAATTAGCTATTAATAGAGTGACTCCCTGATCTACTGCTCTTCCTTGCCTTCCTATGGGAGTTTTATCTGGCAAGATTGTTTTCAAAAGTTGCACACTGTTTGTTGAAATTAAGGTTTTACTGATTTTGTTGACCCTTCTCATCCAACGAATGAGCGATCTTTCAGATTGTGCGTCTTGTATTTGAATGCTTGCTTCAAGTAATATTTTCCGTACATAGATTATGGCTTGATGTGTCCCTCAAACTTCTTCATTGGTACACTTATTCTGGTTAGGAATCCTACTGGAGTTCAACCACTGTGTTTCAGACATATTCTGATCTCCTTGGTGAAGGCTCCTTGTCTTCCCCAGCAAAATAAGTTATAAATGGAGTCGTAAACATTATGAAATCTATACCTGGAAAATGGTTCAGAATTAAGTTCTCCTGCTTATTTAGAAATGTTGGCTGTGAAAAACCGATCCAACCTTGCTTGGTTGAACTCCGCCATCCTTACCGTAACTCTATGAGAGGTGGTTATTGAAAAAGCCTTTGCCTGAGTAATTGCAAATGATAGCCTGCCTTGCCTTAATGTTATTTCCATCAATTCCGATTTCGGCACGTCCGGAGGGCACCACCTGTCGAGGAGAAAGCTGAAGAGGGTTTTCACGGCAGAACTATATCCGTTCGTCAGATGAATGTGAATGCCTTTTGCCACCTCCTGGAAAGTGGCTCGCATAACGGGGCCCATTAGAAACCATTACTTGTGTGTAGGCAACCGAATCTTGAGCCTTCAGCATCCGCAGTATTTTTGGAGTATTTCAGTTTAACTTTGAATTAGTCATGCTTTTGATTGATTGATATAAAAGCGCTGCAGATTATAACACAACGGTTTATTATTTTTCTGAATAGATCACTCGCCTGCAAAGAACATAGCATTGCCATTGTCAGTTTCTATCAACCATATTTCCGAGCAAGCTTCAATACCAAGCTTATTTTGAAACAGAAAGGACCTTCCAACAATCTTGGTTGGCATGACTAATCAATCAATCGACTAATCAGTCAATCGACTAATCAGTCAATCGACTAATCAATCAATGACTAATCTATCAATTTTTTTGGACGAAAGAAAAGAGATTGCATTTGATCAACTGAACGTTGAACGGAGATTTGGATTTCTTTGCGATTCACTACTGTTTCTGCTTAATATTTCGTCCCAACTGTAAGACCCCATAAGGAGTGAACGGTTGGTCCTACAGAGCTCTGGGCGGTCTCATTGAATTCTACTTTAAATTAATGAAAAAACAATTCTTTTATGTCGAGAGTTTTCGAATGAGGGCGTTTTGAAAAATCCAACCTTTGTTGTTCAACCCTTTGAAGTGACTTACACTAACAAAAAGCTCTGGAGCACAACTAGACCCCAAATGGCGCCCATATACCAAATTGTATTAGAATCGGTCTATGGTATCTTGAAACGTAAGCCATCAAATTTTGAGGAGGGGGAGAACTTTTAGCGAATTTTCAAGGAAAATTAAGCTATTTTCCTTGCCCGATTCCAGAGGTTCATTTTTGATATGATTAATAATACACCAAAATGGCCTTTGTCCTCGAACTAATTATTACATATTCATACTTTTCATTTTCAATCCAAGTTCCACATCTTGCGACACTTTAACTCACAGAAAAATTATTGCTCGTAATTTATACCTATTTTATTAAAAAATAGAAAGCTTTCTTGTTATTATTGCAGTCGGTCTATAAATTGCTGTGTTCAAACAAATTACAGAGATCAATTTCAGGATTACGGTCTCCCATTATATTCTGTTGATCAAAACTCAATCGTTTAAAAATACTAAATTCGATTTTGACAATCACGTAGTTAGTTTCCTGAATTGACAAACAGAACTTTCGAGTACAAGAGTAATAACTTTGGTTCTACTATCATCTCTATTTTCTCTACAAACAAATGTAAGCAAATGAGCTAGAGTGCTTGAATATGATGATTAATCTTGAAAATATAAAGAGCTAAGTATTGGATCTCGTCTTTCTCGGGCTTTTCTAGATTTCGACTTGGTAGTAATTGACTCATTCGCTTTTAGCCCTAATCGGACCGTGGTATCACTAACGTCACCGAAAACATCTCAGGAAGTCCACAGATATCCCAAAGTGTCTCTGGAGTAAATAAAATTAAATTGCAACTTTAAATGTTATGGACATCAGAATTTTTGTCTCAAAATAAATTAATGACAAACATTTCCAAGGAAATCGATGAAACAATTTTCAAAATTTTTGTCATAAGAATTTTTTGACAAAAAATGGTTCAAAAATTTCAGCTATGTCCATTATTTGTTCAATTGCAATTTAAATCTAGTTAATCTGGTGACACCTTGGGGCAGCAGTGGAATTCCCAAGTTGTTTTCGGTGACACGAGGTTCACAGGTGGCCCAAAATCATCATTTCAGTCACCGCAACAATACTGTATACCCTGAATTAGTGCATAACTGTCACAGTTTTACATGTGAATATTCTTCATCAAGATGTTTCCCTTTCTTCCGACTTAACTCTTAACCAATCTGAGCTCGTGTTGACGCCCCGAGAGGAAGTGAAGTATTCGTAGTCCTAGAGGAATCCTTCGCGTGGGGAACAGCCATCGACTTCTTCCCACAGTCAGTCGTCTAGCCGATATTTTCGGGAAAGCGCGAGTCCGCTCCCTTTCTTATGAGCTTCGCGGTGCGTCTGAACTCATCTTAATTGGATCGTAATGGACTCATCCGGCCTCTGAACCCGTCTTGCCGGTTGTGATTTCCACCGTAACGCCTCCGATGTTGCTCACTCACCACCGTCGAGTCAGTCGCATTCCAGTGTGTGTGTTTTTTGACGACCGCGTGTTTTCGTGATGATAGATCAACAATATTTTGCTCTGAACCAAAACAAAGGGTCCATCAGAAACAACGCATACGTTTCAAAATTTCGCTCAAAATCGCAATAAAAAATATTTTATCATTTTATCAAAATGACCAACAAGATGTATCCACATCCATCACAGCTCGTACTTCGATGGAAGTTTTTCGGCGAAAATTTCCAAGTCGTCTCACACTGCGCTTTTGGGACATTCTCTGGCCATCTCAACCTTACCACATGCAATTTTCTTATAGGGGTAACTGAAATTCCAGTTTTACATCATCAAGCCACCAACACTCGATGAATTGCAGGAATAAATCAGGGGAGTGGTTCGAGAAGTTCCCAGGAAGATGTTGAATGGGATGCGAACTTTCCGGGCACGTCTGGAATCGCGTATTGCGGTTGACCGGCGTGATTTATCATACATCATACATAGCGTTATACATCATCAGGGTGTCCAGCAACTTGGAAAACCGGGAATACTCAGGGAATTTTACTCTACTAGAAAACTCAGGGAATTTAATTTTTTCCCTGAAAACCCCTGGAAAAAGCCCTAGCGCAAAACCTTTTGGCTGGAAGTTTCGACAGTCTGAAAGGAAAAAGTTTTAGTACTTACGGAAAAATCTTTACACTTGAAACTTGACTCTTGTATGAAGTTGATTTTATTCCGTCGAATTAGCTATAATAGATAGGATGTGTCCTCCTACGCAAAATGTAGGCTGTTTCCAAAACGCGGGAAGCGCCCAATATGAGGGTGTTATGCAAACCCACTTGGGTGGCTGTTTTTTGTTGAATTTTTTTTTTAATATACCTACGGACTTTTTTAGTTGTTTCCCACTCTATTTTAATGTTTTACGGTTCAAGTTATCATCCAGGATGGCCAATCACAAGAAAATAATTGGTATTCGATTACAGATTTTTTTCAAATACATTTTTTCGAATACTGATGTCCCAAATGTAGAAAATTTTATGTATTTTTGAAATGTAAAAATCTTTATATTTTTGTTATTAAAATTTAGAACGCCACTGAAATTGCTTAATTTTTTTCAAAACTTTACTGGAAGTGTTCATAAGGGTACACCTGCAGCTAATAAATTAATGTTAACCCGCGTAATTTTCTCTTTACCTTTCTGATTACCTACCTAATTTATTTTCATAATGAGATTTTTATATTGTGTTTATCAAGTGAGAACTCTACAGAGAACTCGCTTAGATTTTAATATACCTATTTCAGTATCTCCTATTGTTTACTGTCATTTTCTATGGTTCATAGCTCGACTCAACGAGTACATTCAGAATAAATAATTAGAAGCATATTATTGAACATACTTAGGAAGCGCTTTTGATGTGAAAACAAGCCTTTGAAGTGGTCGTTTCTCTCTATTAAACCAACAAGTTTCAATGATTTTAACATTCATTCTCGACTTTTTCAAACAATCGAAGGGTGAAAATAAGCCTTTGAAGTGGTCGTTTTTCTTGTGGAAACCAACAAGTTTCGATGATTTTAACGTTCATTCTCGACTTTCAAACAATCGAAGGTGAAAAAAATCCTTTGAAGTGGTCGTTTCTCTTGAGGAAACCAACAAGTTTCGATGATTTTAACGTTCATTCTCCTTGAGGGTAACTGGTAGGGGGTCGAGAGACTTAGGGGGCCTAAGGGGAGAAATGAGTCAAAAAGATTACTTATGACTGATTTCCCAGGACGATTTGTATGAAGTAGATTGCCTTCCGTGGGGATACTGCCTAGATCTAAAGACCTTGTACGGAAGTTGTTCCAATATATGAGAAACATACCAAGGACATTTGTTACCTGCTGACCTTTTTTTCCAGATATCATGTAAAGCCCCTTTTTAGCCACACTCTGGCTACTTTGTCAGGACTAGAAAAAACATAATCCTTTGTGATTGAGCCAATTATTTCACAAAACTGGGGTTTTGACATAACGTCAAAAGCCGTACGGTCAGATCCGATTTACTGGTCCGGTCAGATATCCGTTGAAGCACCTAATTCGTCTTTCCCAACGACCTCGTCCTTTCCACAGGTCGCTCAAGCCCGATCTCCTGGCGTTATTGATGGTATCGCCCTTGGAGAATTTTTCACTTCCCTCGGCATTTTATCGGTGTGCGACTGATCCGAACTTTTCCCTGATCGAGATGGAGATGGCGTGCCTGGCTGTCATGGCCTGGACCCTGTCAATGTCTCCCGCTGGTGTTTCTGTGGGTCACGTCAGGTTTCTGATTAGCTCGTGAGTTCTTCGTCCTTGAGTACTCTTTTCATTCGGATTGATCGTTCAGCTAATGAATTTTTTCATTTGCCTTAGGTACAGTTTATGCGTATCTGTTTATTTATTTGGAATGAGAAAGGGCAAAGTCCAAGTGACTGGCGCCAGTCGTGTATTCACAACTACTTACAATCATGGCGCAGATTATATTTTCCTTGAAGAAAACTATTAAATTCAATATAGGCTGCATAATAATGATACAGGGTTAGAGTATTTTATTCTCCTCAACCAAAGGTGTTACAACGTGATTTTCCTGAAACAACGATTTCTCGCGATGTTTTCTCGATCTTTTGATTCGCGAAATAATTGAAGATCGGTTGGTGATGTGAAACGATACGAAATAGTTGATAATTCATGAAGATTAGATCAGTTGGAGCCACACTACTTAATATTCTGAAAAATGGGTGTGCCTGATTTTTTGAAATTGTTAATCGATAGTAGACCTCATTCTGAAAGTGTTGACACCAGCCGTTCTCTTTTTGGATGAGAAGATCTTTTCAAAGTTTCGAATGTTTATGACGCTCCTCCCGCCTGGGCGGGACCCCACAGCCGACTGTGATGTCATAAACACTCGAAATCATAAAAAAAGGTCTTCTCTCGCTAGAAGGTCGCGGTTGGTGTCAAAATTCTCAGAATGAGGTCTTGTTTAGATTAAAAATAACAATAACAGTTTTTCCGACCCATGCGCACAACCCATTACATTGATGGAAAACAAAACTCAAAAGTGCTTTTGTTTATGAATTTTGGGAAGACTAATTTTGTTGAGGATATCATGTTTCATTTCAGGGAATTTATTAGAGTTCTGATCAATTAAATTATTCTCACACTAGCGGAATTTGATTAAATTAGCCCATGTTATTATAATGCCCGCCTTACTTGGTAGACTTTTTTCTATTATTCTTAGTGTTGTAAAACATGCTCTTAATTTGTAATTTACTATTGTAATAAGATGAAGACGTGATGAAGAATGGGCTTATGCAGTCAAAGGAAAAACGCATCAAAAATTCGATGGTACTGGGAAACTAATTGGAGAATCATTCAGTTTATGACCAATTGATTAATCACTCAAGGGATGGAGAGGAAACAAACTTGTGAGACTCGAATACCTAGTTGAGTTGAATTGCTTGATTCATCTATTTTTCTTATTATCTCAGTCATAATTTATCATCTGGAACCAAACACCAAACTTGAAACCAAACACAACATTCGCCGAAATGGTTGTTGATTTCTTGAAACTGTCATTGTGACCCAATCGGTATATCTTCGAATAAGTTTGCGTAACTTCTCCTGTACGCACGGAATTGAGTTCGGATTGATACTAGATGGACGGGACGGTATTCACCTCCGTCAGAGTCCCATCTGTAGTGCAGTCACAATAAATACCCACCAAACCCGTAATTTCCCACTGAGTAATCAATACCTCGGGGCCATTGGGAGCCCGAGTAACGAATATTGTTCCCTTGTCCGATGAGTGCTGACGTAACTTTTTGATTGGATGTATGAGACCCCCTCTGGTAGATATGTTTTGGTCACAGTCCATTGTTTATCATTTCAACATTCTCAAATAATCTGTATTCGCATGCCAGGAGCAATAAGCGTTACTTACACTATCAATTTATTAACCTATATTTTGTCATACAAAAATTTTTGTCCGAGACGAATTGTGTCGTGTGTATGTGACATTATAACTTTTAAGGACTTGCGAAATTACTTACCTACATACTATTACTTAAGTTGGCATTCATTCTATCACATGTTTGTTGAGTGTCAACTAATTGGAATTGACAATTTCATAAAGAAAATTTTATTTTTCAATAATGGCTCGTGAAATAATGCCTATAAACTAGGTAGTTACGTTTTACCGAATTAATAATCAATAGAAAGTTAAACGCTTTTTAAATTACCGTGTCTTGAGTGTCCCAGTTGATCAAATTACTGATTTTTGGTTTATTATTTTCAATAATGAACCTTCAGAATCGACCAAGAAAAAAAATTTTAACACCCCCTCAAAATTTGATGGTTTACGTTTCAAGGTACGTAGAATCCAAAAATCGAATAAAAATTTGGCCGTCCGTCCGCCGTACGCCGTCCGCCGTTTTTGATTTTGATGAAATTTGGTATGTAGGCTCCTTCTGGGGTCTAGTTGTGCCCCGAATATTTTGGTTGACGTTGGTCACTTCTAAGGGTTCCAAAATCAATTTAGAAATTTTGAAAACGCCCTAACTCAAAAAAGTTTGATATAAAGGTATTGTTTTTCCTTCAATTAAAATTCTATAGAATTTTTAGAATTTTTTGAGACCACCCGGAGCTTTGTAGGACGAACCGTTCGCTCACTACGAGAATTTAAAGTTTGGACGTACGATAAATCAGAAACACGAGTGTGAATCGCAAAAGAGGCCTAATCTCCGTTCAAATTAAAGCTGACCGAAATGCGATCGATGTTTTTCTTCATGTTGGATGGTTGGTGGCTTTGCAGACGAGTGATCTATATAGAATAATAAAAAATAATAGACATTTGCAATAAATAAATAAATAAATAATAATATAATTTGCAGCGTTTTTTAAGAAAAGTATAGTGTTATTATTAGGTTTCAACCTACGAGGTAGATATCGTAAACAACGAAGAGTAGATAGAAAGTAACGTTGGTTCGCAGAACGAATGGACTGAATAGAGAAGTGGCGTTATGATTGGAACAAAATACCAACACTTTCACCGAAACCAAGTAGCTAATTCTGGCTGCTTATTGTAGTTGGCTAATAGAAACTCTTGGCTTCACATTCTTCGATTAGTGAAAGTTGAAAAAGAAATTATTGGTTTGAACCTTTATAGACACTCGTTGATATCACCATCGTAGTTGATTTGTCTGTCAAACGTTCGCATAATCAAATTGATGTAAAAATTGACACCGAGTACGACATCTGTATCGTGAGTAGGAATAACTTAACTACGATGTTTTCTATTGACCTGTTAGTGAACTTAGATCGTGAAAACAGCTTAGTATTCGAAGAGAGCATTCATTAAAATAATTGTCGTAAAAATGAAGAGGAAGAGAGGTTTCAGCAAATAAAAATATCTATGCTATAAAACAACGACTTTTTGATTCAACGGCTCGAGAATCTAGGGATAGATGTTCTAGATCGAAGATAGGATATCTATAGATAGCATATTATATAGATCGTAGATCCTTGAAATGGATATAGGAGGGTAGAAAGTGTTGACTATAATTATTGAAATGGCAGACTTTGCAATTCCTTCAGGGGTGTCTTGAGAAATAGAAGAAGAAGCCGAACTCCTAAGGTTGCTCCGTGCTGTTATAGACAACCCTCAAGTGCTGGACCTGACTCATCCCAGTTTACACCTGTTCAACCGTGTTACCTTTCTTTTGGGCTTTCATCCTTCTTTTGTCGAATCATCGCAAACAAAAAGTTCTCTGGTAGGAATTGGAAGGGGAGGTGGTAACAAAAGAGCGAATCCTTGAACGTTGGAAAATAATCCTGGAGAGGAAGAAGGTAAGACGCGGCAGGTGGTGACCGCGATGACTTGGATAAGGGATAACTTCACGATGTCACCTTGGAAGTTGATCAGCATTGGATAAATTCAGATAAAAACCTGGTAGTAAAAGGAATGGTCAGTATGGATGTAATTAGCTATCTGCGACGTCTCTAGGGCGAATGAGCTATACGCAATGGAAATGTTTACAACGCGCGTAGCTAATGTGGGAATGGTATTTGTTACCCACTTACTACACATACTTAGAATTTCTAAGAAAATTCTATTGTCGTGACAGTCCGTCTCTATCTACAATGTTCTGGCGAGTTCAGAACGACATTTATCGACTGGAATTCTAAATTATGTTGTACCTCTTAGGTTCTATTTATGTAATCCATATTACATTGGTAAATGACGAAGGTTGTGCTGAAAATTAGAAGCATTCTTGGTGCAATTCATTATAATGTCCCCTCATCATTCTTATCGAAGAATCCTAGCTAAGGGAATGGTGTAGGTATAAGAAACAAAAAACTGCAATTAAACATTTTGATTGCTTTTTGACATGGATATGTCTTAGTTACCTTAAATTGCCGCAATTATTGTTTTTACGGTCAATTCGATTACTCTTCGGTGGGTATACGACGAAAAACCTATCTTCGCTAATGGTTTGTTGGAAGTAGCTGGTAATTGATATTCATGAAAGTTCCTCGTGGGTTATTTCAAATCATTCAAACCCGTTATATATCTTTAAACGAAAATGGCTCCTCCGTTCAAAGAGCTCCCCAAATAATTGTGTTGTCCTGGTGGAGACAATAACTACCTGTTCTTCAGATTATTAAAAGAAAAAGTGACTACACTGGTATTGTTCGGAGCTTATCTATTACAAAGCCACCTCTCGACATGAGCTTACAAGGTTTCACAGTGTGTAGATATGAAGTTGACGTAACGAACACCCCATGTGTCAATCCTGAATGAAATATCATCGAATTCACGAAATCTCATCAGTTACAGTTTACTGTAATTTCTTCAACCTAATTTCGATTTTACACAGATGATTTCGATTTTTCGACAAATGAGAACAATACACTCAAACATTCGGGGATGAGGGTGGAATTGGGCGAGGGGAGTATTTCCACAAAACCTTCTATACAAAGCTTGGAAAAACGTCAAAAATTGTGTTATTGAGGAAATTTACTTCTAATTGACTCAGAATAATATTCCAGTTTAACAATAATTCCATAAAAGTATCCATTGGTCACTAGCTTCATAGTTCCAGACTGGCACTGGCACTATTGGTACACTATACACTCTACAGTCAGATTATACTTGACTTTACACAGAAGATTATTCTAGCGTTTTTACGTCACTAAAAATCAATTGATCACCTTCTATTGCATTTTGGGATGGTAATGAGCTTTGAGAGAAATTTGGACGCCAATATACGAAAACCTCCTGTTCATCATAAAAATTCATTCTGTGCATAAGTAAATATAAATTTTTTTAAGAACTATAATGAATGACTATAATGTTATAATGTAAGCTTCTGTAAGTACCGATGAACTTAGGAGTAAGTTTCCTGTTCTCTACCTAAAGCGATCAGTTACTCAGCTATAATGTATGTTCCGTAACTATATTACCGATGTGAGTGTGTTGTGATTAGCTATATCTTCGCATTTCTGTCCATTCACTTCCTTGGCTTAGTGGTAGCGAACTCGTCTCAGATTTGCGTAGTATAGTCGGAAGTCTGGAGATCGATCTCCAGTCGGGGGAGGTTAGTTTTTTAATGACCCAATAAGCGAAAAAAAACATAAATACTGCTCTTTGGTCCTTACATGGTTTCAAGATACTTGGAATTCCAGTGGTTTCTTCCAAGATAATTTTATGAAGATAGGTTCTAGATGTTGAATGAAAAAAGTAGGTTGCTGGAAATGTTGGGAGCACCGCAAGCCCGTTAGGTCCTACAGGTGAATTCCCGTCGGACACCCCTCGGACGGTGTTGGTGGCTTCAAGACGCTGTTCCTGAGTAGGAAACAATGCTGTCCTTTCTAATTGCACAGCAAGTTATTTCTTCCCTGGGTTCGTTTCACAAAATCAAATCCGAAGAGGGGCAGTTGGTCTCGACCCAAAATAGGTCCCTTTTTCTATCTACCTACATTCGAGTCGGGCCACTTTCAAATAATTTTGGATCAATCTGCATACCTATAGATAGAAGATAGAAGTAGACAGAGAAGATAGAAGTATATAGAGATAGAAGTTTCAATCCAGTGTTACTGCTAGGTTATGACCTAATGGGAATTAATTTCTTTTGAACCAGGTAGTTACATAAA
The DNA here is from genome assembly GCA_009739505.2 of Apolygus lucorum. NCBI lineage: Eukaryota > Metazoa > Arthropoda > Insecta > Hemiptera > Miridae > Apolygus > Apolygus lucorum. Next base: position 58,835,158 of record CM019177.2, read on the forward strand.
ACTGATTGGATAATTAATCTCTTGAAATATGTTCTATCCAATCATCGTTGTTCCCATTATTCTACTCAGCAGGATGCATTATATTATTGGATTCTTTCTACTAATTTATGTACATTCGTTGCCATAATGATAATGAATTGTATTATGATTGCAGGTATGATATTTGCTGTTCGTATTCCAAATGATCTCTAGCTCAAGAGAATCACACTGTAAGTACTCTTTCCTATATAAACTTAACCATTGTAATGGAGTAATTGAGATATTGCTGAACGAAAATTAATATGATAATCATAGGAAATTATGAACAGAGTTATTCTCAGGGAATAGAAATGACCAGAACTTACAAAAGCAATGTTCAACTCCAAATTCGTGCAAAACGTAGGTAAATTATTATTAAAAGGTATTAGTAACGTATCAGAGTGGAAATTCAATAAACCTCTAGATATTTATTTTGGTCAGTTACTTTTGCTATAATAACAAGCCGCTTGATTCTTAACTTGAAATCTAGGGTGTTTTGTTGTAAAAACCACTCATAGTCACCTTGTTTTGATGAATTAATTTGGTAATATTTCGACAACACATTACTTCCTTACCCTAAAGTCTTAATCTTTATAATATCTTCGTGATATAAGAGTTTCTGAACGCCCAAAGAAGTACTTCTTTGGCTTTGTGAGTCAGAAGGAGTTCAGTGACTAGTGCATATGGGGAAACTGAGTCGATGTCCATCAACAGAGTTACTACCAAATGATTTGAGAGTTGACAGCATCACACCAAATGTTTATATGATCTTCCTAGTTCCTTCCGGCTGGGGATTAGAATTTTCCAATTTGTCGTTCAACTGGACTAATTAGAAAACTGAAACTGAAATCAGATTTCCAAGTCGTTCCGAAGGGTTCTTCTTGGAAGGGATTTCTTTTGTTTGAGACGAACCGCTGCCTGCAACTGCCACAACTAACGAGCGGGCGAATCTCGACATCTAATCAAATTACCGGCGTCACGACCTGGTCAGAGCGGCAGTGTGTTCTTAGTTATCCTGCTTGTCTGAACCATCAAACTCCAGCTAGACTGATGATCTGTGAAAGGCGATTTACTCTGGCAAAGGTCGGGAAGACCTCATTTGTCAACTTCTACGCTCCCTCAGCCGTTTTGTTTAAAGATGTTATCCGGTCTTGCCAATCAATAGTTAGAGAGGCGTGAAAAAATCAGGAAGGGGCTTTGAGTGATGGATTCAGATATATAGAGAGTAGGACCGGCAACATTCACTGGATTTGTGAGCAGAGATTCAGATACGATGGTCATCTACACTTATCTCATAATGAGGGGAACCAAACTAGGTACTTTTGAATCAGTTTTGGCGCATTTGTACGAGATGGGAGACTTGCTAAAACTTAGTTCAAGGAAAAATTAGTAGCAATAATTAGCGCTCCTCAAATATTTACCCAAGTTGATATTTAGGTACGTATGATGGCTACCAAACCCCCATTTATTTTTCGGAATTGAATAAGACCAATTGCTTGTTGAAAGTACCAGAAATGTAGGAGTTTTGAGCAAAAATCATTACCTAAGTAGTAGTGAATTTCAAATATTGAAAAAAAAAATGTCAATTACTTTTATATTGTCGTCGAAATTTCAACATCCTGCAATCTCGAGAAATCCGTTACCTTTCACCTCTTCCTCAAGGAGAGGGTTGTTGATGGCGGAGCAATGAAAACTTCTTCAGCTCAGGGTAGTAGGAAGTCGTGGAGAGCTGTGATAAAAGAAAGATCGCAACCCACTAATAGCCGTCCCATAATGCTGTAGTAAAAAATGATCGAAGTTTGTTTTAATTTACGACTCCAACGTAATCCTCTCATTACTGCTTGCCGGCCGAGAGAGCTAATATATTCATCAACTAGAAATACAACTACTGCAACCTGAAACAACTTTTTGTTTGATTTTATTTCAATGAAAACGGAAAGAAAATTCTCGGTAGATACTCCATTACATCGTTATAGTGACGGCAATATAATCATTTGTAAGGTGAAGGAAAAATATCCTCAAAGATAAAAAAAATCCCTCTCTAATTTTACTTATTAGGCCTTCCTGAAGAATTTTAGTTTTGTGTCTGTCTTTATAAGTCGGTTTGTGTCTTTCATACTCTCTGCACGTACGAAGTTGAGAAATTAACAGTTAGAACCCTAACATTTTCTTGGTTTATGCGGATCCATAGCGATTTTTATAGCATCTTGCATTTGGTAGAAGTTTCTCAGGTTGTTTGTCTTCCAATGATTGTTCCCTCCTTGTCTTTTGGTTCTGCCTAAGATCGAATTCTGTTAGAAATGATTGGGGAAATTACTATCTTACATTGCGTTTACAAAATTTGTTAAGTCGTTTGTTTTGGTTCCATTTGGTTCAATGTCGATAGTAAACAGTAACTTCTCTTGGGGGCCGGTAGGTAGGTAGGTGACTAAGATCCGGAACGGTGGCAGATGGCGTGGTTTCCTCTGGTTCATACCGGAAGCAATGTCCTGTTATCACATTTCCTGTCTCAAAACGCACCATCAATATTTTCTGCACGTTAGGTACTTTGGAGTAATAATGGAGCCGTGGATGTCGTTGTTTATTTCCAGATAGCCGTTTACTTGTGTTTGTGGTAGATAGCAGCGCTTTTTATTAAAGTAGTACGTCACCGTAACCACTTATTTATTTCTTATTCCTTGACGTTATTCATGACGAATCCCGATGCAAACTTTGCTCCTTTTGCAATCTTGGACCGCTGTAGGACTCACCCCAATTCATAGGAATACACTCTAATTAATTGGAATACCAGCTAAACCACTCACAAGCCCTTCCTCCAATTCGATATCACCCTGAAACACCCTGTTCAACATGGTTCGTTCTTCTGAAGTGTAACAACTACTCTAGTTGCGCTGCAGGTGTTTGAAGTGACATCCTAAATGTTCTGTCACTGAGATAGCTTTGCAATATTCTGTGCAATATGTCTGGCAACCACTTTTTGAATTTAACTAGCAGACCTTTATGAATCCTTGTCAAACGCCATCTCAACGACGAGAACTTGCCTATGTCTTGGGGTCTTTATGCGATTAATCTAGGGTAAAGGAGGACTACACTCAACGGAGCAAATAAATCTCGTTGCAGACCATTCTGAATCCAAATCCGTGAAAAAAAAACCATCGGTGTATGTCCGTATAATATACAGACATACACCGATGGTTTTTCACATATTATGTGAAAAAATCTGCCCAGGCCATAGTTTCCAACCGATTTACTTTGATCTTTTTTGTTCGGAACAAAAATCTATCTAGTTGTACGCTAGTTATGTCGCCGGAATTTTGAATTTTGCCTTTGAAGGAGGGAGATGTGCGTGCATATAACACGAGCGTTTAACGTAACGTTGTGTATATAATATTGTGTAATATAGGTGTTTAGATTCTTGAGGTTCAGTCATAAAACGAATAAACACTTCTTTAGGCCGACGTTTCGGTATATTTGTATACCATCATCAGAGCTATAACGAACATTAAAACCAGAGTGGTATAGACATATCAGCATCGTTCTTGCATGAATCATCACAACAGAGGCTCGCACGTTGCTAGAAATGTTATGATGGCCAAAAGTCAGGGTTTGGTCGCATTTTCTGATACTATAATTTCAAGTTTCTCGCTCTCGTAATGCCAAAAATGATATGGAACATCCTCAACATACGAATTAAATTACATTGAGGATAACTATTTCGTGACGTAGAAAGGCAAATAAGAATGTATGTTTTATCGCTTTGATACTGATTGAAGATGAACTAAATCCTTATCCAATGGGACATCCTCTGGAATGCATGCATTACTAAACAATATGTCTTTATATGCGATGAAGCTTTCATAAAAACAAAATGATTTAGAGTTTTATACGATATGGATTCATTCCACTTTTTAAAATTAATTTGTTTCACTTTGATATTGAACTAAGAGAAGTAAGTATTTTTGTTTATTCTTTTGTGCAGTTGTAGTGTTATTCTCCAAAAAGCCTATTGGAAAGGGGATGTTAAATTATTTTTGGTCACCCAGATAAAAGTTAGGTATAAACAAGGACGGTATCCTTATTATTCCTGACCAGATGGTCACATCCTCAATATGAGTGAATAATATTTCATGGTTCACAACTGAACTGTATACTTTCTGTTTTTTTGTTCATTCACGTATGATGAATGCGATTGCCTTGAATATACGTCTGCCATTCCGCACTAAAGAGAATCAGCAGTAGATGTACCTAATTGATTTCGTTCGATTCGGTGCCTACCGCACAACAGGTTCTTTGTCTTTAGTTTCGTAATCGCTTTTTCGTGCAAGATTGCACATCTGTGGCTCCCAATGAATGGAAACGGAGGCTTGCGTGTCCGGTCGCAGTTTGGGTCTAACGCAAAATGAGAGATTTGAATGCCTGGAAGGCTCGAATCGGAACAAAAAACCTTAAAATTACCATCGCACTGCCAACCTGCGTGGTATGGGCGTGAACTCACTTGCGCAACAGGCCCTAAAGGGATTGAGCCAAAGAATTATTGTGAAACCTGAAAAGTGCGGTATCCGCTCATAAGGGGGTGTATCTTACGGCATTAATCAGGTTTAGTTTGATAGGGTTCAGAGTTAGAGGGAAAGGTTAGGCAGGTAGGTTATGGTTATCCCCTCATCTATAAGCGCCGAGATTTTTTACATAATCGCATCGAACTCGACCATGGACAAGGTAAGGTAAAAGGTCGGCTGATAATCGTCTTTGTCTTGTGGCAACAATGACGATACTAACCACCTTCGAAGTGGCAATACATCCAGATAACAGCTCCGTTTTAGGATCTGAAGGCTTTCTACTATTGGCATGAATGTTGCAATGATTGGGAGCGTTGGGGTTTCTTGAATGATGGAAAAATGATGGGGTGTTGACGAAATCAGTAACCTTAGTAAAGCTTATACTGCCAATGACTGAGAGTAAAAAGTCTGCCAAGTGGTTGTGGCACATAGCTTCCTTATATCCATAACACGACAAAATACTACTACTTACTACCCAAGTTCGGGAAAAATCGATTAAGCACCTACCTAAGCTATGTAAGGGAGAGGTATGACCATTATAATTATAACTCCTCGGTCTTTACAAGAACTCGGTTTGGTAAACGAGCTCCTAGAAGTTTTCCCTTCATGCAGTCTCGAGCGATCGAAAATTCGCACCTACCTTAGTTGTATTCTGTCAGTGGAGATTATATCAACACACCAAATGTTTATCCGCTCGATCAACCAACCTCAGAATTTTCACTTTGAGATTCATGCTCCGTACTTACCTCATCATGAAAAAACTCACCTCGTTCTAACCGCACCACCGAGGGCGGATACAAAGGTTATCCACGTTCCATCTACCTAACTCAATCCTCATCCGCGCTTTTGGCGCAACAGCTCCGCGGAAAAAGATTGGAGCCCTCAAGGCATGCGATCAACAATGATGAAAATATGGTGCCCTTACCTTACCTACAACCGCTCAATAGACAAGGTGAGTTTTGAAAGGGTATACTTCTACTTGGAACTGTTGAGTTGTTGAAATTATTATTTGTAGAAAAACAAAACGTAAGGATTTATTACGATCATTATACCTAGTCCAAGGCAAGGGTCAAGGAGGAAGAATGTAAACACGACTGTCAGTACTCAACAAAGAGTAGTTACGTACTTACCTAGTTACAACTTCGTGGTTCGTGCGTTTGTTTTTCTGTCATTCGTCCTTGCTTTAAGACTGCAAATTAAGACAATCATGTCAGAAGGCATTTTCTCAGGGGAACGGATCCCGTTCAAGTCTATGACAAGTACCACTAGCTTAAGGACGATTTATCTCTCTATTCGTTTTTATTTTCCCTTCAAAGATTTCTCCCGGTTGAAAGAAAAATGCCCTTTAGTGGTTACAGTTAGAAAACGCAAGTCTCACTCAGATTGATAAACAAAAACTAAAGTGACCCAGAGGCAGCTGGACCGACTAAACTGTATTCTTGACGGCTTTTCAAACATGGGATTCCAGAACTGACATTTGTTTGATTTGGACTCATGTTACATTTAATAAGCATTTCAGGATCAGCAACATGATTGAGAGGAAAATTACAAATGAGTTATCGCATGTCGTAACTTTATTCGACAAATGATTCTTTGAAATTTAGTACCTTTTCAATTTTAATACATTTGATAGCAGAGTGGATTTACAGAGAAATTTTCTGAGCCCAAGAAATTTCTATCCACGTGGAAAATAAAATATGGAGTATGAGCTGAAGAACTCCAATAAAGCATTTACCTACATCTTTTCAGAATCATGTCCAACATGAATTTCAGTGGCAATTGAACCAGGACTTGGTTAACGGATATGCGCGTAGTTTAAATTATTGTTAAATTTGGTGTAAAATTAGTGACAAAAGTGTGACCATGGTAAGTTTGTCTATAACTGCTCATATTATAGACGATCCAAGCGATTTCCTCCCGTTTTCTTGTTACAAGAAGCCCCTCGAGGCATCTCCAGCATTTTCTCAGGAAATCGTGATAGGGCTTCTCTCTTGCTCAAACTCCACAGCGCCGAGCTATAATAACCTGATGCCCGACCCTTGTGAGGTGCATCTTGATATACGGATATTCAATTGGCTCTTTCAATAGGAAGATAGCATATTCACATTCGGAATCTTTGTATACCTAATGTATTCAATGGTTTGATCCTTACGCAGTTCATCTTATGATCTGCGTCGTGTAAAAACTAAGCAATTTACAATATTCTTCAAGATACTGCCCTATTGAGGTTGTACAATTTCAGAAAACTAAACGGAAGGATTGAATAGAGAATCGGATAAGTTTTGTTTCCTACAAGCGAGGGAGCTAAGGAGCTGATGGGGAAACGAAAGGTGAATCCTGAGGAAGTTGACCAAACCACAAATGTCTGCCTTCACGTACGCACCCAAAAAAAGTAGGTGAGCTCCGTGTGAGTTCCTCATGAACATACTAAGGGTTTTCAATCGATGATTACGTCGTCTAGTAAGCACTGTAGTTGTTATAGTTAAAAGTTTGTTTTTGTATTTTAGTTATATTTATTATATTATAGGTCTAGTTAGTGAGGTATTTTTCTCTACCTATGAATGATATAATCCAAGTCTATTGTGGATGGAATCAAATTGAACGAAAGTTGTGTGTCATGAAGATGCATAACTTGGAGAAGGAACAACTTTAGCATCCAAGCCTACCAAAGGTAACAATGGCTTCGTAGGAGTTGGCTGACAAGGCTTTGGGGATCCCACAAAATTGATGTACTCTCTGGACTTTTAAAAGTTTCAGATCGTCTTGTGTTTGGTACCTATGTGTTGTCGGCCCGCGAATTCTTGTTATAGGTACCTATATCTTTCTTGTGCTGGTTATGTCCTAGCAACCTCTAGTGTAGATGATTACAATCAATAGCGTTGACGCAGAGAATGTTCCAAAATCACCAAATTTGACTGAAACTAGTCACAAGATGTGTTGATACCTGGCTTCCAATTTGTTCTCTATGGTGTTTATCGCTTTCAGGCCATTCACAGAAATTCGTGCAAAAACTTAAATATCAACAAAATGTGGAAAGTAACAGATTGCGTAAATGTGTCAGTTTTTTCAGCACGAAAATTTTCAGCACGATCGTGAATTTTCGGTCACGTTCATTACAGGGAAGCTATACTCGTATGTGCTCGGCTATATGCGAAGCTGTAAGGCCTCATATTTCTATTGTCCTACTTTTTTCATACAGCAAAGAACCGGGACAGAATATTTGAGTTCAGTGCGTCAAACTCTGCTTCACTTCACAGCACTGGAGGTCTCAATCTATGTCAAAAGTAAAAGCTATATTGGCGTACCTACCTACTTCAATTTGTCACGATCGAACCTTACAAATTGAGGATAAATTCTTTATGTTACTCAGAATTGAGTCGATTGAGGTTGGAAATGATCCTGTACTTATACTGTGGATGAGTAGTCAGACAGAAGCAGATGTTGGATGCTCTACTGGACCGAGACACCACGACCAAAGGTGGACAATGGCCGTTGAGGGGAAGTTTTATAGAACTACCTCAATCTTATTTTGCACTCTATCTCCACTCTTCCTATTTAAGTATTATTTATTGGTGAAAAACTACATTCAGTATAATTTTTCATGTGTCATGTGTTCTTCTGAGGTAGGCATTTCAAGGATTTTCATATACAATCAAAATCTAGAAAAATGTTGCTACCTTATTTTTCAATACTTGGATGTTTCTTAATTGTTTCGTGTGACGATTAGTGAAGTTATATCCTGTTACCAAGGTTTAAATAGCTACAGATTTGAAAGTACAATGGATTCTGTGATTAGGTTCCAATGTGAATTTTTATTATTTCAAAAATGAATGGTTTGATGATATGTAATTAACAATTAGGTAGGGAAAATCATCTAAAATCTTTCCTGGTAAAATATCTTATAAATAGTTATGAAGCTTCCTGAGAAGTTCAGGTTATGTACTTAAAACTAGTGCAGTGGTTACGTATGACAGTACCTAAGCTACTAGTAGAACGTTTTGGAGACAGTCCTCAAAAATCTCCACGTCCAAGCTGTATTGAGATATTAGTTGGTTAATAATGGGTGGTTTTTAGTTTTTGGGTAGTGATGATGCTTATGGGAGCGCATAGAAAATTCCTACATAATATGGAGGATACTTTCAATTTTTATTGGGATTATATAATGAACTTATTCTACCATTGGTTTCTATTCTTGCTCAGTATTGCACCTTTGAGACGCAGGTGCCACTCAACAAAATGAGATTTGGAACGTTGTCTAAAATATTTCCCATGGCCTCAACGATATTTCAAGATTCTTATTTTCTTGTCAGTAGGTACATTTTTCAATTCTCGAAGAAGGTCATCATAAAATACCGTAGTTTTTCAAATCCGGAAACAGAAAAAACTTGAATTATTAGAGATTTAATCTTTTGTTGCAATAACTCAACAGAGAAAAACCCTTGAAATTGACTACCTCGTCGGAGTGATCAGCTCCTGACCCCCACGACCTTGCTCTCGATCCGGGCCCTGAGATTTACGCTGCATCCCTCCAATCAGAAAAAAAAAGTTGAACGTGAACTGGGGTACTCGGCCACTACCTTACCTTACGCACTAACTACCTTACTGGACTGATCGGTCTGTAAGCGGAGCCACTCAATAATAACCCCCACGCTCGAAAAAATTGACCTGAACGAACGAATTTTCAATCAGAGACCAATCACCTAAAATTTGGTCCGTTTCTTCACCAATGGTGCAACCTTGTAATCCTTGCCAGTAGTATTCACTTTCGGAATATGACCATGAATTGTCCGTGTCTATGAGGTGCGGAATAATGACTATCCTATTTTTTTATTCACTGATTTATTGACCTCACTGTAATTACCATCTTCTTAAAAAACAATCAGTCATGAAGTGGAGAGAAATGAAGTAATTTATTAATATCTGCGTCCGCATGCAGTTGGACGTGTTGCATTGTAACCACATTGTGAAGTAACCACATCCGACCTGTAGGACATAGATTACAAGGACTCAGGTAGAAAAGGAGCTCAAAAAATACTCAACAGTTCTAGTCCCTTTCCAGTCATCTCCAGTAGTTCAGAAGAACCCGAGTATCAAATATGAGAGTTCTTGGATGTGCAGGTGAGAAAAAAAAGTGTTTTGACTTCCGCTCGCTCACTTTCACAGGTCCCCGAGGAGCTGGGACCAAAGTTCAGCGCTTCTTGGTAAACTGCATGGATTTGGCTAGCTCCCGAAGAACTCCAGTGGCTCCCAAGATAGATGATGCAGGATAGCTAACACGGCTGTACTTATTTCCACCAAATAATTTCCAGTTGTACCTACGAGTAAACTCTAGGCCTGGTAATGGGATATAGAGTAATGGTCTCACATCCTCTTCCTTCTTCATAAAATTGGTCTCCCTTGTGAACTTCATTGAGTGAATATTGTGATCATCAAGTATATCAGTATATGACAATCAACCTATTATCAGTATCGTTTCTACCATGTGTACGGTTTCGATCTCATTCGTGGACGAATTTTCTCGACATTACCGTGGAGCTTCAACCACCACCAGGACCTTATGTTGGCATAACTTTTCCTCTAAGTGTGCATTACACGTTATATATATACCATTTATCATCATAACGACTAGTGGCCACGCAAAGCGTGGGGAAAAGGCCGTGTGGTAAAATGGTGCGTCTAACCACACGTGTGATGCCTTTAATTGATGTTATATTTCATGCTTCATCAGATGACTTGACTATACCCGTAGAGGTCCCCTCATACGAGTATTGGTCCCCTCGTATTTCAGAGTAGGTAGAAAATCTTTTCTTCTAGGTATGTGAAACATTAGATTATTATGACTAGTAGGTTTCGTTCTCATTCTAGTTGTTAGCCATCGAAACAACATTAAGATGCAATATGCAATTTATGTTATTCGATCTATCCAATTATTCTTGCTGCTCAATATAAATTATTCAAAAATTACGTCAACGACGTAACATAAAATGTTAAATACATAATTATTGTAGGGTAAAAAATAAAGGGAACAAAGGAAGACGTTCTATTAATTTTTTCTCCTCATAAGTCTTGATGAAGAATAGCCTCGCGGAAATTTGAACTGGAAATAAGCTTCTTGTATGAAATTTTCGTCTTCCTCATAACTTTTGTTTTTGAACTGGAAATAAGCTTCTCGTATAAAATTTTTGTCTTCCTCTTAACTTTTGTTTTTGTGTAGCAGTAATAAAAAATCAACACTGTCTTCTGCATGATAGAACTTCCTGCTCTACAGTTTAGTTTCGTGTCTATTTGTCGGCTAGAGGGGATTTGGGACAGGCCCAGAAATGTTTGTTTATACATTCTCACCATCCGATCAGTAGAAGCCTCGGTACATATGAAAAAGAGAAAACTAATGTCATCAGCCTGACGATAATGGTTCAATTTAAAAAAAAAGTAAATACCACTGGGGCTCTGCTCTATGATATCACATTCAACAGTATTTTAATTTACTAACTCCTTAGTCGATTAAGCTTTACCTCCCACTCGTTTTGACAAACTTTTATTCACGACAAACTGACTGCTGAAATCTTCTGAAAAGTCGTGATTTTGCGATGTGTCGTTCTTGCAACATTGTCCCTTGAAGGGTTTCAACGGTATTTAACGAAACGATTCAGTGAAAGGTTCAAAGTAGGTACTGTTTTCTCGTGAGAACGAAAGTCTCATAATGAAGGTGCTCAGAACATCGTGGAAACAACTCGGAACAAGGTCGCAACTGACCGAGTCCACCAAAATGGACTAGTATAGAAAGGGAAGAGGATGCCGTGCAAGGCCACCTCGACCAACCTTACTCAACTGTTATAGTTAACTGTCCTCTCTAAGCGGAGAAAAAAATTGAGAAATATGTACCTAATGTTTCTCATGTTAGTGGAATTTCAGTGACTTGGCGCCTTCTTGGATATGGGGGTCGGATTTAGACCATTGGGAGCGAGGTTAAAGTCGAAATTAACTAAAATCTTTCAAAAGCCATACTCGTACACATATGTGCAGTAATGGTGACTCGCAAAAATAATATAATATTGTATTGGGAGAGAAATCCATTCTTACGAATCCATTCTTAGCCTTGAGTTCTAATGCTTGTAATTGGTAATAGTGGGCGGCTTAATTTTCTTTCTCGCAAGTTCTATAAATCTGCCACTTCATTTACATTGTAATTCAGAAGTATTGATTATTTTTAACAGCGCAGCGCTACAATAAATCACCAAGGTCGGGAATAGATGGTTAATTGGGTGGATCCCTGCTCCTGGCCTGGGAGGAAGTCAGGAAACATGCTGAGAACTTGGGATTCATTATTCTTGTCCTAGAAATTCTGTATGTACACATATCCAATGAAAATAATTGTTTCATAAGTCTCTGAAGTTGATCGAAGTTAGATTCTACCCCCTAAATAGATGTTGTGATCAAGTCCGGTCAAAATGGAAGTTGACGTCTAGGACTTGACAGACAAATGGAAAAACAGACAAATGGATTCTTCAGGTTGAAAAAAAAGAAAGTGCTCAAGAATTTTTAAAGAACGATACCCAAAATTGTCTTGTCGGTGTTATTATCAACGCACCCACCTGCAGTCCACTCTCTACGCCCACCTACTGCTTCTCGAAAGGGAGAACTTTGCTATAATTCAAAAATCCATGAGCGCAAGGTGCAATTATCATGTCTTATTCCGCTTCATCCGTGTCGAACAACTTCCATCTCACCATTTCAAGTCATAAATAAAGTTGAAAAGTTCCTTCTCTTGGTAGTCTACTTTCTATGCTCTTGACGAGATTGATTGGTTCTGACAGAAGCCGGTCCTCCCCTCTATCGGGCTGTATAAAATCCCTTTTACCACACGAATTAGACTCTGTCACTGGTTCATAAATACAAGCCCCTACTCGAAATCGGTGGAAAGGCTCCCCTCTCGCCACTGGACCAGAAGTTCTCACAGGTGCTACCGGTCTTGCATCTTCCTATCTCGTGGATTCTTCTCATTATAAACTCGTTTGGCCAGAGAACTTCTAAAAAACCTCTTAACTTAACACTTTAATTTCACTTGAATTTCTACGATCTCCGACTGCTAACGATTTATTGCTTCCATTTTAAATCAGGGGACCTTTAGCTATGCGACGGAATTAAATAAAATAGCCACTCACTCAAATTTGTTGGCACTCAAGTCGAAGAACTCAGCTAAGTATTAATGAATGGCTAACGACTCATTTTACTACATCAATTTTTGGTGGAATGACCCAAGAGTAGTAGTACATAAATAATCCATTTGGAAACACAGGTTCCTACACGCTTGATTCAATAGTTTTATTTCAGTAATTTTTATAATGATTCATTTTATAAATAATTATTTTATGGTGTCAAAACGCACCAATTCCTCTGGAAAAATCTATCATCTTTCTTTGAGTTGGGTTGACAATGGTGTTGGTACTTCAATTCCCTTCTAAAAAAGTTATCATATTACTCCTGCAGTTTATGATTACTACCTTCTTATTAACGTCCTTTTTGTGGCAATTGTTCCTCAATGCAATCTTATTCAGGATATACTGAATTATGACTAGGAATTATGGTTCTCTCTCCGTATAATCTAGCTTGAATAAATAGGTTGTGCCGTTCGTGGGGAGTTCTCCTGATCAGAGCTTTGTTTTGACTTTCCTCACCTCCAACTTTGGTCAGTTTATGGATGTCATCAAACGAATACATACGTTCTATCGATTGAAGTATTGATCCTCGGCTTCTTCTAACATTAGGTTTTTTGCAAAGGCTGTCCCTGCTGGGAGTAAGAGAGGGGCAAAAAGCTCTGAAATATGGTGAGCATTCCAAACCATTCAGCGTTGAAAACTCAATTATTTCATCCTATTCTATCATAATATGATGCATATTATGCAGCGGAATAATTGTTTTCACTTTTGAGGGATGGAAAAAATGGCCTTCACTCACGTCACGTCACGAAATAAAAAAGTCCACGCTTTCAACTTACTTGAACAATAAATTATGGTTTCATGTCAGTGTGATGTGTGTACATGTGTGAGTTAGTCTGTCTGAATGTCTGCAAATCTCTGTTGGGGCATCCCGACTTGGAGTTTCAGCTCGCTCAGTTATGGATACTTTGGTGCCTCATCCTACTTTTTTTTGTCGTAATTTGTCATTAGTTATTTTGACCATCAGCCGTTAACTGCTTTAATGAACTGGTCCCCATGAGATCACCGAAGTTAAGACCAGTCAGCTCTGGAGATTATCTGGATTGGCGACCACTCGAGGGCGGTATCGCAGTTCTTCATAATTTTTCGGGTCGGGCCAATAGTGAACACCGCTTGACTTGAGTGAGTGAGGCAATAAGTATGCCACGAGCGAAATCATGATAATCAATTCTGATCTTCCCATTGGAAGACAGCTGATGACGTCCACGACGCCAGTAATGGATTCGGACGAAAATTCAACCTGAAATGGTTGTTTACTTTACTTTTACTTATTGTTATCGTTGTAGTTACCCATTTTTACATTTTTTGGACTAGTATGGACCCATTTTATTCATAATATCCACTCCGATATTTCGCACTTAATAAGGAAATAGATAAGGAATAGAATCATCGGTGACTTCAATTGTCACCTCCCTTTCGCAGCTCAGCTGACTGAACGTTAACCGGTTTTCTTTCTCTTCGGATTTTCACGGTTCGGTGAGTTCCCCGCGCTCATAACTGGCAAAGAAAGGCGGCAAAATGCTCCTCCGTCACTTCTTGACCTTCATCCTCAGTCATGCGCTTCCCCATTAATTTAACGTTTCCCATGTTTAAAACCCAATTTTAACATTTTACTTTTTCAGTTTAACTTTCTACTAAATTTTTGAGTTCCAACGGAGGAATAACGAACGTTATTGTTCAAACAAACGAAATTGTTCTTGGAACACCGATTTCTCAAATGTTATGAGTTGGTTGCAGTGACTGATAGTTCATGAATTGCACAGCAATCAGTTCAGTAGGAATCCAAGATCTTAAAAAAAACTTCGTGAATGGGAAATAAATCACGATGTATGTTGATATTGTTGATGTTTATGAGTAATTTAGAAAACCACGAACTTGGTCGTGAAAATAATATTTAACGTTTTTTTAGATTTGTTCTAGATTGTTTTAGATCTTTTATGTGTTTTAGACATGTCCACGTCATTCCACGTGAAATAGCTATACTCCCCACCCAACTTTGCAGAAGTCTTTGTGTTTACACGAGTGTGGAAACTTCAATGCGTTTTGGTGATATGAATGGTTGGATAGAAGAGTATTGTTATACTTAATACTAGTATTAGAGAACTATTGACTTATTGGCGTTGATTTTGTTCTGTTTCAAAGTCATATCTATAATAAAATTTTAAAACAATTGAGACACTACACGTGTCCCATTTTCAGAACTAATAGTGATTGTTTTGACATTAATTTTGCAATAACCTTTATTATAATGATTAAATCAATTCTATAAACCCTATAAAACTGTATAACTTTCGAGTTGGAGAAATGTCTTTGGCGGTGGGAGGGGGCGGTGGTGTTAGCTCATCACTTACACAAGTTTAATGTACTCTTTCATGGTGTATCGATTTGTCTATATGCTAGGATGACTTGGTTATATTCTATTTTCTCATTTCCACCTTCTCAAAGACTATAACTTGACTTTACATTGTTGTACTTCAGGAAAAAAAACTTACGCTAGTTGTTGCTGATCAACCTATCTTATACTGTGATTGGAATTATTATGCAAAAAAATATTGCTAAATGAAATGTATGAATCTTGCTTCAGTCTCAATAAAGTCTATATCAATAAACATAGTATTTACCATCTTTCTTTCAAGGTATTTGTTTCGGTTGAGGAATTTTTATTTCTGCCGTATATTACTGAGAATTACTTCAATCGTAAACGTGACATGAACGGTTTTTAAAAAGATTTACTCAAATTTCTGATTCAGATAAAAAACGCCACAAATTATTACCCAATGGGTTACTATTTTAATAGTATAGATCACTCGTCTGCATAGAACGCGGTTTTTTCATTTATACTACTAGTTAGCAATAAAATCGCTACCTGATAGTTGTGGATGCCTTTATTTTCGAATTTTGATTCTTGGTTGCTGAGGACAACACAAAACTATATTAAATATATTAGAAAATTTTTCTAAAGAAACAACCAAGAATCTCATTTGATTAGCTGAAATGTGAAATGGTATTAGGCCAATTTCCGTCAGTGAACAATCTGTTGCGATTCACCCCCGTGTGTCTGATTTCAAAATGAACAATAAAATAACACACACTGTTGACAGCGAAAAACCATATGAGCCGTTCGTGAATCCGGTCCCAGGGACGGGGACTGCGATGCATCCTAAAGACATGAAAATTTGATGGGTGAACATTCGTGGTTTCGGGCGATTCCTTTTATTGCATCGTCTCTGAAGTGCTCCGTACGAATGCGGTAGGTACCTCGCTAAACCAGCAAAAGGAATCCAACTCCTAATGCTTCCGTGCTCTCATTTATGAGGCGAATGTGACTGATCTGGGACCGTTATCGGGCTAGCGGGGTCCGTCCACAAAGGGACAGCATCATCGTTCATCCATATCTCTCCAGGGCTCTTGGTTCATCCTCCAAGGTCTTGCTATGCCGGGTTCGCACGGCTGTTGGTTCCTTTCTCCTTCTTCCAGTACATTCTCCCCCTGGAAGATTCAGGACTGGGTCATCCCGAATCGCATTCCAGGAGACCGGACTCTCACAATGGGTCGCCCACCTACGACAATGGGGAAGTTCTTCTTCTTAGTGTGTTTATAGTGTTTTTTTATTCTCTCATTTCTTCCTTTTCGAAATATTTCTGATGACTTTCATCGATTTCAAATTATCCTTGTATACAACCTACCTACTAATAAGTCGTTCCTAAACTTTGCCTAAAAGTCTTTATAATCACGACTGACGCATCACTACTGGAAGAGTATTTTTGTACGAACTAAATCACTCGCTATGAGGTTGGAGAAATCCATTTCAATTGTTCAAAAATTGAGCTAAAAAGTGCTCAAAACATACAGAAATAATCAGTAAAAAACGCTGCAAATCATTGCTCAAAGGTTTATTATTTTCTGTATAGATCACCCTTCTGTATAGATCACTGGTTCTCCATCAATAGCACCTACCACCATCTGTATTCCCCCTTGACCTTCCCTCTCAAATTTCAGCTTCCTGCGTTCAATAGGATTGAAAATGGCTTCGGAGCTCACTCAGCTGATCAGTGCTCTTCCAGGCGTTTATTATTTTCTGTATAGATCACCCTTCTGTATAGATCACTGGTTCTCCATCAATAGCACCTACCACCATCTGTATTCCCCCTTGACCTTCCCTCTCAAATTTCAGCTTCCTGCGTTCAATAGGATTGAAAATGGCTTCGGAGCTCACTCAGCTGATCAGTGCTCTTCCAGGCGTCTCCAGCATTCGAGAAGATCTTCTTCACTCTTCAGATCACTGATCAGCTGAGTGAGCTCCGAATCCATTTTTAATCCTATTGAATGGAAGGCTTCTCCTCGAATGCTGGAGACGCCTGGAAGAGCACTTCCATTCAATAGGATTGAAAATGGCTTTGGAGCTCACTCAGCTGAACAGTGATCTGAGGAGTGAAGAAGATCTCCTCGAATGCTGGAGACGCACGCCTGGAAGAGCACTTCCATTCAATAGGATTGGAAATGGCTTCGGAGCTCACTCAGCTGATCAGTGGTCTGAAGAGTGAAGAAGCCTTTGAGCAATGATTTGCAGCGTTTTTTACCCACCAACATTTTTTTTTTTACCTACCAACTTTTTTTTACCTACCAGCTAGGTACTACCTACCACACCATGCTGGCTTCACACCTTCACAATCAAGTTTATTAGAAAGAACTAAACGCTTCACACTCGATTGGAAAAATAGAAAGCTTCATATGGAAATTTGATTACTGGTTACGCAGATGGCAAAACTGTATACAAATCGAAGAAATGAACAGCGATCGCATTTTAGTCCGATAAAATTTGAATGGAGATTAGACCTCTTTTGCGATTCACACTCATGATTCTGTTTTATCGAAGGAAAACCTTCAAGTACTCGTAGGGACCGAACGGTTTGTCCTACAGAGCTCCGGGTGGTCTCAAAAATTTTTAAAAATTCAATACTATTTAAAATTGGTGAAAAAACGATACTTTTATTTCGAGAGTTTTCGAGCTAGGGCACTCTTGAAAATTTCAACCCTTAATTTTCACCCCTTAGAAGTGATCTACATCAACCAAAAGCTTCGCGGCACAACTAGACCCTAAATGGAGCCCATATACCAAATTTGAACCAAATCGGGCCAGTGTTGCTAAGAAAAGTGCCGCGTACGGCGGACGGACGGAAATTTTTTATTCGATTTTCGTATTCTACGTACTTTGAAACGTAAAACACGTATCCATTTTGAGGGGGGGTTAAATTTTTTTTGCTCGATTCCAAAGGCTTATATTGAAAATAATAAACCAAAAGTTAGATTTCGATAAACCGACTTTGGAGTAGCTATTATAGCTACTCACTATAGTGACAAATCACTATAGTGACAAATAAGAAATTTCTGGTCACTTACTAAATTCTTGTATGTTACAGAAGAAATTGATTCAACTCATTGCTCTCTTAAAGATACAGTTTTCATTGACTCTGTTGAAAAACCTTGACACCAAACTTGCAAGGTAACCTAGCATCTATACAGTGATTTCATCACAGTTTTGGTGCGCACATTTGAATTCAAGTGTCAAATCATCCACTCTCAGTGCCTTTGTCCCATGGATTGTAAGTACATTTCTCACCTGTGACTAACGACCAGACTTTTAAAGATTGTGAATAATGTGAACATTTCAGCATAGGATTTTCATCGCGAGCTTGGCAGCCCTATTTCAAACCATAATTTCAAGTTTTATGGACACTTGCTCTGGCGGTCGTTCATGAACGTTTCGTTGTTTCAGTTATGAAACAATCGAGATAACCAGGGGTTACGAAGGTCTTCAATTTCACGGCGCACATTGAAGTCAGCTCTGGGTTTGATGACCATGTTGGTGAGCATTGCAGAAGGTGAAAGCACTGCTAGGATTCTGATGAGTTATTTATCGCGTAAAGGATGAGGGGAGGCAGCCCGCTACGTGCCTGACATTTGAGCTGGTAACTCATGGCACAAGACGACCGCTTCGTACTTGCATTAAGCTTTCTACTTTTAAATTCCTCTTTCCGAATACTTCGTTTTCAAGGCCACCCAAGCCAGTTTTCATGCGGTATCAAATTGGTTCCCTCATTTAAACATTGTGAAATTACGAAAATACAACAGTTATGTTGCGCAGAGACGTCCATAAAGCTGATATTATGACTTGTTAAGCCAATTCTTGTGTCTCATTATTCTCTATAATGAGTTTATAGATTCTAGCACTGGAATATGTTGAAATTTCATATTAAGAATGCATGTTCTATACAACCAATGAACCGACCAACTTAAAATACAAGAACGAAATTGGAACTTGTCTGTTTACTGTCTTGATAGTTTTCAGGAATCACCTACTGGGTCATTACCCAGGTAATCTTGATTTCTTGCTCAGGTACAATAATATTATTATTCTTGCTATTTTCCACGACTTTAAACCTATCTCACCTTTACCCAACTATAAAATGTATAATACCGTTTATTATTATTGTAGTTAACCTTTTCATTTATAGGTTACGGTATTCAATGAATAAATATTGACAAAACATTTCCAAGTCGTGACCCGCGAGCTGCCCACCTCTGCTCTGCCTTGCGACCTGGAGGCTATGGGTTTCTTTGTTGCTCACTTTCACCCCGAAATTTGAATCGAGGACCTATCGGCGTTTGATTAATTTCTTCCTTCCTCCGTCCTCGATCGCCCTGGTGTTGCAGTTTCGGTTCACAAAATCGATTTACTTCCATTTAGTGTCGGTTGTTAGTCAGCTGTCCGAAGGAACAAATCAACCAATAATCTCGGAATTCCGGGCGTAACGTTTGTCGCTCATTATTATCAATGGGTATAATTCAATGTACATAAGGATATGTGTTCATAAGTGTTTCAAGTATGGTAGACGTAATATGTTTATCATAATACCCATACATATCATGACCACAGTCATCTAATATATATTATGTCCTACTTTCGGATCCTTTTTTTTCTTTGGTCAAACTCCGTAAAAAAAAACTTGAAAATTCGTCACTACTAAAAGCTGTTGGCATCGATCTCCCGTGTTGCCGGTTTGGAGAGTCATCATAGGCCCTCAATGTTGACCACCCGCATCTGCCGAAATCTAGATATGTACGTGATGTGCAACATTTAAACACATCCCGAACTGTTGTACCGTTGGAACTGTTTCCTCCCAGCCTAGGTACCCTAGCTCACAAAAATATTTTTCTTCCGAGTCTACCAAGGTAGCGGAAGATTTGTTTTCACTTTTCAAGTTTGAAAAAAAAAAAGTTCTCCAAAATCGAAATTTCCACTCGCGTTTTACGTTTCAGACCTTTCTGAACAATTTTGTCATGAAATCCTTGCCGCAGCCATAACTTCTACATTTCTCATACGATTTTAATGAGATTTTCAGGGATTGTGCGGGATGGCGCATAGATGGTCCCCAATGAAATGGTCCCCAAACGTGAATTCCTTGTAACAGCCATAACACTTACATTTTTCATCCGAATTTGATGAAATTTTCTAGGATTGTTCAGATTAGCGTGAAGATGGTCCCCTATGAGGGTAGTGGAAGATACTTAGAGATTGATGTTTTGAGATTAACTACTATGCACCGGATCATCTATACAATCGGGTTATGGATACGAGTAAGCTATGTGCCACACCGACTTGGCAGACTTTTTTTCAGTCTTGCATGTTTGGTTTCCTACCTTGCGTCAAACGCCGAGAATGTTAAAAAACATACCTGTTTCTTTTTAATCATTTGTGTGAGATTTTTATTCAAATGTGGGCTACACGAATTACAGAGTGTTAAGGGTTACCGTTAAATAATCAAATTCAAATTTTACTGACAGAACTTAAATGCTGATTTGACTACTGTTGGGTAACTTTAAAATCTACTATTTAGAGGATATCTACAACTATAGCTTCGTAAAGCCACGGTTTTACTGAGAGCGAATACTCCCTTGAATTTGGAAACCGCTACATTATATTGTGAAGGAGCGAGTAATTCCCTTGGAGGAAAACCACTTCACTTCTTGGCGAAAAGTAGGAGTACCTCCTGAAGGGGGAAACCGCTGACTGCTTGAGGAGTGAGTACTTCTCAGGAGGTATGCCATGAAAATCACCTGCCCATAAAATACTCGGTGCTATTATTCTAGTCCTATAAGGTAAATCATTAATGAATATTTAATAAAAAACGGAGTTGAGAAGAACGTTGTCTATTTCCACAAAAATAATGAGTTACAAGTCGAAATCGATTTAACTTGTAACTCATTATTTTCGTGGAAATAGACAACGTTCTTCTCAACTCGTTTTTTATCAAAAAGGTTTTCCACAATCTCATCGCGAGTGATTTTATTCGTAATGGAGCTTCTCCCTAAAATTTGTCTTCATCATAGGCAAGGGGCTATTAATTTGTGAACCTCAGAAACTTGTCTAGTCGGATCTTTGAGTCATTACCTCGCTCCAGGTCCGGTACAACGGTGAGGATGGTAATCGACCTCACAAAAAAAGTCACCGCGGCTGACTGTCATCACAGCAAACCGTACAGCCGACTTCCTCATCCTTTAACGGGCCTCTCCGGTAGCTCGTAGGTCTCAATCAAACCCTGGTTTCATCTTCTCGCTCCACTGGACCCACACACTACCGTTCACACTTTGAAAGACCTTCGAGATCGTCATTTCAGCTCTGCCACCCAAGATCTGTTATCTTCTTGTTGTGGCGTCGTAATCCAATAGCGGTCTTTTTTTCTTCATTTCTGGGTCTTCTGCTTCATGATGGTTTAATATCTGGGGCGCCAAGTCCCACCGTGTACTCCGTTTCCGGCAGGTGTATTGTTATTCTTCGATGGATAATGAACGAGGTTCGGGTTGAATGGAGCTCTCTCTCCATCTGCCCGTGCGCTCCTATTAACCTAGAAATCGATCTCGAAATTGTGAATTACGTGAAATATGGGGGTCATCCTAACAGTACCTACCTAAGTATCCCCGAAACCTACAAATAACAAAAAATAGTTTAACTTAAGAAAGTACGTGTGGCCAGTAGGGTGGCCAGCATAGAATTCTTTCATAAATGGGATCATTGTGAAGCTGAGTTTGTGACGACAAATGAAAATAGGTTTAATCGAATATAACTAGGGGAATTTTGGTTTATTATTTTCAATAATGAACCTTTGGAATCGAGCAAAGAAAATATTAACCACCCTCAAAATTTGATGGTTTACGTTTCAAGATGCGTGAAAATCAAATAATGAATAAATCATAATAAAATTAATTATTAATAATAATAATAAATACATTTTCGTTTCGTATCAACTTTTCTTGGTTACCATGGACTGATTTATCATTCCATGATCCGTCAATTCATATTTGCCATCTGATTTTTTTTTTTTTTTTTTTTTTTGCACAATCCCTTGAAACTGATGGACAGTTTCTGGTACTAGAAAGGACTGACTCACTGGGAATGAATTTGCCATGGTTCAATAATAATGCAAACTGACTAACCAAATAGTTCGCACCTATTCAAAGTGCGCCAAATTGTGGTTTATTATTTTCAATATAAACCTTTGGAATCGAGCAAGAAAATATGTTTACCCTTCTCAAAATTTGGTGGTATACGTTTCAAAATACGTTTTGGTGAAATTTGGTGTATTGGGTCAGTAACTTCATAGAGGTGGAAAGTAAGGGTTGTAATTTTCCAAAACGCCCTAGCTCAATAACTCACGATGTAAAGCTATAGTTTCCTCATAAATTTACAATACAATCGAATGAGATCACTCTGAGCTCTACAGGACCTCCTGTTTACTTTCTATGAGGTCTTGAAGTTGGGACTATTGATGTAGGGGTGTGAATCACAGACGATTGTTCACAAACGGAAGCAGGCGAAACCTCCGTTCAAAGTTCAGCTGAAAAAATGCGATCTTTTTCTTTCTTCTTGTGGAGTTTTTTTAGCAACCAAAAACCAAATTTCGTACTGAATATGAGGGCACAACTATCAGATAACGGTGTTTTGATTGCAGGTACGGCCAAAATATAAAAAAAAAACTGTGATTTTGGTTGTGCTCTGATCAGAGCGCTAATAAGGTTCATTTTGTGGAATGTGTTGGGAGCCTCCTGATCGGCATCCAAACGAATTCAATAATTTTGCATCCGCATAGGCAGACAAGGAACCGACATAATGAAGCAACTCAGTTCTTTCGTCGGTCTGACGATAGTGTCTATGTGCTCGACTAGTTGTTTACAAAGGATTCGCCAAATCGTACATTAACAATAATTGATCTCAGTAAAGAGATTTTGGGCTGAAAGGTAATTATTATCCAGGCTGAATAGCTGAGAATGATGGGTATTCAATAACGACTCACCAAATTACATATAAATTTGATGGTAGCAGAACTATTTATATTAGAGAGCAGAATTCGAGAAATTATGTCAACTTTA
This sequence comes from Apolygus lucorum, assembly GCA_009739505.2. Taxonomy (NCBI): domain Eukaryota; kingdom Metazoa; phylum Arthropoda; class Insecta; order Hemiptera; family Miridae; genus Apolygus; species Apolygus lucorum. The sequence goes on from CM019177.2 coordinate 58,858,376, forward strand.
ACAAACTGAACTAACTTTAGCCCTAGATGGGAAATGTTTAGAACTGAGTCAACACTCCTGAGATTTATTGTCCCGCGTTTTATTTATCTCCATTTCTAAATACGGACCAATACGGGAACTAAAGAAATAAGGAACAATGGACTTGAGCTCATCTTCCAAAGACCACGATACCAAAATGTCTCACCGGCGCCGCCAGATCTCTCGGTTTCTAAATTAATGGAATTTCCTGATTCGAAAGCGAGATCTTATAACTTCTGCACCGTCTGCCCTGGCGTGATAGTTGCCGGCAAACTGCTTTTTTTCACTCATTCCTTCTTCAGATGGCGCGCGGATTGCTATACAGCGGACGTGATGCAAAGCTATAGTTTCTTTTGAACCAGGAAGTCTTCATCCTGGCTCATTCAATTTTTCATCCTGAAAAGGCCAAGAGGCAGACATCAAAACCTCTTCGTGATTTTGGTTTTCTACTTATCCAAGTTTTATTGTTCTATGTTGGATAAGTGGTGGCAGATAAGGGTACGTTTTCAATGATCGGAAAACTCCTTCATCTAGATTTTTGAATGTCCCTCTCGTCATTTCTCTTGGAATCCTGTGAATTCCCTCCCTCTTATATCCTAAAGTCCTATCAATACCACCCTCCACGTTGCTCTTCAGCTTCACATCAGACACCTTCTGTCCTCAACAACAATTATTAACTCCATTATTGTGTCTTACGTAGGTATTCTTTAGTTGGAGCTGGATCCACCTCCATGCTGAAGTCCTTGGCCATTCCGAACGCTGGAGGCGATTCTGCCATTTTCCTTAACATCCTATAACTAGGGTTCTAATTTTTCTCACTATAACTGAAATTCACCACTTGGAAAAATTAGGAGTATTTCGCCTCTGGCATATTGCGATCGATCAAATAGGAATGCGTGAAGGTCTACTTGGACAGTTACACCATCAGTGGTGGTCAAGCTTTTAGGACGTATATTGGAGGATACTCTGGGCCTGTTATCTAGTCAGTAGATGTACTCGAGTAACTGTTGGCTGCTTTGTACTAGATTTCCCTTGTCGTAATTTTTAAACACGTTTTTCTTGAACTAGTAGTAGTTTTACCCACCATCAGATAGGAGACGAACATGTTGTGATGGAGGAAGTGTGTTTTGTTCACCAAAGTTAAATAACGCTTTTACAGTGTTATGCAGTATTATTATCGTAGGTATAGCGGAAAACGTCGATATAACTTGTTTTTGTGAAGACTCTTCCTCACTCAATCCGACTACTACAAACAAACAGTTATGATTGAGCTCAGCGGATGAAGCTTTGCTCAGTCCATCCTGCCGGCTCGGGAGATGGGACTGTTATTAGAGACCTACTGGTACAGACAGACCGATCATTAGCTTCCCGATAAGAACAGCGAAGCGCTTACTGGACCGTGGAGCCATAATAGGAAATTACTGTTATCCCCGTGTGAAAATTGATTTTGAGAAAACATGTTAAAAAACTTCATTTTATTCGTATTTAAAAAAAATCAATTGCTAGATATTTCAACTTTCTTAAAAATTGTTGGTCTGAGCTTTCAAAGAAAATTCGATAATTTCTCTGCCCACGGGTTTCAGATTGATTCATTCGGTGGACGAAAAAAGCAGCAATACAGGCGAATTTTCAAGAAAAATAAAGCTATTGCAATAGACTCAACATTTTTAACATGAATTTTTTCAAATGTTTGCACTTTATTCCGTTTTGTCACATTCCTAAACGATTAATGAAGTTTTTTCCTAAAGTCTTTTCTAATCTTTACTAATGTTTTGGTAACAATAATTACAAACAAAAAGACGAGTTCGTAAGCCAGAAATTATGGACAACTCTCCGGCATGAATTTTGGTTTTTCAAAATTTTCGTTCGATATTTGAGATATTATATTCATGAATTTGTCCTCTGAAATCCAAAACTAGTTGGTACCTATCCATTATTTTGAAAGAAGAAACTCACCCCTTATGACTGTATTCTGAAAAAAAGTTGCTTGCTGTTAAGACGGCGTTCAAAAAACAAAAAAAAAAACAGTGCTTAGAATATGGTGTGCTGTAAATGAGTTGAGTGGTAACTAAACCCAGTCTCCGCTACTACTTCCATCAGCTCTGACATGAGCTTGAGCTTATATTGCTAAAACCGCTCTGAACAAGTGGGATCCACTTGAACTAGCTTACTGTCATAATCAAGTTGTTGGAGTATCCGCTACGTTGGTCGTGACTAACAATAAGCGAAAATAAGAACGTATTTGTAAACAATGGAGGTGCTCGGGTATTGTTGTGCTCGTATGAGTGTAATATGAATCAGAGTGTGACAACTTTACCCGCTAGACTCACCCTAACAATGAAGGTGTTGCATTCACGGTATCTTCATCAGACTCGATTATGCATTCAGTGCCGAAGATGACAATGCAGGTGGTCGACTAGGCTTTCAACGTTCAAATATAGAATCAATTGAACACCCTTCAAAATGAAAATATCTGAATTAATGATATGAACCTTGATTATAAAATATTGCTCACAAATACTCGTAATATAATAGGATTCAGAATACTAAATGAGTATATTCTGAGCAAAGTTCACCCATTTTGTGATCAATCCAGGCGGAATTCACGTATATGTACCTAATTTGCGCTCCCTTGTCCGTTTGTATGTTCAATTGCAGGACACACACACACACACACACACTATTTCTTGCAGAAGCCCATTAATCACTAATTATTTATCCATGATCACTCCCCTTTTTTTAGTAGCTCGCAGGTAAAGGTATAGATTTTCCCTTAACCAAAGCCATTAAATGGCTGAACTACGCCAATCTTTTCCGAACCTTGCGCTAAACCGCGCTACAACGGCTAAACCACGCTTACCAAGCTGAATTAAGCCCAACCGCTATAAATCACACCAATCTGCTAAACGAACAATCAATTCGTTAGGGATGTTTCTATGTTCGTACCAAGTACCGGTCTATAGCTAAGATCTTCACTTCGATTTACTACCGTCCCTCATGAGTAGATACCTGAGAGACAAAGTGGCGAATATTGTATATGAAAATACTGTTTATGAATTCAGAGTTGACACAGATTCTAGTAGATGGTCTTCAGTCTTCGCTGAAGTTGGTTAATTCTGAACGACTTGAAATAGAGATTTACGGAGAGGAACGTATGTAACGGTCTATTCCGTACATTCTTACCCAGCTGTTTTCGCAGAACAGTTGATGGGCTGCATAACCTTTCACATCCTGCATATCAGAGAAACTTACGGTTTACATAAGGCTGTGGGCCAGGGAGTGCGTGGTTACTCTCGTCATTTTACTCATAGGCCACTTGTTTCTTGCAAAAATTAAGCCTTTTGGTGTCACACTAATAGACAGGTTCACTCGCTGGTCAGAAGCGTTTGCAATGGCTGGTATCCGAGCTGAGGCCATCTCAGTAACTACTTGCCAGGGATTAGAATTTGAGATCCAATTGATGTCAGCAATAAGGACGAGGATGGGGACAAAGAATCCATTCCATAGAATACCACCCCCAAGCGACATTGGACCCTGAAGCAAAGAGTAAGATGCCTCAACCACAAGAACTGGGTTGATAATTTCCCGAACATCTTTCTGGGGAACCACTGTACACGAGGATTGTACAGCTTTGTCCGCCAATTTGGTCCTCGGATCTAGGAAATTTTTTCCTAACAAGGAGCCAATCATCCAGGATCTACCTGTTTATAAGGAACACCTCAACACAAAAACACGAGCAACGATCGAGTACGTGTTCGTCAGAGAGGACAGGCCAAAAGGCCGCCCTTCAACGCCCGTATGAAGGTCCATTCAGGGTTGCCAGGGCTCGAGAGGAAACCTTCGACATGGAGACTGCCGCAGGGGTCCAGACAGTATCAATTGATTGGTAGGAGCCAGCCTATCTCGCAACAGTATGAGGGGGACTTCTGTAGTGGGGGCCACTATAAGCAATCGTAATCATTATCTTGGTTATCAAACATGTTTAATTTTATCTAATAAAACTTTCATTCGTCTTGGGTGAATTGATCGAGAAATTCAGTAATTCATAATCTAGTACGTCATAACATACCTGTAAGTCTCCGATCATCTGGGAAACCCAGGTTCGATTCGAGGACGATACATCAAACATTTTTTTCTAATTTACCTCATAAATTGCGTGTTTATATAATCTAATACGTAAAATCCCGTTGAAATCAACGGAAAGCCCCGCTGAGGCTCTGCTATCTAGTTGCTAATAGAGCCACACTAGTTTGCTAGATGAGGAAGTTGTAGCATTAAAAAAAAAAAAAAATCCTAACATTCCTCGATCGTACAAGACTTCGTGTCCTTGATTTGCGGTAACATGTCCGTTTGCAAATCACCACTACTTCTATTACAAGGGTCGGTCGTTTGATTCCTCCCATCGACGTCCACTTTTCACACAGTATTATTAGGCATTTGAGGAATACCGGCAATGGAGGTCATATACGGTTGATGAGATTCTATCCATCACACCCTTCTCTTCCTCTGCTTCTTTTTGTCTCGCCGAAGGTTCTTCCAACTGATTTCTTGCGGTTTGATAGCGTAACGCCCTCCTAGTGCTGCATACCGTAGAGATAGTTTTTTTTTCTTCTTTGCCTTTCTGTTGTGAGGAAGATCCAACTCGGTTCGCTCCACAGAGAAAGGTGAGAGGGAGTGTAAAATCCTGAAAAGTGTGAAGCACGATCCGTTGTTAAAACAGCTAATGGCTGCAAGAAGTTGAGGGAAAAGTAGTCGAAGTTGTCTGTCGGTTCATTTAATTTTGCTTAGTCACAACCAAACGTTGAGGAAACTGGAAAACGCTAGCTATGGGTACCAAAAGTGTCCCTTCTCTTTGTGTATTCTACACTTTAAAGAACAGCTGTTGTGCGTAATTGGGCTAAATTTTCCCTGATGGTGTTTACAGTATTTACAAACCATGCACAGCAATCCATAGAACCATCTGTAATACATCCGATGCCTAAAACCCATAGGTCAAACATCGACGTCATCACAACGTCTGTGCGATGTCATATACCTGTTCGACAAAGCATAGTAGACATACATCTGCAATTTTTGTTTCACTAGGTACGGTTGGGATCTTGTCGTCATCTTGACGTACGAGTAGGGTAGGTGTTTCCACACCTTTATTAGGTTCTATTGGGTGCAATGAAAAATCAAACACTTCCATGGTACTTTCCCAGTAGTGGGGGATTCAGGGATCGTAACCAAGGTTCTAACAATTAAGAAACAACGGAAAGGTTCTAATAATTTATTGATGTCGCACGGGGTTATCATTTTAAATTAAATAAATTTGAATTTGTGGGAACTCGCCCATTTGAACTTGTAGGAACTTCCCCCCACCTACCCTACATGTAACACTGGTTGCCGAGGTGCCCAAGACTTCAAATATAAAGTTGTAAAACATAAATATATAAAATAAGTTGGATTTCGATCTGGGGTACTAACAAGAAAGTTTTCCTCATATTGGCTGGAAATTTATTGTTTCTAATTTCGTTGAAATTATTATATCAATTATCAATAGTGGTTATTCATACTAAGCATTATTTGGAAAGGCAGCGAGAAAAACCATGAATGTCGCATTAAAAAAGAACGTTCAACTTCAGAAATCGTTCTAGAACTTCTTCCAAAACATGGTCCTAGTAGATATTCCACCAAAATTTGTATATCAAGACCTACAAATTATTTCGAATAATTACTTGTTTTTCCAATATTTCCTGATGACTATCGTGGTTCTCTCAGTCGATTCTTTATGTGTCTCTCCAAGAAAAGTTATATGCCCTCAGGAAGTTTTAGGTTGACCGAAAGTGTTTTTATATCATTTAAAATATTATTCAAGTTTAACGTTAAAATTATTTTGGTATGATAAAATTCAAAACAAATAATGTAAAAGGTTAACCGAAGCACAATGTACATTCATGTCAGTGAGGAATTTTTCTTCACTGAACGAACCAGCGTGGTGTCGTGTCTCCTCAATCCCGTAGGAAATGAAGTACGAGTAAAACCTTACACATTACTGTGCCTCCAGGTAACAAAATTAATGGTTAATCTAAAGTCCACTTACATTATACTCTTCACGCTGAGAGATAATAAATTGAAATTAGAGTCCCTTAAATGAATACACGGTCCGCGCGCCGTTGGGGTCAGATTTTTAATAGATCTTTCTTTTTTCAAGGTGCCAGGTCATATGAAGGAAACAACGTAAGTCTTACGGAAAATAAACGAAAACTTCACTGTGGGTGAGATGTGAGATATTGGGGGGCTGAGAGTTATGAGGGTGGTATCACTCCACAGAGGAGGTAGGAACTGGATGTGAATATAACTTAACAATGGTGAAAGTCCAGCCTGAGGGGGTCAGAGGTCCTAAGTCCTAACGGTTTTCATGATTTCCGATGTGACAACTGGCCCTTGGGGCGTGGGCGGACCCCAAGCCGCAATATCGGGACCGCCTGATGGTTGCAGTATCACAACTGACGCACCACACATTATCATGTTTAAACTAAGAATTCTCTTCTGAGTTAGCCCAGGTTACCATGGTGAGCACGAATATGACATTTAAATGGAAGGAAATGGGATCTACAAAGGCAGCGGAAGTCATGATATGACTCTTTTATGACTTCCACCTCTAAAATCGAGTTGTCCGCAATGTACAGTAACTTTAGTGTGTTTCTTACTGTGATTGTATATGGATATCGTACAAAAAGCTTACCATCTACCGATTCAGTGATGAAGGGATCGTGCGGCTTCTTGAACATGGTCTTGAAAATTTTCATCTGTGTCATACAATAGTTGAGACAATTCTTGTTTGTTGAGGATTCACAACTGGAAACAACACGAAACTTCATTCAAAGAAACGAACTATGATGGCATTTGATCAGCTGAAATTTGAACGGATACTCGGTTAATTTCCATCAGCGAGCAGCCTTTAGCGATTCACACTTGTGTTTCTGATTTATTCCAACCCTATAGTCCTTATAGGGAGCGAACGGTTTGTCCTACACATCTCTAGGTGGTCTCTTTCGATTCTAAGAAAAAGTGCATTCGATAAAAAAAAATTCAAGTGTATTTTAAATTGATGAAAAACAATTCCGAGAGTTTTCGAGCTAGGGCGTTTTGAAAATTACAACCCCTATTATTCACCCCTTAGAATAACTGACACTAACCAAAAGCTTTGCGGTTTATTGAAATAAACCGAAATGGGCCCCTTTGATTATCTTTTCTTTCCAATTTTGAATTACTGGTGGAAGCATTGAGAACGCCTCGACACATTATGAACATGTCCGAGGGGGTATTGACAAGGAAAGTTCCCATCGTGTCGTGAAACTGCAGGCCGTCAGTTGATCTGAACCACTTGGATGATCGGAAAAAGTCCAGTGATTTCAACACCCATTTGGATGAGCGAGCGGACCTAAGAGTAAATTGCAAGAAGTTCATACATTTATGGGACCCATGAATTACAGCCACTTAACTTTTTACCCCTTCAGATCGAATCTTTCACTAGACAAAGGAATTTCCTTCACGCTCTCTGGGATCAAAAGTTTTTATGAGGTGTTGGCTATCAGAGAAGATGTGAGATCTAATGACGGCAACAGCGCGCCGGGCGGCCGTCACTGAAGCTGTTATAACGCGATCAGACTCCTCAGTTACTCAACAACTCAACTCAACGAAATCATTTGACCGGCGATAACCGCCGACATTACCGCCGCCACGTTCCACGAGAAAAACCGCTCGAGAAAGTCGAACTAGTGTCGTAATTTTCTTTTCCCTCATTTCAGGAGAGGAACTTCTTGCTGGGTCTTCCGACTTGGATAAAATGAGTCCTGTTGGTCCTTGCTATACTGCCCAGTATGGATTAATACCAGTAACCTTAGTTCAATGCGTATTTGAAGGAATACGCGTATTCGGTCCATACTGGTACCAGTATTAGCTACTTTTGTTCACACCAGGGAAGAAAACTAGTTCATCTACTACTACAATCTTTGGACAGTTCAATGGATGTTTATTCAAAGTTGTCTGAGGAGGGAAAACGGTTTACGAAGTCCCGTTAGATGACTTCCTTCATTGCCCCTTGTATACCAGTTTCACTCAACATGAACAGCAAAGAGGATCCAAAATTTTAAAATAATCTTAAATTTGACTTTTCCATGACCATTTTAGACAAGTTCTTCACTTAAGGCCATTATTATTGTGTTATGTTGTATTGTAATCTTATGTTTGTCATATGACCATACGAGTACAAAACAATATCTATGGATTATTAATATAATTTATAAATTACATGGCTTTCCATATCAGTGTTAGATCACTTTTCCACCAATATACAAAGTAGTCCAAATAGGTACCATTCTGTACTAGTTTACAAAAGTGTTCATTTTATCATACAACAGGCTAGTTTCCTTGCACTAGGAAAAATTAATTTTAATTTATTATAATTATAATTCTGCTAAAATGGCTCTAGAGTACCTTTTTTTTTGATAAATTAAGTAAACTTTATTGTTAGAAAAATCAACATTACAGTTATGATAACAATTGAATATAGTAGATTTTGTATCTAATTAACATGAAACATGTATTTCAGGTACAACCCAGTGGTTGTCCTGTACTAGTCTTCAGCACAATACTCGGTGCTTGGGCTTATGTGGAGAGAGCATCTTGTGGTCGTTTCCTTTTCAGTCTGCGTCTATTTGGTATAGGTGGAGGATTAGCTGCTAGGTTTGATACTATTGTGTTTGGATGTTCAGTCATGCGGTTACGTAGACTATTGTAGGACTTTTTGATCTCTTCAAGTATGTAGGGGATGTTCAGGTCGTTGTGGAGCGTTGCATTTCGGAAGTACCATGGAGCCGCAGTGATGAGCCTCAGCACTCTGTTTTGAGTCATCTGTATTTTATTTAAATGTGTTGCCGCTGCCGACCCCCATAAACCACAAGAGTACGACCAGATTGGTTTGATGAGAGAGAGGTAAATCAGTCTTTTTGTGCACAGGGAAATAGGTGATCGGTCTCCAAGTAGTGGTTTTAACTGTCTAATTCTTAGACGAACTTTTGTCACTAGGTACTGGATGTGATTTGGTACGTGTGATTTGTAACGTGAGATAACTTCTCTACCCGCTAGAGGCGGTACTGAATACCCCACTACCGTATTGGCTTTCCACTGCTCCGCACTCTCCGACATCCCTCTAATGCTCATGCAGCTCACAATAATTTGCATACAACATGCCTTTGAAAACTTTACTCTTAGGACATTAATGAAGCTTTTCATTAGTGAAGCAGCCACACCATTACTGAGAAAACCAAACCCTTCTATTCTTCAGTCGCCGATGAACGTACTGCTATTGCACCTGAGTGACATGACTGATGCAGTAGGGCCTACAAAATGAAAGTCAAGTTGTATCCTTTTGTGGTTAACACGGTTTTTTATCTTCTTGTTACGTGTGTGCTGCATCCTGTTATATGTGTTCAATATCAAATCTCCTCTAACATCTGAATCATAAGTATTCATTCTACCAGGAGCTGAGGCTTCTCTGAACAGCAGCTTATTTCAACAATTTTCCCGTTGCCCCATGAGATGTCACAAGATGTGAGTGAATGGTTCATCATGAAGTCTGTTCACTAACTGATGAATAAAATTACCAACAAAAAATTGATTTCGGAAAAGATGTAATTTTTTGTGGATGAGAAAATAAAGGTGTTTTTTCTTGATAATACTTGGTATCTAGGTGAGTGCCCAGGTACCTGGGTAATCACAATGTTGTAATATTGACATGCATAACATGGAAATTTTTGTTTTAAATTGCATAACAGACATTCATTATCTGCAGTCTGCCACCTTCGAAAATCGACCTTTTGTTTCTCTTGAGAACAATGACCGAGCTCGGCACAGTTTTCTCGCATCTATTACATTATAAATTAACGGCAGAAGGCTCAAAAGGGGCGCTTTCACTCCGGTCTTCATAACCCTAACAAGGATGATCCTATCAATATTATTCTCAAGGTCTTCGCCTCTTTTTCCCATCCCTCTTATGCAACACGAAAGGGATCCTTGTGGATGTTCTCGTGAAATGTCATTCGCCGATCTGCAAAGGAGGTCCGTTATTCCCTACAGTCGAGGTCAGTTGGATGTTTCATAGATCAGAGAGGCTGAGGATGAACCGTTTTTCTGGAAATGTGTGGATCGCGTGTTGTCGTTAAACTCCGGAATTGACTAACAGCCGAAAAATAACTGTGTTTTGAACGTTTGATATACCATTTTTAGGTCATCCGGTTGTGAAAATAGTTACCTAGTTTGAACATGGTCCTTCCGCATTCGTTTCTTCATTACAGAAGAATTTCTGCCAAGACGGATGGACAGTACAGCTGCCTAACATGTAATAACATGAAGATAAATAAATTAATATAATAGAATTGGCATAAATATAATTGAATGAAATAATGATAGAGCAGTAGGCGAGAAACCATCTCTGAAGAAAAATCATATTTACATACCTTTATAAAACCTATATAAAATATTCAAACTGTTTTCAAAGATTCAAAAAATTAATTTTTGAGAAGTCTTCTATTGTGAGACTTTTTATGTTGAGTCACATTTCGTTATTCCAGGATAAAAATGTCGGTAGAAAGTAAAAGTAGATATCCCCCTGTTCTGGTGAAAGAAGAAAATCTGTAGCAGGAAATGGAATTATCACCCCAGAGTCACAATAGGACCAATTCGACGGAACCTGCTAAACACGTCTATAGGTGGTAAGTGGTTCTGTCGACCGGGAAAAGTCGACATTCTCACTCGGAGCACTATCAGTCGACCCAACGATCCAAAGATTTTTTTGAAATATCGTAAGTCTTTACTAGATTTGTTTCAACTATCGCACGGTACTCCTTTTATGAATGCTATTGGGTCTTCCCAGTTCCAGACCGATATCTGTATTATTACAGCTGATAAGTCAATATCCACAAGGGAAGAGTGAATCACTCCGATGATTCATGCGTGTATCAACTGACTTTTCGACAGGAAGGAAGTTGGCCTTACGTTCGAGCTCTATTGCCGGAAACGGGCATCAACCTCCGCATGAAGCAGTTTGAGAATTCTATGGAGCCTAATTTCCTCGAATACCTACACCGTGTTAGGAAACTGTCTGAACCGTCTACTTTCGTGCTGAGTTTCACTCAATCCCTAATATAACTTCCTCAACCTTCCCTTGATTAAACCATGGCAAAGAACGTCAATTGCCCGTAATTGTCTCATTCTTATTACTCGTACAAAATAAACTGAACTTTAATTGTCCTAATTGTCATTTTTGATCGGGTTTTCAACCAAAATCTTGGTCAACACATGCAGTACTCTAGACCAAAGTTTATTGCCTTTTGTTCTAAAATATATACTCGACTGGTTTAGTGATTTCTACTCAAAACGGAAATCCTTCTCGCCCGTAACAAAGGTAATTTTGTTGATGTTCATAATTGAATCGATACTTGAATGATCGATCACCTGCCACCTGAGAGTGCTCAACTGTTATCCAAAACTTTTTATTGTTTTGAACTCATATTTCGATCATCATGTATTTCGAGATCAGCAAATTAAGTGGGAGACAAACACAGGAGGGTTACAAAATCTTTTCAATACTTTTATCAGACTTGGACTTCAATACCAGTATTCGGAAGAATACAAATAATTCGTTCAATTATCAAAATTAATGTCAACATTTATTTAAAAAATAGGCTTGAAAAAATAATACGGAGAGTAAATTTACATGTGCATGCACGCGGTGAGAAGCATGATGAAATAAGAACTTATTTTATCCAAGTAATTACTTTTCTATATTCTGCAAATCTATTTCGATATTCAATCCATCATCCGCCGATTGATGATTCCCTCAAATAAAATGATTTTGAGTTGATGTTTGAGTTTGGGTTTTTGTTGTTAGATTGGTTTATTAAAACTCTTATCATCGGTTGAATAATTTCAGCAAGCTGTCGTGTGGGAATATTCCCGGTATACCGTTGGTGTACGTTTCTTCTCTCGATTAACCAGATTCATCTTGTTAATTTTATCTCGAGAAAGTTGTCAGTGTTGCACTGGACGTCCCCGCATTTTGAAGAGACTGCGGGAATGTGAAGGGAATGATGAGCCTGTTCTTGAGCGGTGGGATCAAAAAACTTTATTAGAGCTTTTAAAATAAGAAGTACTTAATTAGGGGTGCAGTCATCAGGTACATATTTCTCTCAGGAGATAACCTGGTATGATGATGATGATAATAATATTATTAGTAACTAATTTTAGGAGAATAATTTTTAAAAAAGTCAGATGTTTAGTTTAAAATAGAAAACATGAAATTATAACCCCTCATCTTCTGCGTTGGAAGGTCGCTTTTGATTTTTTTCTGTGCGTAGTGTAGGAAGAGAGATATTTTCTCGAGTTATAAATTATAGACACATTACAAGTATTACAGTTTTGCACCTTAAAAAGGCCAGTTAGTGTTTCCAGTTCCTACTCGTAATTCAGTTTCCACAACTTGAGTACCTACTGATTCCTGGCCTGAAGATACCCAGGTGAAGAAGTGATTTCACTGGAACGGACATAGTAACAATACAGACGATGTTTAATTAAATTAAACTATCCTGAGGTATCAAATTTTGATACCTACAAAAAGAGTTGTTTTCCTACTTCCAAGGGTTTAAGCGTTTGAGAAGCATTCTGCCATCTTCATTGAAATTCGCTCAAAGTTTCAGTCTCACGTTTACACTTCACGACCCCATTGATTCAACGTGTTTATAAAGACTAGAGAAAGCAGCAATCAATTCCCATGGAGTGTGGAAGGAAGCGTGGCTCCGCGGTAGAGGCAATATTTCATGGGAGAGAGAGATTAATTTAAAAGGCTCGAATGGGACTTTTGGGACCCTCACGAATTAATTTAGTGGGCCGGTAGATTTACAACTACTAATCGGCCCACAGTTTCGTCCGTTTGAATGGAACATCGCTCCTGCTGTTCCGAGTCTCCTACCTAACTCGTTGATTTAAAACCCTATTTGTATTTTTGGCTATTTTACTGTGTGAACAAACAAATATAAATCCTGTAATTTATTATCATAGATTTAGCAAAGCTAATCTATAGTAATAATGGTTAATGCTATAAACCAACTTCTCCGACGGTTCTGCAGGCAGTTGGAGTGAAAATGGACCTCAAATCAACGTTATCAGTAAAATCATTGTTACTCATAAGCTCATGTAAAGAAGCTGTACGGCCTAACCAACTTCACTGGCACGTTTTCTGTACTGGTTGAAAGTTTCAATATGGAAACATATATAACACCGAAACGTCTCGCAAATTCCGTGGTAGTTTAGTGTGCATCAAAGAACTCTGATAGTTCCAGAAAAATTTACCAAATTACTGAGGAGGCATGCAAATTGATGGGACATGGAAGGTGGAGGCTCTTCATGATGCGGCAAAGGAAAAGTTCTGGGCTGGACGCGAGTGTTGAAAACGAATGCTACTTCATCCCACATCTGCAATGCGGTTTTTGATTGCGAGTTCTATACTCTATTTACTAACCAATCAGATTATTTTCTGGATCGCCTACTCCTAACTTGTGGTGTCAACCATAGTTATTAGGTGACCATTTGACAACTTTCTTCTCCCTCCATATCGTACTGGTATGTGAATAATTGCGAGACTAACCGGATCAAAACCCTCGGGTTAACAGGGCTCAAGCGGTTAACCACAAGCAAAATGAGACAGCAGTGCTCCTAAAAGATCTCGTTAGCAGAGCTTCACCGTTCCACTCGTGAAATTCGGGTGACCACATCGCATTCTAATCGAAAAGGAAACAGAGCGGCGTTGTATAATCGTGGGCAGCATCTTGCAATACTGTACTCACGCTCCATTTACCGCAATTCCCTTGAAGGCTGTCCAGCTAATTCCTTCCTTATTTTGATGTTGATAATTTCCTCAACAAAACAAATATAATTTAATCATACAATGTTTTAACATTTTAATCAAATTTTTTGAGAACGTAAGTTCTTCTTAGTTTAGTAACAAAATGATATATAAGATAGTTTTCGTCCTTCAAACACTGGTGTCAGAAACGGGGTCAGTAACCACTCCTGTACACTGGAGACTCCGGTGTGGTTTGAAAGTTCGTAAGAAATTTTCATTATTTGAGTATCTTTCAATTTATTGGTTAACATTATGAAAATCGTCAAGATAGATAGTTATTGGGCCAACTTTTTCAGCACTCACCTGTTCAAGAAAGAGCTTCACTGCTCTCTAGTGATTAAACTGAGCAGTTACAATTCAATCGTAGAGTATGTTAAGAAGCACAATAGGCTTGTTAGGTATTTTAAATGCAACTAAGTAATAAGTTTAATTTCTGTTTCAGGTGAGACATCAGTAACTTCAGACGCACAACATTGTCTCTCCGAAGGTAAGATCTCCCTCACTTCTGTCACAGAACCCTGACTCATTTCCTTCAAATCGGACAAGTACTTAGAAATCCGGGATCTCAAAAGACAAAACCATCATTTATTAAGAAATCCCTAGTTTTTGTAAGTTTCGCAAAAGAAGAGCGTGATAAAAGTACACGTAGCTTTACATAAGGGCCCCTTCGTACTTATTGGTGCAATCAGTCCTCTTTCCCTGGTCAAGGATTCCTAGGCCGAGACGTCGTGAGGGATAGATCATCTGGATGACCAACTCAGGGATGATACCCTCGTCTTGCTTCATTCGATTTTCGACTCCCAAATGTAACCACGATTTGTAATTGTTGGGTCACGTCGTGAACTGAATCCCTCGCTAGGGTAAATTCATAAAGTTGAAGTTTTTCGGGTTTGTGGACATTGGTAAGAACTGTGGTGATATTCTGTGACGTTATCGTCTCTAGTGGTAGGAACTGTGGTGATATTCTGTGACGTTATCGTCTCTAGAAAGAAATACCAAATTTCATCAAAACTATCTTGAAACGTAAACCATCAAATTTTTTTTTTGGGGGGGGGGGGGGGGTGGAGGGAACAATTTTTATGCTCGATTCCAAAGATTTTATTATTGAAAATAATAAACCAAAGTTTTGCGCACTTCAAATAGGTGCGGGCTATTTAGTTAGTCAATTTACGTTATTATTTAATTTGAACCATGTAAAATCCACTTCCAGTGAGCCAGTCCATGCTAGTACCAGATTTTATCTCCCAGTTTCAACGGAGTTTCCAAATACATCAGATGGCAAATATGAATTGGTGCTCTCTTAAGTTAATCCACTCATTGTTAGAAACTTTATTGGATACCCTTGAAAGTGTCTTCAGAGACTTACTACCTTTCAATACCCTATGTTTCGATGGATTTAATTTAACGAAGATCTCGTGAAGTAGCTTACCATACTAGTCGCTCGCACACCGATAGTTTTATGATTACCCATCTCTCCACTTATTTCACGCCGAAAAGCACACGGCAACAAATATTACTATATCCGTTTGATTAGTTGGATGATTGGGCCTATTAGAAGAAGCCAAATCGGTCGCACTCGTCTGGAATCTTATGGAACACACAGATTTCGTGGCATTGAGGGAAGGGATTCCTTTACCCTGCTGACGAAGCCCACAGTGTCACTGCCGTTTAATCGAGGAGGAACCATGTTCACCCGAAGAGAAAGAAAGGTAACAAGATAGGAAGAAGAAAAACTCGTTGACCACCATACGAAAACAGTGCCCTCCCTTCTAGAAGGTTATCAGATATTACTACAGACAGGATTCCATAACAAAGTACCTAATATTGAAGGACCATTCCACAAAACAAGAACAACACGAATGGATAGCTACCCTAATAATATATTTTAAGGGGGTGATGAGGGAAAAGAACAAGCAGCCGCCATTAAGAATGTTCTGAAGAAGTGAACGTATCTGGAAGAAGCGATGATCAATCTCATTAGAGTGTAACGGGCTCACTTAACTATGAAGTATATTTCATAGCAACCAATATAAACAATGCGAATAAAGTGAGTTTTAACATAGAATTTGAAGTTTATTTCGTAATTTTTAAATCTAATAACGTAAACTTGTGATTCAAGTGTAACAAAGAGCATTCGTAAATTTGAGAATTTCACTGCAAACCTTCTTGATTCCTGGCCACCATGATCTAGGTTTGAGGCTACAATTGGTTCAGTAGTGACGCTCCCCATTAATCACATCATTCAGTATTAACATCCACGAGTAAATTATGTATGCTGAATATATTTTGTATTTTTTTGCTGATGTATTTTGTAAGGTGGTGGAAGCCGTGTATCATAATATTGGCGAGTCCTACCTACACCTCAACATGGTGTTTCCACGCTTGACCGAATCTACTGACGACAATCAAGAGTATTCTATTACCCACCACCTGGCTCCATGCGGGTGGGATGAAGCAGGAAGTACTGTGCTGTCAATAGTCACATTGTAAATTTCTTAATACCTTCCAAGTGGAAGGTATTCTGTCGATACCTTACAAGTTAGCTTCCTCGGAGTCTTCTTCTGCAAACTATTTGCAGTGAATCACCATTCCAAGAAAAGTCTTTAGTATTATGCAAGCACAATTTGTTAGGAAAACAAACGAGACCTTAGGAAAACTATCCCGTGCATCGAAAGATTATTGTCATGAAATAATATACGGTTTCCCATCGGCACGACTTATCCTATTACTCAATATCCGTACATAGGGACTAGGCTTGTTTCTTCACGGTCTTCAACGAAAAAGGAGGGTTTACTGAGGAACATTACAGCAAAACTAATGTGAACATCATGCTGGGAAGGATACATTTCTGCCTTTTTCTTTCACTGCGACTTGAGGGCGAAACTAATAACCATTATTTCACCAAAGGTTATCTTTGAAGTGGATCTCGGGACCTTCGATTGTTATCGACAATGGTCGCATCAGGCGGGGGTAAATCGAAATGCGTTATTTCCCCCTTGGGAGTCGTGAGTTGGAGCACGAACAAACTGTGATTCACGGAATGGTTGGGTATTTACATGCCGGGAAACAAATTTATAGTTGAGCGGCGTTTTCAGAGTTTATAAGGTTTGATTGCGATTTGTTTCTAAACCGTGGATTTCTATGTAAATCGAGTCAGTACGTTAAAGCGTTAACGATATAAAACGAAGGGGAGGTCTAATGTCATGGTAATGAAGGAAATAACCCATTCTGTGCCCATTAGAATAAGCTCTGGTGCTTAGTGCATTTATATTGTCGAGTCGGAAATTTAAAAAAAGTAGAGTAAGCGCGATATAGCTTAAAAATTGATAGTTTTCGTCAGAGTTTCACCACTCTGGTATATCAGACGTCATGGGCTGTCAACCAAGAGGACCAATCAAAATTTAACCTATAATTGACCTTCAATAATAAATGCCTCTTCCTTTAATATCCCACGTAAAAAAGACTTATGTGTCCTAAAAAATAAGCGCAAGCTGGAATTACAGGCGTTGGAACCAAAACCTACTTTTCAGCCAAATGGGGAAAAATTGCTGATCTGCTGATTCACGTTCCATTGTGCCGAGAACCGATTTTAATGATTCGATTATTCGGTAAAACCATTTTCAGCTTGTGTTAATTTTTAGTAAGATTACTCATCGGAAAGTTGTGTTGTTCCTTGGACATGATGACACTTCGCTGACCGGTAACTCATCACTCAATCATGGAAACAAGTTGTCTTTACTTGTCTTCCATTATAAAACGAAATCAGGTGCCAAGCCTAACCTAATAAAGTACATCAAGAATATTGCGAAGTTTAAACATTCGCTTTTTACAAATATTCGAAGTTATATGCTCTTGCAGCGCCCGAGTAAAAAGTTTCAATATGATGACAGTAAAATGTAGAAGCTTACCCCATTTGGCAGACCCTTTTGAGGCAATAAGACCTAGTTAATCGTACAACATACTCGTATAAATTATGTTCTCTTAGCAAGTGCATAAACTTAGTGTATTTCTCGAGATTTCATGTTTGCATTGTGCAATATTCCTTCCTCCGTTTCTATCCTCCCTGATCTTCAACAGTGTAGCCCTTCACGATTTCGTTGGAGATCTCAAGTTGACAGCAGCTCACAAGGAATTATGACACCGTTTCCCTCCGTTCCACGCATTAAACATATCATTCATATGCATCTCGACGAATGTAATCGGGATAAGCTTGACTGATGCTCTGCAGAAAGGAGATTTCCTGGACAAGCGTATCCCTCCTCTGTGGGCGATGTTTCTCTCTGTTGGAAAGGTGAACTGTGACCTTTGGCGAAGTCTTGGAAACTCCAGTTGGAGGCAACAGTTTCGCAGCTTCTCCTGACAACCTTTTCATACTTCACACCCCGAGGTCACGCTCCATTTATTCAATACGGCTCTCCTTTTTTGCATATCCTTGCAAGGCAAAGACTCTTGCCCGCGACGTATGTTATTTCTTAGTTGAGCATTCCCTTTATATGTGTGTTGCCACGGCGATAAATCAAACCTGAAAACCCCTTTTGCCGTTGCGAAATTGAGCTTTTTGTGGCGAGCTTTACTTGTTTGAATACACGGAAACTCTCTGTCCAGGATGTTGTGGGTGGAGGCGCCATAACAAACAGTTTCACGGCGCGTGTGCAAGTAACGCATTTTGATAAATGATAGGCTAATGTATTATATGGATAGGTCATATATCCAGGTCAAGTTCGTATCTACGGTATTTCAATGGGTATGGCTTTTAAAACTAATTCTTCTTACCAACAGCAGCAGATACTGGTTAAAATTTATTTTTCTTTAAATTCCCAGTACTTTGCTTCTTGATTTCTGTTTAAAGGCTACTCGCCGCATTCTGCCACACGCCAGGAGTGTCCATCCTTTTCTTGAGAACCTCCTTGTTATGACTCTTTGGCAACCAATTCTGAGCCTTCTTGAGGCAACTACCACTATTTGATACTCTCAATTCCTTTAAGTAATATAACTATCTACGTCTTATAATGGGATTTTCTCCTTAAAGGGTGTATTCAAAATGGGAATACCGAAGAGTGAGGTAGGGGAAAGGCTTGTACCTTGGGAAGCTTGTACCTCGGGACAATGCTTAAATCAATTAGAAAAGAGGCACAAAAAAAATTGGACTGGGCTCCAATCGTCTTTGGATGTGAAGGCAACACCGTGTATGTGCCCCTTTTTCTGTTATCACCGACCATGTGATGATGAAAATTCGTTGTTTGTTATCACCGGTCCCAAAGTTTTGTCTTTGCTCCATATCACGATCAATTGACAGAAAGATAAGTTTGAATTTCTTCCACTTGCAACTGCTTTCCTTCAATTCAAGGTTCATCTCTATGATTTTGATGTTTTTAAAATGTTATTATATCATGATATGTCAATAATTAAATTTTTTGGAAAATGTCAAATGTTTGTACCTTGGGACACGTTGAGGTTTGTACCTTGGGACACAATATTTTTTCGTTTTATGTTATTTATGTTCGGTCTTGGCCTAAGCTACCATGTTAAGATGTTTGCAAGTTGTAAGATGCCCATTCATGTGCAGATGCCACGATCAAAGGATGGAGTGAATCAGCAGCCAGTGGATGGGCCTGTTGTGATCAGCTACCTCTTTACATTTCTGTCCATTTACTTCCTTAGCTCAGTGGTAGCGAGCTCCGACTCAGAAGTGTAAATATAGTTTAGTCGGAACGATAGAAGATCGATCCTCGGTCGAGGGAAGTTAATCTTTGATGACTCAACAAAGTGGCGCAGTCGTACAGACCCGAATGGTTTCCTCAGCATTCTCTGGGAACAATAATAAATTAGTGTTGTCATCAAAACAACTTCCCCCAAGACACGAGTCGAGCCACAGCCTATTCAGACAAACGTTGAGGTCAGCAGATGCCCCGCCCCGTTCATGAAGAAATAATAATAACAAAACTCCGAAGCCAGTAAAAAATATAGCGTTCTCACTGGGTTGAATAAGGCCGGCTAAAGAGCCCTCACCACCCTGACTAAGTAACGGAGTAACTAAGATTTCCCAACAGGGGAGAGATGTTGTGATGAGCTAACTCTTCGCATTTCTGTCCATTCACTTCCATAGCTCAGTGGTTACGAGCTCTGATTCCGAAGTGTAAATTAATATAGTTTAGTCGAAAGGATAGGAGATTGATCCCAAGTCAATGGGAGAAGCGCCTGATTTTTTTAAAAATTTTAATCAAAAGTAGACCTCACCTTGAGAATTTTGACACCAGCCGTTCTCTTTTTGGATGAGTAGATCTTTTTCTATGATTTTTCAAAGTTTCGAATGTTTATGACGCCACGCGTCCCTCCCACCTGGGCAGGACCCCCCCTGCCCACTGTAACGTCATACACATTCGAAACTTTGAAAAATCATAGAAAAAGGTCTTCTCACGTTAAAAGGCCGTGGTTGGTAACAAATTAAATACAAAGTGAATTCTCAGAATGAGGTCTAGTGTAGAAAAATAACAATAAACAGTTTTTCCGACTCCTGCGCACACTACATTTTTGATGATTCAACAGGCCAATGGTCGAAAAGGCAGCAAGATTTACCAATAATGATCCTTTTAGTTTATTATTCTTTGAAGCATCTTTGTTTGACTTAATAATACTCATCCCGAACATGCCGTTTGTGATAAGATAGTATCCTATTTGTGTGATAGCAATGTAAAAGTAGGTAACCAAATTTTGCTACTTGTCTATGTTTGAACTCCTTTAAAAGGATATTTGATAATTAAAGTCTGTTTTTGCGATAACTAATGTTTAAATAAAATATTTCGAATAATTTAGGTGGTTTTCTTCTAAATTTATCCTTCTGTCCCAAGGTACAAACATGGGTGTCCCGAGGTACATACACTGTTTGTACCTCGGGACAAAATAGACATTTTGAAAAATCAAGTTTTATGGTATTTAAACTTTTTTTCAAAATTATGGTTTATACATTTTATTAAACCTCAAGAGTAGTAGAGAATAATACACCCTTCCGTTAATTGCTTAATTACTTTTGTCTGTGAAAAAAATGTAATTGAAAAAATCGTCCCAAGGTACAAGCCTTTCCCCTACTGTATATCATCTCAGTCTCGAGGATGTAGGTCGCAGGCATAATGCTTTATGCTAAGCAGATCTTTTTCTGAAGGGAAGAGTCTCTTGAGTCACGCAATATTCCCTTTTGTAGTGGTTATCCCAGTGACCAGGTCTTGATTGACGTTACCGGTGGTTGTTGTTACGTCACTCGATTCCTCAGAGAAGGTATCTTCTGCCGGACCTATCGTGCTTTTCGGAGGTTTCGCAAAAGAACCGAGCGTTCTTCAGTAATCGTGCGGACTTCGAGACGTGAGAACACAAACAGAAGCCGCTCAATTATCACTCTATTTCTCGAAAACGAAGATAACCCCTATATTAGAAAGAATCAATTATAGAATTAGGTTTTGAAAATTTGTTGTGGTTAATCTCTGCATTTTATTCTTGGTGATCATTGTTCAACCTATTGTATCAACAATTCACCACCCTATCAATATTCCGCTCACCACCTTGACCGTCCAGGATCAATCGTGTTTGCTTATTGAAAAATCAGCGTGCTTCGATTTTGAATGATATTTTAAAGTCAAGGTGATAGACTAGAGGTTTACTGCTAGGAGATTGCGGCAGATTCCGTTTGACCGCCGGTAACTTTTTCCTGCTTGAAAGAGACGATGACGCCAATATGATGAGATTCTAATCTTATATCGTTGAAACTAAAGCATTTTTTTAAAATAAATAGATTGATATATTACCTTTATGTATAAATCCCTTTGACAGTACCTAGAACATTATGATGAGTGTTGAACTAAAATTGGAAAGCATTTTTGAAAACTACTTGTGTCGAAGGTGGGTCAAACATCCTTTTGTTGGAATGAAGTACGATACTACTTCCCATTCCTCCATCGTCGAGTCAGATACAGCTGGGAGAGAATTACTTATTCTGCTCTGCTTTTCATCATGAATCATAATCCAGCACAGAATGGCAAGTAATTGTCACAAAGGTGCCATTGTTGATTCATTATTCACAATTATTGTACATCACGCAGTAGAATAAATTTATAGATGACCACTTTAGGCTTAACGTACGAACCTCTTTGAATGTCACAAAATTTTTGTTGGAGTTGGAAGAATGAATTCTATTTATTTACAACATTTAGTCACAAATTTAGATAATTACAGATCAGAACAAATATTGCCGGTGTGGGGCCATTTTGGTTTATTATCTTCAATTATGAACCTTTGAAATCGAGCTAGAAAACAAATTTTACCCCCTCAAAATTTGACGTTTCACATTACCGTAGTTACCATGGACCGATTTTCATGAAGTTTGGGACATTTAGGGTCTAGTTGTCTCGATATAAAGGTACAGTTTTTTCATCACTTTGAAATATAATTGAATTTTTAGAACCAAATTTTCGCACTCCCTACGAGGACTTAAGGTTGGACTTACAATAAATCAGAAATACGAGTGTGAATCGCAAAAGACTGCTCACTGAAAGAAATGGGCTAATCTCCGATCAAATTTCTGCTGATCAAATGCGATCAATGTTCGTTTCAAGGAAATGAGCTTTGTGTTTTACTTCAACATAAATCAAATTTCGGAATGAAGGCACTTGCAACCTACAAATAGCGGCGTTATTGCTAATAGGTAGTATTAATAGAAAAGCTGCGTTCTGAGCAGACGGGTGATCTATTTTTAAAAATGACCCCTTAATTTGCAGTGTTTTTTTAAGCGACCTTACAATTGACGAAGTGATAGCTTGAAAAAAAAATTAACGTTTAATACTCCATTCTGCAATATAAAATTAATTTTCTGCATTGTGTTTCTAAGACTACAAATATCACGGAACGCTATTCGCTTTCAAGACAATTCATTATAGTATAATAAAACTAATTATTCAATTTTTCACAAGCCAATTATTATTAAATTATTGAAAATCCATTAGGTACTATCAAGTTTTATTTAAGATAAATTTATTTATTTCTTCCGACCTTGGAAGAAATAGTTTTTTAGGCTACGGTACCTATGAAGGTCCTGTTTCTATACCATAAAATGACTTGAATGTCTACAGTGGAAAGTCCAAGAAAATATTCTAATGAAGGTGAAACTCGGCTTGTTGACAGGGACGTTGAATATATTCGGCTGATGAAGAGGTAGGGAATGAATAGAAAGGTTCCTTTTGACTCCGAAATGACTCGTGCAAATATAAAACAGTCGTGATCCAATAGTATGATATCCCGAACTGAAAGGAGCGATGTGAGAGGCTGGGAATCACGCGAAAGGATATTCGACCTTTGACAGATACTGACTTCCAACAGGTGGTCTCCGAATTCGAAGTCGGTGTTCGTGCTTGCTGTTGAATCAGAAATTTTTCACGACCGTTCTTAGGTTTGGTTGACACCTGCTTATAGAGCCTTCAAGGTCTCCAAAAATTGGGCATAGTATCCCAGTATTACTAGTATTCCTGGGTGGACAATTTTCGGAGCAATAGCAGCTTGTGCGGTTTACTTAAACGTACTTACGCCGACGAATGACTTTGAAAAAAAAAACTTAGAACTACAAAGATCTTTCGAGATAAAGAAAGGAAACTCCAAATATGGTGATGGTTAGTGGATATCCAGGTACCTATGCATATTACAATCTGTGTAAAGTCATTTGTTTTTAAATTAGCTTGAATCTCATCAAGAGCACTAACTTGTCCATTTTATCTTAACTATCTTTAAGAAACACGCACTATCGGTAACTATCGATCATATCACTCACACCAGGGTCATGATGTGCGATGCCATTGTTTCTTTCCCATGGGAGTAGAATGCAAATCCAATGTCTTCAACAAACCAGAAACAAATGGTTTCCGTCTCTCAGCGCTTCGATTTGCCAATCGATGAATACAAATACATATGATGAATAGCATAATAAGCAAAGAGTTTCAACCTGAAGAGAGGTTGGATAGCAGAATACTGAATATTTATGGAAAATGTATACGCAGGTGTTGAAAGCACTTTGAATGTACTTGTTTTGCAAATCACGAACAAGATGGTGAGGAGAAGATACCATCTTAAGCAACTATTATAGGGAAAAGTCTTTCTGCTATGATGGGTATTTCTGTTACAATGTTCCAAATTTTATATTCTTCTTTTATTAAATTATCATTATTTGCATCTGATTTATTTACACATATCCGTGTGGATGCTTTTAGTACTAAATAGAAAATCAATTAAAAACCTCACTCGAGAAACATTTTAGCATCACTTTCACAATTAATCCTCTACAATTACATGTTATTCGTGTACCATATTCGACCATTTTAATCACTTAAATACATTCTCTACAGGATTCACACTGAATTTTCATGAAATATATAGGATTTACCATTCTTACGCGAAAAAAATGAAGGAGAAAGTTGCTTAGCTACGTTTGTTATGAAACGGTTTTTCTTCAGGGTGATATCTGTTCTGATATCATACATCTAAGGACTGCCCTAAATAAGACTATATTATGTTTGTGGGTCTTCATTTGAGGACGATAAGTCTGTCAGTTAACTTTCAATACTAGCGCAATGTTGCTTTTAGGTAACCATCGGGGATCTAACTCGTGTGATTACCGAAAATTGCATGAAAATTTGCAGTATGGTGAAAATTGTGAAAGATCCAAAAACTGGTGGAATAAATCTTATTTGTATAATGTGAAAGGGTGGGTATATAATCGTACATTTTGTGTGGATAAATTCAAATTTGTTCACCACTCATTTTGTAAAGAACATAGGTTATTGGCACTCAAAAGTTCCCCATTAATTATGATTGTTCTGTAGATTCCTACTCATTTTAAACAGTTGACTTTGCTAATCAGTTGCCCCTCATGTTCTTCCATCTAAAAGTACCACCCATTCAACTGACATGCTGGTCTTATCTGTCTAATGACCCGGAGGTTCAACGCTCTTCAGTCAACTTTACCAGCCGAGCTGAGCACCTATTGAGGTGCAAATTCTGAATGGTTAATTCACATAACCCTCCAACTCCATTCTGTTCCTCTCAATTTTTTCTCAATTTGCTCTCCACAAATTGACTTCATGAGCAGTTTTTTTCTACTTGTATCGATCTCTTTTCCATAATTTTCGTATTGAGTGGGTAGGTAATTCACTTTTTATGAACTTAGCTGCCAGAAAAAAGTGAAATGCCCACTCAATACCTGGGTAACCTGGATTGATAACCCCCTGTGGCGGTATCGATCCTGATAATTTTTGGAGTTGGGCCGTTCGTGAACACCGCTCCACCTTGAGCAGGTGAGTCAATAAGTAATCATGAGCGAAATTATCGGAACTAATTCTGATCTTCCCATTGGAAGAGAGCTGATGACGTCTTAGACTGCCAAGAATGGCAGTTGGACAAAAGTTCAACCTTGGGTGGTTGCTTACTTTTACTATTACTCAGCTGCCAGAAGTTAAAATACAGTAGGTATCTTTCCTTTCAAGACATAGTTCGAGTACAAATCTCAACTAATTTCAGTGGATTTAAATCCAATTCAGAGATGTCAACAAATAAAAAAGGCCTTAGCAGAGGATGGAGCGATTTACCCTGAATCAGCATGGAAAATGAGGTAGGTACCTTGTGAATACTTCAAAATTGAAGTGGTTTCACCCACTTAATAATTTCCCGATAGTCTCAGCCATTCACTCATCAACTGAAACCGGGCTCACAATGTCTTCCTGGCGCTTCATCGAGATATAAAACGATATTTTCGCTTTCTCTGAACTGGTTTTGTGAGTTTCCATGGACATATTAATTCCCTCATTAAGAATTATATGCGGACCACCCAAGAACTTTGTTGGGAGGATGAGGACGTTTAATCGAACGTCGGGTACAACTAACCTCATGTTATAACATTCGTTGACGTTATGATAAAGTTGAAAAACATTTAAAAGTGAATTGTAAAATTCAAAATTAAAGTAGCATCAACTGGCCTAATAATCACAATGGGTTCCTTTCTACCCTTTTTCTCTCAATTTCTTTTGGTATTTTCACTACATATAGGCATACCCGATGGCCATTCAATATTTCCGCCATTTTCTCTCGGCGATATACAGCCCCATGGCTACGGACCCTGAGCACCCCTGCTGTTCTCATCCACTGCTCCCTGCCTTCGGAAAATATTTTTCCATCTTCTACCTTTTAATATTGCTCTTATCTTACTCAGCTGTTGGTCAACTTTCCATGTAGTGATTCTGATCCCTGACGCTCGTTTGAAATCAATATATTCATATAAATTTCACACCTAGAGCGTTGAAGAAATGCGGTAAGGTTTTTTATTTTTCATTCAGATTCTAAACTATTACAACAGTGTCGAGCAGGTCCTGGACATATAATTGGAAATAAAATATAAATGGATTCATGAAAATATAATAGGTGAGAACTATAAGTTCTCCCTTCATGAAAAAAAAAAAAAAAAAACGTGAGTACCTACCTGCTTTGGAAAGTTTCCACCGACTATATACTTGAATGGTCAAAGACAGAAAAGCAGGTTGCAATTACGCTTCATAGAAAAACCTCCGTCGAGCAGTTAGCGGCAAGATATAGCGGACACGTATTCCGCGGTTTGAGATTGTGGACTCAGCTTCCCTCTGAGAAATGCAACAACTGACGAGGCTGTTGTGTACCGAGCTCTCATAATAACCGCGAAAAAGAAAAATCAGACCGCGGCTCGGTAACAATGTTTGCAGTCGTTCATTAATAACAGGGTAGCTGTTGGATGTGATGCGTCGTCACTTTCCCTCTCATTGATTTCACTGGGTCGTCCAGCTTGCGGTCTGGTTTCTAGAAAATTATTTCGCGTGGAGTCCCTATTTGTTTGAAGGTAGATTTTTCAAATGTCTGCCAAGTGGGCATGGCACGTAGCTTCTTCGTATCCGTTAATCTATCGTATTTATGATCTGTTGCATGGAGAATAATCAAATACAATTACAAGTACATATCAAATTTGATGAAGATAAGACGTTTACTTGGTACAAAGATTTCATGTTTGCACATGGGCAGAGGCTGTTCTCAATGCGAAAATGATGAAATTTATGGAGAGGGGGGGGGAGGGGGCTACCTAGATAGAAATCCGCACGTACCCAGAATTCTTCTAACTAAATCCAAAGTTCGTATAGTGTTGCCCGAATCAAGGATTTCCAAACCGTATGATGGACTGACTGACTTGGAACCAAAATCGCTCAGGAAGGTTTAAAACGTGAAAGCTATGCTTCCGCTACGTTGAAAAATTCTAAAGCAATAAGCAATGTAGATCTCCGCGATCTTTTCCTCACCGTGAAACACGAGTAAATTTTACGATGGATACGTCTGCAGGATCAGAGAAAGATGCTGAGCTTCCCTCTTGGTAGTTATAGTACTACCCAATCTTTGGCAGGCCTCTCAACTGCAGGGTTCCCATTCTTATCCCCTCGGCCACAGCCATTGGTGTGGCGTCATGAACAGCGTAGAGCGTATTCACCAAGTTATGACGCGGAGGCTCTCAAGTCTTACTCAGACTTGACTTCTGTGGGATTTCTGGGTAGAAATGCTGAATCGGTAGTGGATGGGTAAGGAAGGATTATTAGAATAATATCCTCCATACCTGCAATATGACGGCGACGATTCACCTTTGTGTCGTAATTTTCTCACGTGAAGCCGCAAAAGCGTGATCACGGAAAGAGGCTGCAGATAGCAACTACTTACCACCTATCTACCGTCTGAGATGTCGTGAGAACATTCTTCCTCCAACTGACCAGTTGATGAGTTTCCCACATAAACTCATTGGCCCACAGTTACATCTCCTCTCCACCCAAAATGCAACAAGGGCCAGATGTATCTAAGTTTCGAATCAACGTTTACTTTCTTACTACTTTCATGGTCTGAAAGGGTTTGTCAAGATTTCGAGATTATTAGGTTTCCCACCTTATTATAACAGATCCAATTTTAGAATCAATCTCGACACCCAACGATTTATGGACATCGTCCGATATTATTACTGAAGTTGATTATTCAATGTCAAACCAAACCAATAAATTTGTTTTTTGAACTCTACCATCCATTGGACCAATAAATAACGACTGCGATACTTCATAATAAATGACTTGGTTAAACCATAAAATCCGGAGGCTTGAAACTGGTTCGACTAATCGACAAATCGATACAGCCGCGGGGCAAATTATCAGATTGAATTATATTCTCCGTTTTGAGGGTTTGTGTTCTGAACCCGCGCTGGTTTCTCCGTGATGGTTCTTCCCAGACTCGGGAGGCTTTCACCTTGAACTTGGTTTCATTCATCCGTCGGGAAGGCTGTTGTGATGTTCATACACGCTATATCCTTCAATACCGTTGTGAAGAACAGAATACTTTTTAGAAGAATGGTGAGATAGATTTTCCAGGAGATTTTTCAGGATCAGTACTACCCAGTTGGTTTTTAGGTAGTCCCCAAAAAGTTCCTTTTTTTCCGTAGGGGGTTCCATTGCCAAAAGACCTATGGTACCTATCGGGTTCGCATGCACAACCTCTTGTTGCTTAAAATAGATAATTCGCAGTTCCTATTAGCCTAAAATTTCTCAAATTTGTAGTCACCAAGACGCATATCAATAAAGGAGCCATAATGTGGGAACCGCAAATTTTTGTAAAATAGCATAAAAACATCCCACTTTTTGTCCTAGACAAAAATATACTATACTAAGCAACATTTCAGTATTTTTTTAGAAGCTGTCGTGCTCTACTTGATTCAATCCTCAGATCATCGCGTATGAATTTCATCGCAACTCCGCCAAAGCTGTGCAATTTTTGTGTAGATGTATCAAACTCTATTTTTCTGAAATTGCTTAAATATGAAAAATATTTGAAAGTTTCAGAAAGATTGATGTTGAATTTCATAGCAATCTCATAGGTATGTAAGCGCCATAACATGCTCTTAAAATCGACGTAAATAATAACTAGCTAAATGGTTTTGACATTTTTAAATTTATTATGAACATGAAGTTCACGTTCATATCAGGGAATTTATTATCATTACTTTTTTATTATCAAGTTTGAAAGTAGAATGTTGATAATATTTTAGCTTCTGGGTAACTTGGCATTTTATTATTGATTTGACCAATTCAAAATTTTATGTTCTTTGGGTAGAAGCTATGCTGTTCACCCAACTCTGCTTTCGAGTCTACAAATGGTATTGGAAGCATTGATTTCACCCTTCAAGGTTGGAAAAAAAATGTTCTCCAAAATCAAAATATCCACTCGCGTTTTACGTGTCAGACCTTCTTGAACAATTTTTGGTTCCGTGTCTGTCCGTGTGTATGTGTGTCTGTCGTGAGATCCTTGTGACGGGCAAAACTAAACGAAGTTTTTGTCCGATTTCGATGAAATTGTCACAGATTGTGTGTGGTTGTTTGTTGGTGGTCCGTTATGAAAATATTGGTCCCCGGATAGACTATACTATCCATATAATTCCCTAATCAGAGTATTGGAAGGCACTAAGAAAGTGATGTTTTGAGATGAGCTGGTATGGCTCGGATCATCTATAAAATCGGTTATGGATACGAGGAAGCTATCTGCCACCCCTACTTGGCACACGTTTTTAGGACGTCCCACAGTAAGACTTGCGATCGATCTGGGGTGAAGTTGGACAACACTCAAGAGAAAAAAAAAAATAACCACACAGTAATCCGTTTTAGACCATTCTGAATCCAAATCCGCGAAAAAAACCATAGGTGAATGTCTGTGTGTGTGTGTGTGTGTGTGTGTATGTGTGTGTGTGTGTAACAAAATCTTGTGTCGTCTGCACAGGCCTTAGTTCTCAACCGATTTTCCTGGTTCTTTTTTTGTTCGACGCGGAAAACTATGTAGTTGTGCACTACGGCGCCGGAATTTTGAATTTTGCTTTTTAAGGGGAGGAAAGAGGGGGTTAATGCTTAAAAAACGTGGGTTTGCGGGCATAATCTTATAAACTCTGCCCAGGCCTCAATTTTCAACCGATTTGCGTGTTTCTTTTTTTGTTTGACTCAAATAACTTCCGAGTTGTACATGATTTCACCAGAGTACCAAAATTCGCAAGAGGAGGGGATAAGTGAGGGGATAATATTCACAATAAATCCAATTTTTTAATATTTCTGTTCCTTTACTGCTTACTAATTGTACCCAACCTTTGAAATTGAGGAAAAATTCTCATTATACCTCCGGATTTTCATGAATTATTCTATGTGCCACCATGGAACTAATAGTGGTGCCAGGACACCATAAACCGCATATTTCGTGGTTTTTCTTTGTATGTTTCACCTTGAATACGGATGTGAACCTCGACGAAACTAATAGATGAAAGTTCAATGTTACGACGTATTTCCGCTTTGGTGCCAGACCGGCACCATTGGTGGAGGGGGGGGGGGGGTGAACTCGAATTCGCATGTTGGGTATCGTAGATCATGGATTTTAAAATGCTCTCCAGATTCGAGGCTTCCATGCCGCTAGAAATATTATGGTGGATAATGATGAGAAGCGGGGGGGGGGGGGTCACTATTTCTTGCCTAAAGTAATAAATAAATTACATCGAGTGAAACAGTTTTATCGCTTACCAACTGGTTAAACTGATCTAATGCATATCCAATGGGACGTCCCCTGGAATGCATGCATTACTAAACAATATGTTTTAAAAATACGGTTGTGTAATTTCGAATTATAATCAAATAAATAATCACGGTGTTGTGGGCGCTGTAATTGTTTCAAAATCAATAGTGTCTTTGTTGATCGTATTTTTCTTCTATTACAGATTGGCCCAACACAAAGTAGAATCATCACTCACTCCTGGAAGAGGTCACAAATAAATTCTGAAGGTAAATTAAATAATAAATGCCAAAATTTGAAGTATATATAAATGTCCCTCCAGTGCAATATAGCGACAATAATAGTCCTAAATTATTGTCACAATGTCCCTTTTGGCTGGACGGATCTACCCAATGACAGACGCAAGGAATTTTTCGTTATTATATCTTATTTACTTTTCTCCTGTTGTCCAACCGAGGAGCTTGCAATTGAAAATCGGCGGGATCGTTCAAGAGTATAATAAAACACATAGAAACACACCTGCAACATTCAGATGTCCAGATTGTCGGTACATATTGTATACCAAACTGTAGGAGTTGATATTCATGACTCGAGACAGGTGACTACTTCCAACCGTCAGTTTCAGTTCCGACGGATTGAACAGGTGCTCTCAAACACGTTTTTCGTTTAGTCTGACATCGACTCGTTTTGTCAGTAAAAGAAGTGGAGCACGAATGTTGAATGGGACTTGGGCTCGCCGAGCTTCAAAGAATCATTTTCTGCCGTGTTCAGCAGAGCTTGCAAAAGGAAACAATGAGGATTTGACACCTCCTAACCCTAGGAAGTTTCACTTTTTAAGGGGTCAAATATAATAAGTGGGCTGTTCTCCTAACTTGTCTTTTTCCACTCTGTCGTACTCCGTTGGCTGCATACTAAATTACTCGAACACCTAAGTGCTAACAACTTTACCCTACGAAACTTTCTGTCTATCCTTGTTTCGGTACCAAGTCAACCAAGCTACGCGAAAAAAACAATTCTCATCAAAATAGTATAATATGGCAAGGTCAGGACAGTTGAATGTCTGCTCTGCAGCGAAGGAGTCGAGACAGCAGAACACATCCTCTGCGAGTGCCCTGCTGTAGCATCTACCAGATTCCGGCATTTCGGTAAGGGTACTTTTGTCCCTGCCGAAATTTCTCGGGAAACGCCCGAAAAACTTCTTCGCTTTCAAACGGGGACTTGAGTGAAAAGGGAATCCTGTCACAATAGATAAATTTATAGGATAAGTCACTAAGGGCCCCGCCCCAATAACAGCAAACAAATAAATAAAAATAAAATAATATATGTTGCAAAAAGAGAAATATCACCCACATTCTACGTTCTGCAATTTTCTGAAAAAATTGGATCCGTGTCTGTCGATCGACCAATGAATGGCCTGGTAATGCCAATGAATCCTTGCCCCCTTCAAGACCCATAAAATTTGAATTCGCTTTGAAACGTACCATCAAGGATTAAACCTCAAGTTCATTAGAAGAAATTAATAAAAACCTATCAGAGTGGATCCCACTCTCTCACTTTCGAACACATCTACAAAAAAAGAGAGATTATCACAATCGTTTTGCAATTTTTCCTTTATTAAGAAATATAAACACGATCGTGAATTTCCACTTTTTCTCATCCCGCCTAAAAGATCGAAAAAAACAGTAATTCGCCAAAAAAAAAAGTTATTTGGTCTACGGAATATAGGAAAGTATCTTATTCGTGCAGCAGGTCAAAAAATGTGGATCCTCGCTGGAAACCGTTTTTAAAGTATGTTACGATTTGATGTATTTTCAGAAAATGTGCAATTTAGTCCCTAGAAAGTTTCCTGTGATTCTGATGTTGGCGTGCTTACGCATGAATGTGAATTTCCTTTTTTTAATTATGTAACGATAGTACTGTAGGAAGATAAACAATATAATATATTGTTTATCTTCCTACAGTACAGGGATATTATCCCTCCTAAACTGCTGCCAAAATTTGAAAAAATTCGAACCATTAGTCAAGGATCCCCATTTGGAGACTTTTCTATTAATCAGGAGGGGGATGGGACAATACATTTCATAAGGGACCATCTAGACCCCGAGCTTATCAAAACCTGAGAAATTCATTGACATCGGATTGTAACTTTGTATAGAATTGTCCGTGGCGAGGATTTGAGGACGTAAAAAGAGAACGGAAAGAAAATTATTCTGGACGGTCAAAAACATGAAATTCAAGTGAGGACTTTTTTTCTCTCAAAAGTGATATCAGAATTTTTTTCCCCAAAAGTGGAAACGATGTTTTTGCAATTTCTGGTTAACTTAGGAATAATGTGGTGGTTACTACACTGCATCATTGTTATAAGGTTTGTTTACATTGTTTGTTAAAAAGTGAGTTGTTAACTGGACGTGGTCGAAAAATACACTTTCCAAAACCTAATATTGGACTTGAGTTATTACATTGGGGGCCCGTCCGTTTCAACGATCTCCGTGAGAAGGAAGGAATATCTGAAGGATGCCTCCCAAAAGGAAAGCGCCACCGGTTCAGAGGACTGTGTCAACACGAAGTCAAACAATGTCAACAAGAAGTCATTCACTCGAAGTGGTTGGAGCTTCTGGGTCTTCAGTACCACTTGAATCAGTTCTCCCATCATCCATGCATCAAGTACAGCCAACTACATCACAACCTAGGTCCCCAGTATCTCTTCCAGAAAGCCACCAGTCAACGGAGCTTATGGCTGTTACGTCCTCTTTGCAAGGAATGATGGGTACAATGCAGCAAATGCAGCAACAGATGTTGCAGCAGCTGACTCAGCTAATGGAAGAGAATCGAGAGTACAGGCAACAGCTCGAAGATCGTGTATCGTCCCAACAATCTGAACGAACAACGAGCCACATTCATGAGCAGCCTCCAAGTTCACAAGTTCTCAGCCAGGTACCAGTGACACAACAATTTAAAAATGATAAAAAAGAAGTTGTGTTGATGCCGTATGACGGAAAAGTTACCTGGGAGGAGTATAAAGTGCATCTAGAAGTTACATCACTAACTAATAATTGGTCATTTGTGACGAAAGGATGTAGATTGGCTCAAAGTCTACGAGGGGCAGCTCTAGCTGTACTGGCTGATTTACCACCTTCAGACAGAGTAAATTACAATGCTATTTCAGAAGCTCTGGCTGAACAGTTTGGACAAACGAGATTGACCCCTAACTGCCAACTTCAACTAGAGACACGATTTCAAAAATCCAATGAATCACTATCAGACTTGGCAAACGACATTGAAAGGTTAGTCAGAGGTGCTTACCCAGAGGATACTAGAAGTAACAAATCCAAGAAAGCTGTTAAAGCCTTTATAAAAGCGTTGATGGACAGAGATCTTGCAAAATTGATAACTGTAACGAAACCCAATACCGTTCAAGATGCTCTCACAACTGCATTCCAGTTGCAAGCTGTAACACTGTCAAAAAATGCACCAAATGAAACCCGCTGTTGGGGTTGTAGGGAAGTGGGGCATATGAGGTCACAATGCCCTAAAGAACAGAAAAACAACCAGGGAAACTAGTTGAAGTCAGTGCCAAGGGCCATGCACTGGCTATAGGTGAGAGGCCCCATGGGTTTGTGAGAACGTTTCGAACGGGAACTGACGCTTTATTCGCAGAAGTGACTATCAACGACAAACGAATGGACATGCTGGTTGATACGGGAGCTTCTACATCCATCCTACGTCCAGATGTAGTGAAATGCCTCAAATTGAAAGTCAACCCTTCCATTTTCAACCATTTAACAACAGCAGGAGAGGACACATTGAAAGTGCAGGGTGAGTGTGTACTCAACCTGGAAGTAGCAGGTAGAAAAATTAGACAAACATTTTTGGTTTCAGATGTGAGAGACAAAGGCATACTGGGTTTGGATACACTTCAGCAGCTTGATGCTACTTTAGACTTGTCGCGAGAGGAACTTCAAATGGAAGGAAGGACCATTCCCCTTCGTAGAAGGTTTCAGTGTGTTGTTCGAGCCCTGCAAGTAAATTTCATGATGAAAGAAAGCAATTGGGCAACGGATTTGCTGAAAACTTCAAATCTGAAGCCTTGCTCAAACGAATTCGCGGCAGTCATTAAGGTATTCAATAAATTCAGAGATGTATTTGCAGCTAAAGGGACTAAATTAGGCAAAACGCATGTTGTTGAACACATAATTAACACTGGGGACGCACAACCGATCAAGCAACCTCCCAGACGGCTACCCTTCACCTCTAGAGAACACGTAAACAAGCTCTTAAGGGAAATGCTGGATGAAGGCGTGATTGAGCCTTCTACGAGTCCTTGGGCTTCTCCAGTGGTCTTAGTTCCCAAGAAAGATGGCTCAACCAGATTTTGTATCGACTACAGGAAGCTTAACAATGTTACAAAAAAAGACTCGTACGCCCTTCCTACAGTACAATCTCTCCTAGATGCCCTAGTGGGTTCTGCTTGGTTCTGCACTCTGGATCTGAAAAGCGGTTACTGGCAGATAGGAATGAAAGAAGAAGATAAGGAGAAAACGGCTTTTGCAGTAGACCGTCAAGGACTCTGGCAGTTTAAAGTTATGCCGTTCGGACTTTCTAATGCACCAGCGACATTCCAGCGCCTGATGGAAACAATTATACCGCCTGATCTAGCACTTGTCTATCTGGATGATGTGATCATTCATGGCCCAGATATTGAAACAGTGCTGAATAAACTCTCCAAGGTCCTAGAACGATTCCAGCAAGCTAACCTCCAAGTAAATCCGAAGAAGTGCAGTTTCTTTACGCAAAAGGTTCAGTATTTGGGTCATGTTATATCAGCAAACGGAATTCACACTGACCCCAAGAAAACAGATGCGGTTAAAGATTGGCCTGTACCAAAGAGTAAAAGGGACGTACGCTCTTTTCTCGGATTTTGCTCTTACTACAGGAGGTTTGTGCCTAAATTTTCAGAGGTTGCCAAGCCACTGCATGCATTGACAGAAGAAAGAGCAGTATTTGACTGGAACCAAGCTTGTGAGTTCAGTTTTGAGAGATTGAAAGATCTTATGGTGACGGCGCCAGTCTTAGCCTTTCCAGACCTTCAACAGCCCTTTATTTTGGACTGTGATGCAAGCGGGCATGCCATTGGAGCAGTTTTGTCTCAAGTCACTGAGGGTATTGAAAAAGTTATAGCTTATTACAGTCAAGCCTTGAGCAAGCAGGAGCAGAACTATTGTGCTACACGCCGTGAACTGTTAGCAGCTGTGAAAAGCATTCAGCATTTTCACTACTATTTATATGGGCAGCAATTTACTCTCAGGACGGATCACGCAGCGTTAAAATGGCTTGCCTCTTTTCAAAAACCCGAGGGACAAATGGCAAGGTGGCTTGAAACTCTGCAAATGTATTCCTTTGAAATCGTTCATCGTGCAGGGAAAAATCACAACAATGCGGATGGATTATCCCGTCGAATCTGTTATAATAACTGTTCCTATTGCACTCGTCGTGAGAGAAATGTCTTCGTTTCTGCAATAACACTATCTGCTGAAGATGAGAACTGTCAATTGGAGGATGCCTCCATTCAAAGAATTCTCAAGTGGAAAAGTTCTAATGTCCGCCCTGACCTAACTGAAATCTCTGCAGAAGACCCCAAATTGCATCGATTGATTGTCCGATGGGATTCTTTAGAAGTCAGAGAAGGTAAGCTGTTTCACAAATGGGAATCAGGAAATCGCGTTCGATGGCAAATGGTGGTCCCTACATCCATGATTCCCAAAGTCCTTCAACAGTGTCATGACCAACCTACTGGCGGCCACTTCGGTTATTGGAAGACACTTGCGAAGGTGAGACAGCTATATTTTTGGCCCGGAATGGCCGGTGATGTGAAGGCCTGGTGTCATAGTTGCCAATCTTGCCAAAAGATCAAAACCCAAAGAAGCCTGCCTGCACCACTTCACCAATGTCCTGTCAGTGGACCTTTTGATCGAATCGGGATTGACATTCTTGGGCGTTTCCCAGAAACAAAGCGTGGGAATAAGTATGTGTTGGTCATTTCCGACTATTTCACCAAATGGCCAGAGGCAATCGCTATCCCAAACCAAGAGGCTGAAACTGTGGCCAAGGCTCTAGTAGAAAATGTCTTCAGTAGAGTTGGTGTACCTCACGAAATTCATACGGACCAGGGAACCAACTTTGAGGCTGAACTGTTTCAAGAGATGTCGCAATTGATGGGGTCAAGGCGCACAAGGGCAACACCTTTACACCCACAATCAGGAGGATTAGTTGAAAGGTTGAATCGTACCCTCACGAAATACTTGGCTGCATACATTGGACAGCAACAAGATGATTGGGACGAGAAAATCCCCTTGTTTCTTCTCGCATACAGGTCGACACCTCACAGCACTACAGGTTTCTCTCCTGCTCAGTTGGTATATGGAAGGGACCTTCACCTACCTGAAGACTTGATTCGACCCAGAGCCACCACTGATTGTGAGCCACTGATGACACCTTACGGCTTCCAGCTTAGAGCAGATTTAGAGAATACCCGAGATTTTGCCAGAAATGCCATGAAAATCAGCATGCGTAGGCAGAAAGAATGGTTTGACAGACGCTCGAAACATAGAGTGTTCAATGTTGGAGATTGGGTGTGGGTCCATGATCCAAAACGGGTTCGAGGACGCTGCCCGAAACTTGAACCACAATGGACAGGTCCCTGGGTTGTATCCAGAAAGAAGAACGAAGTGGTCGTGGAGGTGAAAATGGGGCGGAAAAGGCGTCTTCTTCATGTCAACCGTCTGGCTCATGCCGATGTACGACCACAAGAGACAGGGGAGTAGTGTGGTGGTTACTACACTGCATCATTGTTATAAGGTTTGTTTACATTGTTTGTTAAAAAGTGAGTTGTTAACTGGACGTGGTCGAAAAATACACTTTCCAAAACCTAATATTGGACTTGAGTTATTACAATAATATCCAACTACCTCGAGTCCGGACTGGAAAGGAATAGGTAATCATTCTGAACACTACTCTGGCTTTCATAAATAAACCGCTGGTTTCTAGAATTCTTCTTATTTGGTTATGTCGACTTGCTTTTAAATGTAAGTATAGTTGGTAGATGAGATAAAGGATGTCGATACGCGGTGCAAGTTAACATGCATATTCATTCAAGTAGGTAGACTGTACACGCATAAAAAAATCACTTTGTAAACCGTACCGCACCGAACTGATTACATATGCAAATCAACAACTGTAAACATTCTATCTTCCCACCAACCCACAGCACGGCAATCCCTAAAAAACACAAGACAAGCTTAGAACCCCTATGTTTACTTATCTGATAAATCGCTCTGATTGACTGAGGTCGTACGCCGATCGTATATCTACGAACCAGGGGATCGTCCGCGACGGGGAATTAGGTGAACGGGTCCCCATGCATGCATAATGGGTAGGAAGAAAAACTTTCAGCTCGACCGTCCTTTCTCTCGTAATTTCCAAGTGGTTTTTTGTACTGCCTCCTCGAGATTGAATGGTCCCTCTCGTCGGCCCAGGGTTTACGACGAAATCATGCTAATATCAGAGATTTGGTTTTGGTTAGACAAACTACGTCGAATCTTATGGATTTCCTTCTCATTCCCATGAATGAGATGATGTAGGTTCTTTATGACTAAGTCATTACCCTCGGATTCTTGTATCATTATGCTTTTTATCCTTAAATTATACGTTTATGAGGTCAAAGATTGCCTCTATTGGACGAGAATGAGCGGTTTTCATCAAACCTTGTTTGAAAGATACCTTGATTTTATGGACGTGAACGAAGCGTTTGATTGTGTGAATGACATTATTTTTTTATATTACCGCAACATCATTTATATTTATGAAAAATTCATTCTAGCTTAGATAAAATTAACCAATTCACATACAACTAGAAGAAGGCGAGTACCCGCTAGCAATCCTTCCTACAGATACCTTCATAAAATATACCGTTCATCTTGGTTTACTACTTCTATTTATGTTGGTATTGTGGTCATACGAGCTACATGATTCCTCTACACCTTCCAAGCTTCCTCTAGATGATTGTCCGTCACAACAACAATAAAACTACCATTTCCCTCGAAATGAAACCGAACTGATAGGATTTTACCTCGCTCCAAGTTTGCCATAATGACGGGCTCTCAAATTTCTCTTCTATCGATTTTGGTGTGCCACAGGGTTCTACTCAAGACCAGTTCTATTCATCACTAACAATTTCTCCCATATCCTTACATTACAATTTTGTATGGGGATGAAAAAACCGTCCCGTCTAGTGAAAAGGAATTTGGTATGGAAACCAGAATATCTAATTATGTGGACATGATCACAAAATGATTCAACAGACACTCTGGGCGTGAATCCAGGACCCAGATGTGGGTAATGCCGATCTTTGAACTTATGATTTCATCTGGATTGGATACCAATTTGAAAAAAAATCAATTTTCTGAATGTTCAGGTTAACCAAATTTTATATAGAAATTTCGCTATGAAGACCTGGCTGTATTACTGAACAACGTAATTGTTCTGCTCTGGTGATGCTTTTCGCGGTACCTTCTAAATTTCTGGCTTCTTTTGGTTTATTATTCTCAATAATGAACCTTTGGAATCGACCAAGAAAAAAAAAATTTTTTTTACACCCCCTCAAAATTTGATGGTTTACGTTTCAAGGTAGGTAGAATCCAAAAACCTACGTAGAATCCAAAAATCGAATAAAAATTTGGCCGTCCGTCCGCCGTACGCGGCACTTTTGCCACTTAGCATTGACCGATTTTGATGAAATTTGGTATGTAGGCTCCATTTGGGGTCTAGTTGTGCCCCGACGATTTTGGTTGAGGTAGGTCACTTCTAAGGGTTCCAAAATCAATTTTAAAATTTTGAAAACGCCCTAACTCAAAAAAATTTATATAAAGGTAGTTTTTCCTTCTAGAGATTCAATAGAATTTTTTGAGACCACCCGGAGCTCTGTGGGACAAACCGTACGCTCACTACGAGAATTTGAAGTTTGGACGTACGATAAATCAGAAACACGAGTGTCTTTGTTAAAATCTTTGTTAAAATTAAAGTTGACCGAAATGCGATCGATGTTTTTCTTCATGTTGGATGGTTGGTGGCTTTGCAGACGAGTGATCTATATAGAAAAATAATAAACCATTGTGTAATAATTTGCAGCGTTTTTGTTTGCTGTGATGAGTTTCAAGGTTCAAGACAAGTGTTCATCCAATTGAAAGAATTCTACAAACTCTACTCTTGAACTCCCTACCGTCATCGTAATTTTTGTAAAATATGAGTCAGAAATCAGTATTTTCTCTCATCGATCTCCTTTCAGAAGTGATAATAATTCCACTCTTTTTCTAATATATAGCCTCGACCTATGTATTTCTCTAGTACCTAATTGTAATTTTTGTATGGGGCGAATAGTAGTTATAGGGCAAATGTTCCATAGAGCATATCCACTAAAAGTGAATTATAAAACTCCCCAGTGCAGTAATTTTTTGCGTAGTAAGGATCTTAAGGAGTACACTTCTAAGAACCTGCTGCTCTGTAGAATCGTTCATACCAAGAACATCAATTAAAAAAGGAAAGTGTTGCTTGTCGTGTTGAAGGTTTAATTACACGTTCCCAAGGGTAATCAAGTTGCTCTCAAGATTAAGTCTCTTAACTGTTTGTACCCACCTGTATTCTTGTCCAAGAGGCGAGTTCCATGTCATTGTGAAGATGTCAATTGATTGTCGTTGAATATAGCATCACATGAAATCTCTGTCAACCTTCTAACTGTGGGAAATTGCTGTTTCTAGCATACATCGGCAATCTTCTTGAAAAGTCCCAGTAAAAAATCCCACAGGTTTTTAAGAAATCCCTTCGGGACGTTTCTATGGTGGAATATCGGTCCTAAATGATAGTTCAGTGCAATGTACAATGGACCGATTTCAATGGTTCTGTTTTCCATCCATTCTTAGGACTGACACTGGAGATCCGGACATCAAAATAAACTTTCGACATGCGGTAGCACAATTATGTGGATTAGCAGCCGCAACTCATAATTTTAAAGTATTTTTCTTTGCTGAATCACGAGAACCATTCTAGTATTTGCGTGGTTCTCAAACTAAATTCTGATCGAAAAATAATGACTGCGACATAGAACTTTCTAAAATGCCAAAAATTATGTAATAATTGTGTGTATAAATTGAATCAAGTCCAATCATCAAAAAAAAGTTTGACTTACATTTTTTTTACTGTAAATTCTACGCACATCACAATTTCACATTGTTCCTCCACACTTTTACGTCCAAATTAAACAGAGATTTACTATTTAAAAGAATCAACAATTTAATTGAGGATTACGCAGGTTTTGGGCTCGCGCTAGGGCAAAAATATTTCGTTTTTGGTGTGGCCAAAAAATCAAGAGGGTTTTAGTTTGACTTTTATTCAAAATTGGATTATTATCGGGATAAAAGTGCTGAAGTAATACCCTATACTTGTGCATTACACAACTGTTGGTTAAGGCTCTACTAGTGGACACTGAGTCACATAGAATACCAACATTTCTTGATACAATTGAAATAAATCAGAAATCCATTGTGTAGTGGTTTATGTTCTAAAGAATTATAATATAATATATTATTATATATTATATAAACTGTCGATGTTCAACCAATTGGACCACAGGAATCGCCAGGCCCGCGATTCATCTTGGTCCCTCATGGTCAGTCATGTCTCACACCATTCTTGATGATTTGTGCAGCTGTGTTTCCATTCATTCTTTCTCGCCATCTTCAACGATTTCTCCATACTGTTTAGTCCTCAAGGTTTTGAAAATGGTTCCCTCTCCTCTTCATTGTCCTCTTTGGTTGGACCGAAGATATTTCCGCTGGATAGAATGTTCGTTCGCTTCTATTGGAAAACCTCATTAATTGATTTCCTTGTGAGATCTCCTTCTATTTCCTTGCTTTTGTTCACTCAGGAACGAGCCTTCTGTTTCTTCTGAGCCACCCAGTGACTGAAAACCCACCCCCAGCTCCTTATCCGCAGCAAAAGGGGTCGAGAACAAACCCCCTCTTTACCATTTTAATTCACAACCAAATTTTCAAACGTCACCACCGATAGCCCTGTCCTCAGCATTTCATTCTGAAATGAACTCTCCAGCGAATAGCCATCATTCAATAGATACTTGTAAGCACTGATACCAATATTCACGAAACCCTTCACTATAAAGTAAGAATAAAATTGATTTATTTATATCTCATATTAGTATCATGCAATTCACCCTCGAATAATTGAAAAAAAAAAAAAACAATTAACATCAATATTTAAGTTGATAAGCACCAACATGTAAAAGGTTATGTTGTAATTACGAGTATTATGGAACGAAACCATTAGTTGATAAGAAGTATCCAACAAAACTCCGTATAAATCTTTCAAGTCTTTCCCTTGAATGAATTATTTTAGCCGCCCGCTCCGGAATGTATTGAACTTGAACAACGTGTTATGTAATAACTTATTTAGATGGTTACATGCTAGCTGCTTGAAAGGACTCTTCCATAACAGCAGGGTCACAACTCTAACTTCGGGAACCAAAAATTTCTCTCACGAAATAAACTAAGGTCCACCTCTCTCAGTGCTATGTGTTTTGGCTGAGTAAGTGCGAGTCTCAACATCGTGTTCGTAAAAGTTTCAACTTCCAGCTTGTGACCGATGATATCTAGACGTTACACTTTTTGGATGCTCACGATCGCAAACACTCGTTCGCGCATGTCCCTCGAATGGGACCACTAGCAAAGGAAATGCGAACCACGCGTTGGATGTTACGATCATTTTGAGGGTTGCTGCGAGGAAGAGAGAGATCCTGGTCGCGGCTCGATGGTTATTCTTCGAGCGATCCGGAAGGTGAAATGGCACACAGTTCAGGCTGCGGGGGCGTACTCATTAGCGTAATATCGGATCATCGTTGGGCGAAGTCATCATCCATCGAGGAAGTCATCACGGATGATCGGAAGTGTTTATCGGTCGCAACTCCATGATCTGGGGTTTTGGCAGAAGATGACCCCTTTCGTGAACCGAAGTTCGAGTCCTCGGAAAGTTGAAGCGTTGGTTCATCCTGCATCAAGAATTATGCAACATTTGTACCTACTGATCATATAATGAGTGACTTTTCATGGTGGGCTGATTGTCTTCATCTGGGCTCAAGGAACAAAATTATAGCGACCAATCTCTCTTCAAAATCAGGTAATAAATAAAACGCTGGACTACTTAATTTAAGGATCAA
Organism: Apolygus lucorum; assembly: GCA_009739505.2. NCBI lineage: Eukaryota > Metazoa > Arthropoda > Insecta > Hemiptera > Miridae > Apolygus > Apolygus lucorum. The sequence goes on from CM019177.2 coordinate 58,901,233, forward strand.
TGAAGTAACATTATTGTGCAAGTGCAGTAAAAATCATATGTCAAATTTCCATTCAAATAGGGCCAGGCGAAGTTTCTCCCTGTTAAGCATATATGGTGTCCTACATAATGCTCATAGCTTTTTCTCTTTCGTTAGACTTACTGCATGAATATACAAAATTTAATGAAAATCCGTTGAGCAGTGAGGGTAATAAAATTGGTCTACATAGATTTTTATTATAGCTCTGAATCATATTATAGCTCTGAACTGTAGCTGAATTTGGTAGGCCTTACCTCATTTGTAGCTTAGACATCTCATTCATCGTTCAGATGTTAGTGGAGAATGAGTGTCAAGGTTTTGGGTGCTTAATGTTTCTACCTTAATGCTTGTGGTTTCTAACAATACGCGCTTTGTTTTGAAGGAAGGTCATCCAAAAACTAAGGAATTCGCTGCCTTGTCAGTTAATTCCATGTCAGGACTATGCAATCTTGAAGCTCATGGGTCTCTGCATTGCCTACAACGACACTCAGTGTCTTCCTCGTTATTTATTCTTTTCAAACTGTTCCGCAACCCCAATCAGGATGGGTAACTAACCCACTGGTTTTCATCAAGACAAGACGTCTTGATAATTTTCTACATACTACCATTATCAAACCAGACAGCTATTATGTTTCCCAATTTTTGTGTAGGTATATTCTCTAACCAAATCAAGGTTATCATAACTCGAACCTATTTCTAGCACACGTAATGAAATATAAATGACGCAATCCTTCGAAATTGTTCCTGCAACATTTTTTGTGTGGCAGAATCCATTACGAACTGACTTATGAATTTGACGAGGAAAGTTATGAATATTGTACGTATTCTGTTAGGTAGGTACTTAAACCTCATTACTAACAAGGAGGACCAAAAAACCGCTAAAATCATGATGCAATATACATTACCTCTTATACGCAGTATCTACCAAGTAAAAATATTAAATATAGCTCAGTCAGATTTTTTCCTGTTCCACTCATATTCAGACTTTTTCTACAAAGGATCCACATACTAGTAGTTTTAGACTTTGTCTACTTTCGATATAATTGATTGATAGCATATTTTTATTGATATAATGGTTATTCACGGATAAGAATCAACAGTAAACATGGAAAACGCTTTGATTGAACAAGAGTATATAAATAGTAACAGTAATAAATAATAATTATATACATACTAACATTACTTTCGATGCAAGATTTCCTTCTATAAATATAGTAACGTTTACATGCAGTACACTCAAGGCTAATCTAAGAAATCGATTGCTATTCCTTGCTACAGCAATGTATTGTTGAAAAAAAAAAATCGATAAGTTTCGAAAAGGTATAAAATTCGACAAGGTATAACCAAACGTATGGAAGTAGATATATGAAAATGAAACCCTACGAGTACCAGACATTTTTAGGAACAGAAGTTAATTCATTAAACACAACATAGCCTTGAATTGGAAATAAGTGTGCATCGATAAAAAACTAAAGAGTGCCTTCTCGGCCAAATGCCTTCGGAATGGAAAAAGTCTAAACCTTTGAACAGTCTAAACAGTCTTATTCAATTCAGTGTAACGTTGGGATGGTGGGTCATAATCTGAAATTAAGTAAGTACTCCACTAGGTGTTAAAGGGATGATTGAGGAGGTTGGGGAAAATCCGGCGTGGAAGAATTCATTTAATCTGGGGAAAGGGCGGTCAATGCTATCGTGAATCGAAACGAAAGCGGTCCCTCATGAGCGATGCGAGTAGGTGCTACGAGTAAACAATCGTTCGAACGCGAGAAAGGGACATGACTCTGCCGGACCACCCTGGATTTTCCACTCTCTTTTCAGCTCACTAACCTACCTAGGCGTATGAGAGGGAGCCTATAGTTTATATTGAAATCCTACGAAGTACCAAGCTTTTTTTAAAACAATTTAGACTGTTCAAAAATTAATATTGTTATGAGGAAATAGAAAACCTCACCAAACATGGAAGATGCTTTTTATCTTCAAACATGTAGATAAGATATCATAACAGACCTAGGCTTATGAAGATTGGCCTACCTATCTACCTATAGGTTGTTTGTTACATCTACATGTTTTGATTATTGTGAACATTTACCTTCTTTAGTTCACCGTTGAAAAAAAAAATCCGCGGGTATTCTTGCGTTTGTCCCTTTAAAAAAAATACCTTACTTTGATCAAACCACTATAATTCTGCTGTAGGTTACGTCGAGCAAACATTAGGTACGCTTTTCGAGTTTGTTCCTAACTTCATCTCTACTGAATTAGTTTGTGAACCATTAAGTGAGAATAACAGCAAGTTAGTTCGAAGATTAACTGAGGCATTAATACGTTTATTTTGATTTATTGTGGTGTTTTCAGTTTTTCAAATTCAGAAAAGTATATCTAGGGACTATTAATAATGTTTTAGAGGCCAGTAAAAAAAGAGTTATCTTAGTTGATTCTATTAACACCATTATTATTACTACTACTATTAACACTATAGTCCAGTCAAATTAGCCAAAAAAGGGGGGGGGGGTTGCATTAATTCCGGACAAAGCGAAACTTTTATGGGTGACTTGTGGGTGCCTATGGAACATGTTTTTAGTATATTCTACTAGATTCTCCTTGTGCTAACTTTTTGGTGCCCGAAAAACCGCGATTTTTCGGCACTTGTTTCAGTTTTTTGCCTATAACTCGTACACGATGCATCCTACGGAAAATTTTACTCTTTCCTTTATTAAACAGGATGAAATTCTGCGTCGAATGACCACCTGAAACGTTAAGATCGGTTCAGCCGTTTGGCCGAAATCGATCGTTGAAGTTTGGCGATTTTTCCCAAATTGGTTGAAAAATGGGTTACGCTCAAGTATCAAGGCCTGTACATCAAAAACGGCGTATCCAACCAAAAAATGTCACATAATCAAAGTTGTAGAGAATCAAATTTTGTGTAAGAAAAGCATCCCCCCTTCCTCCCCCTCCCACCCGCCCCTACCAAATGATAGAATAACGAAACAACTTCTGAGTAAACGTAATTATGAGTATTGAAAACGGTGTTGCAATCAAAAAATGTCATATAATCAAAGTGAAACGTCTGTTGTTCAACTTACTAAGGCACTGAGGTACTTGTAATACTAGAAAAGGCGAAAGAAAAAACATTCTCCTGGTCCTAACTTTTTGGTGCCCGAAAAACCGCGATTTTTCGGCACTTGATTCAGTTTTTCGCCTATAACTCGTACACGATGCATCCTACGGAAACTGTTACTCAATCCTTTATTAAACAGGATGAATTTCTGCGTCGAATGACCACCTGAAACGTTAAGATCGGTTCAGCCGTTTGGCCGAAATCGATCGTTGAATTTTGCCGCTTTTTCCCAAATTGGTTGAAAAATGGGTTACGCTCAAGTTTCAAGGCCTGTACATCAAAAACGGCGTATCCAACCAAAAAATGTCACATAATCAAAGTTGTAGAGAATCAAATTTTGTGTGAGAAAAGCATCCCCTCTTTCTCCCCCCCCCTCCCACCCGCCCCTACCAAATGATAGAATAACAAAACAACTTCTGAGTAAACGAAATTATGAGTATTGAAAACGGTGTTGCAATCAAAAAATGTCATATAATCAAAGTGAAACGTCTGTTGTTCGACCTAAGGCACTGAAGTACTTATAATAATAGAAAAGGCAAAAGAAAAAACATCTCCTAGATTCTCCTTTTGCTCACTTTTTGGTGCCCGAAAAACCACGATTTTTCGGCACTTGTTCCAGTTTTTCGCCTATAACTCGTACACGATGCATCCTACGGAAAATTTTACTCAATCCTTTATTAAACAGGATGAATTTCTGCGTCGACTGACCACCTTCATTTTTTAGATCGGTTCAGCCGTTTGGCCGAAATCGATCGTTGAAGTTTGGCGATTTTTCCCAAATTGGTTGAAAAATGGGTTGCGCTCAAGTTTCAAGGCCTGTACATCAAAAACGGCGTATCCAACCAAAAAATGTCACATAATCAATGTTGTAGAGAATCAAATTTTGTGTAAGAAAAGCCTCCCCCCTCCCTCCCCCTCCCACCCGCCCCTACCAAATGATAGAATAACAAAACAACCTCTGAGTGATAGGTGTGTCAATCGCCAAACTTCAACGATCGATTTCGGCCAAACGGCTGAACCGATCTAAAAAATGAAGGTGGTCAGTCGACGCAGAAATTCATCCTGTTTAATAAAGGATTGAGTAATATTTTCCGTAGGATGCATCGTGTACGAGTTATAGGCGAAAAACTGGAACAAGTGCCAAAAATCGTGGTTTTTCGGGCACCAAAAAGTGAGCAAAAGGAGAATCTAGGAGATGTTTTTTCTTTTGCCTTTTCTATTATTATAAGTACTTCAGTGCCTTAGGTCGAACAACAGACGTTTCACTTTGATTATATGACATTTTTTGATTGCAACACCGTTTTCAATACTCATAATTTCGTTTACTCAGAAGTTGTTTTGTTATTCTATCATTTGGTAGGGGCGGGTGGGAGGGGGGGGAGGAAGAGGGGATGCTTTTCTTACACAAAATTTGATTCTCTACAACTTTGATTATGTGACATTTTTCGGTTGGATACGCCGTTTTTGATGTACAGGCCTTGAAACTTGAGCGTAACCCATTTTTCAACCAATTTGGGAAAAAGCGGCAAAATTCAACGATCGATTTCGGCCAAACGGCTGAACCGATCTTAACGTTTCAGGTGGTCATTCGACGCAGAAATTCATCCTGTTTAATAAAGGATTGAGTAACATTTTCCGTAGGATGCATCGTGTACGAGTTATAGGCGAAAAACTGAATCAAGTGCCGAAAAATCGCGGTTTTTCGGGCACCAAAAAGTTAGGACCAGGAGAATGTTTTTTCTTTCGCCTTTTCTAGTATTACAAGTACCTCAGTGCCTTAGTAAGTTGAACAACAGACGTTTCACTTTGATTATATGACATTTTTTGATTGCAACACCGTTTTCAATACTCATAATTTCGTTTACTCAGAAGTTGTTTCGTTATTCTATCATTTGGTAGGGGCGGGTGGGAGGGGGGAGGAAGGGGGGATGCTTTTCTTACACAAAATTTGATTCTCTACAACTTTGATTATGTGACATTTTTTGGTTGGATACGCCGTTTTTGATGTACAGGCCTTGATACTTGAGCGTAACCCATTTTTCAACCAATTTGGGAAAAATCGCCAAACTTCAACGATCGATTTCGGCCAAACGGCTGAACCGATCTTAACGTTTCAGGTGGTCATTCGACGCAGAATTTCATCCTGTTTAATAAAGGAAAGAGTAAAATTTTCCGTAGGATGCATCGTGTACGAGTTATAGGCAAAAAACTGAAACAAGTGCCGAAAAATCGCGGTTTTTCGGGCACCAAAAAGTTAGCACAAGGAGAATCTAGTAGAATATACTAAAAACATGTTCCATAGGCACCCACAAGTCACCCATAAAAGTTTCGCTTTGTCCGGAATTAATGCAAACCCTAACTGCTAATTTGACTGGACTACTAGTTGGGGCGCTTCCAACTTCATACGTGCTACGTCATAAGTATTCGATAGATGACCCCTTTATCCTATAGGGAGTAAGCCTAACTGGTCTGCCATACTGTACGAGTTATTTCAATTTTAAGATTTTTTCGTGATTTTGACCTTACGTCATTAAATTGGTCATAACTTCTTTACTTTTCTGTGATAATTGCAATTTCAGGATATCGTTGGAAAGAGCATTAAATTTCCTATTGGATGGAAGCATTAGAAAAATGCATTAGAGAAATTTGTGTTTAAACGCGGAAAAAAGCGCTGATTTCGTTGAAAAAATGCCCGTAAAAAAATTGCTAAGAGACATTTGTTGTTGCAAATTGCTTTCACCCTTACATTGCTTGTTGCAGTTAGGCTTACACTCTGTATACGTATTTTTCGAGCAGTTTTGCTCGTTACGAAGAATTGGCTACGGACAGAATGAAATACTGTCTAACCAACGAACAAGTTGGGTGAACAATTATACTACCTTACTGGCTGATACTCGTACATATAAATTAGATGGTTTAAAAATTATTAAGTGTGAATAATTAAATCCATAATTAGACACATGATTTTCACGCTCATGTCGATTATGTTGTTATTTATTGTAACTAGTAACTAATTCCGATTTGAAACAACGGAATGGGCACTTTCTTCTCAGGTACACCGTAGGCTATTTTCTACGGACGGAAACTTACTACAATAGGATAGATCTTCTTTAGAGAGTTAATAACCTATACTTACCAGTCTTTACACTTACTTGAGCAGATGTTTAAGGTAATACTAGCATGCCGTTCGTACCTATGATATTAACTATAGAACTAAGCTCGCACACGTACCGGTTTCACCTGAATACCAGTACGGCCGAACATTAGCGTCTCGATCCTTTATCACCTCACAATAACCCATTCAACTGCTTGAAGAAGGCGTGGTGAAAAAAACACAGTAAAAACCAACTGATTACAACGTAAAGCGCTCCCGGTTATTGCGGTTAAGATTAGGAAGGTGTACCGGCAATTCATAAAAGAAACAACTTTCATGGTTTCCTATATTATTATCCCGTTGAATTTTTAAGGCTACCTCTATTTGATACAACGGACTTGTGTGTTAATAATTTTTCCCGTTAGATAGAAATATCATATTACTGCTGCACACTTCCGAAATGCGTAAAAATGTATTCAACTCTTTCGGAAAACCCTCATAATTGATTTTTCCCCCTCCCTGTGAATTTTGACATCACCCCTTTGGATTGATAAAATTGCGATTAAATTCTGTGTAAGAAGTGTACTGATTGCGAAAAACTGTTTTTTATGGATTCCTACATCTTTCGAACATTACTTCCGCATAATGACCCATAATTTTGATATATTTGATATCTATCCCATATATTTGATATCTATTACCAAAAAGTTTGGAGTTTTGTACCATTCTATATCAATGATACCTACATAGGTTGCCAACTATGATTCTACTACGTGAGGCACAAAATGCCTGAAAATTGTGTGCGATAGTTTGACTCATCCTCATTACAAATTTACAACAATTTGCTCACATTTCAGATGATTTTTATCAATCTAAAATATCAAGGTGAGGGCTAAGTTGTGACGTTTTACTAGGAAAGATGTATGATTCCTAGCATTGTCACGAGAAAAATGCAGTAATCTGACTTAATTGTTTTATACTTTGAAGAAGAAAAAGTGCTAGTCCTTCAAATACTGGTATCTTGTACGTCTATGCTCTTCATGATGCCACATCTACTCAGCAATGGACAACAGACGGTGTTTCCGTATTATCTCAAAATTTAGATTTTCATTCAGGCTGGTCAACTGATCATCATTATTATTATAGAGTCCTCAATGATAACTTCCTCCTCACGATATTGATGATACCTTGCAGTTAGTTTCTGATTTGTGGAAGAAAGTGGTAGGTAGGTACTAGAAGCGTTGTAGGAAAATGTTGGAGTAAAGATGAACCTATAATACATCCCACGCGTTCTTTGTGGATAGCTCCTCTTCCCGTAGTTGATTACTGACACGATGAGTGGCAATTTGTAGCAATAAAAAGGTCTGAAACGACTCCTCAAGCTATCATCTCAGCTATGATTCCTAAGTCGAATGAGCGAGCGGGCTTGGGGCCTTGGATGAAGTGGTGATCTTCGTAATATACCTTCCTGCCTATCTAATAGCCGCTTGTTCAAACTCTCGAATCCCAAATAAGCGGAGGATTCGCCAAACCAGACTGGCGGGAGACTTCACGCTGGGTGGAGTCCTCTGATTCTGGTTCATTTTCTAGTCTCTCACGTTTTCGACTGGCCCCCCTCATCGAGTGTAGCAATTACGAGTCTTTTAAGTTTATTGGCCACTCTCACCAAACACTTCGTTCTCCCATTAAACATCGAATGTACGTTTCCGAGCGTTGGATTTTAATATGACCGGTGAGACGTGCTTGATGGTGTCTAATGACTTCCAGAAGTGAAAATTCGTACGCAGGAAGGCTCTGGGCTTGTCAGCAGTGACGCCTATGACGTATGTTGTCTACAAAACTCCCGTTATCACGATAAGTTAGCTACCACACAGTTATCGTATCATGTAGTTATGACGGATAACTGGTAATAATGAGTTGCGTCTCCTCAACTCGGTAAACACTGTGTATATAAAATTATATGCATACCAAATTGAGGAGTTTGATTCTACCATTTTTATCGAAATTGAGTTACACTTTCCCAGGGTTTTAGGGCGGTAGTTCTTTTAAGAAATGCGATCATTCTGGAGCAGAAGATGATCTTCCTTCGAAAAACGAGGGTGAATATTCCGTTTAATTTCAAAAGGTACATCCAGGTTACTACATCCAAAACAATGGCGGTCTCTTATCCGTTTTGTTTCAAAAAGTACTTGTATATCCACTTCATTTGTTTTCAAAAAGTACTTCATCCATTTCGTTTGATTCCAAAAAGTACTATAGCCATATCTGATTTATAAAACCTCGTTCAAAATTTTTTATTCCAAAAAATTTATTCTAATTTAGAAATACATAATAAAATAACATTATTGGTTTATAGCACGTTTTTCAGGTCAATATGGTTTTTCGCGTTTTTCTCACGTTTGACCAAAATGGATATAGTACCTTTTATAATCAAGCTCCTAAATTGCTCCAAGTCTCCTTTATATCTACGAAAACATGAAAAGAGATTAATAATGCCACCTCGTAAATGTAGGGAATAGCTCAAAATATCCAGCCTGAAGATTCCAGCTCTCTCTCTCACGTCTGGACGTCTGGGGCATATGGTGGATTTCCATTACAATGGTCAATTTGGACGTGAAAAGGTCAATCCTCCATATAAAATTGCCAAATTGCTGAATATTGGATCGGATCAACTATGAAAGGTACTTGACTTCGAAAGATCTTAGATTCGTCAATTTACCTCGACTTCCCTCCTGTTCCAAAGTTGGTTTTTCGCCACATGAAGACGTCAAGGACCAGTAGAGCCTGTCTAGCTGCACCTGTGGGAGGTGCGTTGAAGCGTCGCGGTAACCCGATCCGTCGAGGATCTCATTTCCAGTCTTGTCACAAGCACGGAGACCATAAAGAAGAGGAACTGAAGAAGACTTCGACCCGCCGCGAAACACAAGAGCTTTCTTCCGTTGGAGGCGCTTTCCGTGTTCATTCAGACGTTTATCCAATCGCTGCTCTTGTGAGACTCGTTATATAGAGGGTAGGTGTTTGTCCCATCTTCTTTCAGTCAAGAACACGCAGGAAGAACTTAGCGTAGGTGATGTAGGACTTGTTAATGAGTTAACTAGGCTCACATAACCCAATTATCAAGGAGTTATCAATGTATACCTGAGCAGATTCACAAACCTACTTCTTATCTACAGAAGGGCATGAATCTCGTCATGCTCCTTCATCATCGAAAAGCGTTGTTGTAGTGTTATTTGTGGTATTTTTGATGATTTTAACAACTTTTTATTATTACTTACATGATAATAATATTAATAAGAATACCTTAATAGTAATAAAATCTAATCTTTTCCTGACTACTGTACAATTTGTGCAGCTTTTGTAAACCTTTCATTACTCATCATAATTTGGATAGCCATGGTAATGTAGGTACTTCGTTTTCTGACCAATATGACGAAGTTGCCTCTAAATTCGAATACCTATACGAATATATAAGATTTTGGGGTTCATCAGTGATGTTATTTCAGAAAAAGCCTCTTAGCGAAAATTCAGTGCTATGACTACTCTTGGGCTTTTGTGTATATCTTTGCGTGGGAATAAGCGATTTTAAAATTTTAAGAGCTCCGTATACGCACAATTTCATGCCCTACAACTTTAATTCGATGGCATTTTTGATTAGAGGAGCCGTTTTCTGATCAGTCGTTTGAACAGGAGCATAACTTGTCGTCCACAAAATTCTATTTTCTTCTCTGCCTGTACCAACTTCCGATTCTTACGACTCACTCAACTCTCTTACAACTCTACTTCCTAATTCTCATTCCATTCCAGCTCATTCTTTTCATTCTAGTCTTTCTCTTTAAATATTCTGTTATAAAGTAAACTCGTCTTTCTCGTTAAGCACAATCAATCAATTCTGAATTTATTTCTAACCCAAAACGTTGAACATCGGGAATTAAAACATTTGTTTTAAACTAATAATGTTTCAAAGTATAATAACAACACTTAGAAGTAACTCAAAATTACCAAAATCTTCGGGGACAACTATACCATATGGAGCCCATATACCAAATTTCGTCAAAATCTGTCCATGAGGACTACGGGAAATGCCTCGTATGGACGTTCGTTTTTGGATTCTACGTACCTTGAAACGTAACTATCAACATTTTGAGGTTGACTTAAAATGTTTTCTTACCCAGGTTCTACGTTAGAAAAGGGGTGTGATTCACAAGAAGCAATGCGAGTTGTTTCACACCACGAATGAAAGTTTGTGTTGGTCACGTACAAAACAGTAAAAAACGTTTAAAAGCGTGAAAAGAGAGTGTCACACTCTCCGTGGGTGTGACTGAGTGTGTGTCACAGGACCAACACATCTCAGCAAATAGGTCCATCTTTGCTCCAGACATCGTCAACAACGGGATGAGGCGATCCGGATTCGTTTCGGTTTATAAAATCGAACCGTGAAACGGAGGACGACTGTTTTTCTCTCTCGATCTTTCAACGCCCGTATCGGACATCAAAAACCTACAGAGATGGACCGGGTAAAATTGTACAAAATGGCACGGGAGTGGATGAGGTTTCTACTGACAAAATAAAACTATTGTAGGTCTCTCAAAATGTTTATTATGAAAGCTTTTGAAAATTTTCTCTTTAGAAATCCGTTCTGACTATCTAAAACGATGAAGTTTTTCATATGAATTTATTTATCTCTCCCAGGATGTAACACACAAAAAAGAGCTCATCGCCCAGCAATTCTGTAATTGCAATTCTGTAATATAAAGGTAATTTTTTCATCAAATAGAATCATATTAATCAGTGCAATATGCAATTCTGTAATAAAAAGGTAATTTTTTTATCAAATAGAATCATATTAATCAGTTAGGTACCTATTTTTTGAGTCTCTGTGAAATTTCTCATAAGAATACAGAAATTGCTAACTATTTGAGCCCCTAGGTGGGGGATAAAAATCTGGAAAAATACGTAAAACGCGTCAAATTGATTGCTGAGACAGGGAAAAAAGTTTTCCTTTCACAATTTTATCAATAGCGGCTTACAGGAAGTTTTTCTTGATTTGCCGAAAGTTTGGTTGCAAGGACTTACGCCCTTTTTAATTAAAGAAACCGATTCAATTGTGACTCGGCTTCCCTCGTTGTATGTACATTAGTCTATTTCATTTGGACTCTTTTATTGTTTTCTTGATATACTCAAAAACCTTTTTTATCTTCACATTTTTGGTCTGTCCATAGGGTGTCCTGCTAAACCAGCTCAATCTAGTGTCTTCCATTTAAAGGATAGATAATTATTGTTCAGCTTTGGAGCGATTATGTATGAGTACTATAAAGTTTAGCGAGAGAGAAATTGCTTTGGTGGAAACCAGGTTAATTTCAGGCTTCCTTTTTTAATGATCACTTAATTAGAGAACAAACAAGTAAGGTTCAATCTATAAACTCGATTGCCCATGTGCATTTATAGAAAATTCAAGCTAATACATTTTAGCTAGTATTCGTTTTCTTTTCGTTTCTTCAACTTGCCTCCCTTATCGTAGGTTGAGGGGAGGAACTGTGACTCGGCTTTCCTCGTTACATGTTTATTGTTCATGTGCTCTAGGTGCGAATCTCATAAAACGAAAAGCCAATGAATCACAATGGACCATATCAAATAATTCCATATTGTCAAGTCTGCGGGAAAACACTAAAACCATGAATTGGAGCGGAAGGAGCTCTGAGAGCAGCCTCAGACCGCGTCGGATGTACCGCCGAACCCGTGAAATGAGCTGGAGATCTCTTCGGTCTTCGGATTCGCATTGGTCCAGTTGAACACTACTTCGAGTTTTGCCTTTCACGTGGATTTCAAAGTCTCTGAAAGGCTTTCACCCCTTCGAACGTGATTACCAACTTGGGAAATCAGGAAATCTGGTAATGCATCTCACTTGATTATTTCTAGTAAAAATTGGCCACTATTCGATCAAAAACCGGAGAATAGAATTCTACGGAAATAATGCCTACTATAGTTGGTATTTATGAGGGCGATTATGGGACCAACTAATTCTGGCTTTTCCACATAAGTGTTTTTGGAAATTGATTCTAAATAAAAGATCAACGTGTAAATCCATGTGGATTTTTTATTTGAATTTTTTCAGAGTCAATTATTTTGAGGATTCAGCAATTGGAAGTTCAAAGGGTCGAGAGGACGTCATTTAGGTGCCCAAATAGTAGTCGTAACAAGGAATCATAGATACAGACCGAGTACATACATCCATGACGCGACTAAACTGTAATTGACTTCAAGCAGCTAGAAAAACTATTATTACTACAATCTGTAACTTTAAGTAAATAACTGCTCGTTATCTGATCGCTCTGAAGTCAAAAACCTCAATCCATGTACGAGTATTTTAGATGTTACACCATCCTGAAAAGCATTCATTGCAGCTCACTGGAGTTGGAAGACGTTTATTAAATCCTGGAACTCATCTAAAATCCTAAACCTACATAAAAAACGCTGCAAATTATTACACAATGGTTTATTATTTTTCTATATAGATCACTCGTCTACAAAATCACCAACCATCCAATATGAGGAAAAAAAAAGAAAAAAAAAAATCAAAAAAAAATCAAAGAAAAAAAAAAATCACCAACCATCGATCGCATTTCGGTCAGCTCTAATTTGAACGGAGATTAGGCCTCTTTTGCGATTTACACTCGTGTTTTGATTTATATATATATTTCAATAGAAACCCTTAAATTTTCGTAGGGAGCGAACGATTTGTCCTACAAAGAAGCTCCGCGTGGTCTCAAAAAATTCTAAAAATTCTATAGAATCTTAAATTGAAGGAAAAACAATACCTTTATATCGAAATTTTTTGAGTTAGGGCGTTTTCAAAATTTCAAAATTGATTTTGGAACCCTTAGAAGTGACTTACATCAACCAAAAGCTTCGGGGCACAACTAGACCCCAAATGGAGCCTAAATACCAAACTTCATCAAAATCGGTCAATGCTAAGAGGCAAAAGTGCCGCGTACGGCGGACGGCGGACGGACGGCCAAATTTTTATTCGATTTTTGGATTCTACGTACCTTGAAACGTAAACCATCAAATTTTGAGGGGGTGTTAAAAATTTTTTTCTCTTGGTCGATTCCAAAGGTTCATTATTGAAAATAATAAACCAAAACCTACCGTACGTGTACGTCGCCCAAACGTGGGGGTCCCGAGTTCGATTCCAGGCAGCGACATCAACATTTTTTTCACATATGTACGATCTGTTTTTGCCTGCTAACAGGCTTTCAGCTAGTCATTGATAAAGGTATGATTTTTCGTAACGAAGTTTGAAGAACTAATAGACAGAACGACTTCGTAACAAATTCCGTTATTTTTTCATAATTTTAATTCGTATTTTACTTCTTTTTTGTGCATCTTATTCATATTGACATCAGCAGGTCGAGCTTATTTTGACTTTATTTCTATCGAACTATTTAAATGTTACTTCGTTAGTAAGTAATTCCATTACACATACCTTTGATGCGATCTAAGGACAAGCTTCCTTCCAATAAGTCCTGAATCTGTCGATCTATACTATTGCATTCATACATATCCTACTACATGATTTTTTGTTATAATAATCATGAATCTGAGTGACCGAATTCAAGTACCTATACTCAATGAAGTAACGGTAAAGTTGACCGAGAAGGTAAATCTGAAATACTACCAAGAAATAAGAGCTAGGGAGTCAACGTGACGGTTGTGAAATCAAGAAAGGTTAATTTATCGTTGATTCATAAAAACTCGATTGATGCAGGTAGGTTCTAAACAGAATAATTTATTGTTTCTCGGAGTTCCTAATGAAGCAGTAAATCTGGAGACTAGGTACTGCTCACAAGAGTTAGGAGGTGCTTATCAGGACGATTATGCGCTATTAACAGTCATTTAGATCGCAGACCGATGAAGGTAGGTACCTATACAAAACGGCTTGAGTCGAGTTTTTGTTGAGTTCACACGTTTTTGAGTTGTGAAGCGGTGATAATTCAACGCGTCTCAAAGGTGTGGTCTAGCTTGGTTATGGCTTTGAATTTACTGACTTCATTTACGGGTGTATCATCTGTGGTATGAGGATCTCATGAAAAAGATGTCAGAAAACGAAAAATTATAAAAACAGCAATATTCAACAGAATTGGTGTTACGTAGATAATATCTTCTTAACGAATTGGATTCAGTTCTTATAAGTAATACTCGTAATACCAATTCTGTTGAATATTGCTATTTTTATAATTTTTCGTTTTCTGACATCTTTTTCATGAGATCCTCATACCACAGATGATGCACCCGTAAATGAAGTCATGTCAAATAAACGTAGAAAAATACCAGGTATAAGTCAAGTCAAAATACAAGGTATAAGTATAAGTCGTGTCAAATAAACGTTTGAAAATTGATACTCTTGACTCAATCTGCATTTTTGTTAGTTTCTTGTAAGTATACAAAATTTGTATACAAGAAACTAACAAAAATGCAGATTGAGCCTATATATAAAAAAATAGTTTATTAAATATACTCTCAATATATTGAGAGTATATTAAATATACTCTCAATATATTTTAATATACTGTATATATTGTATACTGTATATATTGTATATATTGTATACTGTATATATTGTAAATATACTCTCAATAGATATATATTAAATTTTAATACACTTTTTTTTATACAATAAATATAGTCTGCTCTTTTGACTCGAGCTATTTTGTCTCAGAGGGTTTCATTAGATCCCCTTCCAAAAAATAGGTAGGTTGGCCATTAATGCTAAATTCATAGCTCACAAACTTTGGTAGTCACTTAGTGAAATTGGACATAGGTCCCATAATATAGGAACTATCTAATTATATAAAACGTCTAATTATATAAAACGCCAACCGTACGTACGTACGTATGCACGGAGGGGTCGTGGCAGAGGGAGAGTTGTAGGCTGGAGGGGTTGGGGGCGGGTGGAGTCGGAGGCGAGAGGAGTCGGAGGGGTTGGGGGCGGGAGGAGTCGGAGGGGTTGGGGGCGGGAAGGGTCGGGGGCGAGAGGAGTCGGAGGGGTTGGGGGCGGGAGGAGTCGGAGGGGTTGGGGGCGGGAGAAGTCGGAGGGAGTTGGTGGCGGGAGGAGAGTCGGAGGAATAGTCTTTGCCTGCTTTTAGTAGGCTTTTCAGCTAGTATACTAATAATTGGACTATAATATAGTCCCGTTATTAGTATACTAGCTGAAAAGCCTACTAAAAGTAAGCAAAACGCTTCTTCCGACTCTCCCCGCATCCCACTCCCTCCGGCTCCTCCCGCCTCCGATTCCCCCCCTCCCGCCACTCCGACTCGTCCCGCCTCCCACGACCCCTCCTTGCATACGTACGTACGTACGGTTGGCGTTTTATTATATTAGATAGGTCCCATATTATGGGACCTAGGTCCAATTTATACTATATATTATAGTATATTATACTAATAATGACCTATATACTAATATGGGACTTAATATATTACCTATATTAAGTTAGGAAATTACATTTTGGCTAAAAATTGGAAGTGTTGGGCTAGCTCATAATAAAAAGTTGTAATAATTATTATTACTATCTGAATAGGTCAGAGAGGGACCTTCGACGAAAAAGCCGCATCATGTACTTACTTTACAAATAAGTATTATAATTGCTCCCACTGATGTTGAACTCTGCATTGAAATGAACAATGATCACCCCTCTTAGCACCGGGGGTTCCATGGTGTAACGGTTAGCACTCTGGACTCTGAATCCAGCGATCCGAGTTCAAATCTCGGTGGGACCTACGAAATTTTTTTTCGCCTGTGGAGTCGACGTTTCCCATAAACATAATTCCTAATCGTCTCGTAACTAAAAATTATTTTTCTAGAAACCTTCCTAGGTAAATACCTCATTTTCAAAATCCTTCCAAGTACCCATCCAACCAAATTTAGCCTTTTAAATTTGTTCATTTTGTTATAAAGTCTGCCAAGGTATCGGAAACATTGTTTTCACTTTTCAAAGCTGACAAAAGTTCACCTAAATCAAAATGTCCACTCGCGTTTCGCGTTTTGGACCTTTATGAACATTTTCAGGGCCGTTTTCACCAACATTTTGATCGGAGTTCGAGGGCCGATTCAACTACTGAACCGAGAAAATGGATTTCACCAGAGGCGATCAACGCCTTCCTAGTTTCGTGTCTGTCTATGCGTCTGTCTGTCTGTCGGCCATAAAATCCTTGTAGTACGCAAAACTATACAAAGTTATCGTCCGATTTCGATGGAACCTTCAGTAATTGTGCGGGTTGGTGTGTAGTTGTTTCCCACTAAAAATCATCGCCCTCCGACACGTAGTAGCCGCTGCGCATGCGCAAACGTGAATTCTTAGTAATAGTCATAACTTCTACATTTTTCACTTCGAATTCTATGACATTTTCAGGGATTCTATAGGATGGCGTGGATGGTCCCCTATGAGGGTAGAGTAAGTTATTTAGAGATTACTGTGTTTCCGATCATCCACACAATCGGGTTATGGATACGACGAAGCTATTTGCCCTACACACTTGGCAGACTTTTTTATTTATGATGGGATATTCTTTTGTGGAAATTTACACTGATTCCAAATATATGTATCTACCTTGTACTAAGGTACCTTGTATAGTCCACGAAAATATACTTACTGTTTACCCTCAAGATATTTTTTTATTCAAAAAAGGTGAATATAAATATTTAATAAACTCCAACTTCAGAAACGATCAAGTTGAAGGGAATTGCGTATTAATTAAAAACTATTTTCAATCTGAAGATTGAAATGATATACAGAAAAATAAAAGATATTTTAGTATGCATTCCCATTGGATAAGAATTAGTTAAATGTATACCAGCAAGCGATAAAACATAGTATGTTTTATTACATTATCTGTTGGAATTAGTAGGTAAATAGAAGTATATTCAAGGTGAAACACCCGAAACACACGCAATATTTCATGCTGTTTCTGGTGTCCTGGCGCCGTGGTGGCACCACTCATTTGTCTCACAGTGGCTCGAAGAATAGGTCATGAAAATCCAGAGGTATATTGATTATGTTCCCTGAATTTCAAAGCTTGAGCTCAATTTGCAAGCCTTAATAGGATCCGAAATTTTAAAAAATCGGGTATTTTGTGAAACACGCAAATTGGTTGAGAATTGGGAACAATGCAGCACGCTTGAGGTATCATCAAAATGCACCTTAATTTCAGTAAATAACATATCGTTTCTCCCTCTTAAAGTCTATTGTCGAAATTGCGGCTAGGTAGTGCACAGTTACATAGATTCTGCGTCGAACAATAAAAGAAATACGCAAATCGGTTAGACACTAAGGCTTGGGCAGAACACACAAGATTTTGTCACACACAGACCTATGGTTTTTTTAGTGGATTTGGATTCAAAATGGTCTTAAACGGATTTGTATATGGTTTTTTTTTTCATCCGTCGAGTGCTGACCTCCTTTACCCCAGATTAATCGCATAAAGGCGCCCAAGTCTTTACTGTGGGACGTCATTAAAAAATCTTTAAAACACTGTAAAAATGTAATAATAGGTACTCGTAGATGGATTATGTTGTTCTCATTTTGATAGGTGCCCTTCGCTGTTGTGCTCGACTAAAGAAGTATACAACTGCTACCTATTTTGGTCCAGTTGCACCCAATTTTGTAGGAATAGGCGCAGTGTATCTGGTCAATCTGTCATTATGTAGATGTCATTTACAAGTATATGAAGGTGATTTTCCTTTTAAAGAATGGTTGACACAAAGACATTGTTTCTTATTTTGATTACATTTCTTCCTCTTCGGGTTGTGAGGCACACTATTCATACCTCAAAATGGTGAGGATGAGAGGTGTAATTGTGTGATACATATCTGCCGCGTTTTTGTCGTTCCTCACCTGGAAAAAACCTTCATACAACAAACAAAAGCGTCGATGATATCTTTACGTTATAATTTAATAATGCTAGGGCTTATACTTTTGGGGGGTTTATCTTTTCTGATAGGGAAAGGCTGCTCGTACTCAAGAGCAAGTACTGCCCTTGGCCGTGCAACGATGCGTGTGAGGGCCAGGTGGAGACCCCGGGCAACTGGAGTGTATTACCCCCGTACTGTGGAAGCTTCACTACCACTGCAATAAGTCGAAGCTTATTTACACACCAACACAGTCCTACGCTAGATAATTAGGCGATGGCCAGCAGAGTGCGTCCGACCAAGGGCACGAGGCCATTGTGCATCAGCATATCGCTTTTAATTATCTCCATCAGACGCCGCCTGAATACCTTCCTTGCCGGTACCTTCACTTCACGACATGGCACCATTGAACTAGGAAGAGATTTTCTTTCATGTGGGACCTCCAATCTTGCTGAATCATAAACCAAATTAATTTAAAAAATGTTCTAAGTTGGATTGGCAAAGCAGCTTGTAAACCGACACAGCTTTTATGATTTAGACCAACGAATAATAGAACCCTCATGTTACTTGCACCATCATTCCACGGATTGCATTCACTGACGAAGGTACTGAAAAGACTGTTGGTTCACGTTTGTTTCATCCGATAGGTGTTCGTCAAACGATTCTTCACAAATATTACCCTCTTGCCTATTAATTTTCCTTTGTTCGACTGAAGTTGTCCAGATTTATCTTTCAAAGTTTTATGGGGGCTGCACAACTTGTATCCAGAAAGCATCTCTGCAGCAACTTGTGCTAGTGGAGTTGGAAGGAATAGATATTATGAATGGTTTTGAATTCCGCACTCATAATGTTATCACTGAGTAGGTGATATACACCTTCTTCTACCTTTACACCTTCTTAGCATCAATGGTTTATTACCTACCGTTATTATCGAGAAAGTGTTAATTGAAATAGACTTTCCATTATTGACGAAACCTGTCTTATTGGTTCAGTCAGTTTTTATGTTGGATACGGACGCGATTTAACGATCAGCCACTCATTCGGCATTAGTAGTATACAATAATATTGATAGACATTATATCACTATCATAATTAGACCGTTGACTAATACAGCGAAATTTCGATAATGTGCAGGATGGGTGGTGCAGAACGGAAGTAAAGCTTGGAAGAAAAATACATCTTGAAGACGAAGGGTCGTCCACGCAGGATATCCAGGATGTGAGCAGGACCTAAGCGTCCCCCATGAGCAGCGCTGCTGACGTCAGATGCCGCTCCGCAGACAACGAAGGGCCGCCCTCCCGCCGCCCCCTGACTGGAAGTGGCGGTTCAGCCTCTCTGCAGCTCCCGCCCTAACTGCTGCTGTTCTGCTCCTTGTGATCAGCAGAGCGTCGGCCGCCATAGACCGCCCCAATCATCCTCCGAGGTTCATCATCGAAGGGGACAAGACGGAGATCGTCCTCCGACTGAAAGAAGGTCCAGATACACCAGTTGGTAAGGCCATTGATCTTTATCTCTATGAGAATATTTTTACATTTATTTCAATCCCGAAAAGTAGCGTAATGTTTTCAGCTGAATGTATCGACACCTGAGCGCCCAAAGGGCCAAACTGCTTTCTCTTGTACAAAGGGCCAAACTGAAATGTCAGGTTGAAAGGTTTCAATGTCAGAAGTCCGAAGAGCCATGATTCAAAAACGGTTTGGAATTCAATCTTACATAGATTTTCGGACCAATTACTAAAAACACCTAGTTGACTCCATATACACTGGCCTCGCTACAGTCGCTTGCGTTTTAGAATAGTAAGTAGTTCCGAAAGCAGTTTGGCCCTTTGGGCGCTCAGGTGTCGATATCTGCAGATTACAACCTCTTTGCTTGGGTATTTCAGAAAAATATTGGCTAGGTACTAGTTTATATCAGTTGCACGACTTCCTTATAACAGGAAAAGAAAACTTTGCATGGAAGCTATTGAACTTTTGATACCTTTTTATGTTTGACGACTTCCACTAAGCTTTCGTTCATACCTATATACAATTGGGGGTGCGCCTGATTTTGACATTTTATGTCTTTACTATGGCACATAAATGAAAAATCGTCACGCGGGGATCGTCACGCGGGGAGCGTTATGAGGGGAGCGTTACGCTGAAATTTCTGATGATTTTCACGTACAACCAATCGTTCCTAGGGAAAACTAACTTCCTCATTTTCCACCCCACAAACATCGTTCACCACTCATTGGAAAGCTCTCAATTTATTAAACATAAGACATAAAATGTCTCTCGTGGTTGCGTACTTGTACGAAAGCTGTATCCACCGTTTGTGTTCCTTTACTTTCCCCTTTTATTTTAAAGGACAACTCTTAAATTTTTTTCACAATGTGAAAAAAATTACGAGTTGTCCTTTAAAATAAAACCCATGTTATGGGTTTAAAAATTACATCCATCAAATTTATACATCAGCACTCGAATTATATGTTTGCTTCTTCATAATCGAAGATAGAGAACATTTTTGTACCCACTTCCGAAAAATCCCATCCACACGGCATGAGCGGTTAAATGCATTTTCAAAATTTATTATAACTTTTTATTTTAATTTATAATAACTTTCAAGTCATTTTTGATATCTATGTTACCAACATCCTTTACATAGTGAAGTATGATGAATAATACTAGCAATTTCATGATAATTCCAAATTCAGGATCCTGCTGTGAGCTAAGGGCTCATAGGGCTGTTCCTCATCAAGGGCAGACAATGAAGATGAAGACCCAAGAAACCCCCAAAGTGACTAAAAAATCTCGCGGCTATCAATCCTGAAGCTTCACCCTATGAAGCAATAGGGTGAAGCATCACTCTCAGTTGTCATTTGTGTTAGTGAATAACTTACAACACCACCCTCCCCCCCCCCACACCAAACATCTGGCCAACACTGTAAAATACACGTTTTAGGGTCACATTTTACTTAATTGAAGTCATTTTAACGGTTTGTTCTACATTCTATCCTTCTTTTAGTCTTTCAGTCTTTTGGTTCAATTTGGGTTTTTTGTTTGGTCTTTCGAGTTTGTCAATATCAGTGCTGGCCCGCACGAGTAGGTCTTGATTTAGGCAAAGTAGAATCAATTCGCACTATCTTTATTTAAAAAAATTTTTAATCGGAAGTAGACCTGGTCCTGAGAATTTTGACACCAGCCGTTCTCTTTTTGGATGAGTACCTAGATCTTTTTCCATGATTTCTCAAAGTTTCGAATGTTTATGACGTCACGCGCCCCTCTCGTCTGGGCGCCCACTGTGACGTCGTAAACATTCGAAACTTTGAAAAATCATAGAAATTGTTTTATGTCTCTGTCTGAGACGACTTCAAACGATTTTTCTATTTTCATACAATTGGGAAAATATGAGTTTGATCGTTGTGACTAATTGGTGAGATATTATTCCATTCTCTAAGTACACATGCTTTCCCGAAATTCAAATTATAGTGGAAGTTTCCACTGCTCAAGAGTGACACACCTGCACAGTGTCAGGAAGTTGTTATTATTGACATGATTTTCAATACAGTGCTCCGAGCGAAACCCTCATTGATAAATTTTCTGCTTAAAACAAGGTTTATCGAAACAGAATTTAACAAAAAAATTTCATTTGATTTTTGGATTCTACATGTCTTGAGACGTAAGCCATCAAATTTTGAGGGAGAGTTATTTTTTTCGTTACTCGTTTCCAAAGTTTCATTATTGAAATAAACAATCCAAAATTGCTATTAAAATGTATGAGAATTTATTCATAAATGCTTGCATACGAGTCTGCAACACATTGGGACATTTTCATGTCAACCACTACACAACAAGGTAGTGAAGTAAGGTTGTTAGTTCACGTACCCAAGCATCAAAATAGGAAAACAGTTGATTGTTCTCTACGCAACACAGTGAGTCTATTTTATTTATTTATTGGTCGCGTGAGCAAAATTTGCTTAGTTTTCGTGACGATTTTTCAGTTCATGTGCCAAAGCAAAGACATGAAAATGTCAAAAGGTCTTCTCACGCTAGAAGGTCGCAGTTGGTGTCAAAATTCTCAGAATGAGGTCTAGTTTAGATTAAAAATTACAATAAACAATTTTTCCGACCCATGCGCACACCCCAATAGCATTTATTCATTCGAGCTTTTGAGAAAGGCCTTTATCAAGGACTTCCAACCCATAGTTTCATCTTATTGCCCGTCACCAAGACTGGAGTGTGGGCTACCTATACAAATTGAGCCAATTGAACGTCGTGGTGGTGACCACGTGCAGAGGGGAGGTCCGTCAGTCATGGGTTCAGGACCTCGTGCGCTGTTCAATCTTGGGGTGAACGAAACAACGGAACATTTCGTATAGAAGTGCCCAATACTCGGGTCATGCCAGAATAATTTATTTTAGGCGAACAGTATTCACGAGTTGAGAGTTTCTGACCGTTCTGAAAACTGAACGGTCCGGGTGGTTGCCTCTGGGCTTATATTTCCAGGCATGATGGTATCGTGAGTCCAATTCACCGCAGAATTCAATTATGGCAGCAACAACCGAGGCACAATCACGAAATTTATACAACATTGGTACTTTATGAGAATAGATAATATAATATGTGGGCTCCCGCCCACTGGGACACCTCTCCAGTAGGGTGGAGCCGGGTCATCGCCACCGACCCCCTTCGGCCTGACTCGTAGGTGACGTCAACGTGGACCAATCAAGAGGCGCCAACCAACATCTCGCGCGCCCTCCCCCCCTCCGGCGGGAGAAGCGTCAAGAGCTTCTCCCCCACCATCACCGCCGCCCCCGCCAACACCACCTCGCGGGAGGAGGGGGGAGAGAAGACGGAACCTCGGGTCAGGCCTGGACGACACTACTCCCCTCCCGACCTCTGCTCAGTTAACAACCACCGAGAGCTCCGTGCCCGTGAGTTAGTTCAACACCCCCAGTATCCCCCCAAGCCGCCACGCTGTACGACCCACCAAGGACATCAGCCGCCACGGATCCTACCTCGCCACACAACATCGAAAGGTTACCTACGGGCCCCAACGTGAGTGCACAAACTAATATTACATTTCATTCCATTGGCCAATGAACTAGGAGTGACGTGTAGTCATAAGAGTAAAAACTTAACAACATTAACATTATTTCGCCACGAATCATATTTGAGATTGAACTTTAGCAAACTTTCCGATTGCAATGAACTTGAATTACAAACGATTAATGGATTGTATTGATAAACTAGGAAACCATACTAATTAAAATACTATTTCATACTTACCACGAATCTCGCCTTCAGCAAAACGCCACGAACTTTGAAGTGGAGAAGTTGTCTTTTAATTTAATAAAAGTGCCATATATTTGTATTTCCGTTTACCTTTTGTCAGAGTATACCTGGTTACCAATTTGATAGTTGAGGGTAGTGCATCGCCACACCTCGAGGTTTTGACAAGTCCCTTCAGGACCGCCACGTAAGCCCATAAGGCAGGAACACCTTTGTGTATCCAATTTACATTTGGCCCTTCAGGCTTTTAACTTTCAGCATAAATCGCCACGAGACGCTTCAGGTCGCCACGCAATTTCGCCACGCTTTTCACCACGCTTTTCGCCACGCATCTTTAATTCTAAATTCTTCACAGGTAAATACCTTTCATTATAATTTATCTGTGTTTCGACTTTTGTCTTGTTTTCTTTTCAGCCAATATTCATTTCAAATCAACCCCCCAACAACTCGTGCGATAGCTTGGGCTGTCGAGTTCATTAACCTAGTTGGTGAGCCCGACCACCCAAGCGCCTAGATCCTCTAGGACAAAACACTAAAGATATACCTGCGAGTTGATAGCAGAGGTGAACCTTTCCCTTCACCACTGGTACCCAAGTTGCCAGGTATATCCGCAGTCAAACTACTTACAAACTGGTGGCAGCTAGCGGGATCTTTGTGTGAGTTAGCCTCACACGAGCCCACAAATTAAATCGTAAGGTTTTGTATCGCCACGAGTTGTTTTCAAAATTTAGAGTCAAAAATTCAAAATTTAAATAAAGCGAAACACACAGTCTAACCAGGTATACTGTTAGGTAGGATGTGCATCCGTTTATTGTAATTATAGGAAAAGTGACGTAAACGCAGCCTCCTATCTCGATCGCCACGATCGCCATGAAAATTCTTCAAAATTCCAGTAGTAACCTGTTTTTCTTCAATAAGACCGACACAGACGCAGACAGATTTTTCACCCTAGTGGTAGTAGTTAAACTCCGACACATTCACCTACACTTCTCTCTAACAAACCGACAAAATGTCTCTAAATTTGTCGGGAGCAAGCGACCGAGGAGAAGGTACACACTCCTCCGTCGGTCCCGAAGCAGTAGAAGCCATGACACAAACGATGAGGGAGATGAATATACTCCTTCAGCGTTATAACACAGCCACACACGAGGGTGAACGCGGGGACTTACCGCGCTCAGTATTTCTAGAACTTGAACCATGGGACCCAGACGCTTCAGGCGCACTCAGTGTAGTTTCGTTCTTTGCAAATTTTGACCTAGTGACCGCGGGCTTAACCTCTCAACAACGTTATCGAATACTGCGCACAAAAACACGCGGGATCGCGAAGCAGTTTTTGATTGACCGTGATGACGCCATGGACGTTGACAACGTCTACGAAATCGTCAGGGAGGACATGTTGCGGTGGTTCCAAAAAGAAAACCCCCAACATGCAGCCGCTTCATTATGGACAGTAAAACGCAACGCGACGGAGACGCTTCGGCAGTTCGCTGACCGCGTGAGAGGCTTGGCGCGCTGCGCTGTCATGGAAGAAGGAGCGCGTCTGCGACGCCACGAACGAAACGATTGGGTGGAGAAGAAGACGATGGACGCTTTCATCCGAGGCGTCGGGAAGAACATGAGTGCCCTCCTAATCACAAACCGACCGAGATGCATCCAAGACGCTCTAAGCAAAGCCGAAGAACTCGAGGAAACCCTCGATGACACGACCGACTTAGAAGAAAGATGGGATCTAGCGGCCGTCACGAATGATCGTCGGTGCTACAACTGCGGTAGCCACGATCACTTCGCTGCCCGATGCCCACGCAAAGATGACAACACGCAGAAATATAACCGCCACAAAGAAGAAGATCACCGCCGGGACAAACAAAATGAACCACGAAACGAGGAAAAACCGACTCCGCGCTATCCCTGCATGTTTTGCGCCGATCGAACACACTTTCCCGTGAACTGTCCCTTTAGTCCGCATAAAACAATTTTTTGCGATTTTTGTGGAATGAGAGAGCACTTGGAACAAGATTGCTACAAGAAGAAACGCCTACTCCCCGTATCGCAACCCGTGATGGCACCAGCACACACAATGGAAGTTGTACGCTACAAGAAACCCGCAGAAGAGGACCACATCCCCGCCGTGGAAGCCCCCATGTCACGCACAATGAAGATAACTGTTGGACTAGGCCCCGAAGATCGCGACATGATCGTTGATACCGGCGCCACGCTTTCGGTATTGTCTTCTCCCGTAAAAGGGATCAAACTGCTTCCGACGCGCACTGTCGCGTGGGGCGCGGACGGGATGCCGCTACACTTCGCGGGGGAACAACGCCTCGTCACACGACTCGGTGGTTGCACTTTCGAACACACCTTCCTCGTGTTCGCGAGAAAAAGCGCCACACTCGATTTGCTAGGACTTGACGTATTGAGACGCTTACCAATTACCTTTACCACGGGTCCAACCATGAAATTTCACGCACTGGAGGAGAAAGCACGACCATATACTCCTGTCGACCTACTCGACGAGCCGTATAGCGTGGGGGTGGTGTTGCGACCGGATTGGCGGGAAAACGGGACGCTTGGTAGTCAACAACCACATTTTGACACGAGCGCACCCATCCCTAGTACCTTTTCGGGAGCAACAGCCACTCCCCAAGTTGACGAACAAGCGACGCCTGTTCGCCACGCGCGTACTGACGCCTCGAGTACGCCGACCACGCCCGCCACGAACATCAGCGGAACCGGAAGCATGAAGTTTTGGAGTAGGAATTATGGTGGCGTCACCACGCCGATAGACGCACCCGTCAATCTGTACGACCACGCATCTCGCCACGAAACCCCTAATGAAAAACAGACGCCTAAAAACCCCGAAAGAGTCCCCGAAGAACCAAGAAGAGTACATTTTGAGGACATGGTGACCGTTTATGGTGATGAAGAACCAGCCACGCAAGAACAAGCGACGCCCATTCGGTTCGACGCAAGTTTCGAACAACCTGAAAATTTGTCGCTTGACCAATACATCGATGCCGCTGTCGAAAGGGCCATCCGAAAACTCGACGCGCCCGTCGCCACGATGATACGGAGCTTCAACGCCACGCCCGATCGACACGAAAACATGATCATCGCCACGCCGCAGCGACTCAACGATACCGTGATGGTTACACCACACCAACATGACAACACGGTGGTCGCCACGCCAAATCGCCACGTCGCCACGGTGGTCGCCACGCCCGAAAAAATGAATACAGATCTTGACATCCTAACGATGTTGAGCGAGGAAAAGACAATTGAAAATACACCCGACATGCAGATTGAGAAAATCGTCACGCAGCACCTCAATTCACTGATGCAAATTGAGGGAGCACACGCTGACCGAAGCCCGAAAAACGACGAAAATGTTCAAAACGATGAAAAAATGGGGGTAAGTACCACCCTACAAGATGAAAAGGAAACTGCGGAATGGGAAGAGGTCCCCACTGACCAATGGGATCCGCCATTACCCGAATTTGACACCGTTCTCAATGACAAGTTGAAACATCTGAACGAAGCGGACGCAGAACCGACGAGGAATTTGTTGAATACATTCCGGGACTTATTCAAGCCACCTACGGGGGAGGGGTGCAATTTAAATGTATCCCATGAGATAATCCTTACTCAACCCACCGTCACTCAACAAAAACCCTATCCGGTTCCTCACGCCCTTAGAGAAGTGGTTGAGACGCAGCTTAAAGATATGCTCGAGTCCGGAGTAATTAGCCCGTCCACTAGTCCGTGGAGCGCGCCCGTCTTATTAGTCAAGAAGAAGACGCCGCCGGGGGAAAAGCAGCTTTGGCGTTTTTGTACCGACTTCCGTCAACTTAACAAAATCACCAAAGGAGACGCATACCCCCTTCCGCGACTACAAGAAACCCTCGCCATGCTCGGACAGTGCAAATGGTTCTCCACGATCGATCTTATAGCTGGGTATCATCAAATTCCGGTACATGCCGACTCAAAGGAAAGAACGGCCTTCTCTGTCCTTGGACACCATTTCCAGTATGAAAAAATGCCCTTCGGGTTGAAGAACGCACCCGCCACGTTTCAACGCGCGATGAATGACGCGCTCGATGGTATTCTCGGAAACAACTGTCTCGTCTATCTCGACGATATAATTGTGTTTTCCGCCACGCGGGAAGAACATCTCGAGAAGCTCAACCAGGTTTTCACACGTCTATCAGAAGCTCGATTACAAGTAAATATCGCTAAATGCGACTTTCTCAAGAACGAAGTGCGATTCTTAGGACACCGCATCACCACGGACGGAATTCTCACGGAACCGGAGAAAACAAGGGCCATTAAGGAGTTTCCGATACCTACCTCAATGGTGAAATTGCAATCCTTTTTGGGCCTAGCCAGTTTTTACCGGAGGTTTATCCCTAAATTCTCTGAGATCGTTGTTCCGTTGACCGAGCTGTTGAAGAAGACTAATCCCTTCGAGTGGACCGAGAGACAACAAAGGGCGTTCGACGAACTCAAGGACAAACTGACCAGCGAACCCATCCTCGCTTACCCCGATCTGACGAAACCTTTTATCCTCGCAACCGATGCATCCGGCTTCGCCTTGGGAGCCGTCCTCTCACAAAATTTTGATGGGGAAGAGAGGCCCGTAGCTTATGCGAGTCGCAAGTTGAACCCGGCCGAAACCAGGTACTCGGTCACCGAACGAGAGCTTTTAGCGGTTGTGTGGGCGGTCCGACATTTCCAAGAATACCTGCTCGGACAAACGTTCGAACTTCAGACCGACCACATGGCTCTTACCGCCGCCATGCATCTTCGTGACCCGACTTCGCGCATCGGACGCTGGATATTACGCCTAGCGGAATATGACTTCATACCCCGATATAGACCAGGCACACAAATGAGACACGCCGACGGTTTAAGTAGAGGCGACGTTGCGGTTGTAACCCTCGAATTTCCGCGAGAACTCATGATTGCCGCTCAAGATTTGGACAACTGGATTCAAGCCCTCGTTCTCGATAGAAAACACGAGAATTTACGCAACACCAACGGCGTATGGGAAACACGCGTCCGTCAAGACGGAAAACACGAATGGGTACCACTTATTCCAACTTCACTACGAGAATGGTTAATTGATCGCTGTCATAAGAACGAATGGGCAGGACACCCAGGAGCTGAAGTTACAGAAAAACTCGTCCGAAGACTTGGAACGTGGCCCGGACTTGCGAAAGATGTTCCAGAAAATCTTCAACGTTGCGAAACTTGTGCGCGACGAAATACACCATCCGGACTTCGGAATCCTATCCAAAGGCCGTTGCTTCCCGAACGTCCCGGACAGATCGTCGGCATAGATTTCGTCGGCCCCATCTCAAACGGAAACACGACCAAGTATATACTCACCGCCGTGGATCATTTCACGAAATACGTGGAGGCGTATATTACCTCAGATTGCACGGCTGGAACCGTCGCCCGAAATCTTGCGAACAAATACATTCCGACACACGGTGTTCCCGAAAGGTTGGTCTCGGACCGTGGTACCGCTTTTACGGCCGGATCAACACGAGAACTATGCAAAAATTGGGGCATAAGACAAATTTTTACCACAGCTTATCATCCAGAAAGTAACGGAGTCTGTGAAAGATTTCACCGGACGCTAGCCAACATCTTAGCGAAAATAGCCAAGAAGACGAAAGAATGGGAAAGTATGCTCCCCATTGCGCTTGCAGCATATCGCTCGACTCCGCACAAAAGCACGGGATTCAGTCCGAATTTCCTTACCTTCGGTCGTGAATTGCGAATGCCCAACGAAACACTGCAGAGCTTGAAACCCCGTGCCGATGAGACCACCACGATGAGAAATCTGAGGATCGCACGCGACGCCACCCACCAAAGCCTTCAAGAGGCGTGGCGGCGGCGTAGCGAAGCTATCAACTCACGACGAACTTTGAGGTCCTTCGAGGGAGGCGACGCCGTATATCTAAAGGACATGCAACCGCCGCCCGGAGTTGTGAAGAAATTTTGGAGTCCGTGGAGTGGTCCATGGATAGTACTGAAGAAACATTCCGACGTTACTTATGAAATTAGAGACTTACCAGATATTCGAAGACAAACTGTGCACATCAATCGCCTGAAACCAGCTTTCGTGTTGGGAGTACCAGACGAAACGTTCATTGATCCCAACGATTCCCCGTCGAATCCACGAGATGTTGCGACGCCAGAACCCCTCGACACGACGATGACACCTGAAACAAATAAAGAAGATTGGTATGAAAGTTACGGTTGGTCGACACCAGCAGCCGTGGCGCCAGCACCTGTAACCACCACCAGCTCGAAAGAACACACGCCGAGGACACCTCGAGGAGAGGTATCAACCCAACGGAGTATCCCTTCGGAACTGGATCGTGACATGGACGCGGATCACAATTTCGATCGCTCCACCGAACGTGAAACGGAAAGGAGTGAAATACCTCATGGGACTGACGACCCTCAAACGAGCCGTGCTGATCGCCACGAGACTCCATTCCGCCACACCAAACACCATGACGAGTCCGCCGATCGCAACGTCAATCGCAACGCCGATCGCAACGCCGATCGCAACGCCACTCGCAACGCCGATCGCAATGCTGACCGCCACAAGGTGCGATGTACAGAAGAAGTCAACGAAGAAGGAGAGCCAATTGAATCTTCCGATGAGGAGTTCGAAGAAGCGAAGGAAGAACCACCTGCTAAGAGACTTTGTGAAGAAATTGAGGAGACACCTAGTCGTTATCCATTAAGAACAAGGCACAAAACTGTCGACTATAGGCTACTCCACTTAGGGAAAAAGACACACTGACAAACTACTAGGGCACATACACACCACACTGACCGACCCTTCAGGTCCCATTACACTTGGACCCTTCAGGTCAACCCATTTTACTTGGACCCTTCAGGTCACCAAATTTAACTTGGACCCTTCAGGTCGCTACACTTCGCTTTGATCCTTCTGATCGCCTAACTCTTATGGCTGCACTGTCCTACTACGGCCGTGCCTGAAAAGTTGAAGTACCAAAGTAGAAATTCCTATTGAAGCAAGTCACTTTTCCTAGGCCAGGATGTCACATAGGATATTGTTTGGTTTGTTGTAGGATATGGCACATGAATCTGAAGATGAGTTAGGGCTTGACGGAGGTCCAATAACACCAGACCCTGCCGTTGTTCTCATGCGAAGACGATGCGAACAAGAAAGAGAGCACCTTAACGACCGCCCAGAAGGATTTGTCGAGACCGCGGCACCAGTCGACGACCCCTTTCCCACCTTGGAGACGCTCGCTAACTATGTTAGATTTACCATGTGCGGAGACACCCCCGTCGCTCGCCAGACAACCGGGCGTGCAGCGCTGCAAACCGTCCTCGATGTCGCCATGTGGCTCCCGGCCTATCAACGAGTCACCCAGGAACGGAATGCCTTGCTCCGTCGGCAGAAACAGTGGCTCGAAGATAGGCGAGCACTAATCCTGGAGAGAAATGAGGCCATTGCGGAGGCAAAGCGGGCCAAGGCACAGGTGGACGCAGAGCCACCTGCGGCACGGACGCGGACATCTGAGGCACCCTCACAGGCACCAGCAGAGGCACCTGCGACGAGGTCTGCAGGAGCTGTGGGGAAGTTGGCCCCTTCCCCAGCTCCATCAGTGGCACCAACTCTCTCCTCAAAATCCTACTCCCCGGAACATCCTGACTGCGGCATACCTCTCCCTTCGTCGAGCCCTCCGCCACGAGCACCAAGCCGGACGGGCATCTTCGCCGACTCGGACTGGGATGAAGAGGTGGTAGGCCAAACGCCACCTGAGCCGCTGCCCACTCCAATCAGGGAACCACAAATCCTGATGCAGGCAGGCAGCCCCTCCCCACCAAGACCTGGGATCAAGATAAAGCTTACGCGCAAGAAGAAGACGACATGCCCTGTTTGCACGAAGGCCGTCAACAAGCTATTCAAGTTCCGCTGCCCTGCCTGCAAGGAGTTTTGGGAGCGGCTCAAGGCCTACCACAGAAAGGGTCAACCCCTCCCCACCTGCGCCAGGGACCACAGCCAGAAGAGAAACCCTACAAGATGCCGAGGTTGCCGTCGATACGCCTACGAGCAGGTCATCAAGAAGGCACGCCCTTCCGATCCCCTAGCCATCCCCAGTGTCGTCTTTGACGACCCTGGCTCCCGGGGGGACGGGGGGTGTGGGCTCCCGCCCACTGGGACACCTCTCCAGTAGGGTGGAGCCGGGTCATCGCCACCGACCCCCTTCGGCCTGACTCGTAGGTGACGTCAACGTGGACCAATCAAGAGGCGCCAACCAACATCTCGCGCGCCCTCCCCCCCTCCGGCGGGAGAAGCGTCAAGAGCTTCTCCCCCACCATCACCGCCGCCCCCGCCAACACCACCTCGCGGGAGGAGGGGGGAGAGAAGACGGAACCTCGGGTCAGGCCTGGACGACACTACTCCCCTCCCGACCTCTGCTCAGTTAACAACCACCGAGAGCTCCGTGCCCGTGAGTTAGTTCAACACCCCCAGTATCCCCCCAAGCCGCCACGCTGTACGACCCACCAAGGACATCAGCCGCCACGGATCCTACCTCGCCACACAACATCGAAAGGTTACCTACGGGCCCCAACGTGAGTGCACAAACTAATATTACATTTCATTCCATTGGCCAATGAACTAGGAGTGACGTGTAGTCATAAGAGTAAAAACTTAACAACATTAACATTATTTCGCCACGAATCATATTTGAGATTGAACTTTAGCAAACTTTCCGATTGAACCTCTGATTTTCTGACCATGCAATGAACTTGAATTACAAACGATTAATGGATTGTATTGATAAACTAGGAAACCATACTAATTAAAATACTATTTCATACTTACCACGAATCTCGCCTTCAGCAAAACGCCACGAACTTTGAAGTGGAGAAGTTGTCTTTTAATTTAATAAAAGTGCCATATATTTGTATTTCCGTTTACCTTTTGTCAGAGTATACCTGGTTACCAATTTGATAGTTGAGGGTAGTGCATCGCCACACCTCGAGGTTTTGACAAGTCCCTTCAGGACCGCCACGTAAGCCCATAAGGCAGGAACACCTTTGTGTATCCAATTTACATTTGGCCCTTCAGGCTTTTAACTTTCAGCATAAATCGCCACGAGACGCTTCAGGTCGCCACGCAATTTCGCCACGCTTTTCACCACGCTTTTCGCCACGCATCTTTAATTCTAAATTCTTCACAGGTAAATACCTTTCATTATAATTTATCTGTGTTTCGACTTTTGTCTTGTTTTCTTTTCAGCCAATATTCATTTCAAATCAACCCCCCAACAACTCGTGCGATAGCTTGGGCTGTCGAGTTCATTAACCTAGTTGGTGAGCCCGACCACCCAAGCGCCTAGATCCTCTAGGACAAAACACTAAAGATATACCTGCGAGTTGATAGCAGAGGTGAACCTTTCCCTTCACCACTGGTACCCAAGTTGCCAGGTATATCCGCAGTCAAACTACTTACAAATATATCTCTACTATCACTCTTACTTGATTCCACGATTTCACTGATTCACTATCTTGACCGTCAACTTCACTAAACGTTTTCCTTGAAATATTAATAGTGGTTGGTGGTATTAATCCATTTCAAGCCAAGGGTATAAAAAACTGAATAATGAGGAGTGGAGGATGAACGTTTTACAGAATTCCAGCCGAAATAATGCATAATTTGCTCACCAATCGAGAGCAAAAATACTCGATATTCTATGAATTTCACTTTTTAATGAGATTTGAGAGGCCTCAGTTTTCCAAATCGAAATGATTTAACCAGTTCATTGTATTTGGTAAAATGTAGAGGTGTGTAAGACACGGTCACTTGGCGGATTCGAATCCCAAACGGTCACTAATTACAGAGACTAGGTCTTTTGAATCCGTTTACCCGTTCATTACGTTCACACACAAGACAAACAACCAATAATTGGTCAGAAATCACAAAAACGAGCGAGTCGGTAAACCGAACGAGTTGGAGTTGGTTACAATGAGTAGGTGAGGAGGCGATTTGAATGAATCAAATGAGCTAAAAGACAAAAACAAATGAAAGATTGATTCGAATCGTATGAATCAGTCTTTGAGTGTTTTTGGTCTTTCAGTTTGGTCTTTTTAGTCCACAGTTAATTCGAACGTAATTCTTCAATTGGATGATGAAAGGTTTTGCTTAGAAAACCACTTCCATCTAATTCTTTCTGTTGATAGTTCCATGGCATTTTCAAACATTCATGATCTATGTACAAACATGGATGCATAAAAATTCATTATACATCCATATTGCGGGCAATTAATTTGTTTTGTTGGCCTTCTGCCGTTGTTCTCGGAATTTTTCCGGAAAACTCGATTGATGAACGGATGACCTTGTTCATTTTGACAACCCGTTCAGTTCAGACAAGGTCGTTTTGAAGATAAGGTCTTTTCAATACGTTCACTCCTGACCGACACACCTCTAGTAAAATGTAAAAGTCTATTTATGGACCGGAATCTGTTTCAACTCATGGCCCAGAATGCTCACTCGTCCAGAATCGAATTTGAGCCACCATACTCATGCCTTCGGCCAAAAGGCCTCCTCTTCAAAAAATGTCCAAAATCGAATTGAGCTCCCTAACATCAAAGCAAACTTTTTCTGAAAAGTTTAGGAACAGCATGAACGAGATAAAATTCTCCTGCATAGATTTTCCACTATTTTTAATACTTACAAAATCATAAATATGACGATGCAAAAACGCATCAGTGGCCGGAAATGGGTTAAATATTAATTGAGGTTGGCTTGTTGGTTCAACCACTTCATTATATATCATTTTCTATAAATCTATCAGTTTTGAGAAAATGTATTTTGTATTGACGAATAATCTTGAAATAGTTATCTATTATATCTGTTACATTTCTATTTCCTCCATCTCGTTGTTTCAGGAAGCACAATATACCGATTGAGAGCTTTCGATGTGGATGGAGACAACCTCACTTTCGGTAAACGTGACTCCGATGGGTCCGACATCATCAAGATTGTCAACATCAATCAGAATGAAGCCAACGTCATCCTGTCAAAAGAGTTGGACAGAGAGGTTAGTTTATGGGCACAATTCTCTGTATTTCTGCAGTGCTTGGTGCCGACTGCCACATTGTGGTGGTGTTTATTGGTAGCAGATTTTGGTCTACTGAGTCTATCTTCATGATTTAAAAAAATGTACAAAATTCCATTTTTTAACGAGTTCTCGTATATGATGAAGAACCTGAAGACCCAAATTGGGCTCAAAATCATCATTGAAAAGGAGAAAGTTATCCGTTGGAGACAAATTTATTGTCCAAACCGTCATTCTTATAAGTTTTGTGAGCGGTCTTTCAATTTTTGGTGCATATTTAATCTATTATCTTGTTACAAGGAAAGGGATGAGTACATGGTGGTGCTGACATTAACGGACGGGCGATTGGGGGAAGGAAATTTCATAACCCAGTCGCTCCTCATTCTCGTCGAAGACGTGAACGACAACGAGCCCGTTTTCAAACCCTACAGAAGCACCATCACCGTTCCTGAGGACTCCGGACCTGGCATCCTCACCACCCTGGAGGCCACAGATGCTGATGAAGGCCCTTATGGACAGGTAAGTAATCTATGAATCTGCAACCACTGCAGGGTTGTCATAATAAGGGAATAACATCAGGAGGACTAGAAAAAGAGCCAGATTCCCGAGAGAGTACCACTTTGGATATCACTGGTAGATTCTCAATTTCCTAATTTGTTTACTTCATAATATCACCACAACAGATTTTGCAAGCGTTGCAAGGCCTGCTCTGTGTTTTTCTCTGACACCTCCACGTTATCAAACTGATACTTTGAGGATTAATGTAAATTTTGGCGAGCTGTGAAAATTTTCATATTTTGCACCGTAGATGTTGTTATGTTGCACTCCTAGGTAGTTATCAACAGATGCTGAGCGTTGGATTTCAGTTCGTCAACTATTCACTAGATCGTTGTTAATACACGAATTATGTATTACGTTTTTAACGAGTTTTCTATTTTTTATTCATTCCAGGTTAAGTATACGTTGGCTGAGCAGGACAATGAGGACAACATATTCACAGTAACTACAGCTAACGGAAAAGGACTTATCAAACTTGTAGGACAGCTAGATTACGAGAAGAAATTCCTGTACCATCTCAAAGTTCTGGCTACTGATCGCTCTAACGGACAAAGGGTGAGATGCAATAATAATTTCTGAATTCACAACCATTTTCAACTTTTCTATACCTTCGTCGTCTACGATGTGTAATGGAAGTGACTGTGAGCGTGCCAATTGGCATTATATGGAACAAAACGTGTAGAAATTAAAAACACGGTTAGTACTCGAATTGAAGTTTCACTTCTTGGTTCACAGGTAAACACAGCAACAGCTGGTCTAGTAATAAAAGTGGACGATGTTGAAGACATGCCGCCAGAATTCGTCGTGGTCTCTCCTGTTGCGAGGTTGTCGGAAGATGTTCGAGTTGGCACGTCGGTTCTTCAGGGTAAGCATACAAATGATGAATTATTTGCATTTTATTAGTAGATGTATCACATTTACTTATCTGAACAACAGTTATCTGTAGGTATCCTAAAATCTTGCATGATAAATGAATTATTCGTTCAAATTACATTATTGATTTCTTTAATCTTCTTTTCACCATTGTACGTGTACATCATTGCAAGCTTTCAGATTGCTTTGGGTCCTTCCTCAGGCATTTTCTCTTTCCCAACTCATTGGATGCCTGAGAGTTGGATTGCACGTTTTATTTTTTGAACAGGAGTTTTGAGGAGAAATCTTTCAGAATAGTCCTGTTTTTTGTACTCCGAAAATCTACTGACTTTTGTGGCTGTGGGTTGAATTCGTGGCTATTAGCTTAGCCCTCCAACGCGACGGTGGACCTCGAGGACATGAATGCTACGGTCGGGTTGGATTCAACCCAGCATACGTTTTTAGAGGAAATTTTTTAAAAATTGTAATATATAAACAGCTTTATCTGCTCAACGATGAGTAAACTATTCCTGAAGGTATTATCAACAATTCACATAATTTTATTACAGTAAAATCTTATCAAAATGACTTCTTTTCATTATGGAACATAAATATATGGCAATTACTCGTGAGATTGGCGGTAGTCCCAAACATAACCCAACGATTTTAATATTTCAATCTTCCCCTCCTCATTCTCTAATGAATTTGGCATTTGATAATTCTTGGACTAGGGAGTTATAACTAGAAGGAGCAAAGTGGTATAAACCTGGTATAAACAGACATTCCAAGTGACTGATGTGATGAGAGGTGGGAGGGGGGGGGTGTAAAAATGTATCAACAACCTTTGGAATCACATTTTGATGTCAATAATGTGATAAACAGTTTCATAGTTCCATTGACGAAGGAAGAGAAAAAGTATAACTTTTGGTTTATTATTTTCAATAATGAACCTTTGGAATCGACCAAGAAAAAATAATTTCAACACCCCCTCAAAATTTGATGGTTTACGTTTCAAGGTACGTAGAATCCAAAAATCGAATAAAAATTTGGCCGTACGCCGTACGCGGCACTTTTGCCACTTAGCATTGACCGATTTTGATGAAATTTGGTATGTAGGCACCATTTGGGGTCTAGTTGTGCCCCGAAGCTTTTGGTTGATGTAGGTCACTTCTAAGGGTTCCAAAATCAATTTTGACATTTTGAAAACGCTCTAACTCAAAAAATTTTGATATAAAGGTATTGTTTTCCTTCAATTTAAGATTCTATAGAATTTTTAGAATTTTTTGACACCACGCGGAGCTCTGTAGGACAAACCGTTCGCTCCCTACGAAAATTTAGGGGTTTACATTGAAATATATATATATATATATATATATATATATAAATCAAAACACGAGTGTGAATCGCAAAAGAGGCCTAATCTCCGTTCAAATTAGAGCTGACCGAAATGCGATCGATGGTTGGTGATTTTGATTTTTTTATTCCCCCCCCCCCCCCCCTTCTCTTCATATTGGACGGTTGGTGATTTTGTAGACGAGTGATCTATATAGAAAAGTAGTAAACCATTGTGTAATAATTTGCAGCGTTTTTTGGGTTGTGACCAACCCAGCCTCTAACTTGCCGTGCAATAACTTCCCTCAGAAATACAGATGACTTACCAGAACGAAGTGGCCGCTTCCACGCACTCCACAGTATAGGTATATGTATACAGGGTGTAACGGTTAAGGTCGTACAACCGGCCAGGGTTCGATTCTACAACTAATTTGTGACTTTTTTTGTCTCTTGACTTTTTTTTCTTAACCCCTTTAAAATCGGACTTTTTCCACTTTTAAGATTTTTTTCGTATTTTCGACCTTACGCCATTAAAACAGCCATAACTCCCTTGTTTTTCAGTCAAAATTCAAATGTAATTATACCGTTGGAAAGAGCGTTAAATTCTCCATCTCCCTAGTGTTAAATAAAACTTTTTAAAGAAGACTAAGATTTTGAAAAATGAGCCCGAATAGTAAAATCTCGAAAATCTCGGAAATTCTTCGTTTTTTCAAACGTTTGTAACACTAACTGAAACTGCCGGTTAAGTTCTCACTGTAACCTCAAAAGTTGACCCAAAATCTCAGCTTTCCAACGGTATGGTCATAAAATTGTTTACAGTGGACTAATGGTGTAAAATCCTCGTTCCCGTGCCCAAAACCGTTGATCTTCCAGTAAAAATCGACGTTTCGCAAAAATCGACATTTTTACCCTAAAATGAGTTAGGCAGCCATCTTTTCGTACTTTGTCTCACTGAGTCAAATGATGACACAAGACTTATCGAAAAAGCAGTCACTGATATCTTGTTCAATTCACTTTTCGAAAACTGTCTTAATTTCTGTGAATTTGTATGCCAGTTTTTTTATTACTAGATCGGCCAAGTTAAACGTTACCACCGTTG
Organism: Apolygus lucorum; assembly: GCA_009739505.2. NCBI lineage: Eukaryota > Metazoa > Arthropoda > Insecta > Hemiptera > Miridae > Apolygus > Apolygus lucorum. Next base: position 58,939,593 of record CM019177.2, read on the forward strand.
ACAATAAGGTCGAAGGTATGTTTTTAATGTCCATCCTCCTCCCCACATCGCAAGTAATCAAACCACCCTGTTCATAATAACACTAGGTTCCGAACATCAGATTAGTTATCTTAACAGTGATCAGTTCGTGACCTGCCTACACATCTATGTACTTGTATCATGGCAACTTTTTCCAATCAAGAGTATGCCGATATGCTGCTGGTTTATGGTTTCACAAATCAATAACGCCAATGAAGCTGTACGGGAATACCAGCGAGGCGCGTAGCCTCGAAAAACGTGTTTTCAAGGGTACGTAACCGGCTGACTGTGCTGTTCATGTTTTGTGTTCTGTGCGCGTCACTAACAAAGGGGATTTATGTCATTTCGCTCACCGGATTTCAATTGTAAGTACTGGATCCTTCCTTCAATAATAGTTGTGTCTTCCATCTACTTGAAAGGCTTATCCAATTCATTCATAAAATGAGATTGGTTTATGTTTGTTATTGATATCTTCCAGTTTTATGAACTGCTATTTTGTTTTAGAGAGATTATTATGAACAGGGTGGTTTGATTACTTGCAATATGGGGAGGAGGATGGACATTAAAAACATACCTTTGACCTTATTGTCAACCGTAGTAACGTTTAACTTGGCCGATCTAGTAATATAAAAACTGGCATACAAATTCACAGAAATTAAGACAATTTTCGAAAAGTGAATTGAACAAGATATCAGTGACTGCTTTTTCGATAAGTCTTGTGTCATCATTTGACTCAGTGAGACAAAGTACGAAAAGATGGCTGCCTAACTCATGTTAGGGTAAAAATGTCGATTTTCGCGAAACGTCGATTTTTACTGGAAGATCAACGGTTTTGGGCACGGGAACGAGGATTTTACACCATTAGTCCACTGTAAACAATTTTATGACCATACCGTTGGAAAACTGAGATTTTGGGTCAACTTTTGAGGTTACAGTGAGAACTTAACCGGCAGTTTCAGTTAGTGTTACAAACATTTGAAAAATCGAAGAATTTCCGAGATTTTCGAGATTTTACTATTCGGGCTCATTTTTCAAAATCTTAGTCTTCTTTAAAAAGTTTTATTTAACACTAGAGAGATGAAGAATGCAACGCTCTTTCCAACGGTATAATTACATTTGAATTTTGACTGAAAAACATGGGAGTTATGCCTGTTTTAATGGCGTAAGGTCGAAAATACGAATAAAATCTTAAAAGTGGAAAAAGTCCGATTTTAAGGGGGTTAAGAAAAAAAAGTCAAGAGACAAAAAAAGTCACAAATTAGTTGTAGAATCGAACCCTGGCCGGTGGTACGACCTTAACCGTTACACCCTGTATACTCCTGCTCAAAATTAGTGCACCACCATCTATTTCTTCGTTTGCCCCCTTATTTTTTCCTTTATCAAGTTTTTATCTATTTGCACACATTGTTTGCAAACTCAGAAAAAAAATGTAACCAAAAAAGGCACAAATTCGAGAAAAAAATATGTTTTTAATGAATTATAGAAAAATGTACTTCTTGTGGTAAAATTATAAAAATTGAAAAAAAGGTATGAATTATGCCAGTTTAGCTTTTCAATACTTGGTATTACCTCCTCTAGCTAGGATGAGGGCTTGCAGCTATCGACCGATGCCTCTAATCAAGTTTTGGATACCTTCCTGGGGATATTGTCCCCTTTCCTCTTTCGCTGCTGTTTCCAGCTGCTGAAGATTGTCTGATGGTGGATCTCTGGCTCAAACATGCTCCCAAACATGCTCTATGGGATTCATGTTTAGGCTCCTTGGTGGCCATTCCAGGATAGAAAATTTATAAGGGAAGAAGGAAAGAGATAAACGAAAAAATGGATGGTGGTGCGATAATTTTGAGCAGGAGTGTACTTACTGGTAGGGTACCTGGCCCTCATGGCCGCCAGAATGAGAGTGGGGGGGGGGGGGGGGATTAGGATGCTTCTAATCAGCCCTTGGTTTGAATCTAACCCGCAACGTAGCGTTAGAGGGTAAAAATAGGTTCTGTTGCTGACGGCAGTTATTACGGGATCGAAAAGCATCAGTCCTTCTGTAGGCCAATTGTCGATCAAAAACGAGCTTTTGACTCAGTCAGTAGAAAGAGCTGGCAATCCAAACTTTTCTGGTGCAAGACTCCACAATATTTTGATAATTATAGTACATTGTAGAAAATGTGTGAAGTGAATCTTTGCTCTCGCTGCTGAAAAATCGTTGTTTCGACCCGCAAGAGTGGGTGGTTACCAAAATAACAGTCCTGCAGGTAGATATAAATTATTGGAATGTGATTGTAATTCGCTGATTGTCGACACAGTTTGTAGTACCTTCATAAGTGATAGTAGCTGGACGTATACCTGCACGTATCTTCATTCGCATAATAACCATTACGGCACGAAGAGAACTTACCAACTCATAATAGGACTCATACTTTGCGTAAATGCAGAATCATTTGTAACTTTTGCATTTGTATTTCACAGTGAAAGCAGTGGATGGTGACCGGGGCATCAACAACCCCATTAAGTATTCAATAGTCAGCGGCAGCGATGGAGTTTTCGATATAGAGCCCACCACCGGAAAAGTGTTTACGCTGAAGAAAATCGACCGAGAAGCCATAATTAACGTGAACAGTGGAGCTTATATTCTGGAGATAGAGGTGAACTACATCCCACCTACTAAGATAATTGCGAGTGTTTTCAACTAATACATTGTGATTGACATTCGAGGAGTTTATAATCGAATGTTGTGCAAAATGAGTGCCCATAAAAACCTATGGTTACTAAGCAACAGTAGGATGTCATATAAAGAAATATCTGAATAAAATAGTTTTATGTAATGACCTGAAACAGAATCTCATTTCATAATAATTATTATAATGTATTGTAATTCCTGTAAGGTTACCTGCCTGAAATTACATTTCATACGTGTAAAATGATGATTTTCAGGCAAAAGAAGACTCGTCTAAAGTGTACCCCACACCGACTGCAAGAACTGAAGTCACTGTAATAATTACTGACGTAAACGACGAGGCCCCAACGTTCAGGAGCAACAAGTACATGTGCAGAGTGAACGAAAACGCTCAAGCCAACACTCCTGTCACCTTCCTTCCCCCAGCAGAGCCTCAAGTTTACGATTATGACCAGGTCCTTCCCACTCACATTTCTTCATGTTCAGTTCAATTACACGTGCCAAATCCCACAAAATATGTGTAAAGTAAATAAGATAATATATTGTGGAAATAAACCAAACCCATTAGGTGGATACAATGACTGATGTAATTTCATCAGAAGATCCTATGGGCGGTATTCAGTCATGACTCGAGTAGGACTAGAGTAACTCTCCATCGAGTAATTTCTCTCAGGACATGAATAGTTACTCATATATCGCCTAACACATTGAACTAATTTTAATTTTTTTTTTTTTTTTTTGGTATTTGTTTCAGGGCACAAATGGTACTTTTGAAATGTTTCTAGAAGGTGACGAAGGTCTATTCGAAGTTACCCCTCATCAAGGCATCAATGACGCTTCTTTTCTCATCCGAGTCAAGGACTCTACTAGGCTAGACTACGAAAAAATGACTGGTGAGTAATATTTCAGTAGGATATTGTTTCAAGATCAATACCTAAACACTTAAAAAATGCAAATTATTACACAACGGATCATTATTTTCTGTAAAGATCATTCCTAGGTGGCGGGAGGGAGGTTGAGGGACCCTCGGTCGACCCTACGCAGGTCACGTTTTCCTAATCTCGATTAGTTTCACGATCAAATCTCATTATTTAACCATGGTTCATTGTTCAGAGCTCTTTTGATGGTCTCATTTGTTTCTAATACAATTAACCGATCTTAACTAATGAAAAAGTCAGTAACTATTTGTTCACTAATTAATTAATTATTCTCACAGGAAGCGAACGGTTGGTCCCACAGAGCTCTGGGTGGTATCAGGAAATTCTTTAAAATCGTCGCTATTTTAAATTGATGAAAATATCTTTCTTGTACATTGAAAATTCACAAGCTAGGGCGTTTTGAAAATGTTTTCTTTCACTTTTCACCCCCTAAGAATGAACTGACAATAAACAATTTATTTATTTTTTTTTTATTTGGCCTCACATATTAACGTATTTAGCCATTGAATTTATGGGAGTACAAACATAAGCTCACTGCTTCACTTTAAGAATTAGCATAATGAATGGAAAAAAAAAACGAAAATACATAGGTAGGTAATATTTCACTTCACTATTTTTATAGTTCAATATTTGTTGCTCTGATGAAATTGACTATATATTTGTAGCAGTTTTGGTCATGTAGTAGGAGTGCTCTGCTGGTGGGTAGAGGTATATTTTCCTTCAGAAGATTGTTCATTAAATCTCTCCGGTTGATGTTGAACTTGCTGCATTTGAGAATAATGTGGTTAGCATTCGCTTCCTCTTCTGTCTCACAGTCACAGTTTCCGTTATCAACGAGATTTATTTTTTTCAAGTGGCTTGGTAGTCTGTGGTGGTCAAATCGTAACCGACTTATAATTTTTATGAAGCTGCGGTCCAGATCTCCTTGGAAGAACCATGGTAATCGCGGTATTTCCGGCTGTATGCTCGCATAGAACCTACCCTTCCCATCTGCGGAATTTCCATTCCTCATTCCTCATACGGTCATAGCGGAATTCTTCACCACGACGAAGTAGACAAAAAAGCAAAAGAAGCAGCGATAACAGGCATGCAGGCCAAAAACTGCAGCCTAGAAGACCTGCTAAATAAGTCAAAAAAAGAAATGTATGAAAGATGGGAAAAGGAATATAGACTTATGGAACAATAAACAAAACCTTCGGTGCACAACTAGACCCCAAACGGAGCTGATATCCTCAATTTCATCAAAATTGATTGAAAACATTTTCATTTAATTTTTTGATTTCTACACAGCTACTTACCTTGAAAAATAAACCATCATATTTTGATGGGAGGGGGTAAACTAAAAGGGGGTACTGTTTTTTCTCGCTTGATTCCATAGGTTCTTCATTGAAAATAATAAACAAAATTAGATACATTAGTGCTATTAGGTGCATTAGTGCTAGTTACACATATCATTAATGTATTAATATTTGTCATATTTTTTCAGTGATAAATTTTACATTAGTGGCCCGGGAGACTGTTACCTTCAGACCTAAGTCGTCCGCTGTTCCTGTCACCGTGTACGTTTTGGATATGAATGACAACTTTCCGGAATTCAGTAAACCGTTGTACGAGGTAAGGACTTGTCTTTGTAGGAATTCCTTTGCTTCAAACAAGCCGGCGTTGGACTTACTGTTCGCAGATAGAAAGAATGTGGCTGGCCAATTTTTCAAAGGGTATACCTGCTAACATAGACGACTACCTGTTCCAAAATCTTAGGTAGCCTGATGAGTCAGGCTGGAGAAAGGGCTGAGCCTCCATATCTCAGACCTTCGTAATTTGGGTATTAAGCAACTCGAGTCATAATGAGTTAAAGAGCCCCTCCACTCTGCCAATTGTTAGGAAAGAATTCCATCTCGATTGCGAGTTCACTTGCCCTTCAGGTTTACTCTTTATTCGCCTTCAAAATTTGAAAGAAGCACCATCCTTTACTGGGAATAATTTTTTTTTTTAGGAAAATGGGAAATTTGGGGCCCTTTCTAACGGTGCCCTTATTTTTACATGTTTACGGTAAATTAAGGCAGTTCTGGTAATTTTAGTGACATGTTCAAAAACACGAAAAAAAATTGAAATTGAAAAAACTTGAAAACTTGGAAAAACAAGGTGTTAAAACAAAGATGCTGCGATATATTTTCTTACTTAAATTAGATGTACGATCGATCCTTGAATTTTGGTCAACACTCTGTATAGAATTGGGAACCACTGCCTTAAAGTACGCGAATGGTCTGTGAAAATCAATCCTTCTACTTCATCATTGGTCGGTAGTCAACAACCCTCGGTCTCATTTTCCCTGGCTTGAGTGGCAGGTAGAAGAATGAGGATGTTTTTGGGACTGTAATACACAAGGACACCTCACCAAACCATCTGCATTCTTTCCATCTGCAAACAGTTCCACTCCTTCTAGACCCGCGTGTCGTGAGGGTTTTTGCATCAGCTGAGCAATTAATTTGTCGCCAACTTCCTATTTTTTAGGTTGATATTTTTTTTAAACGATTTTGGTGATATCTAGGAATTAAACAAAGAACTATTATACATTTCTCTTCTTCTGTTTTTTCTTTTTTTTTCATAATTCGCCGTTTTGCTGCCAGACTGCTGTTGATCGTAGTTACATTAATCTACCTTCACAAATACTAGGAATTTGAGACGTTTCTTGCAATTATAATTTATATTTATTTTCCAGGCGTCCATCCCAGAAAATTCGGGTCCAGGAACCACTGTCGCCATTGTGTACGCCCGAGATATGGACTCCGGGAAATTTGGTTCAGAAGGCATTCGGTACACGAGTCTTGGAGGCAGCATCGCCGATTTGTGAGTCATTACCTTTAATTGTAAGCTCAATGGGGAATTTGCCTCACAATTTTTTAATTTTTTTTTTCGGGTTCACTGATATGGAAGAAAACTATAGTGTGCTGCTCGAAAAAGCATCCAAAAAATTTAGAGATTTTAAGGAAGATGGAAATTTTAAATGTACCGGGAGTCTGTGACGTCACGAGTTTCCCCTTACGACAGGCAGTGCTACCTCTGATAGCACACATGATACCATTAGCTTACGTGATCAAACAAAAGAGTGCTCCGTGAACTGGCAGAAAGAACACAGACGAAGCAATTAAAATTAAAATTTCTCACTCTTTATTCGCGGGGGAACCCCAGGGAGTGACGTAATCAGTTTCCTTCGATCTTTGCTATGTTTTTTGACAGAGGCTTCACTTATTTAGTCATTTCCTTCTACAGTATTTTTTCCCCTTGGGTATGCCTGGTGTTGAACGTCATTCTAGGGCTCTATTATAGGATTAGATTCCAGAATCTAAAATTGAGGCAAATTCCCCATTCTATCAATTATTTGTATTTTTCAATACGTTAAATTTGGTCCGACATTTCGTGTATTTCAGATTATCTTTGGATTCTATATCTGGCGCAATCACAATTAAATCTGAGGTACCCATATTCGACAGGGAGCAGATTTCCAAACATTACCTTACAGTAGAGGCCAGAGATGACTTGGGAATGGGAAACAGGTAGGCACCTCTTCTGCTCATAGGAAAAGTTACAAACCTTTCAGTTCTATTCTGACGTGAATTGCTAATACTTCGAGGTAATATCGGTCATTTTTCCACAGGAATACCGTTCAACTTGTGATAAACGTCGAGGACGTGAACGACAACGCTCCATTGTTCTTGCAGAGCACCTACGAAGCCAGACTCCTAGAGAATGAATCAAACTTCGATTCGCCTCTGTTCATAGAAGCGAGAGATGCTGATCTTAATGGTACAAAGAACAGTGAAGTGAGATACACGTTGATTGGATATTCTCAATTCAAAAGGAATTTCACGTTGGATCCAGTGACAGGAGAGCTGAAGCCGAGAAAACCTATAGATTTTGAAGCTCTTGTACAACAAGACACCAAATCTCTCCTCGGGTCATTTCCGGTATCTCTTCAGGTGAGTACTCTATAAAATTCTTATTTGTATATTCTTATATTCCTATTGAATATTGGTATGCTCCTTTCCTCCCATAAACGAACTTTCAGCTTAATTAATGTCAACGTATCAAGTCGAAGTACTGAAGTCAGTGATTCTTAACGTTGTATGAGATATTTTAAAACTTTCAGATAAAACATAAACTACAAAATTTTTAAATTTTTGAACGCCACTGCATCTTTTTAAACAATTACTTTTAAAATAAGTAATTTGCATCATCATTATCACTACAATTTTTATTATGTACGAGACGGCATATAATTTACTTGCATTTTTAGGTAAAAGCTGAAGACGGAGGGAAGCCAAGCCTGTCTTCCATAACTACCGTCACAGTCTACGTTCAAGATATCAATGATAATCCTCCGATTTTTGAAGTCGCTAATTTCTCAACGACGATACCTGAAGACACGCCAGGTGGAACATCATTATTCAAGGTAATGCGATCATAAATCATTATGGGTACCTAGTTATACCGGTGATAAGATTTCAAAACGCTAAGAGGTGCTTGTGCGGATCAAATGCAACGATATCATAGTAGTTCTTGATATTTTCCGATTCTCAAGTGTAAGATAGAAATAGCCAAATTTTTTTTTGTATGGCATGATTTTTTGCCTACAACTACCAAACCTCCTCAACTAATGGTCCTACGAATTCGAAAAAATCCTTAAAAAGCTCATTCAATTTTCTTAAGTAAACATAACTATCCGAGATTCCCATTCAATTCTTGTACGCACGAAAACAATTATAAACTTTATAAATTTCAAAATTTTCGAAAATTCGTCTTGGAGCAAAACAAATTATTCCATTCCTAACTATACGGATTTCCCTAAAACTTCCTTTCTGGTTTTCAATGATCAACCTTTGGAATCGACCAAGAAAAAAAATTATAACCTCTCAAGGTATGTAGAATCCGGAAACCAAATAAAAATTTTGCCGTCCGTCCACCGTGCGCGGCACTTTCCTATGTTCCCATGGACCGATTTTGATCAAATTTGGTATACAGGGTGTCTCATATGTTATCCACCAAACTTCGGGAGTAGTTTCTACAACTAATTTGCAACAAAAAGTGTCTCCTAGCAATTTTCTTTTAACCCCCTTAAAATCCGAATTTTTTGACTTTTAAGATTTTTTTCGATTTTTCGGATTCCTCCTGTCCAACCGTCAATTTAGTTGAAAAAAATGAACGTTTTTTCGCATTGACACACCATTTTCTCCCTCTAATTCCACAGTGAAACTAAAAATCGGGTGACCGTTGAAAAGCTGATGAAATGGAGAAGTTTTAAGCTTTTGAGCCTCTCTGGCAAATACCTTTTTCCATGAGGAAAAATCATCAAAATTTTTGAAAAAAAAAACAGAAATTGACAAATTTTAAAGTTTGAGGTAAAAAACTACTCTAGCGTTCAGTTTTCTCAATTTGTCAACGGCGCGTCTATTGAGAAATTTCAAGCTCTTTCCAACGGCATCCTTATTTTTAATTTTTGATTGCAATTTAAGGGAGTTATGACAGTTTTAAAGGTGTAAGGTCGAAAACACGAAAAAAATCTTAAAAGTCAAAAAAGTCGGGTTTTAAGGGGATTAAAAAAAATTGCTAAAAGACATTTTTTGTTGCAAATTAGTTGTAAAATCGACTCCTTCAAAGTTTGGTGGATAACATATGGGACACCCTGTATAGGCCCCAGTTGTTGGGTTCCAGTTGTGCTTAGAAGTTACTAAGCGTTGAAATTTAGAAAACGCCCTAGCTCAAAAAACTTTCGATATAACGGTATTGTCTTTTCATCAATTTTAGATAGTATTGCATTTCAGAGTTTTTGGAGACAGCGCGGAGCTCTGTAGGACCAACCGTTCGCTCCCTTAAGGGTTGGGCTTAAAAATAATTCAGAAACACAGAAATAAATCGCAAAACAGGACTAATCTCCGTTGAAATTTTAGCTGACAAAATTCGTCCTTTTTAATAAGCTATCCAACGGTAATTTTTTTAAAAAATGCAATCGAATTAAGGGGAGAATTTTAGTTTGAACACAGAAAATCGTGAATTTTTCGAACAAAATCATCGTTCAGGCAAGTGGTTCTGGTCAGCTACTGCGCAGCCCCCGCCCCCTCCTTTTGTGCCTCATGCCTGAACGATAGATTTAATTTGTTTTCCAACCCAGTGAGAACGCGCTATTTTTGACTGGCTTCGGAGTTTTTGTTATTCTTCCTTTTTGACGGGGCGGGGGATCTGCTGACCTCCATGTTTGTCCGAATAGGCGGTGGCTCGACTCGTGTCTTGAGAGGGAGTTGTTTTGATGACCCAATCTTTTAATGAATTAATGTTTCTCTGAGAAATGCTAAGGAGACTATTCGTGTCCGGTATGACTGCGCCACATTGTTGAATCATCAAAAATTAACTTCCCTCGACCGGGGATCGATCTCCTATCGTCCGACTAAACTATACACACTTCTCACTATACACACTATATACACACTATGTTCACTATATACACTTCTGAGTCGGAGCTCGTTACCACTGAGCTAAGGAAGCGAATGGACAGAAATGCGAAGAGTTCGCTGATCACAACACTATCAGTAGTTTCCTTAATGAATCTAAATTAGTAGTTATACTCGTCAGTAATTTCCCTACTAAAAATAGTGAATCATATTTATTATTTTTTAGCTCATAGCACATGATGCGGATGGTTCATCTCCAAACAACGCAATAGCATATCGAATTGTAGAGGGAGCAGGTGATAAGTTTGTTATGGATTCGACGACGGGAGTTATCAGCACGGCTGTCGGTTCCAGTTTAGACCCAGACCTCACTCAACCGAGGACCATGAGGTAAGTAGTAGGTTCTCGCACACGTAGTTACTGCTAAGTTACCACTTGGTTGTTACTTCCAGCTACAGCCGGCATGTCTAGGAATAGGTAGGTGTAGCAGCTGTTAGGAATGAGGGTGCTCCATTGAGCTGTCACGTGTTAATAAGTATAATAGTATGTTCCGTTTCAAGTACGTGTGGAAAATATAACAAATGAAGAGATCTCAAAAGGTTGTGACAGAAAACTGTGTTCTGATCTGGTATAATTTGTGCAAGGCTGAAACTATTAGTAGAGTTAAAACCAGCAATTTACGAGGGTTGTTCCAAAAGTAAATTCCGACATGCTAGGAAAAATTGGAAAAAAAATTACCAAAAAGTATATATTTGTATTCAGCATTATCTAAACTATTTTTCTACATAATCGCCCATTTTTTTCAAGCATTTGCGACAACAGTATTCCAGTTATTTCAGTCCGATGGTGTACCAATTGTCATCCAAATTGCGTATCTACCTGTGAACCGCATCCTCAACTTCTAAATCCGTCCTGGATTTCATCCCTCCCAGGTGGGTTTTGAGAGTCGGGAATAGGTGGAAATTGCTTGGTGCGATTTGGGGAATACGGAGGATGGGGAAAACATCCCAATCAAATTTTTTGAGTGCTCCCAAGAAAGCCAAGGTCGAGCATTCCGCTGGGAAGGTGATGGCTACAGGGTTTTGGGACTGTAAGGGTGTTCTGCTGGTTGATTACCTCGACAGGGATTCAACCATAAATGCAGAGAGGCATTGCAGTGTCTTCACAGAATTTTGAAAGGCAGTGAAAAACAAGAAGCGACGAATGTTGAGCAAAAAAATCCTGCGGTTGGATGGAAAAGTTAAGGATGCGGTTCACAGCTGGCTACACAATGAGGAATTTCACCATGTCGGAATTTCCTATTTTTGACCCCAAAATCGGATTCAGCACCTCTAAAAACCCCATAAGGCAAACTTTCAGCCCGAACTTCCTAATTTACGAATAAACAAAACAGTTTAGAAAATACGAATGTTTAAAAAAAACCGGCAAAATGACGTCATGCTGGAATAGTTCATTTATGGCCGCTTGAAGCGCTGAGATCGAGAAATCCATAGTCCCCAGATGCAAAATTTCATGAAACAGTAAAGTTCAAAATCGAAAAACTGAAGAAAAAAATAGAAAAAGCGAGATGGGGAAAATTAGGTTTCCTCTGTTTTTGTTTGATAACTTTTCTCTTAGAAAACATGATTTCGTCGTCCCAATGGGCAACACTGGGAGGAGACAGCGATCCGAATAGCCCAATCAGCGAGGGTTCCTGCTGGACGTCTGTTTTCCCGGTTAGTTTTGAAATTAAAAATTTTGACTGTCTTCCAATAATAGAAGGAGACTTATTTTCCGAAATCAGCCCGATTTACATCTATCCCACACCATTAACTATTCAGGAAAAATGCAAACAGAAATCGGTGAAATTCCTCATTTGGATGAAAATTGGTAGTAAGTAGTAAAGTAAAGTAAGCAACCATTTCGGGTTGGATTTTCGTCTGACTGCCATTCCTGGCGTCACGGACGTCATCAGCTGTCTTCCAAAGGGAAGATCAGAATTCGTTCTGATGATTTCGCTCATGGCTTCCCATTGGCCTCACCGCCATGGGTTGGGACGAGGGGGGCGGCGAGTCCGAAAAATCGCCGGGCACCCGAGATTTGAACTCACGATCTCCCGCAAGGATCGGTTCGTGTCTCGGACCCAGACCCCTCGGCGAACGACCTCAGCTATCCGCACCACCCGGATGAAAATTGGTACACCATCGGACTGAAATAACTGGAATACCGTTAACGCAAATTCTTGGAAAAAATGGGCGATTATTATATAGAAAAACACAGAGAGACGTTGCTGAATACAAATACTTTTCTTTTTTCAAAATTTTCCTAGTATGTCGGAACTAACTTTGGGAACAACCCTCGTATACACTAGCCATACACAGACAGGCAAAATATTGTAAGAAAGCTGTTGCCTAACTATAATAGAAGCAAGAGACTACGCAAATGTTCTTTGGGACATTTAAAAAGTTTGGACCCACAGCACCAGTGCCGTCCTTAGAAAATGTGAGGCCTGGAGCAAAACATTTTTGCGAGGCCTTTTTTAACTATGGATACCGGGGGAGGGGGGGGGGGTCCGGAAAATATTTGTCAAGCTATACTTGCAAAGTCGTAATTGTAAGCTTTTTGATAAACAAAACGTTCATCTCTTACACTCTAAAAGGGGGAGGGGTGGTGCAAAACACCCATTTCAGGTTGGTATGTTTCGAGCAATTTCGTTTCAGGTTTCAGGTAAAAAAAAAAAAAAAACAAGAGGAATCTCAGAAAAACAAGCTAGAAAAATCAAAACAAAGTTTATTCTTTAAGTAATGCTTAAACAGTGCTTGTTAATGTTCGCGTCTATCGGCGCGACTATAGAGAGTTTTTGCTTCACACGGTGGCGAGCTCCCGTGAACGTGAAGCTACGGAAAACTGGAGTTGATGCTAACCTCCCCACTCCTTTTTACCACGGGACCGTGACTGTCACCATGGAAACGGGACGCTCCGTGGATTCTGTTATCATAACCTGACACCACCACCATTTTGTCTGTGACAAGTTCGCCACCATTTTCGTTCTTGTTGAAGTGGAAGCCAAAGAATGGAACCAACTACAAAAACCTAGTTTTGAGTGATCAAGCATCAAGGTTATTTCAAGTTTGTAAATCAGGTGATAATTGTATTGGAATTTCATTCTTTTCCTCTCAAATTTAAATTAATTCTGCGTCATTTCCTACTTCGAGAGCATGCAATATCTGTAGTAGAACGCCTAAAATTAAAATTATATGTGTTTGATTTCTTTATGAGATTTTGGAAAACGTTGTTACCAAATTTGAGTGATGAACCAACTCACTTGGTTCCATTCTGAGGAATTCTAAACGACTATTCACATTCAACATTCAGTTGTTTGCAATCCTAAATTCGTCATTCTTCTAGAAGAAAGCGATACCTTACTCATGACCTCACCCTCACAAATCCTCAAAAATTTATTTTTATAGGTTTTTATATAATCCTGTCTCCATTTTTTCCCCGACCAAACAGTATTCTGAGTATTATTGGTAGGTGAAGAGGTAAACAGGGTGTTTCACGAAAAGGTTACACCCTCTTCATTTCCCCAGAGTTCAGCATAAAAAATTGGGACCAACGCTATTCTCCATGATTTTTTGTGAGGAATTCAGGACAAATACTTTCGCGCAAATACTTGCGGGTAATTGCGCGCAATTGACACCAACTTCATTTATTCAAATGGACCCCCTCCTTTTTAATCACAAATTCGAATTCAACTTCAAATTTCATGATAAATTCATACCCGAACCAAATTTTGTTATTGCGCGAAACCTGACTTTTTGAACGCTCTAAGTTGCTTAACTCCACAATTGCACAAAAATTAGGTTTTGGAGGACCCTAACTGTGGCACATCTTTTTTCATAATTTTTTTACTCTGAATCACAGGGTGTCATCCGTTTTTAAATTTGACTGGTATTTTTCTATTTTTTCTATTTTGCGCATATTATGCGCAAACTGCATATTATGCAGTTTGATGCATAGTTATTAATTTTACTATCAAATTGCAATTACAATTAAATTGTTGGCAAACTTCTTATAAACTCATGAACACAATAATTGTGTTAATTCTTAGTCACATGCTATTTATAAAATGCCAATTTTTAAAAAAATAGCATATGACTGAGAATGATGATATTTTAGGCCTATCTGTTGTTATAAGTTTTTCTCTCAGTCCCAAAATTTTCAGAGTTCATGTATGGTATTACACCTAATTAATAAATACTTATATTTTAAAATATACTAATAAATGACAATAAACTCGGGAAAATTATTATATTAAATATATAATATTAAATTCCCCTTATATTAAATATAATATATTTTTTTAAATTGCACATACGTAAGAATGAGTTTTAAATGTGTTATTGCTTGTACACATTTTTAGATCAGTTTTCTTTCACTATTAATCAAGTGAAATATCAAATGAAATTATGATCAAGTACCAACATCATTCGTGATTATATTCGGACCTCAAAATTCAACGTGTGTTAGGCAATGTTTTTCATATTAAAATTACTTTTCGCATGGGGGGACTATACATATATTTTTGTACAGAGTTAAATAAACCTCTATTGAAGTTGCACTGCAGTGCTCTGTAATAACCTGAAGTAGTTTCAATGTGAGGTAGGTACTCATTTTTGAAGTATATTTTGGCAAGAATTGAAGAAGAAAGTAAAAGAAATCTTGCGATTCGCAAAACCAAAGCAATGTAATAACTGTTATCAGAGTCTAACCTACCTAAAGGTTGCATCTTGCGTTGGCAGGAACCCGACCGCGGGAGGCGACCGTGTGAAGAGCGCTTCAAACGGGCGGGCTTCACGAACGCGCGGCCCCGCGACAACTTCGGGAACCTTCGTACCTTTTCGGTCATCATCGGACCACGTTTTTTCCACGGACGGTGCCTCCCACGGTGCGCCCGTGTGAAGCAAAAACTCTCTTATGACTCACCGGCGCGAGCGCGAGGCTAGGGTTCGGTCATTTTGCCGCCGCGCCGCTATCAAACGATGTTTTGCATTGCTTTCTTTAAGTCACTAATATCTTGTTCGTTTTTGTTTTATCTATCCAATAATTGAAAATATTGCGCGTATAATCAGACTTTATATTTTAAGCATGTATATCTTCACTCTGCACACTATTTCAATTCAACCAAAACTTTTACTGATTGTGTGTTAGCGAGAGTAAGGCCTCGCAGCGCGAGGCCTTCCTCAGCGCGAGGCCTGGAGCGGCCGCTCCACTCGCTCCACCCTAAGGACGGCACTGCACAGCACTATCAACATTTCTACGCTGGAGGAAATAAGACAAAAACGCCTTAAAATTCTTCCAAATTCCAAATCATGCTACTTTGGCCCTAAAGGTAGAATCTAAATATGATGTTATTTTAACCCTAAAGTACACCAAATAGTGCTCGAATCATCGATTATTGAACTAAAGAAATGAAATGGTGCTAATCTTCCCTAAACACTTCGTGTTAAATGTGTAATCCTAGATACTATCCTAATACTGTCTTCTACCCAGGTAGGAAGACCTGAGATGACAGATCCCAAGAACTAGGTACCTTCGTCGTTCGCCACATTGAGAACGGATAGGTGGAACTTTCCTACCAACAGTTCTAATTCTGAAAACCTAAACATGTAATTTTATTGCTTGTATTTCACCAGGTATCATTTAAAAGTCATTGCTCTGGACGGAGGAATCGGGAAGCAACAATTGAGTGCCACAGCAACTGCTACGGTTATGGTGAGGGACGTGAACAACAAACCACCTGTTCTAGAAGATCCAGGCACTGTCCGCATTCGAGAAAACACACCAGTATGTTTCAAACAAATTATCAACATAAGTTTTAAATCACATAAAATTTGACGAGTCGAAGACTAGAAGAAATTCTTACTCTTGATGTGTTCGCGTATTTTTGGAGGAGGGACCTCCTTCCCCACAACGTCGAAGAATGAAATTACCATGATGAAAGCTACTTCTTTTTAAATGTTTTTTTAAATTACGCTGGAAAACTAAATAGTAGGTAAATAGTTTCAATCCTGGGTTCAGCTGTGGCCGAGCGAGTTCCAGCATGTCACTGGAGACGAGACTCGGACCAATTGCGGGGCCGTGAGTTCGAGGCTCGCCTTGGGAGCATATTTTCGGGTAAGCCGGCCGCAGTTCCCCCTCGTCCCGACCCATAGCGGTGAGGCCAATGGGAGGTGCTGGAATACGAACCAGGAGAACAATCTTCTTCAAGTCAGTGCAAATCCTAGCCTATGCTGATGACATAGACATAATAGCCCGCACAGAAGGTGATATGAAAAGAGCGTTTGCCTCATTGGTCAAGAGTGTGGGCGATATGGGGCTGTGCATCAACGAGGAAATGACAAGTACCTCATCACGACGACGACGCTCACAAACACCGTCTGTTGATCGGGTTCCCATGTCACTATCAGAGACTTTTGCTTCGAAGTCGTAGACAGCTTTGTATACTTATGATCCCTCTTATTGGCTGATGGGGACCCCACTCTCGAAATCAAGACTAGGGTGGCAGCTGCAAACCGCTGCTATTGGGGCCTGTTAAAACACCTCCGCTCAAAGCTCCTCACTCCCCAAGTAAAATGTTTGCTGTATAGGACCCTGACTATTTCTTTTCAAGTGTTTTTATTTTATTTTTATTACGCTGGAAAACTAAATAGTAAATAATTTCTACAATAGGATAGCAAAATAGTTGATAATGTTATCTACGATGATGTGAAATCTACACCTCAGGTGTCTGAATTTTTTTCTCTTTCTCGAAGGTGGGGCACGTTGTGACAAGATTATTTGCACACGATCCTGACACCAATGCGAAACTTAGGTTTACGATAGACCACTCGGGAACTGAAGGAAGAAATGAAGAGGGGAGAATAGTGAGGAACACCGAAGTAAATTTGGAAGCCAGCTTGGAGCTCGACCCCAAGGATGGAACCCTACGAGTCACCAGGCTCCTCGACAGGGAGGAAGTGGAAACCATCAAGCTCATCGTGATGGTTGAAGATCTGGAAGCGCAGAAAGGAAAACAAATTGACTCTGGTGAGTTCCTAATGTAAAATACCTGCCTAATTTTTATTTATTCTTAAATTTGATAATTAACAGTTTCATTCATATTTCTTATCAACATGATGTAACCTGCATTTCAATTGAAGTTGTTAAGTATATTTAGACTAATTTTATTAAGAATCTTATTTTATATCTCACCTTGTAGTTACAAACGACAACTACTTACCATTTTCAAATTGATGTTAGAAGAACAGGCAAAAACGTGTGTTTCAACAAGTATTTCTGATTTCAGCTGTTCTCAACATCATCATTGAAGATGAAAACGACAATAATCCTGAGTTTCGGAAACCGTTCTACAAAAGATCTGTGACTGAGAATAGTCAGAATGGTGTCACTATAGCGAATGTGGTGGCTGACGATAAGGATAAGAATCGCACCATCACTTATTCTCTCCAAGGTAAGTTGAGGATAGAAACATGGTAACTACTTAATAGCTCTATAACATCAACTACACTAAAGTTTTAACTTTCAAAAGTAACTTAGTGATCAATTTTAACTGGGTGTTACTAACATGAGACTTGAACTCGTGTCTTTTCTCGCATATAACCTTCCTAGGAACTTAACCACCGTCTTTCCAGAAACCACATCGAAACAGGTGAACGGGCAAACAGACTCACAATCGAATATCAACACAAGTGGCCCAATTTTTAAACTTGTTACTGACCAATATTCACCGGTTGTTAGCGATATGAGAGCCCATTCATTTTCTCTTCATTACCTACGCTATACCAACACAGGTGTCTCAAAATTACATATCTGAGTTATTAGAGAGTTCCTAAAGATGATTTTGGCATAATGGCAAAGCTAACGGCGTCTGTAGATCACCTTTTGCGCATGCGCAGAAAATTACGGCGATCAAATTATGTCCGAGCAAATAACGGCGAACGTTCTGGCCACTAACTTACGGCCATCTTGCTAACGTCCATGTGACTAACGGGCTGCCGTTAGAGCAGAGTGAACCTGACATGCCGGTAACAGTTTTGACATGCCTGACATGCCAGCAAACAATGATATCTCTTATGGCCTGTATAATATAAATTCTGGTTTGTTGTTGGATGGCACATCTTTCAAGCTGTTCCGTCTATAAACGCCCAGCAGTCGTTGAGAGGGGCACCCTTCCTGGTTACTGCCTGTCAACAAAAGCTCAGATTGCACTGAACGTTTCATGACATGGGTCATGTGGGGTATCGTTTCCCAGGGTAATTTAATTTTTCGGTAGGTTTACATTTTCGGCTTTAAGGTTGTGCTAGAAAAACTTACCTCAGCGTATTCAGCCAGCTTTTCCTGGTCCAACCACGGTATCCTGCCCAGATCGGAAATCAGGTATCCCTTCGTTGTTTTTATGAAGATTGTCATCCAAATCGCTATGGCCGATAGTTCTGAATATTTATTCCGGAAGATCTGCTCTAGATCAACAAGCCAGTTTGGATAGGCCGAATGACGTAGAAGAGTACACAGGGCAGTGATGCCTGGCACTCTGTATCCTTGTGCCCTTACGATATCGGGAATACCCAGGCGCTCCCGCAGCAGGCATATGTCCGATTTCTCAAAACGGAATTGCAGACAAGCATCCACATCTGAAATTTTGTCCAGCGAGAAACGCCCGTACTCCGAGAGCCGCCGTCTTCGTGGAACGTTTTCGACGTACTTCTCCAGCATGGTGATCATATCTTCAGCGGAAAGTAGACCCGCAACCTACAAATTCATAAAATGATCCATCTCGATCAAACACCATGACAAGATGTACTTGAAATAGGGAACAACGAACTTGAAAAACGAAGGCAGTCAACAGTAGAGAACTGAGGATCTAATGGCGAAGCCAGAAATTCCTGTCACTTTAACTTTCGTGTCACTCTTGTCATTGTCGTAAAATTGTTCAACATTGCCGTTATTTTTGCTAATGTTCATCTAGGGTTAGCATCCGATTTGACTCGCCCTAGACAGATTCATAACAGCGATGCCAGTAACGTTCGCCGTTAAGCAAGATGCAGTTTAGGAACTCTCCATTGAAAATTAACTAATGGCTGGTGAGATGACAGCTGATGTTCTGATTTTCGCAATCGTGTTTCTGATCAATATTGATCGGTGGTTAGTAACACGAGAGCTGATCTTTCTTACTCTAATAGCACAATGTAGAACAACAGTGGATGGATTCGAACAAGGAACCGGAAATAAAATTGCTTTGAAGATACCCATTTATATCCTAAGTTGTTTAGAGCCGTACTGCAAGTTTTTTCATGGAACATGCTTTAGTTAGCATTGGACTAACCACCCAAAAACGTTACGCAGGAGGGCGACGGGCGTGTGCCACACAGGAGTTATTCCCCACCCGTTCACCCCATCTCTACTCCACCGAAAAGCGCGGCTGAAGCATGTTCCATGTTTCTTGAATTTTAACCAAAGTACCTAAGCAGTAAGGCGAGGCCCGAGTTTTTCTCATATTTCCATCTTTTTCTTAACCGCAGGCGTAAGGAGTGTCACTGAACTCATACACTTGGACTCAGCTACGGGAGAACTCTTGGTCGCCAGCCGAATAGATCGAGAACAAGTGCCATGGATCAACGTAACTGTGAAAGCTACTGACTCCGGAATACCATCTCGATCTTCTTTCGTTGATGTATTCATTCAAGTGTTGGACGAGAACGATAACAACCCTTATTTCTTATCCGACATAAGCAATATCAGTATTTTGGAAAACACGACGATAGGTAATTTCTTTCTAAGATAAATTCTATAATTTATTATTCTTTCTATTAATTGGCTGCCAGAAGTTTCTGGAGACCCCATCCTATTTCTAGGATAATAAGTATCAGCTCAGCAACAACAGCTGCTGCTGGGACTAAGCTGTTGCTACTGATCTGGTACGCTCTGTCTCAGCAGCAGCTGTCTCCTGGCTTTATTTAATTTATGTTCTGATTTCATTCTACCAACCCAACTACCATGTTTTAAATTCAATTTGTTTTAATGAATTTTTAGCACTGCCATAATCTGGAAAACTGTTTTAGATTAGATATCTTAAATGAGGTGGATAGATGACTTATATGTATCCATTTTATCATGACTACTTATTTTTAACCATTTTCTGTGATCTCAGGAACTGAAATTGCTAGAATTGAAGCGGCTGACGCAGATTCTGGCGATTATGGTAAAATCACGTACTTATTGGACAGAAGATCGTCTCAGGTGAGAGAAACTACTCGTATGTATTTCAAATTATTAAGTACCTATTTTTTATATAATCATGCAATTAACAAATATTATTTTCCTTAAATTTACAGGGAAAATTTCAAATTAATTCAGAAACAGGAGTTTTAAATGTTACGGATCAATTGAATAGAGAAGAAACCAGTTCATACATGTTGATCGTTCAAGCTTGGGACAACTACCAGTTTGGCTATGCTAGCGGGGAAAGTAGAAACGCCTTCAAGCAAATCTCGTGAGTTCTTCGTAAGAACACAATTGCATATCCAAATAACGTTTTGTATCATATTGGGTATTTTACGTCAATTAAATTATTACAGGATCATAATATTGGATGTAAACGACGAAGCACCGCAATTCACTCATCTGCCAGAGAGCTGTGTTGCCATAACTGAGTTCCACGAGCCACGTGACACGATAATCCTGCTGAAGGCGACAGACGCTGATGACCCTCACACTCCCAATGGCCAACTGGTTTTTTCTATTTTGGCTGGCAACGACAACAGTGAGCTATTCGCTGATTTTGGGTCTGTGCGGAGAGGCAGTCCTGAACAGTTTGGAGCAGCCCGGAGGAGTTCGGAGGGGTCCATTCGCCTCTATCCCCTCCCCTTTTCAGCTCCAGTTTGGTTCTGAACTGGTTCCAGACTGCGTCTCCGAACAGGCCCTTTGTTGAATGAGATGAGAGATAAATTATTATCAACTATCACCAAGAAACAATAATGTTGCTTATTTGATTTTTTTTTTTAGAACTGTTTGAGTTGGATCCAGTTGATCCTTGGTCTTCGAAAGTATTGAGTGTTGGGTCTTTGAAGGGTCGCTATGGAAACTACTCTCTCACCATTCAGGCGATGGATCAAGGTATTTATATACCCGTGTAGTTGCAGTACAAGTCTTGAGGTTTATAAAAGTGGGACAAAAGCGAGGTTCACAAAGATCAGAATGATAGCATTTTGGAATCTGATTGGGCTTCACCAGACTACGCTATCATGAAAGCCAACGTTACCAACATCAGTCGATAGACAATATTATTTGTTGATATTTTCTTTCAGAACCTCTAATTGACAGTACAGAATTATGATATATTCCAGTCAAAGGCTACTTTTGTGGACTTTAAGGAAACCTGATGAGTGTAAAGGCTATTTTTCATAGGTCAACTTACTTGTGTACGTGTAATTATGCTCCCATTTCTATTACTGCAGAAGAGCATACCATGTGAATCAAACTGAAATGGTTTAAAATTCTGAATAGATAATTTGTGGAGAAAGCTAGCTTGTAAGGCTGGTAAGCGTTGGCCGAAAAAGCCTGAACTCACAGGTTTGGGGGTCTCAGTCAGTGAATAAACAGGGTTTCCGATTTTCTCTGGCAATTATTGTTCGATTTTGATGATTCCAGCGGCAATCTTTTAGTTTTTCAATTCCCTAGGTAGTTGCACTATTGAATTTTGAAAACCCTTGAAAATTTCAAAGTTAGGTACGACTTATTACTTTTGGAATTTGTAATGTCATACATCTATGTTCGTTAGTTCTCCAATAAAGTGAGGTGTAGGAAAACCCAGAGTGGTATGAGTCATCACCAACACGGATGAGGTGAGGAAGGGAAAGAACACGTCATCTGACGTCACCTCTTTTCCACTCTCCCCTCACCATTATAGCTAGAGTATATAAGCCGCACTCAGGGGTCTTCCTACATCCATTCGTACCTAGTCAACCGGGCTCATCATTTCATCTCGCCTTCACCTTACCTACGGCCCAGTTCCGCAGAGGGAACGGTTTGCCCCATAAAGGTGCCAAACCTCTATCTCTCCTTAGGGACCTCTTCAGAACAACTAGGCTTCATTAGGTAAATGCTCCGCTTCCCGCTGGTTGGTCTGGGTCCAGACGCCGAGGTTTGCGGATAGATAATTCAAGCACTTATCTGGACTGGACAGTCGGCCGCAAGGCGCTGCGGATCTAGTGCCAAGGCTGTAGGCCTAGGGATCAATCTCTCCATTGAGTAGGGTTCAGGCTAGTTCACAAATCAGCGGGTCGAGAGGACCATCGCCCTCACTCGAATAAACTCAAACACAACAGAATTAAACATATGCATGAGTGTAGTGTAGAAATTATAAAAATAAGAAGAATGAATCAAGAAACATGAAAATTGGATGGCAATGTTGCTCCTTTTGATGGTGGGGAGGGGGAGGCTACCGAGCGCCGGTTTGTAAGAGATTACGCTAACCCACAACGAGGAAGGAACGGCGACCGACTGAGAGCCCTTAAGATGACCACCGAGCAGTGTTAAGATGTTGTAATTATTTCGTTTGAAAATGATATTCATCCACAAATTCATTATTCTAATATTCAAGCCTCGATTAGATTATTCACAAATTTTTCTTACAAGTCTGATTTATTCTTGTACAGGTCAACCCCCCAAATCAGCAATAGCGAATTTGGATATCTGCATTACTGATTTCAACGACAACGCGCCCGTCTTCATCAGCCCACCACAGAACACAACTATCAGAGTTGCAGAGGTAGGTGGTAGATTGAAGTCGGATGTAGATTTCGTTTAGTAACCCTTTGGTTCCTTTGAGAATCCTTCAGCACTTTAGGAGGTACCGAATTTAAAATACCTAAAGATTGATGATCGGTTTTTAAATTTCTAGAATGCGACAGTTGGGAGTGACATAATAACCGTAGAAGCCATTGATCGTGACATTGGACAGAATGCTCTCGTCAGCTATAAACTAAAACAGGATTTATCAGGCGACTGGAAAACCTTCAGTATCGACCAAAACACGGGACTCCTCACTTTGAAAAATCCACTGGATAGAGAAACTCAGAAGATTTACCAAGTAAGTACATACCTACATATTGATTTACTGATACATTTTGAGTAAAAATACGAGTATATAGGTTGAGTGACTAATTGTAGTCTTCTTCTTCACCTTGCTTGGCGCTACAATCCGATGAGGATCTTGGCCGCCCCAAAAACCTTTTGCCTTTCGTCCTTAATCCTGGCTGTGGACTTCCAATGAATACATCCCAGGGTTTTGGCGTCGCTATCCACATGGTCCATCCACCTGGCCCGTGGTCGACCTCTTTTCCGTTGTCCCCATGGATTCCCAACAAGAATCTTGTACGGAATCCCAGCTTCACCCATTCTTATCACATGACCAGCCCATTTTAAGCGGGAAGCTTTGACAAAGTTAGATAGTGGAACATCACGGTAGATATCATATAACTGTTGTATCTTTTCTTCCATGTTCCACTGTCACAAACGGGTCCGATTGCTCTCCTCAAAATTTTTCTTTCGAACAATTCGAGCAGGGCGGAATCTCTTTTCAGAATAGTCCAGGTCTCGAATCCGTACGTTGGTACGGGCCTGACTAGCGTTTTGTAGAGCGTGATCTTCGTTGCATGAGAGAGCATTTTCGACTGGAACAGCTTCAAGAGTGCAAAGTACGCTCGGTTTGCTGCTAGGAGCCTTGCTTTTATTTCAATGGACATGTCATTAGCTGGTGTGATGGTTGAACCGAGGTATTTGAAGCTGTCCACTCTCTCAATGCTACAACCTCCCAGTGAAACACAGCTAGTGGCTAGACTTACTTGTTACCATGTACTTGGTCTTTTAACTGTTCACTGTGAACCCCATCCTACCCGCTCTCTGCAGTGCGCTGAACGATGTATCTAGAGCTTGTTGAGACCTAGCAATGATATCTAAATCGTCAGTATACACCAGAACCTGCACAGACCTATGGAAAAATGTACCCCTGTTATCCAAATTTGCTTCTTTGATAACTTTATCCAGGGCGACATTAAAGAGGAGACAGGAAAGGGCATCATCCTGCTTTAGACCTCTACGAGTGCGGAATGGCTCGGACAGGCAATTCTTCACTCTAACTACACTTTTAGAACAAGTTAGACTAGCTTATCTCAAGACTCCTCAGGGCCAAGTAAAGCTGCTCCCTATCCACATTGTCGTACGCAGCCCTGTAATCTAGAAACAAATGGTGTGGAGTGATGCCAAACTCATGAGATTTTTCAAGGATAAGTCTCATACAGAATACCTGATCTATTGTTGACCTTCCCGGAAGGAATCCACACTGGTATGGTCCAATTCTGCTAAGAACCAATGGTAGCAGTCGGTCATACAATATGTTAGATAGAACTTTATAGCCATCATTGAGAAGTGATATGCCAGTGATGTATGAGTTATTGCACTCCATCGGGTCTCCTTTTTTGAGAATGCGACAAATTATACTTTTCCTCCATTCACTAGGCATCGTTTCATTTTTCTAAGCAGTTCCAATAATCTCGAAGATCCGTCTCTCCAGCACTTCCCCTCCACAATTCAGGAGCTCACGCTGCACCCCGTCCGTTCCAGGAGCCTTGTTATTTTTCGTATTTTCTTACTTCTTCCAGTGTTGGCTCCTCCACATCTCCAAATCTTGATCCCTCAGGACCTCGAGGCTCATTCATCGCTGTACAATAATTGTCCATGCCTAATTGTAGTAGTGTTCGATAAAATTGGCTTTCCTTCATTATCCTGTTGTTTCATGTTAGATTCGTGTGGAAGCCTACGACCACGGAACCCCGACGCCCTTGTCAACTGACCTAGATCTCACAATTTACGTTCGCAACGTCAACGACTACCAGCCACAGTTCCTAGTTGAAGAATATGCTGTCAATTTTACTGGTGAGTTTTGTTAACTCCCTGCTACACAAATCCAAAGGTGGTAACTTTATGACAAATTAACGTTTTTATTTTCGTATACAGAAAATATGAGACCTGGAGTTGAGAGACGTCAGATCATCGATACAGTTGACCGAGATGACGTGGACTATTTGGACGACCCACCGCCGCCTGTTTGCTACTACATAATAGCGGGAAATGATGATAATAATTTCAATATAGAACCAATCAGTCATCAAATAACTGTAAGTTCTTCTCAATCAAGAATTATTTACCCTTCTTAATTTTTATGGACCCTTCCTTATTTGCCCTTCTTGATTTTGATGGACCCTTCTTTATTTACCCTTCTGCGCCTTCATTTCATATTTTCGTTTTGCAGACTGTCAGGGAGCTGGATAGAGAAGCAAAAGAAGTGCATACACTGATAGTGAAGGCTTCAGAAGATTGCACAAAGGCTCCTCCCAAAATGAATAACGTGTCGTTGGAAGAGAATGGGGCAATAGACGACACTACACTCAAACTAATCATTTGGGTTATTGATATCAACGATAATCCTCCTCATTTCAACAAACGAATATTCACGGGAGGAGTCACCACTGAAGCTGAATTTGGCACTGAAGCACTCCAAGTCAAAGTATGGAACTTCATTAAAAAACCATACCATACATTTTAAACGATAAAGTGTTATTTGATTAATTACAATGGATTTTCATTCAGGCTGAAGATCCAGACGTTGGTATTAATGCTGAGCTGTCGTACTACATCGATGGGGACATCAGAACAACTCTCAGCGAGGAAATGGAAAACGTGCAAGTCCCACCGTTTGTAATTGACCAAGTCACCGGGAGTGTCTATCTGAACTTTGACCCTCAGAAGGGAATGAAAGGATACTTCGACTTCACAGTAAGTGTCAGTCGTGAATGAACTTGTCTTTCATCAAGGTATCAATAACTTTGTCGGCATTAGGGATGTTCTGATCAGCTACCTCTTTGCACTTCTGTCCATTCACTTCCTTAGCTCAATGGTGACGGGCTCCGACTCAGAAGTGTAAATACAGTTTAGTCGGAATGATAGGAAATCGATCCCCAGTCAAGGGAAGTTAATTTTTGATGACTCAACAATGTGGCGCAGTCATACCAGACATGAATGGTCTTCTCTGAGAAGAATAACTAATTAAAATTAGGTCTTCAAAACAACTCCCACAAACCACTGCCTATTAGGACAAACGTTGAGGTCAGCAGATCCCCTGTCCCGTCAATAAGGAACAATAACAAAAACACCAAAGCCAGTCAAAAATAGCGTGTTCTCACTGGGTTGGAAAATGCTGGCCAAGGCTGCCCCTCACCTCCCTAACTAGGTAACGGAGTACCTAACATTTCCTAATGGGAGGGAGATGTTGTGATCAGCTACCTCTTAGCATTTCTGTCCATTCACTTACTTGTCTCAAGTGGTAGGAGCTCCGATTCAGAATGGCGGGTGCGCCCGATTTAAAAAAAAAATCTTAATCGAAAGTAGACCTCATCCTGAGAATTTTGACACCAGCCTTTCTCTTTTTGGATGAGTAGATCTTTTTCTGATTTTTTCAAAGTTTCTAATGTTTATGACGTCACGCGCCCCTCCCGCCAGGGGGGGGGGGATCCCCCAGCCCACTGTGACGTAATAAACATTCGAAACTTTGAAAAATCATAGAAAAATTTCTTCTCACGCTAAAAGGTCGCGGTTGGTGTCAAAATTCTCAGAATGAGGTCTAGTATAGATTAAAAATAACAATAAACATTTTTTCCGACCCATGCACGTACCCCATTGGAACGATCGGAGATCGATCGCTGGTCGAGGGAAGTTAATTTTTGATGATTCAACAGAGACATATTCTCTACATAGGGAGCGAGTGTTACTCTGAAGAGGGCAACCACTTAGACCTGTATGGGAGCGAGTACTCGCGATTAAGGAGAACCGCTGCACTGTGGGAGGGATGAGCTAGTACTTCCTCAAGGAGGAAAATCACTTCACTTCGAGTGGAAAAGTACTCGTAGAAGCGAGAAATGGTACACTATTTCAGAGGGGAGCGAGTAGGTACTTAGGAGGAAAACCTGCTTCAAACCAATGTCAACGTCGAGCAAGGATAGATCTGTCACACACCTTTCAAGTTTTTGCTAAGGACAAGAATAAGATAGTTGGTTTGAATTTAAGTGTGCCAGACAGGAAATTAGCTGTGAATGGAGACTTATCGGGAAACTGGTATTGGGTACTGGAGACTGGTTGGGGAAACTGAGCTTATAAGAATCCTCAAGGCACCTTTCCTAGGTCCAGAGAATTCCCAGGTCATGATAGCTTTAAGAGGGGTATTCATGGTCTGGACCATCGAATCATTCTATTACAAGGTTCCGTGTTCACGAACGAAAAAATCTGCGGCTACAATTAAAATAGGATCATGATTCAGATTTCTTAATAGATATCGATGAGGAGTCTTGTCTCAATCGAAAACCCTTGCTTCTTTCGGCACACAATTTTGAACGCATTTTGGTACTTAGCTCATGGCTGAAACATGTTTCATGCTAGAAAGGAGAAAGTGCTACGCTCGCTTTAATGCCAGCAAGCAACATTTCGTTTTGTTTGTTGATATTATGGTAGTTGCTTCGCAAAACTACCGCTCGGATCGCATTTGTGACGCATCTTGGTTTCAACGCCTTCAGCCTGTGGTAAATCGAATCGTCCCAGCCAGAGCGCATGCTCATTGACTCGACGTCGAATCTCCCAGACCATGAATACCCCTAAGGATTGCAACTTCGAATATTTTCCTCCTGATGATTTCAATTTATATAATTGTATTAATATTTCTTAACACCAATTTTTCACCAAAGTAGATACATTGGTAAACACTGTACAGACTGAAGAGAAACAGGATGATCTGGGAAAATATGTTTATACTCTGGGACAGCTTTAGGATCTGGGAAACACAGTGCTCAATGAAAAACGCCATTTGTATTTCAACAGTCCTCCAAATATTTACTTAGGGAACTAGATTGACAATCCAATATAAAATGTTTTTTTTTTGCAGGTACTTGTCAACGACACTGGAGGTTTAGCGGACTCAGCTCATGTTTTCATTTACTTGCTGAGGGAAGACCAAAGGATCAGATTCGTTCTTAGGCAACACCCACCAGAATTGAGAGGAAAGACTGATCGGTTTAGAGAGTAAGTGGTACCCACGATTATAAACGATGTATGAAATTAAACTGCGTCAATGATGGAGCACTAGGCTCCCGGATAATCCAGAAACGGGATTGACTCTGTAGGAGACCCTCCATAGCCTTGGTGAAGGCGATCTCAATCAATCACTAATTATTGCTTCCGAATCTACCAATGTAGCGGAAGCTTTGTTTTCACTTTTCAAGGTTGAAAATAAATGTCATACGGATTGGAGTGTAGATGGTCCGCTATGGAAATCACGGCCCTCAAATTGACAGTAGCCTCTCCGCATTAGCAAATGTAAAATCCTTTTAACAGTTGTAACTCCTACATTGTTCATCCGAATTTGATGATATTTTGAAGGATTGTCGCCTCCAGACTGATAGTACTCACTGCGCATGTGCAAACGTGAATGGGGTATTTCATTTAATTTTAGAATTTTTTTTTTCAAAAGAGTATGGCTCAGGAATAACGGTAATAGGGTCTGTTTGTTGAGAAAATGTTTTTAAAAAATCAGAGAAGCTAAGGAAAGTTGAAGATTTGAATTGTGTGACGTAGCTAGCCAACTGTCTTTGAAAAAAGTATCCATGCACAGAGAAGAGATGAAACCCTTGGAGGACCTCTTGGATACTACAAAATACTACGTACACACGCGCGTGGCATAAGTGTGTGTGTGTTAAGGGAGGCCCGCCTTTTTTTCAAACGTGTGATCTCTTCAATTAATTTTTCTACCACATGTTATAGTATCATTGGGCTTAAAGTTGGAGTATATAAGTTTTTAAGGGTGCTAAATCCAAATTTGAGGTCAAAAACCTGAATTTCCGACCCACCGAAATACCCCATTCCTCGTAACAGCCATAACTTCTACATTTATCATCCAATTTCGACGAAATGTTCAAGGCTCATGCGGATTGGGGTGGAGATGGTCCCCTAAGAGGGTAGTGCAAGGTACTTAGAGATTGGTGTTTTGAAAGTAAAACTACTATGCATCGGATCTTCTGTAAAACCGGATAACGGATACGAAAAAGGAAGACGTTTTTATCTTGTATAGTCAGTATAATATAAAATAATAAAACAAAGAAACCCATACCAAAACAAAGAAATTGAATTTAAAGTAGCTAGTGCCAATCCCAGTAGGTGTAGGGAGTTTAGATGGGGACCCGACCGGCCCCAGGCCCCACCCACCAAGGCGTCTCCCCTTACAAAAGACACAGATGACGAAAGCGACCGCCACTCAACTCCATCCTCACAGGTTGTCCAAGGGTGGAAACCGCGACAGAATATATTTGGCATGTTTCCAGGCCAAAAGGATCTAAATTCAACTTTCACAGAAACCTGGAGGCCTTATGCTTCCCAGCGAAGTGAAATGAACAGATACTGTTTTATAGTGTTATTTGGCTAAACTAAATTTGAGTGGACTATGATGATTATGATTATAGGTAAGGATTTCACACAACACAAGAAGAATGGAAAATTAAGTTGTAAATGTTGTGTGATGGGCCGCTGGCCTAGATCGATCAAATCCGACCTGAACAGAAGGGTTTATGGGGCTGATATTAGAATTGTCTGTGCAAGGTATAAAAGGTACGATGAGGAAAAACTCGATCCACCGATGGTGTCTGCAGACGGTACTTACCCTGGCCGGGGTGTGAAACGACGAGAAGTTCAGCGAAGAGGCAAAGCAGAGGGGTGCAGAAAAAGGAGCACACAGACAAGGCGTGGGAAGACCTAAAGCTCGCGGTTTCTCCGTGTATCATTTTGCGGATTTACGCGTTTTTGACCACATTTTCAAAATTCTGGGATTAATAAATTATTTGCGGGGTTACAATAGAGGCGGTTTAACGGAGCATAGACGTGGCAGCTACGACTGAGATTGGACTGGTGCTTCAGTGAGTGGGAGGGGTTCAGCAAGGTTCAGCCTGAATGTACATGAGACCATTATTTGGTCTATGGCTTATTATCTATGAGTCAGGGTTCAGCTGTGGCCGAGCGAGCTTTGGCATGTGTCTCTGGAGACAAGACTCGGTTCAGTTGCTGGGGCTGTGAGTTCGGGGCTCGCCTCAGGAGCATATTTTCGTGCGAGTCGGTTGCAGTTCCCCCTCATCCCAACCCAGGGCAGTGAGGCCAATGGGAAGCCATGAGGGAAATCATCAGAACCAATGGGGAATTTCAGTCAATTAAAAAAAAATTTTTTTTCAAAAGAGTTTGGCTCAGGAATAACGGTAATTGGGTCTGTTCGTCGAGAAAATGTTTTTAAAAAATCAGAGAAGCTAAGGAAAGTTGAAGATTTGAATGTTGTGACGTAGCTAGCCAATCGTGACAAAGCTAGCCAAAACTGTCTTTGAAAAAAGTATCCATGCACAGAGAAGATATGAAACCCTTTCCTGATTTGATAAGTCAAACCCACAAACAAAGCGAACAGAAAACAACCGATTACAGAAGGCAGACGTAGGTAATGCTAACGATTGAACCATAAAGCAACTCTATCCGAAATGAGAATTTCTTGGATACTACAAAATACTACTCAGACACACGCACAGCGTAGTGTGTGTGCATTTATGGCGGCCCGCATTTTTTTCAAACGTGCGATCTCTTTAATTAATTTTCTACCACATGTTATAGTATCATTGGGCTAAAAGTTGGAACATATAGGTTTTCAAGGGTGCTGAATCCAACCTGAAATGGTTGTTTACTTTACTTTATCTATGAGTCCAATGTTCTATTTCTAGCCTATTTGGCCAAAACAGATACGTTGGATATATTTCTATGTTACTAACATCAAGTTTCCAAATGTTTCAGGGTGCTGGGTAATGTAACGGGTTCTATAGCTAACGTCGACCTGTTCAGAGTTCACGAATCTCAGGACGGACGGGTTGACAAAACCAAGACTGACCTCTACATGCATTTCGTGGATCCGAAGGATCATTCGGTGCTCGAGGTTCAGCAAGTCCTGAGTAACATTGACCACAGCATTGAACACCTCGATGCTCTGTTCAAGGTGAGCATTATTATGATATCGAAGATCTTGAGGTATCTTAACGTAGTAGTCGAAATGATTCAAGACAACTATGAATTCCAAAAACAGTCGATTCAACTAGCTATTTTTGCAGGAATTCAATGTTTTGGACACTCAAGCTGGGCAGGCCATTTCGCTAGCACGAGTTGTGCAACCAGACGGGGTGCTAATTCTGTGGCTGCTTGGTGCCACGGCGTTTTTGACTGTTCTCCTCGTCGTAGTCATATCGCTTTGTCTGTCTCAGCGGTCGTCTTACCAGAGACAGATAAAAGCTGCCACAGTCACCGCGTTCGGTGAGTGCCAACCTTAAATCCGTAAAATCATATAAGCGTTTCGACTCAGCATAAATATAGGTATCAATTGTGGTTACTTTAACAATCTAACCATGATCTTTTCAAGGTTCAACGGAGTCTGACATGACCAGGGTCCCGAACAGAGTGCCTAACACCAATATGCACAGTGTCGAAGGCTCAAACCCCATCTGGATGCAGGCCTACGAAAACGAATGGTACAAGGATGACGAAATCAGGTGAGGCCACAGTGAAATAGTACTTTGCTCTAACTATTTAGCAGCTTTCATTGCAGAAAACACCCCGAGCAACGGGCATTGAAATTGAATTGTTTTCTTTACAGCCACACCTCTGAAAGGGATTCGCTAGATGAAAACGCCGTTGTGACCAATGGTGGTCAAGATGATTCCAATGGGAACTCTTCGTGTAATAGGTACGACCTTTGTATTCTAAAACCAAAAAGTGCACTTGATTGCAAACTATTATTTCAGAAGATTGACACTGTTTCATTCTCGTTAGCTTGCCAGATGCGTCGCCCAGGTAAGAGGGAAAACTCCCGTTTAATCCTATCCAATTTCTGAGTGAGATGTGCCATTAGGAATAACTTAGTAGGCACTACTGTGCGTAAAAAGTATGTAATACCACACCATCTTGTTTTTATGATTGGGAAAATCACATCAAACATCCGATTTGATGTTCTGATTGGGAAAATCACATCAAATCACAAAACTAACAAGTAATAAAGAGATCAATTGAGAAGAGAGGAGTGAGATGATGCAAGGAAGGTCAAAATTTTTGTTGAGCTATTTTCGATCTTTCGAACCGAGTTACGCTGGCCATGTTGGGCTTCAAACTCATCCCCAAGTCTGTAAACAAGGGAAAACAACCCCATGGCCTGCACAAGTCCAACTCCAATCTGTTAAGCCGTGTCCACACTTGCAACATTCGGCTGCTCCAAACCTTGCAAAACTCCAAAGGAATGAGGAGTAGAGCGCAGTCCGATCGCTCCATTGGCGGTTTTTCATCTTTCATCAAAGAAATGTTCGGAGTGGGGTGAGCTTTGTATGGGCGGAGCGAGGTTCGGAGCACTGCGATGTTCGGGACAGAAGAGTGGAGCAGGTTCGGATCGAAGTTCGGAATGTTGCATTTTGGACCCGGCTTTATAGAGCCCCCTTTACCAGGGAGGGAATTAGTGGGAAGTCTACGTCGTGTCTACACTTGCAACATTTGGCCGCTCCAAACCTTGCTCCGATCCTCTGGCATGTTCAGGGCGCCAAAACATTAAAGGAATGAGGATCGGAGCACAGTCTGATTGCTCCATTGGCGGTTTTTCATCTTGCATCAAAGAAATGTTCGGAGTGGGGTCAGCTTTGTATGGGCGGAGCGAGGTTTGGAGTGCTGCGATGTTCGGGACAGAAAATCAAGAGCAGTTTCAGAGCAGCCGAATGTTGCAAGTGTGGACCCGGCTTAACAGCCCATCCTACCAGTTGCCTAGGGTCTCTATTTCCAGGGGTCTTTGGCGGCCTTTGGGACTAGTCCCAACTTGGGAATATCTGCCCTTCTGCCACTTTTCCTAGTCTGGTCAACTTAGCCTCTCAGACCCACACTGAGAGAAGTAAAGTGAAGAAGACAAGGCTACCGATGAAGTTATTATAGTCTTATCCATGGCTGCAGATAAGATTCTTATGGTGTGGTAGATCAATTAGATACTTGGATTATGTCATGAGCAGAATGGAATAACCAAAAAAAAAAACAGTAATAAAGCTTCAAGAAGAAATCATAAAAATCACTCAATACGGAGTTGTATTCAATTCATTTAATAGTACTTTCAAGCAAAAATGTTGAAAAATTGAATGAATCTCTCATTGTTTTTTGCTTGATTGGAAGGTTGGATTAATCTGTAGGGTGAAATTGATTACACATATTGATGAAATTGGTGAAATTGATTACACACATTGATTGACACATGAAATTGATTACAGTAACAAGAATTAGCTCATCTTTTGTTTTCAGTCAATCCAACATGTTGAAGAATGAGGCACCAGTGTCGATGACTGTCAAGGAGCAAAACGATCTTAATCGCAATGGTAACACCTACCACCGGAACCTCTACCACCACATGGACAAACTCGGGAACCCTCTGATATCGAAAAAGCTCGAAACGACGGAGCTGTGACAAAAGCCCTTTTTCGTCAAAGTGAGAAGTCTGAACTCGGCTTGACGAAACTCGAAACCTCCCAAATTTTGCCATAGCGGCCACTTAAACATTATATTAGAGAGTTTTTGAGCAGCGATAATGTGTCTGTGGAACCTTTTCACAGAGTGCAGTACCCATGGAATCTGTGATCTTGATGAGACGTTGACAATTGGTGACGATCCACCTGCCAATTTTGGCAGAGTGTTTAGAACCCATGAATGGTGGTTGGTGTGTGACTAACTTTTCTATTTATAACAGTACATTTTTCATTTGTCATCTGTCACCAAGCAAACAAAACAAAAACAAAGAGTGGCTCTAGTGCTTTGAGTCAATGACCTTGGACCAACCTGTTTACTAGCTAACTTACTCACTGGAGAGGGGGGTAGCTACTTGATTGCGCGCTATATAGGTCTGCCACAGAAACTTTGGGTCCTTGTGGCGCCCCCTAGGTGGACTATAACTTGTCTCCAGTACTCTGTGACTATAACGATCGAGTCAACCAGTGGCGGCTCCAAAACTCAGGGGGTGCTATTAGAAGAGGCTATCGAGAAGGGACAGAATATTTTTTAAATATATAAATGCTTTTATTTGGAGAGCGAACGATGTTTCGCTACATGGTGCGATCCTGGGGCTGTTGTTGGTGTCGTTTTTTTTCCCTTGAGGGAATTTCCGTATGTAGGATGAGAGAAAGGAGAATTTTGATCGTCGAGGTAGGTGGTCAAGGTTTTTTTTTTTTTTTTTTAGTCATGGAGTAGTGGCAGGGAGGCTCCATCTTCTAGCCCGAGACCTGGTGAACTGGAGACCTGGTTTAGTCCCCTCACTTTCATTCTTGAACCCCGCATTCTCAAGTTCACTGCCCTTATAAGAGCGAAATGGACTCTCGTTCAGACCCATCCTATCACTTGTGGGCTTGGCCCACTTTTCAGATATGGTTGACGCCAACCTGTGAAGGAATTGGTCAAATTCCCTGTGAAGCACTCCCTCACAAGAGCTAACTAGAGGTGAGAATGAGCCTCGATGGTCTTCTGCCGGTCCACCGTACTTCCGATGCTTCTCTCTGGCAGCAGTGTCGGCGATTGAGCTCCAGTCTTCAGACAGGTAAGAGGGGGCGTCAGCATTTATTATGCGGTTGTCAAAAAACGCAACCCTCTCTCTGTCCCAGATAAATCTTGTTAACTTTTTCATCTTAAAATTGCGAACGATACTAAATACGTACAATAGACACAAAAAATGTTCTCTAGTGGTAAACAGAAATTCTGAAATACTTAAACATCCAAGGTCTAAACCCAAGAAATGCATCCATCTTATTGCAATAGCTGAAATGTAGCAAAATAATTTGTTCGTTACTTCACACCCACAAAGCCAATCTACCTTCTTATAATATTCAATGTTAAACTTATGTACGAATCTGCACAATTTTTAAATTTTAACGTCTGCTGGAGTCCAGGTAGAGACGGCCAGTTTCTCGAATGTCGCACTTTTCCACGACTGACAAATGCGAATAGTTCATCGTACCTACAACACTCCTAAATAATCACAATACTTTGAACAAAACGGTGGATCGAAACACTTCATCCTCCCCAAAAACGGAGCAGAGAAAAGGTGTTGCTCCTAACGGGCGCTGATTGGTCAGGAAAGAGGGAGCTTCCTGCCTCCGTTTTCACGCGTAGATTCAACTAGCACAGAACCTGTGATCGTGTCTTCTGTCACTAGCCAACTTACTCTTCAAACAAAGAGGAACGAATATGGATTTTTTTATTGGCTCCTTGCAATAGCCGCACCTAGAGTCAACCTTCCATGGTGAAACCTTGACACGGAAGTTGGAGCCAAAATTTGATGTTGGTGTAGTGCCACGAAATTTCAATTTCGGAAATGCACGAATTTCAAGCTGCAGTAGGAGGGGAATCAAGTCACTTTTGAGGGGAGAAATTCCCGAAAAATAATCGTACGCGCGGGAATTTGCTTGGTGATAAGAGATAATTAGTTCTATGTTCTCCAGAAGAATGCGCCAAAGGGATGCACAGTTTCTTTGGCAGACCTATAGGTTGACATTTCCTGGCTCATTAAACTAATGTCGCCCAATGGCAGCAAAAACTCTCTAAAATGAATTTTTTACTGCCACAGGTCTCCATTGGTACTCATTGTTCTTTTAGAATTCTACCATATGCATTTTTATTTGCCCCACTGCCATCTCTTGAGAAAATCACCAACCTGATGGTGTTTCTAGGAGTTACCATAGAGATGGTCGTGGTGTCAGCATGCATCCCTTCTTTGATGCCTAAATCGAATATCCAAAGTTCGAACCTTATGTAAATTCTTATACATAATTTTTATCAAGTTGTAAACCTAGATAACGTACTTTTATCTCTCTTTTCTCATCAAACAACTGTAATGGTATTCTGGATTCGAACGAGATGATGGCTCTAACAAAATTAACGTTACCTGGCCATTTTATTGTCCCTCCTTCATTCAGAACACCAATTACACGAGTTCACGTTAAGCTGAAGCTTCTATTTATGTAATGATCCTGCCAATTTTATTTTAGATGTAATATCGTACGACGAATCTCAGATCTTCGTAGTTAATATTTGCGCTGTAGATTATATAAATATGTAGATTTGGCGTAAGATGGAAGCTCTTATGAATACTGTGACTTGATGAAATGTAGATAAAATATCTTGAACTGCCTTGATTAGCTATTACAATTTAGATGGGCAACATAATTTTAGAGTGTGTAGGTAATTCATGATGGCGATTACTGCCTGAATATTTCTTTCTGTATAATCAGATGGTTCTGAACAAGGATTAGGTTGACTAATCAAGCTTATTCCTCCATTCCTGTGACCACAATATTGGTGGAATTTGAATCAGCGTTGTATTTTTTCAAACCAACGAAAAGTTAATAAGTGGTGCGGTTAAGTGCTTTCTTGTAAATTATTGTAAATAATTTGTCGTATTTATGTGTAACTGTAAATGTGGCTGTGTAATTATGGATATTGTACCACTAATACAAATCGCTGAATTTTTCAAACTCGTCTATTTTTTCATTTTACCTCAATTGTATCGTAGTTATTTCTACATATCGGTAAGGTTTATGATAATTTTAGTTATAAGGTTTAGACTTAGTTCATGAGGTGGTAAATAAATGATAATGAATCACATTTCATGGAACTACTCGCCATAAGTACGTGTTCAGATCCTGATCACTACCCCTGAAAGACCAAATATAACTTGAGGTACCTGGAGACACCACAGAGACGGGTGAGAGGGTAGGGAGCGGCTGTAGTGGAAGTTTTGAAGGTAGCTTGGGTCTATAGTCGAAGGAGTTATAGACCACCTGCTAATGACAGGGATACAAGAACTTTCAGTGGCCTCGATACGTACTGAGAAGAGCAGTTTGAAAGAATCAAGATCATATTGACGTAGCTTGGGTCTTCAGTCGAAGGAGTTATAGACCACCTGCCAATGACAGGGACACAATAACTTTTAGTGGTCTCGATAAGTACTGTGAAGACTAGTTTGAAAGAATCAAGATCATATTGACGTAGCTTGGGTCTATAGTCGAAGGAGTTATAGACCACCTGCCAATGACAGGGACACAATAACTTTTAGTGGTCTCGATAAGTACTGTGACGACTAGTTTGAAAGAATCAAGATCATATTGACGTATCTTGGGTCTATAGTCGAAGGAGTTATAGACCACCTGCCAATGACAGGGACACAATAACTTTTAGTGGTCTCGATAAGTACTGTGAAGACTAGTTTGAAAGAATCAAGATCATATTGACGTAGCTTGGGTCTCTAGTCGAAGGAGTTATAGACCACCTGCCAATGACAGGGACACAATAACTTTTAGTGGTCTCGATAAGTACTGTGATGACTAGTTTGAAAGAATCAAGATCATATTGACGTAGCTTGGGTCTATAGTCGAAGGAGTTATAGACCACCTGCCAATGACAGGGACACAATAACTTTTAGTGGTCTCGATAAGTCCTGTGACGACTAGTTTGAAAGAATCAAGATCATATTGACGTAGCTTGGGTCTTCAGTCGAAGGAGTTATAGACCACCTGCCAATGACAGGGACACAATAACTTTTAGTGGTCTCGATAAGTACTGTGACGACTAGTTTGAAAGAATCAAGATCATATTGACGTAGCTTGGGTCTATAGTCGAAGGAGTTGTAGACCACCTGCCAATGACAGGGACAAAATAACTTTTAGCGGCCTCGATACGTACTGACAAGACTAGTTTGAAAGAATCAAGATCATATTGACGTAGATTGGGTCTTCAGTCGAAGGAGTTATAGACCACCTGCCAATGACAGGGACACAATAACTTTTAGTGGTCTCGATAAGCACTGTGACGACTAGTTTGAAAGAATCAAGATCATATTGACGTAGCTTGGGTCTATAGTCGAAGAAGTTGTAGACCACCTGCCAATGACAGGGACAAAATAACTTTTAGCGGCCTCGATACGTACTGACAAGACTAGTTTGAAAGAATCAAGATCATATTGACGTAGATTGGGTCTTCAGTCGAAGGAGTTATAGACCACCTGCCAATGACAGGGACACAATAACTTTTAGTGGTCTCGATAAGCACTGTGACGACTAGTTTGAAAGAATCAAGATCATATTGACGTAGCTTGGGTCTATAGTCGAAGGAGTTATAGACCACCTGCCAATGACAGGGATACAAGAACTTTCAGCGGCCTCGATACGTACTGAGAAGAGCAGTTTGAAAGAATCAAGATCATATTGACGTAGCTTGGGTCTTCAGTCGAAGGAGTTATAGACCACCTGCCAATGACAGGGACACAATAACTTTTAGTGGTCTCGATAAGTCCTGTGACGACTAGTTTGAAAGAATCAAGATCATATTGACGTAGCTTGGGTCTATAGTCGAAGGAGTTGTAGACCACCTGCCAATGACAGGGACAAAATAACTTTTAGCGGCCTCGATAAGTCCTGTGACGACTAGTTTGAAAGAATCAAGATCATATTGACGTAGCTTGGGTCTATAGTCGAAGGAGTTATAGACCACCTGCCAATGACAGGGACACAATAACTTTTAGTGGTCTCGATAAGTCCTGTGACGACTAGTTTGAAAGAATCAAGATCATATTGACGTAGCTTGGGTCTATAGTCGAAGGAGTTATAGACCACCTGCCAATGACAGGGACACAATAACTTTTAGTGGTCTCGATAAGTACTGTGAAGACTAGTTTGAAAGAATCAAGACCATATTGACGTAGCTTGGGTCTATAGTCGAAGGAGTTATAGACCACCTGCCAATGACAGGGATACAAGAACTTTCAGCGGCCTCGATACGTACTGAGAAGAGCAGTTTGAAAGAATCAAGATCATATTGACGTAGCTTGGGTCTTCAGTCGAAGGAGTTATAGACCACCTGCCAATGACAGGGACACAATAACTTTTAGTGGTCTCGATAAGTACTGTGAAGACTAGTTTGAAAGAATCAAGATCATATTGACGTAGCTTGGGTCTATAGTCGAAGGAGTTGTAGACCACCTGCCAATGACAGGGATACAAGAACTTTCAGCGGCCTCGATACGTACTGAGAAGAGCAGTTTGAAAGAATCAAGATCATATTGACGTAGCTTGGGTCTTCAGTCGAAGGAGTTATAGACCACCTGCCAATGACAGGGACACAATAACTTTTAGTGGTCTCGATAAGTACTGTGACGACTAGTTTGAAAGAATCAAGATCATATTGACGTAGCTTGGGTCTATAGTCGAAGGAGTTGTAGACCACCTGCCAATGACAGGGACAAAATAACTTTTAGCGGCCTCGATACGTACTGACAAGACTAGTTTGAAAGAATCAAGATCATATTGACGTAGATTGGGTCTTCAGTCGAAGGAGTTATAGACCACCTGCCAATGACAGGGACACAATAACTTTTAGTGGTCTCGATAAGCACTGTGACGACTAGTTTGAAAGAATCAAGATCATATTGACGTAGCTTGGGTCTATAGTCGAAGAAGTTGTAGACCACCTGCCAATGACAGGGACAAAATAACTTTTAGCGGCCTCGATACGTACTGACAAGACTAGTTTGAAAGAATCAAGATCATATTGACGTAGATTGGGTCTTCAGTCGAAGGAGTTATAGACCACCTGCCAATGACAGGGACACAATAACTTTTAGTGGTCTCGATAAGCACTGTGACGACTAGTTTGAAAGAATCAAGATCATATTGACGTAGCTTGGGTCTATAGTCGAAGGAGTTATAGACCACCTGCCAATGACAGGGATACAAGAACTTTCAGCGGCCTCGATACGTACTGAGAAGAGCAGTTTGAAAGAATCAAGATCATATTGACGTAGCTTGGGTCTTCAGTCGAAGGAGTTATAGACCACCTTCCAATGACAGGGACACAATAACTTTTAGTGGTCTCGATAAGTACTGTGACGACTAGTTTGAAAGAATCAAGATCATATTGACGTAGCTTGGGTCTATAGTCGAAGGAGTTGTAGACCACCTGCCAATGACAGGGACAAAATAACTTTTAGCGGCCTCGATACGTACTGACAAGACTAGTTTGAAAGAATCAAGATCATATTGACGTAGATTGGGTCTTCAGTCGAAGGAGTTATAGACCACCTGCCAATGACAGGGACACAATAACTTTTAGTGGTCTCGATAAGTACTGTGAAGACTAGTTTGAAAGAATCAAGATCATATTGACGTAGCTTGGGTCTATAGTCGAAGGAGTTATAGACCACCTGCCAATGACAGGGACACAATAACTTTTAGTGGTCTCGATAAGTACTGTGAAGACTAGTTTGAAAGAATCAAGATCATATTGACGTAGCTTGGGTCTATAGTCGAAGGAGTTATAGACCACCTGCCAATGACAGGGACACAATAACTTTTAGTGGTCTCGATAAGTACTGTGAAGACTAGTTTGAAAGAATCAAGATCATATTGACGTAGCTTGGGTCTTCAGTCGAAGGAGTTATAGACCACCAGCCAATGACAGGGACACAATAACTTTTAGCGGCCTCGATAAGTACTGTGAAGACTAGTTTCGGTACAATTTGTTATACACTAACAACGAAGTATCCTATAAATAATCCTGAATTAAGTTATTTAAACTTACCAGTAATATTGAGCTTGTTATTTGAATAAAATGGGAAGCAACTGGGATTATGAACAAAACAGAATACATATTCTAATAATTATATTTCTATTATATAATCAATAAATATTGATAAAAGCTATGATTCACTCATAATTCTCCGTCAGTATTATCAATATAACAATCAATTTAAATGTTCTTGGATAAGGCAGTCCATAAGGCAGTTTTAGTTACAAAGCTCCTACATTCGTTTCACTGATGTTATCGTGCCAAATAAACCTCCTCTAGTTGGAACCCTACTATCTAAATCGCTCAACTCGGAGTCTACTCAAATTGAGCGCAAAGTTTCGTTTATATTTTTTTCTATCCAACTATGATAAGAGTACGAATATGGAAATAAGGACGGAATCCGTTACAATGCTCCAGGTAGAATTTATCGTAATCGTTGCTGGGACGCAATGAAAAATAAAATACGCAAAAGTATAAATTTCTAAATTCACCAACCTTACACAGATCCATGACTGAATCCCATTAAAGGATTCAATTGGAAGAGTACTTGACTTCGATATCGACGCTTTGCTCCTTTGATGAATGAGGAAAGTGAATATCTACGTGTTATGACAAAGCGGTATCCGTCGAGGAGGTGTCAACTACCGCTAGGGGCGCTGGTGGTAAAGTACTTTCTCGTACGTCCAATAGAGTGCTCTGATGAATGACTTACCACAGCAAATAATATATCAGTGTGATTGATAACTTTCAAAATTTATTATGTTGTTGAGTTGGAATGATATATCTTCTATTTGATATGAGATAATGTCGAAAAGACCCCTTTGTTATTATAAAAAGGACCTAAAATACCCAGAGTCGTTACGCCCACCAACAAAATTCAAAATGTTGGCACTCGTAAAAAGTTTATGCAATCTCTCCAAGGAAATTTTAATTAGAGCACTCTATTGGACATATGAGAAACTACTTTAGCACCAGCGCCCCTAGCAGGAGTTGGGGGTATCTTCAACGGATACCATCTAGTCATGTTATGTAGTCATGTTTATGTTAAATTTTAATGAAATAAATAAAGTGAAGGAATTTCACTCTTCAAGACTTGGAATAACTTAGAACAGAACGTCCAGGCACTTGTACGAGTACCACTAAAATGATAATGAAACACCAAATTCCAGTATAAGAAGAATGCCAAATCAACGAATACAGTTGTTGTGCCTTGAAATACATAGAAACGTCCGTTGAGGATTCAATCCCTCATGTAGAACAATCCCAAACCACAAAACCGACCAAAAACTAAATAAAAAAAATAAATATTGACAAACCTCACTCAGGCAATTGAGCAACTTTTGGGGATTACATTATTATTACCGATGAAACACCTCAAATATGGTTGCTCATTTGAGTAAACCTCATAGTACCAATAATACATTTAGAATATGAAACGCTACTAGTGCACCTATTTCATGCAATTCACAAACCTTTGCCATTGAGCACTACGAGTGGACATAAATAATAAAAAGTACGCGTCAAGCGTAAGAGAGCTAATTTGATGTACCTGGCGACTACAGCTGCTCAACCATTTCATAAGAGCAACTAGATGGGAGCAGGTATGCCAACGCATCTTCCTACTTTTGCTATCACAATACGCATATCTTGACCGAATTTATTGATCTCTGCAGTCACAGTGATCGAGCGTTGGGTCTAAAGAAACTGTCACCATCAACGAGCATTAGATAAATTGATAACTGAAGAGCTAAGCATTGCTGAGCACAGCTGAGATCTCAGGGACAAGTAATGAACGTTCCCATATTATTCGGATACTCATAGAAGAAGAGTTGTGTGAAGCAAGACAACTGCAAACAAGACACTTCAAGACAAGTAATCAAACTTCTAATTCCTAAACAAAGCAAGTTTTAGGAGCATAATATTCACTAAGCAAGAACTAATGCAAACCTAAGCAAAGCTAATTTCAGATCACATGACAATATGGCTCTACATGGAACAGAATCATACAATATATGATTCTTTCTTTCTGCCAGTTTGGGGTACACTGTACATGTACACTTCCAGAGGTAGCACTGCTGTCGTAAGGTACAGCTCGTCACGTCACTACATGGCTGTCCCCATGTACAGATTGCCATCTTCCCTAAATTCTCTAAATTTTTTGGATGCGTTTTCGAGCAGCACACCATGATTTTCTTCTACACCATGACCCTGTGAGTACATACATATTATGTACTACTAGTACTATATTATGTACATATTATGAGTACACTAGCTGAAAAGCCTGCTAAAAGCAGGCAAAAAAATTGTGGATATGTAAAAAAAAAATTTGATGTAGCGGCCTGGAATTGAACCCGGGACCTCCACGTTCGGGCGACATACGTACGTACGGTTGGCGTTTTATGTATTTAGATATTATGTACTCACAGGGTCACTGATATGGAAGAAAATCATGGTGTGCTGCTCGAAAACGCAACCAAAAAATTTAGAGAATTTAGGGAAGATGGCAATCTGTACATGGGGACAGCCATGTTGTGACGTGACGAGCTGTACCTTACGACAGCAGTGCTACCTCTGGAAGCGTACATTACAGTGTGCCCTGAACTGGCAGAAAGAACCCAGACGTGAAAGTGACCAAAAGAAGCAATTTTAATCAATATTTTTTGCAATACGATTCTACCTATTAGTTTATCAAGCATTATTAGTCTTCAGCTTCTCTTATCTAGTTTCTATATGAGTTAGTTGCAATATCTGAATCACATTATTTGAGTGGATCGTTTTGTGTGGTCAAGGGCGCCTACAACTCTACCTGTTGACATTATCTGACACTAGAATAATTTTGTACTTCCCGTGTTGCCAAAACGCAAAATGTGAAAATGAGCAGCTAGCGCGAGCACTCAAAGATGCTAACTTTCCACGTCATTTTTTTCAGATCTCCTCCGTGACATCGTGAACTCCTGTAGTGACGTTAACGTGACGCTTATATGTTAAGTTGGCAAGGTTACTTTGGCGGGTTTTTACTCCTTGTCTATTTTAAATTTTTTTCTCCTTTTATGTAGGATATATATTTTTTTCTTGTTTCTAGTATCATGATAGAAGTTATGGAAGAATGGATGGAGCTTATGACAGAGTTCCTCCACTGAGGAGGAACTTGAGCAAGTATTCAATGTTTATTTAAGGTATCAGCTAGAGAAAAAGCACCCCATTTCGGAAATTATAAGTTCGGGCGTTTTCATCCATGGTAGAAGAGGAAGTTCTTGACTACGACCAGAATATACCAAAACTGACTTGTGGATTTAACATAACCACTAAAACAATCTAGTACTCCCTAACAGACCAAATTTTCCGAAGGCTTTATAATTCAATAATATTTTTTGATTTCTTATAAATATTATAAGAAATCCCTACTATGTTATAGATATTATTTATCTCTTTTTAAATTTATTATTTATTTTTATTATTACTGATATTATTTAATAGTTATCAATAATCAACTGCAAATATATTGTTGTGGGTTTTGACGGTAATTTACCGATTTTAGGGCCCAGTTTTATAGTTTTTTGTTGAACTGAAATATTATATCGTGCAAATTGGAGAAGAGTTGTCGTGTTTATTTTGTTTTTACCCGGTTGTAACATATATGGACATGAGTAAAATAAATAAAGAAGTATAACAGTACCTACCAACTGATACCTAGTAGAAATCTATTGGAGAAAAATTGGAACACGTAGTAAATGAAACAATAATGAGAATTGAATTAAAATAACTTTAAAATTAATGACGAAGTGGATAGGTACAAACAAATAATATTTTCTGTTCGACCTTAAACTTGCTGTTTTCTACCTTGGGTAGTCCATGGAAGAAGAAAAACAAATCCATCTACGCTGAGGTTATACTCACGTAGGACACCCTCGCGTAGATATGGGTGATTCTCAGAAAAAGCTCAATTTTCAAGGCTCAAACTTTGAGAAAGTGAACCGTCTCCAAAAAATTCAAAAAAATTCATGAAGTTTCCTGGGAACGTTAAGAAGAATTTGTAATGCAAGACAGAGCTCAATTCACAGTTTTTAGTCTCAAATTTCAATTTTGAAAATTTATAGTGCGGCGGTAATGAGAACTTGATTTTTTTTAAGTCGTTGGTATTGAGA
Organism: Apolygus lucorum; assembly: GCA_009739505.2. Lineage (NCBI taxonomy): Eukaryota > Metazoa > Arthropoda > Insecta > Hemiptera > Miridae > Apolygus > Apolygus lucorum. The sequence goes on from CM019177.2 coordinate 58,984,582, forward strand.
ATAACGTATTAGTTTCACAATTCTGTGTGAAAGAAATTCATCAAGTTTCCTGGGAACTTAAAGAAGAATGTGTGACGCAACATAGATCTAAATTCACAGTTTTTAGTCTCAAATTTCCATTTTGAAAATTTTTAGTGCGGCGGTAATGAGAACTAATTTTTTTTAAGTGTGGTAATGAGGAGCGCAGTTGGTATTAAGAATATGGTATTAGTTTCACAATTCTGTTTCTACCTTTCAAGCAATGAGCTTGCCCAGTTGGTTGGATAAGATGATTATATTGAAAAATCTCCATTTTTCTCTTTTCTATAGATTGATAGGGAGGGAATAAATAAACTAAAATCAATGAAAATCAGAATAGTATCAATGTATTCCAAGTAGGTAAAGAACTGAAAAAAAAACTAAAACACTCAGTCAAATGACATTCAAAAAACTCTTATCAGTCTACGACATAATATATATCAATCTTCAACTTTTTAGGTATATTAATTAACTTGACAATTTTGTTAATATTCGTCACATAACTAACTTAATTACATCACAGATTTGTTTCATTAACTGGATAGTAAGAAGGCAAATATTTTTAAAGAAACTCTTGACCATACTGTGCCTTCGATCAGCCTCCCTTTTTTGTTCGCACAACTTTTCAGCTGCGTAAAATGTAGGGCGAGTCATCTCTGAGGGTTACCTAAGGGAACGATAAGAATTTTTTTATTCTAAGGGCTTAGGGCAATATGGAGATAATAATATCAGAATTCGAAAACCTAAAATCGTTTTATTTTTAAAAACTGTCAATAGATACTTGACGTAGAAAATAATATTTATACTTCATCTTTAAAATACTCAACTAACAACATTTTCTCGTTACCACACGCCTATTATCATTACCACCGAACTTTATTAAGTTAGTGGTAATGAGATGGTTTGATGTGTGGTAATGAGAATTCAAAATTTGAGAGCTTGCCATTATCGTTCTGTACATACTATATTCCTCATTCTACGCCGTTTGATTAGGCAATTAGTGGGCTACAGAAAAATGCGATCTAAAAAAATTAGTCACCAACATTGAAAGAGAATCATTGAACTGTGGTAATGATAACAATAAATGTACGCACCTGACACGTGACCTTTAGCAACCACCCCTGCTTACCAACTTACGAGGGAAATGGCGGTGGCGAGTTCCCTAGCGCTCTGCAGTATTGCCACTACGATTCTCGTCGAAAGTTTGCCAAAATGTCCTGTTGGTCGCTATGGGAGGGAAAATCTTGATTCTTGTGCGGTAATGAGACTTTTCACCATTACACTTTTTGAAATAAGTTATTGGCATCACCAAATAGATTTAAAAATCACACCACTCTGTTTTTGATGAGATCTACATGTAGACTTTCAGTTTCATTCGTTTTTTCACGCAATCAATATTTTCCAAGGCCTAGAAGAAGACTTTTGTAGGCAAAAATTAAATCATTACAGGTGGTGGTAATGAGAATTGAGCCTTTCAAGACAAAAGAAAAGGTATTAATTTCGGATAAAAGTAAATTTTTCAAGAGGTTCTAGTAGGCAGAGACAGGAATAAACCCAATGAAAAAATTAGAAAAAAAAAACTAGGACGCACATTTGGAGAAACCCTACCATAACACTATTATTGAGCTTTTTCTGAGAATCACCCATATCCGATTTTTTCAAACGCCTAAAGTTGGCTTTTGGCGTCAAGGAACTTTTTGCGTGTGGGAGTAGTGAAACGAAACGTCAAGTACAAAAATACTCTACTATTTGCCAAAACTTCTTTTACGCTTCGCCATAGCACAGTTTTGCTGGAGGAACCCTGGGATGTGACGTACTCAGCCCCAGTGTTTTTTAGGACGTCCCACAGTAAGACTTGGGCGTCCTTATGCGATCGATCTGGGGTGAAGTTGGACAACACTCAACAGAAAAAAAAATAACCACACAGTAATCCGTTTTAGACCATTCTGAATCCAAATCCGCGGAAAAAACCATAGGTGTATGTCTGTGTGTGTGTGTATGTGTGTGTGTGTGTAACAAAATCTTGTGTACTCTGCACAGGCCTTAGTTCTCAACCGATTTTCCTGGTTCTTTTTTTGCTCGTCGCGGAAAACTATCTAGTTGTGCACTACGTCGCCGGAATTTCGAATTTTGCCTTTTAAGGGGAGGAAAGGGGGGGTTAATGCTCGAAAAACGTGCGTTTTTGGGCATAATCTTGTGTACTCTGCCCAGGCCTTAGTTCTCAAACGATTTTCGTGGTTCTTTTTTCGTTTGACGCGAAATACTATCTAGTTGTGCACTACGGCGCCGGAATTTGGGATTTAGCTTTTTAAGAGGGGGAAAGGGGGGGTTAATTCTTAAAAAACGTGCGTTTGCGTGCATAATCTTGTAAACTCTGCCCAGGCCTCAATTTCCAACCGATTTGCGTGTTTCTTTTTTTGTTTGACTCAAATAACTTCCGAGTTGTATATAATTTCACCCGAGTACCAAAATTCGCAAGGGAGGGGGTGAGTGGGGGGATAATATTCACAAAATATCCGATTTTTCAATATTTCGGTTCCTTTACTGCTTACTAATTGTACCCAAGCTTTGAAATTGAGGAAAAATTCTCATTATACCTCCGGATTTTCATGAATTATTCTCTGTACCACCATGGAACTAATAGTGGTGCCACCATGGTGCCATGATGCCATAAAGCGCTTATTTCGTGTTTTTTTTTTGTGTGTTTCACCTTGAATACGGATGTGAACTTCGACGGACTGCCTACCAAAACTAACAGATCAACGTTACGACGTATTTCCGCTTTGGTGCCCGACCGGCACCACTGGATGAGTGGGGGGGGGGGGGGGGGTGAACTCGAATTCGCATGTTGGGTATCGTAGATCATGGATTTTAACATGCTCTTCAGATTCGAGGCTCCCATGCCGCTAGAAATGTTAAGGTGGATAATGGTGGGGTGGGGGTCAGTATTTCTTGCCTAAAGTAATAAATAAATTACATCGAGTGAAACAGTTTTATCACTTAACAACTGGTTAAACTGATCTAATGCTTATCCAATGGGACGTCCCCTGGAATGCATGCATTACTAAACAATATGTTTGACACTTCAATTGTTTAGGCATTTTCTTCTGATTTTTCCCCTTGGGTATTCCTGGTTTTAAACGTTATTCTAGGGTCCTATTATAGGATTTAACTTGAAATTCCAGAATCTAAAATTGAGGCAAATTCCCCTTTGGGGAGTAAAAATGTGCACAATAATACTACGAGTAAATGATACGGCTGACATCTAGAGCATACAAATTGGCGCGGAACGTGGAGATAATTATGATTAATACAGGATTATTCTTTCAGTATGTATCGAAAATTCTAGTATTCAACAACAGAGACGCAATCGCCCTTCGATATGGCCAAATCCCTCAAGGCTTGCCTATGTGCTGCGATGGCTGTGGAGCGGCGTTCGATGTCTCTCACGAACTTAATTGCAAAAAGGGCGGATTGGTGAAAAGAGGACACGACGATTTGAGGGACGCGGTAGCTGGAATAGCCAACCTAGCTTGGGGAGGGGCATCGACTGAACCAGCCATGCGAGAGGCAAGCAGCAGTAGGGGTGTGTCGGTCCAGGTATTTCCCTGGAACGGCTCCAATGGTTACAGTGACAAAGATGTAACCGTACCAAATTACCGGTACAGTTCCATTACCAGTACAGGGGGTCAAAACCCACTCACATGACATGGATGAAGCAGGCAGTCAAATCCCTATCGTCCTTCTTCCATGCTTATGATCTCAACTTGCAATACAATAGCATCATTTTTCTAAAAATTCCGCTAAAAGGAATGAATTTGAACAAGTGTGACAAAAGGGACAATTTATAATAAATGATAGCGACCTAACAATTCAAGGAAAGAATAATGACGTTGAAGTTTAAGAAAAGTAGTAAGGGCGCTTCCAGGTACAACATGGAACATAACTAAGAACAAGATCCATGCTTACCGGTCCAAAACCCTTACCCCCCAGAGCCATTCTCCATGATATCTTATCCGTCCGGTTTCATCTTTACCGGTCTGAATGATCCCTTCTCAGTCCAGAGCCATTTCAAGATATCTTATCAGTCCGTGGAACTGGACCGGTAAGGGTCGAGTTTTTGTCACTGCGTGGAACCGTTCCAAGTTGATACTCGGTTCCACAGTCCTGGTACAGCTGTACGTTTCACCTCTAAGCAGCAGTCAACCAGCTCTGATAGGAGATACAATGGTAAACAGAGTCTGGGAGACCAGCGTTTTTTGATAATTGCAAAGTGAATGCCGAAGCTATCTCCTACCTCTCCCGGGACTGGGAAACGACCGCTCGAATAGCTGCCAATGCAAAGCACATGAAGTATGATCAAGCCGCCAAAGACTGCCGCAGGTCTTTCACACCATTGGTTTGCTCATGTGATGGGGCCATGCAAAAAGAATTTGTAATATTCATAACACGGGCATCCCACTCACTAGAAATTAAATGGAAAAAGCCGTTTTCACAACTTGTTGAATGGATTAAGACAAAAATCCAATTCGCCATCATTCGAGCTGTGTCCCTGCGAATACGAGGTTCCTGAAGGAAAGTGCGGCTACTTGAATTAGAGGACGGGGCAGCCATTCCACTGTTGGAAGAAAACCTATGACCCCCCCCCCCCCCCCCCCCCCCCCAAAGAAAAAAATTCCCCGTAGTTATTTACAGTAACTCTATTGTTACGGTTGAAGAAAATTATACCGATTAATATATATTTTAAAAAAAAGTTCTCACATACTTCGTAAACAATTCTAAAAAGTACTATGAGGTTCAAAATGAAGACAGTGCAGTTCCTAAATTTGATTTTAAAAGTATCAAGGCGGATTAAAAGTATCAATTTGTAAGTAAGAATTTCACAATTCAAGTTTCCATAGTGAGCACCACCTCGAGATGCTCCAAAAACACAAAAATTTGAATTAAACTTTTCACCAACGTCGTTTTCGTCCTACATTCATCAAAGGTGCTTGTGTTGAGAACAATACTGTAGTTTCCCATAATATGCACTATAAAACTAATTTTATAACACAAATCAAATTGATATAATAAAATTCGAAGCACGTAAAACATGTTCAGTACTAAATAGGACTTAGAATTTATTTTTGATAAAATTTCAAATCTCGAAGACAACATTACGAAAAGACTTGAGTATCCGAATCCTCAAAAATGTTCTCCAAGTCCTTCGTACTGAAGGGAAATTAAGGGAAAGTACTTCATAGAAACCTTAAAAATAATTCAAACGTAATATTGCACGTTAAGGACCATCAATGGTTCACACCTGTTGCTTTGGCAACAGCGGTATTAATGGTAAATTGGGGGAATCATTTCAAAACATAAAACAATCGATTAGATTCACAGCAACGGCCAGGATTCCCACGTAAATTTACTTAGTTTTAAACTAAAAAGTAAAAGTGACTAGATTGAATATTAATTAGAGAGATCGAAGACAACATAGTTACTTTAAAATTCGCGTTTTATATATTATGTTAGAGGTGCCATAGTCATCCCATAAGTGCCTGGTATTTCAAAACGGTGACACTCCTGTCACTCGACTGTCCACAGAACATTCTGCAGACCTAACAGCTGCCTCGAGTGAACTGTTATACTTCCATAAATTTGACCTAAATTTGTTTCTTGCTGAGAGGGAGTTGATGCACATACAGGTGGAGCTACCACTATTCATACCACATGCTAACTCCTAACAGCTGCTGGGAACCTCAAGTAAACAATAAATTATACAAAAGTACAAAAACCTGGAGGCAAAAATGTTCTTAGCGTAATGGAATACACTTCTAAAGACATCGGTACCTACTAAATGATGTCATTTCATGAGCTTTGTATCACTAATAATGGTTCTTGTTTTAAATTTAATTAAAGTGTTTTGGAACTAACATTGATTATCGAATGCTTCTGTTTTCTTTAGGTACTAAAAATTACCAAAACATGACTAAGAACACCGTTTAGTTTTAATGCATCATTCAATAGTCCAGAAATGCATGGTTCACCTATTAAAAATAAATACTTAGTAAAGAGTAGAAAGAAACCAGAAACATTAGCTCAGAGCTTTTGGTAACTAGAGATTCGGCTCCGGGATGTAACACACTACACTTCAGAATTTGCTCTTTTTTTACAACGTAGTAATAATAACTATAAGATGATATTTTAAATATGTCGACAAATAGTCGAACATGTCTGAGAAGTTGAGCAATATTCGCTCACAGCCGCACGTACGACTGACAAGAAAATTCTTTCGAGCTCGATCGCAACTCGATTTGGTCCCATATCCCAAGGGCCCGAAAGCGATCAAATGTGAATTTTTTTGAACTTTTTTCAGCGACTTAAGGTTATTTTGGTTACCTATTTGATCAAGTTGAAACCTGTTACTTTCTGGGAGTCCTCGGAGGCGGAAGAGCGATCGGGGCTGAGGAAGAGGATGACAAAAGATTCAGCGAGTCGAGCTTGCGGTTCTCATTTTCCAGAGTGTCAGCAGCTGGATCTTGTGAGACGTTGCGAAGGGAATTGTCTAGGAGGTTGTGAAGTTGCTGAACCTGAAATCAAAAGAAGGACTAAATAGAGCAGGTTCAACGTCCAACATTCAACAGGCAGATAGACAAATCATGTTAAATTTGGTATTACATTTTTTTTGTATTCAAGTAACATTATTATGGTATACACTGTCAAGTTTGCACATATTATACTTATACACTAATGACACGGCACTTGTGGTATATTTTCTATCCAGTGGTAGCATATACTATGAATATTCAACAATAATCAAAAAGAAGACATAGATATAGAACGGAATATACACATTTTGAGTTAACATAGATAACGATATAAAGAATTTGGACAAGTCGATTGCACTGGATTCAAATAGAGACTCAGTTTAAAACGTGTTCAAACCAGTTTGCCAGATTTTGTAAACGGTGAGCAATCAGGATTCAGGAACTAGTACCTAGATCTGAGTGCTATTTCCGTTTAGCTTGCTAAGGCGTCTTAGCGGTCGGGGTGCGCGAGGTTCTTGATGAATGGCCGCAATGATAGGGTTGGTGTGATTGATCATGCGGGAAGCCATGCTGTTATACGCAGTAGAGATCGTTTCTATAATTGTCGGTACATCGAGATCCGAGGTAGTGTCGCATTACGTATGTACCAGGGAGCTCCTGAGAGGATACGAAGGATTTTATTTTGTTGAGTGGTGATGCGACGAATTTGAGAATCACTAGCTGATACCCATATGGCGCAAGCGTATTGCCAAATTGGCTTTAAGAGGGACAGGTACATAAGGCGCTTTGTGTTTAGTGGGACTTGACTGCTTGCAAGTTGGTAATAGAGTTTACGCGTACGATAACGAAGACTGGCCACAGTAGACGTGATATGAGCATTCCAGCTTAGTCTGCTATCTAGAGTAATGCCCAGGTATTCAACAGAATCAGTTTTTGTCACGGTTTCATTGTTCATCAGTAGGTCAAAGGCTGGCTCCAGTCTTCTGTAGGTGAAACAAACTAAGTTTGTCTTGCCCGGGTTGAGTTTTATTTTCCAATTTGAACTCCATTCGTAGATACGGTCAACGTACTCTTGCAGAGCTTTGTTTCTAGTTCAGCATCTGTGTCTCATGAAATGGCAGCTTGATCATCCACAAACTGGGCCACTGTAATGCCTGGTTGACTGGGAATATCATGGGTATAAAATATATATAGCAGAGGACCTAGAATGGGTTCGTTCTGCTAGTTATAAGAATACAACGGGGAATTTGCATCAATTTTAGATTCTGGAATTTCAAGTCAAATTCTATTATAGGGCTCTAGAATAACGTTTAACACCAGGAATATAGGAAAGGAAAAAATTACCAAAGAAGAAAATGCCTAACAAGCGAAGCCTCTGTCAAAAAACACTGCGAAAATCGAGGGATATTGTTCACGTCACACGAAAAAAAAAACTACGCGAAAAGTGACCAGATTCACATGCTGTGCACTCTGGCGTAGAACACCCAGATAGTACCTCACAACGATAACAGGTAGAGTTCTAAGCGCCCTTCTAAATCCTAAGCACAACCTCACAAAACGATCCAGTCAAATGACCACTCAAACAATGTGATTCAAATAACGAAATTAACTCATATAGAAACTAAATAAAAGAGGATGAAGACTAGTAATGCTTGATAAACTAATAAATAGAATCGGATTGTAAAGAGTGAGAAAAATTCCTTCTTTTGGTCACTTTTACGTCGGGGTTTTTTCTCTTCCCCTTGCGCACTCCTGTGTTTGATCACGTAAGCTACAGTTTCATTTGCGCTTCCAGAGGTAGCGCTACCTCAGAAGGACTTAGCTCCTTCTATCAAGTCAAATTGGTTAGAAAATCTGTTACGTTGCAACCCGCAACCCCATGCCCCCATAAACAGATTGCCGCTACTTTTAAAATTTCCATCTACCTTAACACGTTAACTGCAGAGCTGAAAACCACAACTTTTCCACAGTGCGATAGGGGGTCAATTGGCCCCATGCGGAATTCCCCCACAGTGCATTGAGGGGTCAATCTACCCTTCTTACCTTACGCCATTGATTCTAGTCTGGGACACTAAAATCAGAGCCTTTTGGCAAAAACTCATTTGAAAAATGAGCAAAAAATCATTCCATTCTATATTTTTATAAATTGTTGTAAACCAAATGCAGATTTGACAAGGTTTATAAACTTGTGTTCGTAATCTGAACCAATAATTTATTTATCATTAGATAATAATCTGAACCAATAGTTTATTTATCATTAGATAATAATCTGAACCAATAGTTTATTTATCATTAGATAATATACGTATAGATAATATACCAAGACCAAAAGAACAACAGGTAGGACTGCAAAACAATGTGAATCTCACTCTTTCCCTCAGAGGTACCATTATGAAGGATGGAAAACTGTGAAGTACATTATCGAGTCCGATCCTAGACGAGTTTTTCTGAGGGGTTCTTTGACTCCATCCCGCATTGTGAATCAACTTATCCACTCTACTGCAATGAGGAGTCAATCGGCACCTCACGTTATTTAAATTGACTGGCTATTTGATGTAGTCAGTTAATCATTTGACATGTATCTATTTTTTTTTATCAAACGGTACTTTCCCGTAGTAGTCTAAACACTAACGCAAATAGTGACGGATCAGCCTTGCAGCTCCCGCATATAGGGAAGTTCCGCATGGGGCCAATTGACCCCCTAACGCAGTAAAGGTGTTAAATTCTGTAAATTTTTTGGATGTTTTTTCGAGCAGCACACTATGGTTTTCTTCCATATCAGTGAACCCTCTCTCTTTCGAAAATAATAAAAAATAAAAATGTGAGGCAATGGGGAATTTCCCCATTATTATTCACGTAACTTATTGGAGAATAAGCCAGAATAACCAGCAAGTCGATGTAAGGACATCATCAGGCAGTAGAGAGAGTACTCAAGTCAATCAGTCAGTCAGTGACTCTATTTACGAGTGTAACGTCTGGGTGAAGGGGTGGTGAAAGGATAGGAAAAGGAAGGGATAAATAGACCACATGGTGAAAGGTTGTTTATCCGTCGAGTGAAAGGGAGGGATAAGATAAGACCTACGGCCTGATGACGATGTCCTAATGCATTAGGACATCATGACATTAGAACATGCATTATGACTTCCGCACTGTTGCAGGTCAAATCAGACTTCCAAAAAGACACCTCAGGATATTAAGGGTTAACAACATATTTACACGACATGAACCACAGGTATTTTTGATTTCTTCAATTATAGTGGAGTATCTACGGCTAAATTGGTGAATGGGCGGCTAATTAGAATGAGTGGCTCCTTGCAATCTTATGAATTCATGTGTACGTACCTCTCTCCCTGTTCGTCCTGATCTCAACACGAACATCTGCCTTCTCTTCACTTCTTGGTTCAACTGTTCACGAAGCATCTTGACCTAGAGTAGGAGAAACACGAGTTATAACTGAGAAATCGAAGAAGAGACAACATCATTGAATGAGAAACAATGAAATGAGCTAAATTAGGTATTCAAATCGAAATGTGCTTGATTAATTCCTGCATCGCCAATGATGAGTTTTGTTTCTGATGTATCTTTCAGTTTGGGAGCCAATCATCCCTTTCTCCAAGGACGGACATACGACGCTTCCACGACATCTTCAATATTTTGATAACTAATGCACAAATATAGAGAAGGGGGCAACTTAAACGTGACCTATTAAAGTAGATATCCCCATTTGGAACCACGTAACAACCTTAAGTTCGAATAAAATTAATAGAGCTCAACATCCAATAATAGCACAAATACTGATGAAATTACACGAACTGAAAGAACAAGCTAAACGGGTAAAATTCGTCTGGGTTAAAGCCCACGTAGGTTTGACACCGAACGAACGAGTTGATGGCCTTGCGAAGAAGGGAGCATGGAAGTATGCCCATTACCAGGGAAGATTTTCATCCCCTAATTAAAAGAAAATTTTGGCACATGTGGCAGGAGGAATACACACGCGGTAAAAAGGGCCAATTTTATAAGTTCCATGAGACAAAAATCCAAAGAAATCATTGGTTTCAAGGCAGTGGATTAGAAAGGCATTCAATAATCAGAATAAATCGCCTGAGATCCAATCATGGGCTCTGTCAGGAGTACAAACTCAGAATAGGTGTATCCCAAACTGAGCAATGTGATAACTGTGGAGAACCAACCCAATCACTGAAACATGTAATAATAGAGTGCCCCAAATACAACATTGAACGGAACAGGTTTTTTAACAAAATAAGCAAAATGATTATCTACCCATTCAGTTACTCATGTATTATCGGCTCAAGAAACAGCGATATTTATAAGGAACTAGTTACCTTCATGAGAGATGCCAACATTGAAGTGTGAATTATTGTAATTTTTAATAACTATATTATAGATAAACAGAATGTTATTATTATAAATAGATGAACAGAATATGATGATTTAAAATGTATCGTGGCTAAATGTTAAATAGACTATGCCAAAAAAACCACGTGACTCCTCCCTTACTCCAACTATGATTGTTCAACAAGAGTTACCTACTGATATTGCTGAGCGATAAAATAATTTGAAGATGAGAGGTGTTAGTTTGAATATGTAATGTGTTATTGACAAAATTGACTAACTTGGTTTTCCAGTCTCATAATTTGCTGCCGATGGCTCTGCTCTCGAGCATCCAGAAGCCTTTCTGCTTGTAGCTGAGCAGATCGGTATCTCTCCACGTCTCCTGTCCACTCTTTAGTCGTAGACCTGCAAATTATGAAATCAAGTTAATCAGGTTTACTTTAAATAAACGACAATGAAAATACATGTAAATCGACGTACAAGCAGGAACATTATGGAGTGTGCCTTGAACAGACCACATGGAAACTTCACCAACTCCACCGTTTCGTACATATACTAAAATTTACCTGGACATTTCAATCTGTGAACGTAGTCGATGAAGTTCTGCTTCTTTTTTCGCCAATTCTGACTCCAAGCTCCTTATCCGGGCTTTGAGTTCCATATTTTCTTGTTCCAGCAGCAAGTTAGTCGAACCTCCCATGATGGTGCGATCTCCGATCACTGAATCTCCGCAGTCAAGCCACTCCCTGGAGGATCCTTTCTCTCCCCTTTCATAGCTCTTGGATCGGGCAGAATGCAGTTTGCGCTCCAAGCTTCGTTTCTCAGTTTCCAGATTTCGCACCTAAAAAATACCATTAATACATCAATTCCTTTAAAATAGATTATGACAATTTATACAGGGTGTAACACCTATGTTCCTGTCATAGCCTAGGGATTGATTCCACAACTAATTTGTGACTTTTTTGTCTCTTGACTTTTTTTAACCTCCTTAAAATTCCACTTTTTTCACTTCTAAGATTTTTTTCGTATTTTCGATCTTATGCCATTAAAACAGCCATAACTCTCTTGTTTCTAGATCAAAATTCAAATGTAATTGTACCGTTGGAAAGAACGTTAAATTCTCTATCTCCCTTTTCTTTTTTTTCCGTTGGAGGTCTTTTTGCGAGCTGATCTTCAGACTCCTAACGAGGTCTACTGTGGAGTGCCTCCAGCCTACTAAGAAGGGTTAACTGAAAACCCCTTCTTCCCGCTTTTTAGCAAAGCAAAGCAGATCAGTGTAAGTCACCTTAGAAACGGTGTCAGGCGCTAAGACATCACTTCCAAGGGTTGTGAATCTAGCTCGACTTGCCTATCTTCTTTAGGTGATATCGAAGTGGGCAGTGGCCTGTTAACAGACCCAAAAGTATTCTGACGTCCTTTTCAGGCATATCTATGAGTTCGTTAGCCCGCTTCTTCGAGAACGTCAAGAATAGTTTTGCCTGTCTCAGACCTGGGAGGTTCTGCCAGTATCTTACTCGCTCGTTTTTTTCCCAGTTTTTAACCACGTTTTGTAAACAACTCTTGGTGGTTCCCAAGATCGGTTCTGGTCCTATCGGCAGGGACTCTGAGCCTCTTTTAGCAAGGTTATCAGCAATTTCATTACCCTCATGACCTTCATGACTGGGAATCTAGAGAAGGGTGACCTGGTTGTTCTGGGCCACAGTTTTGAGGGTATTCAGGCATTCCCAGACCAGCTTCGAATTGATGGTGTATGAAGCAATGGCCTTCAAGGCAGCCTGACTGTCTGACAAAATGTATACTTTGGCTCTGTTGAGATGCTTGTTCAGCATTTCTTCAGCACGAACCTCTGCCTGAAAGATTGTGGCATTCGTCCCAAGAGACTTTACGAGGCTGGCCGAAGGGCCTTTAATGCCTATGCCAGATCTTCCACACATGACTGATCCATCTGTGTACCACACAAGAGAGCCCGGTGCAAAGTTGGGCATTCCCTTTTTCCAGTGGTCTCTGTCATTGATGACGACCTTAAAAGGGATTTCGAAATTTTGTTTTTCTATCATAAGATCAGTGATTGTCAGGGCCATTCCACATTCATCTTTCTCAAGGATTCTGGTGGCTGACCCTGGATCCCGGTCTTATGTATCCCAGCCGCAGCAGCCTTGCAGCCCACTCTTTGTACATGAATATGTAACGGGGAGAGGTCCAAAAGTACCTTCATTGCTGCAGTAGGGCAGGTGGGCATAGCGCCGGTGATTCCCAAGCATGCTTGTCTTTGAACTTTGTTAAGGGTCCTTTGGTCTGCTGTTTGGTTGGTTTTGGGCCACCACACAAAGACAGCGTAAGAGACTACGGGCCTGATGATGGCTGTGTATAACCATTGTATCATCCTTGGCTCGATTCCCCAAATTTTCCTCTATCTCCCTAGTGCTAAATAAAACTTTTTAAAGAAAAGAGTTCATTATTAAAAATGAGTCCGAATAGTAAAATCTCGGAAATGTAGTAATTGTAAGCATAACTGAAACTGCAGGTAAATTTCCCAATGTAATTCAAAAAGTGGACCCAAAAGCTATAATATTTCCAACAGTATGGTCAGAATTGTTTTCAATATTTTTATTAGTGGAGAAAACCACGCTTGAATGAACAAAACGTGATTTTTTTTTTTCAACGAAATCGACGGTTTAATGGGAGGATTTGGGGGGGGGGGTCTCCCCCGCCGCCACTCCTCTCACTCTCCATCCAACCCCGAAACCTCCCGTCAAACCATCGATTTCGTTGAAAAAAATCACGGTTTTTCTCATTTAAGAGCGGTTTTCTCCACTAATAAAAATATTGGAAACAATTCTGATCATACCGTTGGAAAGCTGAGGTTTGGGTCCACTTTTGGGATTACAGTGGGAAAATAACCGGCAGTTTCAGCTAGGCTCACAAACGTTTGAACAAAACTGTACATTTCCGATATTTTACTATTTGGGCTTATTTTTCAACATCTCAGTCTTCTTTATAGCATTATAGCTTTATAGCATCTGAGTTTTATTTAGCACTAGGGAGATAGGAAATTTAACGCTCTTTCCAATGGTGTAGTCAAATTTGAGTTTTTCTAGTAAATTGAAGGGGTTATTAATATTTTAATGATACAAGGTCGAAAACACGAAAACATCTTAAATGTGAAAAAAGTCGGATTTTAAGGGGGATAAAAAAAGTCAAGAGACAAAAAAGTCGCAAATTAGTTATAGGGTCAATCGCTAGGCTATGGCAGGAACATAGGTGTTACACCCTGTATTGTTGGCGTCAGATCATATGAGGCTCTCCGATTCACTTGATAGGGTACACTCAATACTAACCTTATCTTGTAAGCCCTCAATTTTCATGTTGAGATCATTAGCTTGACGTTTCAGCTCTTCGTTGTCATTCGGCCAGTTGGCCATCCGCAATTGAGCTTCAAGAGCTGATTTTTCAACTTCATTAGCCGATAAATCACCTTGAAGTCTTGAGTGTGCTTCCTTCAGGACTGTGTAGCTTCTTCTCACCTTAAAACCACGAATTCACACAGGTAACAGTAAAGTACGACATCGTAAAGCATCCGTAAAGTTCTAACATTCAGAAATTTATAGAAGAATAACTTATATTTTACCTCAGCTAAATTCTGCTGAGCAGCTTCAAGACGCTCAAGAGCGACGCGTTTCTCATTTTCTGCATTGTAAACTGCTTTTTGAAGCGATTTGAGCTTGTCAGCATTGGCCATAGATGTAGCTGACGCATCAGTTAAAGTACGTTGCAAACTGGAAATCTCCTTATTCAGCTCACGTTCGGAAAGTGATGCCCGCTCCAAAGTTTGATTTAGCTGATCAACAGTAGATTTGAGTGACCCACATCTTTCTTCCAGCTCAGCAACGGTGGCACTCTCAGACTCAACTCGCTCTTGCAATTTCTTGAAATCAAAATTGATAAAATCAATTAGTTGACAAGCAAAACAGTAAATATATTGAAGGAAGGAGCAGAAATGTGAATGAAAGAACCACTAGTATCCAACACCAGAGAGTATCTACTGAAATAGGTAAATAGAAATGTATTTTTACGATGGCTAAAAAATTCTATATGACGGAAAGGGCGTATTCACTAGTCATAACACGACATTATCACACCATTTGCGTTGCTCTACAATAGCATTACGATTGAATTTAACTCATCAAACGAGCACTAGCATTACTAGACCAACATCCCTTTGCGGAGTTCTCCCAAACTGGGACACGCCGACACGGCCAGCCCTGACAATGCAGGAGCCTCGACTGCGGTTGGGAAAGCAAGAGTAATGGATGAGTAGTAGCAGGTTCCTCGAACCTTGGGAACAGAAAATAGAATATTGCTACCTACATCATTAGTGAAATCTAGCAACAGTTACTGTCCGCCGACACTGGCTATCATGACACCACCATCCAACTAGCACTCGGCTGTCCTGACAAACAAAAATATTCGTATAATCATACAGAAAAAATCCAATAAAATGGCATTCATCCTTCTTTCTGACTCCTTATTATATGACGGAAAGGGCGTATTCACTAGTCATAACTCGACATTATCACACCATTTGCGTTGCTCCACAATAGCATTACGATTGAATTTAACTCATCAAACGAGCACAAGCATTACTAGACCAACTAGAACTAGAACTCCCTTTGCGGAGTTCTCCCAAACTGCCTATCCCCCTCTCGATAGATCGATACACCCGTCCAGTATCGATAGCTGATTCAATAGGCTTCTCGTTCATTCGATCCATCGAGAAGCCGATTCAGATATCTTATTATATTTCGGTAGCACCTAATTTGAATACTGGCGATGCCGCGGACATATATAATAGGTAACACAAATCATTACCTGGATTGTCGCCTCTTTCTCTTGCAGCATCATTTGCAAACGTTGGATGTCACCTTCCATCCCCATCCGCTGCAGTTCTAGTTTAGTCGCCCTTGCTTCAGATTTTGCCAGTTCATCTTGGAGAGACCTCTTCTCCAAGTCGCATTTATTGACACTTTGCCTCAACTGCCAACATCAGGTAATGTTACGATTCAATCATACAACCAACAACTAAGGTACAATGAACTCTGAGAGTACGAGTTACGTACCTTTTCCAACTTTTCTTCACATTGAACTTTTTCTTCATTCGCGGATTTCAGGGCCATGTCGAGAGCGGTCAATTTCTCCTGGAGGTGTTGAGATTCATTGGATTTCGACTGCATTGCTTGTTTCTGAGACTGCAGGGCAGCTGATTTTTGACCAAGTCTTACTTCAAGGGATCCTTTCTCCTCTTGCATCTGGAAGTTAATTATAATGGTAAGTAACAAAAGCCTTGGAGTAACACCCATCTACTCACTGTTTAGGGAGTACACTTGTGCGGCGTATAAATATTTCAAGAAGAAGAAGGTAGTCTTTTACCTGTCTCAGGTTAACTATGGTAGTTTTCAATTTTGTTTCAGTCTTGTTCATTTCATCGTGCTGAGACTTGAGTTGTTTCTTATAATCCATCAAATGAGCTTTGAGGTCATCCCGCTCTCGTTCAATCTAGAAACATCAAAATCAATATTTGGATACTTACACATTGATGAATTTGGTTACCTACGAAATGTAGGAGAAAAAAAAACCTCTGTGGAGAAAATAAGAGCTCAACAAGAGTAATTACTTACCTGAGCAACTTGTTGCATCAAAGTTCTGACTCCTTTTCTGACAGCGTCGGGATCAACATCCAGAATGACATCTCTTGAAGACTCACGGCCGCAGTCCGAGTGATCTTGAGGCATTCGAACAGGGCTCCATCTCCTGGTTGGGGAGAGTAGTTTGTACGGCAAATTGACGGAACCGTCCATCTGAATACCTTGAAAAAAGATATCAATCTGATATATTGTATTTCCTGATAACACTATAATACTGAGATAACATTACGTCTGTGACTCGAGTGGCTGTACGGAATTCCTGGCCAAGTTTCCTTCAATAGAAAAGTTTATTGAGTGAATAAACATATAAACGATAAATACAGACGAAATCAGTGCTAATATAACTTTTTGAGGTGACTCCATCGATAGACAGCAGATAAATATTCCTATAAGATGAATAGAAAAGCATAGTCATAAATAATAATCAGGATACATAATTATTCCATTACTGGACGCTATGCGGTACTCCCTACCGCACCTGTCTTAAGTCTGAAGTCAGGCGGTAAATCTTGATTTGATGTTGGTGACTTCCAATGGTAATCCCCCCCTACACTAATGGTACACGCCACTATAGGTCTACCACAGAAACTTTGCATCCGTGTGGCGCTCCCTAGGTGGCGGATCCCCGAACTATAACAATCGAGTCAACCTTCCATGGTGAAACCTTGACACAGAAATTGGAGCCGTGAGAAATTTGATGTTCGTGTAGTGCCACGAAATTTCAATTTCGGAAATGCACGAATTTCAAGCTGTTATAGGAGGGAAATCATGTCACTTTTGAGGGGAGAAATTCCCAAAAAATTATTGTACGCACGGGAATCTGCTTGATGATAAAAGATAATTAGTTATAGGTTCTCCAGAAGAATATACCAAAGGGATGAAAATTTTCTGTGGCAGACCTATAGTTACTCATAAACTAGTCACTTCTACATTTTCCATCCGATTTCGATGAAATTTTCAGGGATTGAACGGATTGGGATTTAGATGGTCCCCTATGAAAATCATGGCCTGCAGACTCATATTAGCCACTGCTCATTCGCAAACGTGTATTTCCTTGTCACAGCCATAACTTCTACATGTGCCATCAGATTTTGAAGAAATTTTCAGGAACTGTACGGATTTTCTTTACCTGACATAATATCATCTACCTTTCCTACCCTTCCTATTCATTGAACATAGATTTTAATACCCAAAAATAGTGAGAAATGATGGAAACTGTATGTGCGGTACAGAGTACCGCTAGCGTCCACTTATGTCACAGTCGGCATAGCGCCCACTAGTGGGTTAAAAGTGAGTAGTTAGGGAGGTATCAGAAATGTTGCAATAACTTTCTCAAGGAAACATGATTGATAGTCAAGTACCCCTTTTGCTTTGTCTGTCTACCGGCTGTGGTCGAGATCAGCTAAGTTTCTCCTCATCAGTCGAAAGAATTTTTAGTAATTTCAGAAATATAAATTCCACTCTACACTGAGGCTTTATATAGATTGAGGTAGGTACCTACATACTACAAGAGATAGGTCAAACCTACCAGCAATACGTCGCAGAGTGGAGCCGACAGAGCTCAGCTTCTGCTCAATTTCCCTCTTGGAAGTTTCCAACTGCTGTAGCGTTGTCTCCAGAGCACGGACTCTCCCTTCCGATCCGCCAAGACGAGCCTCGAAAATCAGAAGAATCACAGCTAGTTTCACATTTAATATAACTTTTCCTATTTATCCTCGTAGCAAATTTGCTGCATGAAAGTTGTTTTGCAACTCGGTGGACTTCCGGTACCGAATGGTCTTGTAGATAAAATTTACAAAGTAAACTAACCAACCAATAAAGAATCTCACCTTCAATTCTTGAATTTGCTGAGTGGCGTCAGCTAGGCAGACTTCCAAGTTGTGCGACTGATCTTGCAGTTTTCTTTCGTTGCCCCTCGAGTCTTCCAACCGCATAAGCAATTCTTCTTCCCGCTCCCTGAACCTTCGCTCTTCCTCGTCGCCTTTGCTTCTGGACCGTGCGACTTCTTCTCTCGTTGCCTCCAACGAGTTCTCAAGTTCAAGAACCTTAGGGAGGGAAGAGGGAATAGTTTATAGACACCGATCTACCACAAGATCTGGTCTCAGACCATACTTCATACCCATCTTTGTGTTCCATCTTTCAGTCAACTAAAGTGGAAACTGTTGTGTGTTCGTGTCCAACGTCAAGAAGAAAAAAGCTGAGCTTTTGATTAAATTCAGAAAAATGTACTGGCTGATGGCCGACGGTCGAAATTGTTTGTCCACAGTAAGCTCATACTGTACAAGCAAATCCTAAAGCCTTTCTGGACTTTCTGTGCACAACTGTGGGGGTGCACAGCCCAGAGCAATCGAGACATAATTCAGCGCGTCCAGAATAATGTACTGCGATGCTGCGTTGATGCATACAGATACTTTAGAAATGACAGACTTCACTACGAGCTGAAGATTGAATCTGTCAATGAGGTCATTCGCAGCCAAGCCATGAATCATCTTTTGAGGCTCCAAGATCATGTAAATGAGGATGTCATCCAACTTCTCAACACAGATGATCTGCTTAGAAGACTTAAGAGAATGAAGCCACACGATCTAATTCACTTTGCTTGACCATCATGATGTGCAAATTTCAGGACAATAAGAACTAAGTGAAGTATCTTAGTTTTCTTAACGTACACCAACTATGTATCAGAAAAATGTTACTTATAAGTTGTAACTTGGTGCAATAAAACAAGTAAAAAAAATCTTTCAGTCGTTTGTTTAATTTTGATTGTTTTGTGATGTAGATAAATTATAATATAATTGAAAGAAACTATATTATAGTGATAGAAAATTCAACACACATTCTAGCGTTTAACTAACTAGACAGTTGAAATACCTGCTTAGACAACTGATGGGCTTGGTGTTGAGCTCTGTCCCTCTCTTCCTGGAGTGAAGCAATCCTCGCCTGGAGTTGTCTTTCGTCTGATATCTTCTGGTTGATCAAATCTTTGGCTTTCGTCAGTTCTTCCCCAGTACCACCAGCCTGCTGCTTCGACTCAATTAGATTTCTGTCAAGCTCTCGAACGAGGGATTGGAGTCGCGATCTTTCATTCTCCAAGTTCCGCCTGGCCTCGTCAAGCGCTGTTCAGAAAGGAGAACATCCGCTTCATTTGTCACCGTTCGCTATGAAATTTTCAGTATTGTCTTAAACGAAAAAGTTTTATCTTACCAGTTATTTTGTTCAATGCTTCCTCCAGTGATCTACCCTGCTCTCTCTTCTGTCCCTCAACTCGTTTGACATGTTCTCTTAGCTCCTTGTTCGAACTGCTGTATTTTTCTTTCTCGAAAGTAGAGTCAGCTAGACTGCGTCGAACGTCCGTGAGTTCCTTCATCAGACTTTCTCTCATATTTTCAACTGTAAATTTCATCAAGATTATATAATAAATTACTCCAAATACAGATTTAAAAAAAATTATTTAAACACGACAAAATCCAATACAATAACAAATTTAAACATGTTAACAGAAACACATGTTTGTGTTGTTTGAATATCACCTAAAAATAACAGATATTTAATAATAAACTCACCATCTTTCAATCTATGAGCGGTTTCGTTCAACTGAGAGGTTACCGAGTCTAGCTTGTCCTCCATCAAGTGAAGCTGGAGCTTGAGATCCTCACAATGTTGCATTTCTGAATCACGCTCTTTTACCAATTCTGCAATACGATTCTCTAAAGCAGCCTTTTCTTCGTCTCCACGAATCCTGAATACAATTGAGAAGAAAAATCATGAGTTCGCTTGACTGTTTTTCATTTTGAAATGGCTGGTATTATTTAAAAGTTTGTGTACTTTTTTCTTAACCCCTTAAGTTAGTACAAACGTTGGATGAAACCACTCCTTACTTGAGCTGTTCCAATTTGGTATTGGTGGCATTCAAGGAATCGCGCAGGGAGTTGATAGAAGCTCGATCTTGTTCGCTCCTGACAGCAGCATCTCTTCTATTTCTGTCGTGAGCTAGCCTACAGGACACCAAAAAACACACACATTATACATTTCAGAACATGAAATGATATTGTATATGTCGGCTAGCCAATTGAGCCTCGTACGTTATTCAAACTGAAGCGGGAAATTGACATTGATGTGGAACATGTTGCCGCGTTGACAGCTAGAGTCGCATGCAAGGAACAACTCCAATGACAGCACAGAATACCTGTCTGGGCTGTCAGCACTTGAGGGCGAAGAAGACGAAGGCTTCCCGCGCACTCCTCACTCTACTCGGATGTTTTGGCTGGATCGGATGTTACCTTTCTGGTTGTATGGCATGGACTCAAGTAGTAGCTTTCCTCGCGTCAATTTGTCGAATTAACATTAGTTTGGTTAATACCGTCAATGTCATATGTCGTTGTGTAGCTGTCAAGAAGTGTCATTATAAAGTGAAGTCCCATCTGTCTTCGGTCTTGTCTTTATCCACGGTTCTACCACGCTCACAGAACATTACCCAGAGTATCCCCCTTTTAATTTGACATCGGAAATGGAAGTCGAGGAATCCGATAAAGACATCCCGGAGTCGAAGATGAACATCCTTCAGATCGCAGCATTGTGGCAAGAAACAGGCGATTTTCTCGTCATTTGGGAAATTCGACATCAGAGCAAGGAACAGCCTACTACAAAACCCGGGTGAGTCCATTTCTTGTAGGATAGATTAGCGAAAATTACGATATTTTTGCCAGTCTTTCTTACTGGTGTTGTAATTGATTACCTACCTAGTTTCGTAATTTATGTTGCCAAGTTTGGGGTAAACATAGACACGTGGTGTCAGTTACGTTTTATACGTGTTACTTCCGCCATGTTTTATAACGGGTTTGCTGTTTACAGTTAGGTATAACGGTGCAATGGGGGTTGCATTTGTTGTTCCGTGTAGAGTTCACCATTCACTTCCACAACACATACTGATTTTACTCAGAATATCATTAGGTCGAATGAAGATGATAATTTAAAATTGATTAGCATCAGGAAAAACCCTTCTCCTTTAGTTCAAATAGGTAAATTCGATTGGTATCAGGAAAAACCTCCTCTAGTTCGCATTTACCTACAAATTGATGAAAGTATTGCTGGTCCCATTCAAGGGGCTTTGCAAGCGCAAAATAACATTTTCACATCAATGTGTTATTGGTGATTTGATCACGAAAATTAATCCATTTTAGTTAAATTATTTGTTGACACCTCCATAATTTTCTCCCGATCATTCCAACTTTGACGTTCGTTCGAGGGATAAATAAAATTGACGTAATAATGCATGAAAATCCCTGTTCTGGATTTGAACTTTATTCATTGTTTGTTCCTTACTTGGCTTTCTCCAATTTCGACAGCTGTCACGACTTTGTCTGATTTGAGGAACAATTTATTGTGCAACATTGTCTCAAAGAGATTTCTGCTAGGTATTGTTCTATTTGATGTTGCTTCTAATTTGCCATTAGAAAATTGGAATTTTAGGATTTAGAAATCAGAATTTTAAATGTAGAGTCTCGTTAGGTCCAATACCTACCTACCTAAGATGTAATTAGTGCTTCTCGCTAGAAGCGAAACTAAATTGATTAAACTGCGTATTATTGATAAAATTTAGATTCACTAGAGAAAAATTGAAGGTTAAGGTCATGATTATTCTACTGATTGACAAATCAGCCATAATTTGAATAATTCTCATCCTAGACAACCTTATGATCCACATGATAACCCCCAAACTTCTCATGTGAACCAGCAGTTATTTCGAAGACCTAATTCTGCACAAAATTCCACTTACAGGTATCAACATCATCTGCCCTGACATCGCAGTACCGCTTGTCACGAATGTGGTAGATTGCCCGCAAGCTCGATTTGGTAGTCTTCATCCTGGTCCTTCGCAGACCATTCAGAATTTTGCTGCACAGAGCTACCGACCTCAGCATCAGGCTTCGCAGAAGCCCAAGGATCGACGAGTTAACCTCTGCTCACAAACTCCAAGAGGACAACTGAATTACTCAGGTAGTATCTATCCATTTCGTTTTGATTTGGGTGCTGATTACTGATTACTCGCACTTCATTCCACAAGTTTCATGGCAAAATAGTAATTGAAAACGTTTCGCTAAAGGGACGGCCATTCAATAGAATGATCCCGTCTCTACCAGATCTTGAGCAATGTGACTGTTGATGCCCTAGATCTTGAAATTAATTTACACGACGTTGAAGGTGTAAAGATACCCCATTCTAGAATTTTGGGATCAGATTTGTTGGAACAGAATGTCAGTGTAAAACTTTCGAATAATAGTTGTACATTGGTAGGTACCTACTATTAGATTTGCAATTGTCATGTAATTGAAAAAGAAAATCAAACAATAAGTATGAACCTGCAAAATCTTCTTTGGAATCCAAAGACAAAATTTTTGAAATTAATCCCAAGCAAATTGCTGTTGACGAGAACATTGACAAGTGCTCCTCATTTGTGGATAGTAAAGTTAAAATCAGTAACAATATGACGATAAGGCAACCTGGAGCTGAGTGCAAACGATTTTGATCTTCTTTCAGCTCATTCCGAAGTATCAGACAATATTAAACGCCGTAAATTCAGTATTTTCGGTAAATATTCTGAGTTTTCCACTTTGGGGTTCCCTAAAACTCGTTTGAGGGATATTAAATTTAGAATTGAATTAAAAGATCCTAGGAATATTGTGAATCGTAAGCCGATGTCTAATATTCCAAAACAATATTTATGGGAACATCTGGCTGAGTCAGAAGCCGCTGGGTGGGTCGATTGGGAGTAGTCAATCTCCGTGTGTGAGTCTTATTATTTTGGTTCCAAAAAAGAACCATTCGATGGGATTAGCCATCGAATATCGATTTTGAATGATAATTCAATTTTAGTTTACCAATCTCTTCCTCTTATACAGGACCAGATTGACAGGCTGGTAGGATCTAAGTTGCACTCTGTGTTAAACACTGCTAGTGGGTCGCATCAGATAGAGATGCAGTGTGATTCTATTGATAAAATGGCGTTCATCACCCCTGAAGCTCAATGGGAATTTTAGTAAGTCCATTTGGGGTTAAAAACGCATCTTCTGCTTTACAGCAGGCTATTTTAGATAGTTTGGATGATCTTTCTCACCAGAGAGTCAAATTATTTACTCGACTATCTCATGATTGCCACCACTACTGTAATGAAAGCATTGGCCAGGCTTAATCATGTTTTGGTTGTGTTGATTCAAGCAAAAGTGTTCCTGAATCACACCAAATACCGTTTTGTTGTAACGGAAGTTGAGTTTTAGGCTAGAATATGCAAAATTGGGAACTATGCCCCAATAGTTTGCAAATATAGGCTCTCGTGGCTTTGTCACCAACATTCACAGTGACATAAGGCGACTTCTGGGACTGGCTTCGTATTTTCGATCCTTCATCCCTTAATTTTCCGAAAACTGCTGCACTTTCGTACTGACTGCCTTCATCAAAAGGCAAATTGATTTGGAATGACGCTCATGAAAAGGCACGTCAAACTTGGGTAAAATATTTGACTATTTTGGATCTTTCCTTACCAGTTGAGTTGCATGTAGCATAGTAGTATCAGGGATTCTTATCAATCACTACGATAGTATGCCTAGGGTTGTCGCTTGTTTTAGCAAGAAAAATAGTGGTGCAGAATAGAAATGCCGTAGATAAAACCTTGAGAAAACGGCTGTGGTCAGAAGTCTTTCGCATTACAAAACAACGTTGCAAGATATTTTCTCTTCAGTAGTTACCTATTGTAAGTTGTTCAAAAATTCATTGTTGAATCAAAATTTGAATACCCGAGTTCACCATTGGTGGTCATTCATGCAAACCATTGATTCTAAAATGCAATACTGTCTTGCGGGTCGCGTGGGGCACGCTGATTATTTTCCACTAACTGAAAAGTTTTATTCTAAGGAAGTTCTGACAACTGTGCTGCTGCATTAGATTCGTGTAAATAATGAATAAAAACTGTAAATTTTGGTACTGCTAATAATTGGTTGCTGCTTGCTCAACAATCAGATAGTGAAATGTCGGAATTGGCTGTAAAATGTAGTGTTTTTGTGTGGGATTATTCGAAAAGGTCATAAGTCTCAAACTTATTCGAAAAGGTTATAAGACTCAAACTTATTCGAAAAGGTTATAAGACTCAAACTTTACCTATTAATCCTAGATTTCACCGTTACGCAATTGTTCAGAATTTTCGTTACTCAGTAATGCATCTGGGTTATGGAAAACTTTGGAAACGACCGCTGAATTTTATTGGTTTGAAGGTATAGCTAAATATGTAAAGAAATGTTATGAAAATTGCCTAACATGTGAGGTAGCCAAAACACAGTCTGGAATGCGACAGGTGTTCCATCATCCAATTCCCGAGGGCATTGTGCCATGGTCTGTTATTAATTTTGACGTTTATGGCTAATCGTCAGGGAAAAGAGGATAGCGAAGAATATTGTTTAGTTTGATTAGTTCTCATTGATGGGTTCACGAAATTCGTTCATTTAAATCATATTTTCAATCTAGACACCACAAGTGCTATTTAGGCTCATTACCTTGTTAGGAGCCCCTGCTACTATTGGGGCGGATCAAGGTAGATGTTTTGCCTCAGAAGATTTTAAATCTTATTGTGATAAGCATCAAATTGATTTTCATTTTATTGCAGTTTCGGCTTCACGTGGCAATAGTCAGTGTGAAAGGATGATGTCAGTTTTGACATCCTATCCTATGTCAGTTTTGACATGTTATCCGACTTTCACCACTGGAAATGTTAATTGGTAGAATAGGATGTTACTGTTGGCATGATAATCCCTTTTCCTGATGTTTTACATCCTGTTGAAATTGATTTAGATTTTGTTCCTGAACAAGAGTCACAAAATATTATCAAACGTTCTGGGTACGATAAAGTTAGATTTGATGAATCTAAAGTACCTTGAAACTATATTCTAGAGGTGACATGGTGTTGGTTAGGATTGAACCGCATCACCAGTGTAAACTCGAACCTAAATTCAAAGGCCCTTTCAAAATAGTTGATGTTTTGAATTAAGATCACTGTTTGCTGAAAAATTTGAAGTTGATAGAACTTGAAAATTCTCACCTGGAAATATGCGAAGTATTCTGGATCAGAGTGAATTGGGTTCCCTAAGGATTCAGAATCTGATGCACCTGGCAATGAACCCTGATATTGGCTTGTATTTTGTGATGGCTATTTACTTCCTCACTGTTTCATGCTGATTCGTTGCTGGTACCTTCGGTAAATATGTTAACACTGTCATATTTACGATATGCCTCCAAAGTTTAATTTTGGCCTGCGTGACTTAGTTTTGTTACAACTGCATGTACAGTTTGTTTCTGCTTTCGTTATTTTCTTCACAATATCGGAAGTTACACGCAAGGAATTGAATACTGGTTTAAATTATAATAACTGGTTAGTTATGATGACGTTTATGTGATTGTTGCAATTACTGTAGTTCTGCAAAGTTGGCAGTGATGATGAGCTTTCTTGAGTCTCTTTTGAAATAACGTTTTGTTAACGACAATCGTGTTATCAAAAAGTTGTTAATTTGGTGTAACTGTACTTGGCTTGCCATTCAATCCATTAAGTTGGTATTGATTAGCATTGTGTTGAATTGAATGCCGATCTTGAGGATTGGTTACATATGAAATTTGATGACTAATGCACAGTAATTTGATCAGCCTATCTTTGGTGATGAGGTTGTTATCTTGAGGATTGGTTACATATGAAATTCGATGACTAATGCACAGTAATTTGATCAACCTATCTTTGGTGATGAGGTTGTTATTCACGACGTTGTATCAAGATTTGATTGGATTGGATGATTAGATAATGATTTTATTGGATTGGAAATTTTGGAATCCAGTTGTTTGGGACAGTGTATCCCTGAAGTAAATGAATTTCACTGATTTTATTGGATTGGAAATTTTGGAATCCAGTTGTTTGGGACAGTGTATCCCTGAAGTAAACGAATTTCTCTGATTTTATTGGATTGGAAATGTTGGAATCCAGTTGTTGTTGGGACAGTTTATCCCTGACTCAAATGAATTTGACAATAGAAGTTGAATAATTGTTTTCAAAACGAAGTTAAAGCCAAGGTCTACCCCATATAACACGCTATAATGTATTGCACTACGGGCTCGTAAGCAAGACCCGCACTGCTACTGTTTTGCACCACACGTGTCAGCAAGATTGTGTTGGATTGAGGGCTATCGGTTGGACTGTTTAAGGTGCTGTTTCCGTGGTGGCCACCCGGGGGTGTTGGATTGTACCAGCAAGCAATCAACACCTAAAATCCTAGGTTGATATGGTTTTCAGAGTTCCAGTCTCTCTGAATGTACGACCCTCGAAAGTTGTTGGTCGGTCGTTTTGCGCACATATTTTTTATTTCTCGCTAAGGTCTTAATCCAATTGCCTCAGGAGAAATTTCCGTTTCGGACGGATTGGACAGCTGGCACCGGCTGAGCCAAAGTGGGTTGCGTGTTACCCACAGGATTTGCTGGTGATATGGGCAGTGTTAGGTTGTATGACGGTATGACTCAGGATTCGGTATTGGGCAGCTTCGATGCCGAAACCTCACAGCATACCTGGTTAGTAGACTGCCGGTGTTAGAACATGATCTCGAGAGATCCGTTGTTCTGTTCTGAAGGTGAAACCTTTCGAGGTTAGTCCATGATGCCGATTTGCCCAAGACTACCATCTTTCTGTGCTGGCCCTCGGTAGGTTCAAATTGGAACGCTGCCTTGGGCGTTAGCTAGTACTGTTGTATGTACTAGATCAGTAATGTTGTATTTACTGAATTTGGTAGTACTGTTGTATGTACTATCTCAGTACTGTTGTATGTACTGTGTTCAAAGACTGGGTGTGTGTGTGCTGCTATTGACCAATCCCACCTTACCTATCCTTGGAATGCACCTTCATTCCTCCCTTGTGGTGATTGTTTACGGTATCGTAGTGCATACGATTGAATGGTCATTTTCAATGGGGCTAAACATTCAATATAAATTGTTTAATCATTTTTGGCTGCTTGTTAGTGCTGTTGATGCACAAGATACCTTGAGATTCAGTTTGACTCCTGGTATGTCGCAGAAGTAAAGTTGAGATTCATAGCTATGTTGACTTCAGTTTAAATTTTTTTAGCTGAACTTGTGAACGAACATCTATCTCTCCCGAGGGAATTTGTTCAGTATGGCCGAGTGGTCAGGGCCAGTGTCGGCTAAAGGATCAGCTGTGGCTTTCATCAATCAAAAAAACTTGAAATCAAAGGAAATTCAAATTTTACGTCCAGTTAATGCTGATGGATCATGCTTTGGATTTTGCTATTTAATGTTAACAAGAATAGCTTAGAATTTTGCTAATTAACGCTACAAAAGATTAGCTTTACATTTTGCTTCTGGTTAACTCGAACAAGAATTATGATATGAAGGAGAATTAGGAATTGAAAGTAGAAACTCATCATGACATGCCTTATAGTAAATTGGTGAAATTGGTAAAATGCTCACACCTTGTTGTTGGTGAGCTTTACGAACTTGTTGTTCCAGTGTCTATCGCTTCGACTGTTATGTTTCAGGCTGCGAGACGCTAGCCAGTCAGAATTGGCCGTGTCGGCTAGCCAATTGAGCCTCGTACGTTATTCAAACTGAAGCGGGAAATTGACATTGATGTGGAACATGTTGCCGCGTTGACAGCTAGAGTCGCATGCAAGGAACAACTCCAATGACAGCACAGAATACCTGTCTGGGCTGTCAGCACTTGAGGGCGAAGAAGACGAAGGCTTCCCGCGCACTCCTCACTCTACTCGGATGTTTTGGCTGGATCGGATGTTACCTTTCTGGTTGTATGGCATGGACTCAAGTAGTAGCTTTCCTCGCGTCAATTTGTCGAATTAACATTAGTTTGGTTAATACCGTCAATGTCATATGTCGTTGTGTAGCTGTCAAGAAGTGTCATTATAAAGTGAAGTCCCATCTGTCTTCGGTCTTGTCTTTATCCACGGTTCTACCACGCTCACAGAACATTACCCAGAGTATCCCCCTTTTAATTTGACATATACTTATATTTCAGCAAAGGAGGAGTCGAGGAGGGACTTACTTTTCCGAATCCATATCTCTCTTGCATTCTTCAAGTTTCTCAACGACAGCTTGCAGATCTTGTTGTGCTGTAGAGAAATAAGTTATTTATGAATTACAACATTTGCGATGACGATGAAATTGATTAGGTACTAAGAACAATACCAGAACACTTCCAAAATAAATAAATTAATAATAAATACTATACTACCTACACATAATACGTACATAATAATATAAACACGGACAAGTTTAAATAGGTATCTGTTTCATAATAATTTTACCTATAAGAAGGGCTTGCTGCTTGTCACTTTCAGCTCTGAGCAACACTTCTTCATGTTGTTGAACAACATTTTCAATTTGTTGTTGAAGACCTGCTATCCTTTCTTCCAACTTGTGAATTTCGTCGTCTTTTTCGGAAGTCAAGCTTTCAATGACAGACTGGAGCTTCTTTTCCAAGCTGCTACGAACTTGTTCCTAAATTAAATGTTATGATAATTAATTGACGTTGAATTTAATGCTTTTCACTAGCAAGTAGAAGGAAGAATGAATGTTAGAGATTCATTTTCAAAATCGTCTCCAAGCTCAATGTTTTGTTAACCCTGCAACGCCGAAAATATTTTTCGTCCGCGAATTTTGAAATCCTCAGGATTTGCTGACCATTTAGCTTCTAAATGAGCCCAGAAAAATAATGTTAAAAATCCCCGAAGCCTCTGGGCGTCGTAAAGGGCCGTGTCCATATTGATACCTTAAAGCACAAAGGAGCTATGTCCAAAAACGGAGTTTGAGAAAAATGCAAAAGAAATTATCACCAGTGCAAAATTCCTAAAATAATGACTTATTACACTAAACTCTTTAATTTCCTCAATAAATTTTCAAGCTATTATCGTCAAGAAAATTCAATAATAGTTTTGTTGAAGTTGGGTTTTTCTGAAATTAAAAATAATAAAAATGTGGAAGGTGGATGGACATAGCTTCTTTGTGCTTTAAGGTATCGATATGAACACGCTCGGCGTTACACAGTCCAAATGAGAGTAAGTATCGAAACGAAGATTTTCATCAGAACCTTGGTATTTATTCAAGAATTAAACTATGAAAAGACATAGAACATCAATATTACTCATAAAAAATAGTTTAGTTCCATCAATTGGCCACATCAAGCTCACTCCGTAGCATTTTTTGAGCGCTCTACGGTTCGATGACGTCCTGGTCCATCCTATCAGAGCCTACCTTATGCTTGTTTCAAGTACCTACTGATGGTACATGGTTGAAGTAACTGTGTTTCTTCCCTGATGTACCTGTTGACGGAACTAAGTGGAAAATTTCTTTTGGCAATAGTCATTACCTATTGTCCTTCCATTTCACCACAAATAGGTTCCTACCTCATCCCATTCCTGACGAATCTTTACGTCATGTTTTGTCTCCTTGTAACACCTCTTTGCGAGTGCAGGGTGACTATCATGTTACTGAGGATTTCATCTAGGAATATGGTAAACTGTTCATTGTTATCTGACCGAGCATAATTGATTGTCAATGAGAGTACAGTTCATGAAAGAAAATCTCGAACGCTCTCACTATATTTTGAAGAACAATCAGTCTCAATTAGTTTCTTCTTGTCAACAGGGTGAACAAGATCACCCCTTAACCATATTCTTGGTCTGTTCCTGAGGAAAATAAGTTTTTACAAGCTAAAAATCGTAAATTTGGGCAATTTGTAATTTCCAACCCCCTCCCAGATACCTAAAATGGAAGATAGAAAACACCAATGCGGACAAATTAAAGACATTATGGGCTCAGAGCGTAATTACAAAGACACTTTATAGAAAGAATATTCTGTATGAAATAAGCAGGAATGTGGAGGAACGGACATGAGAAATTTTCTACTCGTTCATGTCTGCCGTGATCGTATGAACACGCTCGGCGTTTGAGGGTTCCACTATCAACATAATTACACGATAAAGTAACTTACTCTTTCTTCGTTGAGTTTACTGATGTTGTCTTCATTTTTCTTTTTCAAGTTTGCGATCGTCTGTTTGAACTCTCCCTCCAAAGAGCCGGACTGAGCAAGAAGGCTGGCTTTGGTTTCCTGAGCTCTCTTCTCCGTATTTTCCAAATCCGACTTCAGTTTGGAAACTTCACCCCTCAGCGACTCCTGCAGGATAATACAGCGAAAAGTCATTGGTTTTGCAAAGGAGGAACCCACAGTGCATATGACAGTATAGAACCACCAGAACTGAGCTCTCAACGGTAAATGCTGAGCAGTGCCCACAAAGAAACAGAGCCTTACTCTTTTGAACGTGTTTCCTTTCGTTTTATCAAGATTCGCATCTTTCGATCTGAAGAAGTTTTTAGGCTTAAAGTTTTTTAAGAACATTGTGAAAAAAGAGTTAAGGATACTTGTGAATGTTCTGAAGCTATCAGGGAGCGAACTTTACACGAACTGATTGGAAATGAAAGGACGGAGCGGTTGGAGGCAGTCGTGCCAGGAACGCCGTCTCACGTATTAATAGCACTTCCCCGTTCCTCCTGAGCTTGGATCCTCGTTAGAAGAAAGGAGCATTCACGGGATCCATCAGACAAATTGCTAACGAGATGCGTATCGACAAAGATATCATGGTGTGAAACGGATTATGTTCACAAGGGGTTGAGGTGGAATACGGTCACGATTCGGACTCATTATTCTGGAAGAATACCACAACCCTTACAAGAATTGTATACGAAACGAAGAGGTCCATGCCACAAAGATCTTTGTTTCGTGATCTAGGCAAATTAGATGCATCCGCATACTACCTCAAAGATAATTTCTTATAGAAACAGATCCAAAATGCCGACCCAGTCGAATTTTTAAGCAATGATACCAAGTGATAGTAACTCCCAAGAAAAATGTTGTCGAAATAATTTCCTCCTGACAAGCTTTACCGGAGAAAAAACGTCTGCCAAGTTGGGTGGGCAGTATAGCTTCCTCACTCATTGTAACATGGACGTATAGAATCAGTTGGCGAAAAAATTATGATTCAAAGAGTTATTGAATACCAAAATATTGGCGATAATATGCGGGATAGGGTTGCAGGTATTAATGTTTATAATATTTTTATAATTTTTATAAGGTACCTATTATAGTTTATAATATTTTGTATTTTCAACGTAGAATTTTATTTAGCGGTCCACCGTCTAGGACCTAAACCACACAATCCCTGAAAATTTCATCGAAATTGGTTGAATAGTTGCGGAGTTTTGGTTGTAACAATAAATTTAAAGTTCGCGCATGCGCAGCGGCTATTGCTTGACCAATTTGATTGAAACTTATAGGGTGTCTCTTAGAAGTTAGTCCCTAACTAACCTCCAAATTTGAGCAAAATCGGTTCATTAGAAACTGAGAAACCGAGGTTCCAGGAAATTCACGTTTGCGCATGCGCACTCGCTCCTATTGGTCCGAAGGTGCTGAAATTGATAGGAGACCGTCTAGGACTTAACCCGCACAATCCCTGAAAATTTCATCAAAATCGGACCACAGGTTAGTATAGTTTTGCCCGGGACAAGGATTGACCACAGACAGACCGACAGACAGACAGACCGACAGACAGACAGACAGACAGACACGGAACCAAAATTGTTCGGGAAGCTCTAAAACGCCAAAAGCAAGTGGAAATTTTGATTTTGGAGGACATTTTTTTTTCACTGCTTTCACGAATACAAAGCTTCCCTACCTTCGGTAGTGAGGAAGCAAAAATTAATTGGATCTGTCCATTAAAATTGCTTCTAAATATAACTTCAATTCTACTCACCTGGTGGACAAGGAGTTCTTGTTGTTCCTTCTCCAGTTGTATTCGCTTGGCGTCCAGATTTTCTATGTTGGCTTGAGAATCGAACAAAGTGGCTTCCAACGCCTCTTTGTCAGCTCTCATTGACGCTATTTGCTCTTGAAGTCGTTGAATCTCTTTCTCGTTTGCTTCGAGCATTACCTGCATAGGATGAGTCGGATGAGCTAAAGAATGACTGACAAGCCAAGATGTACGAGGATAATGAAGGATTGAACTCTCAGTATTGCTTGACAGTCAAAGCCAAGGGTAACAGAGAGGTATTATATGAAATAAACCCTCATTAGCAGCTTTCGTAGGAATATAAAATAAGTGTATTGTGTTTAAACTAATTCAAACTCTCTAAAGAGTAACCTATGCTATGTTATGAACGGAATAATAATTATTTGTCTCTACCCTTGTTAAGTGGGTCACTTAGTATGTTTTCTAATCTTAAAACAATCATAGGGGAATCAATCAAGATGGTAATATCTTCTTAAATCACGAAGAATAGTAAAATGACAGCGCCGCAGTCTAATCTTGTCTTAGTTTCCAGAGAAGAACTATTTTAGATTGAGAGTGCAAATCGTCTTTCATTCAGCTGAAAACGAATGTTAACTTTTACTGATGATTAGTACCTTACTGCTATAAAACCATACGAACAGAATCCAATCAAATGATTTTGTAAGATAATAAAACCTACCTAATATCATAGAACTTCCATGAAATCTGCTGGTCCCACAAAATAATTTGTGATTGTGTTGTCAGCTTGAATGGGTTGTTAATTATAAGAAGATTCACTTAAAGAACTTTGTAATGGCACAGATGTCTTTCTTTCGAAGCAACTGCTACGTCATAGAAACTAACTTCCCTCGGCCAGGGATCGATCTCCGGACAATACTACAAATCCTGAGTCGGGCTTGCTACCACTGAGCCAGGGAAGTGAATGGGCAGAGGTGCAGAGTGCTCTGATTGAGCCTGATCGTAACATCTCTGATCTGTTGAGGAAATCTTAGGTACTCTATTATCTACTCAGGGAGATGTGGACCAGCCCTTTACAACCCAGTGAGAATGCTCTGCTTTTGACTTGCTCCAGAGGTTGTTGTTATTCCTTGAACTGGATGAGGGATCTGCTGAACTCAACACCTTGTCCGAATTGGAAGCGGCTCGACTCATGTCTTGAGGGAGTTGTTTTGATGACAACAATAATGAGGAATTTCACCATGTCGGAATTTCCTATTTTTGACCCCAAAATCGGATTCAGCACCTCGAAAACCCTCCTAAGGCAAACTTTCAGCCCGAACTTCCTAATTTACGAATAAACAAAACAGTGTAGAAAATACGAATGTTTAAAAAAACCGGGAAAATGACGTCATCCTGGAATAGTTCATTTATGGCCGCTTGAAGCGCTGAGATCGAGAAATCTATAGTCCCCTGATGCAAAATTTCACGAAACAGTAAAGTTCGAAATCGGAAAACTGAAGAAAAAAATAGAAAAAGCAAGATGGGGAAAATTAGGTTTCCCCTGTTTTTGTTTGATAACTTTTCTCTTAGAAAACACGATTTCGTCGTCCCAATGGGCAACACTGGGAGGAGACGGCGATCCGAACAGCCCAATCAGCGAGCATTCCCACTGCACATCCGTTTTCCCGGTTAGTTTTGAAATCAAAAATTTTGATTGTCTCCCAAAAATAACGGGAGACTTCTTTTCCGAAATCAGCCCGATTTTCATCTATCCCACACCATTAACTATTCAGGAAAAATGCAAACAGAATTCGGTGAAATTCCTCATTGTCCTCAGAGAATTAGGAACATTTCAGGTCTGACTGTGCTCAGGTCTGACTGTGCACTGACTGTGCTGTTACTTAATAAAATACTAGGGGTCAGGTGTGGCCGCGCTTGCTACAGCATGCGGCTTTTAGTGATGAGTCTCGGACCAGCAACTGCAGGCAAGTTGTAAGTTCGAGTCCTGCCGTGGGGGCGTGTTTTCATGTGCCCGAGGCTCAGCCCCCCCCCCCCCCCCCCCCCCCCCCGTCAAGACCCAGGGCGGTGAGGCAATGGGAAGCCATGAGCTCATGCCGGGATCCGTGTACCATGGCCATCCCTGTTGGCCATGGTACATGAAACCCTACCCGGGGAAACAGATGAAGTTTGTAGCCCTAGGTGTTATAAACCACGACCCCCGCAAATCCTACCTCAATTGGGGGGCAGGCAGGTGACACTGCGACAAAGTCTATGTGTCGGTAGCCTGGGGATCCCACCTCCCACGGTACCAGTGTTGGAAGCAGACTGAATGCCAGAATCTGGCTCACTCTGCGACCCAGATGCCATGACTGGTCACTGGCCTGGATCAGAGAATTTGTACCAGAGCCTACCGCTTAACTATCATCTGGAAGATTCCAGCTCGAGCATTACGAGAGCTTGATAGTGGGTGACGGTCCCCTGGGAATGAATGGACATGGGATGTCTAGGTTCTTCCTTCAAAGTGAAGCTCAGCAGGCAAGCAGCAAGAGAAATACTCCTCCTGGGAGGGATTGTTAGCACAATCAGTGTCCTTGGAATGAATGGACAGAAGAGATAGCTGATCCATGTAAACCATTCTGAGCTTCCCACTCACAACTTTTAGGGTCGTTCTTCTTTCTGGCCTCGCTAGGCTCCGCAGTGGTACCACGCTGCAAAGAAATCAATCATTTTCCTACCTGTTTGTTTTCACAGTCTTTCACGAGATCCTCCAAACTACGATTGATCCTCGAGTTGGTTTCATTCGCCTGCTCTAATCTCTGTTTGATCCGACTAATCTCTTCATTCAAAGTCTCTCTCTTCCTACCAGCTGCAGACAGTTGACTGGAAAGCTCGCTCCGGTCTCTGGTGACTTGACTCAACTCCAACTCAAGCTATAAGAAGAGAAAGAAAATACTGTTCTCTAAATCAAAACTCTTCAAGAGTATGTAATTACTAACTAATCTTCATAAGTAAAATACAAGTAAAATCAATAAAAAGTATTATGCCACACAAAAATACCTTTTCTTTCTCCATTTCGAGGAATTTACATTTCTCATAAATAGATATTTTCTCAGAATCCAGATCAAGTCTCAGCTGCTCAGCCTGCAGAAGCTCCTTCCGCATTGCAGCCAGATCATTATTTTGATCAGCAACTTGACTTTGAAGAGTAGTTTTATCTTCCGCAAGCTAAACAAAAGAATAACAACATTGCATTTATTCAGTGATAATACCATGTTTGGTTATGCATTTCAAAATCCATTGTAACCAACCAAGCCAATAGGGGGTGTGAGTGAAGAAGCAAATCATTGGTATTTTTGCGTTGCCGAATTTGGCTTGCTTTCGACTCACATCATATCATCGGAGACATCGAAATTAGTATGTAAGTGGGTGGTTCACTTGAGTTGTTTGCAGAGTACACTTTCGCATGTTTTATTTCTGACTGACTAAAAGTTTGAACTGACTTGAGAATCGGTTCAAGAATCGAAACTCAACCCAAGATTCTTGGATCGAGCTAGAGTGAGATATGAGTGGAAAAGAAATGTCCACAGTCTCAACCATTGCCCTATCCAGGTGTTCAGCAAACTCGAGCTACACGTTGTTTTCATGTCAGCTGATGACATACAAGATTTTTTCAAACGACTCTTTCTATGTCCTTTTTACCACTGAAAACCCAGTTTTATTTTGTAAATGGGTTAATAAAAATCTCAAAAAGCTCTATCAAAACTTTCAACCCAAAGCTTCCTCATATCCATAACCCAGTTGTACGGATGATCCAATGATTAGTAGCTAATCTCAAAACATTTATCTACAAGTACCTTGCACTTCCTCATAGGGGACCATCTACACGCCAACCCACACAATCCCAGAAAATTTCAACAAAATCTAGAAAATGTAGAAGTTATGGCTGTTTTAAGGGTTAGCGCACGGTTGCTGCACGTTTGCGCATGTGCAGTGGCTACCGATCATCCGGGAGCGATTATTTTCAAAGGGGACCGTCTATACACCAACCCGCACAATCTCTGAAAATTTCATCGAAATCGGACAATAACTTCGAATAGTTTTGTCCGTTACAAGGATTCGACAGACACACATACAGACAAACAGACACGGAACCAAAATTGATCAGGAAGGCCTAAAACTTAAAACGCGAGCGGAAATTTTGATTTTGGAGAACATTTTTTTCCAGCCTTGAAAAGTGAAAACACTACCTCGATAGACTCAGAAGCAATATAATGTATAAGTAGTTACTCTTTTAATTTCATCTTGTAGTTTCTTCTTTTCCCCTTCCAGAGACGAACCCATGGATTCAGCTTTAGCAAGTGCTTCGTGCATGTCAGACTTCTCGAGCAGAACCTGTTCCAACTCTAACTCAATATCTCCTGCAAAATAATCGACATTGTTAACGTAAAACTACGGCATGCACTTTCGAACAGAGAGATGTACGATGCACATGATAATACTATTGCCAAAATTGTTATAAACCAAATAAGGTTACGTTTAGCTTTACTAAACAAAGGAACTCCAGGAACTGACCTCTGTTCTTATCCATCTGCGTAAGTAGATTTTCCATCTCCAGCTTCTGTTGTTCCAAGAGTTCTTTGGCCAGATACGTTTTGTTCAAATCTTCACGAATCTCGAGGATTTCTTCCTTCATTCGGCTGCACCGGTCTTCTTCCGATCTCAGGTTCATTTCCCTGGGAGGAAAAGGTCCTTGTAAGTCTAGTAAGACCTAATTATGAACCAAAGAACTATCGTTCCCTTTGTTCTGATGATTTAGGATGAACCTAGCTACCACTAGGATTCAGCTATTGCCTTCAAAATTCGAAAATGTTTTTATTGGCATTCGTTTTTTTTACATTAATTGGGGACATGGTGTCACTAGTGTCACCGAAAACATCTTGGGAATTCCACAGCTGTTCCAAGGTTAACTAGATGAAAACTTCAATTTAAAAAGTCCATTCATGCAGCATGAATTAATGAGCGAATTTTCAAAGAAATCATTCAGTTTAAGGTGTGGTTAAGAAAAGGACCAATGGTGTTGCAATTTGTTGTAGAAAGTTTTTTTTTCGATTCTTGGTTTATATATATGTATATATTTTTTTTACATGCTTTTACACCAATAATCGACGTCCCGGAAGACGTGAAATCACTGGGCTGAAAGCTGAATCTGGGAGCCCAAGAAGCGTTCTGATGGGGAAACTCCTGGACGTAGTTAAAGATGAGTGCGACAGATCGCGTTCATGATCACTTGTTCCCAACCTCATCAGAACAAGTCACCTTGTTTATCACATATTTTTCTCCTTGGTGCGCTACCTGCTGCATCTAAGTAATTAATTTAATAACATGTAGTTATATTCGCGATATGTACGAAAAAATCGTGCGATTTTCAATAATACACTCGGTTTTAAACGTTTCTATCGGTGGCAGTTGTCGATTAAATATTTGAACGAAAACTCTTTTTTTTTTTTTTTTTTTTTTTTTTTTTTTTTTTTTTTTTTTTTTTTTTTTTTCGCATGAACTTAT
Source organism: Apolygus lucorum (assembly GCA_009739505.2). Lineage (NCBI taxonomy): Eukaryota > Metazoa > Arthropoda > Insecta > Hemiptera > Miridae > Apolygus > Apolygus lucorum. Next base: position 59,022,580 of record CM019177.2, read on the forward strand.
AGAGTACCCACACGGCTACTGCATTTCTGGTTACAACAAATATACGCACGTATTCATTATATATATATATAACTACAGACTTTTCTTAATTTTGGACAATTTTCATTTTTGAAAAAAGCATTCATATCAGAAATTTTGTGCTGAATCCGAATATACCATAAATTACCATGATTTTCAATGTAAAAACCACAAAAAACGGGAAAAACCCATTTTTTTGGGAGTTTTTTGAATTTTGGACCACTTTGGATTGTCCAAAATTGCTGGTTAACGAACTTGACCTATGGTTTGTTGTTACAAACATTTTGGCAAAAACTAAAAAAAAATTTTTAAACAATTACTCAAGTTATCGTCCGGAATGACACATATGTATATATATATATATATATATATACATATGATTTTTGGAAAAACTTCAGGGATCGTTTCAGAATGTTCCAAAACGGATTTCAGTGTGAAAATTTTTCGAAAAAGTCGATTCTAAAAATTTTGAGGCCATTGCAATAGCTTCATTTTCCTTGAAAATTCGCTAATAACACGCTGCAAATTATTGCTGGGTATGCTTTGAAGATCTTAGGAGTCCATATTCATGTTCTAGTCGTCTCTACGAACTCATAGAGTACCCACACGGCTACTGCATTTCTGGTTACAACAAATATACGCACGTATTCATTATATATATATATATATAACTACAGACTTTTCTTAATTTTGGACAATTTTCATTTTTGAAAAAAGCATTCATATCAGAAATTTTGTGCTGAATCCGAATATACCATAAATTACCATGATTTTCAATGTAAAAACCACAAAAAACGGGAAAAACCCATTTTTTTGGGAGTTTTTTGAATTTTGGACCACTTTGGATTGTCCAAAATTGCTGGTTAACGAACTTGACCTATGGTTTGTTGTTACAAACATTTTGGCAAAAACTAAAAAAAAAATTTTAAACAATTACTCAAGTTATCGTCCGGAATGACACATATGTATATATATATATATATACATATGATTTTTGGAAAAACTTCAGGGATCGTTTCAGAATGTTCCAAAACGGATTTCAGTGTGAAAATTTTTCGAAAAAGTCGATTCTAAAAATTTTGAGGCCATTGCAATAGCTTCATTTTCCTTGAAAATTCGCTAATAACACGCTGCAAATTATTGCTGGGTATGCTTTGAAGATCTTAGGAGTCCATATTCATGTTCTAGTCGTCTCTACGAACTCATAGAGTACCCACACGGCTACTGCATTTCTGGTTACAACAAATATACGCACGTATTCATTATATATATATATAACTACAGACTTTTCTTAATTTTGGACAATTTTCATTTTTGAAAAAAACATTCATATCAGAAATTTTGTGCTGAATCCGAATATACCATAAATTACCATGATTTTCAATGTAAAAACCACAAAAAACGGGAAAACCCATTTTTTTGGGAGTTTTTTGAATTTTGGACCACTTTGGATTGTCCAAAATTGCTGGTTAACGAACTTGACCTATGGTTTGTTGTTACAAACATTTTGGCAAAAACTAAAAAAAAATTTTAAACAATTACTCAAGTTATCGTCCGGAATGACACATATGTGTATATATATATATATATATATATATATATATATATATATATACATATGATTTTTGGAAAAACTTCAGGGATCGTTTCAGAATGTTCCAAAACGGATTTCAGTGTGAAAATTTTTCGAAAAAGTCGATTCTAAAAATTTTGAGGCCATTGCAATAGCTTCATTTTCCTTGAAAATTCGCTAAAATTAATGGACAGAGCTGAATTTTTTGTAACAATTTTTTAACTTATTAAAACTCAAAAATTTTATATGACAAAATTATTGAAAATAATAAACCAAAATTTGAAATGTTTTCATCGATATTTCATAACTCTATTTTGAGACTTCCAAATAACCTACAAAAAATTTAAAATTGCCATTTAATTTTTGTTACTCCGATGACATTTTGGGATGTCTTTGGAGTTTCTGAGAAGTTTTTGGTGACCCTAGTGATACCATGGGCCAATTAGGGTTAAGTATAATATAATATATTAATCCAAATATCTCTAATAGATTTTGATATCAAGACATTTCCCTTAAAGCACGAATGAGCATTTTAAAAAAGAACGAACAAATACTTGGCATTGATTCTCAATGAGAAGTCAGTAAAAGAAGTACTGCTCTAGCTACTCCACAATGACCCTTTAAACTCGAAAGACTTTATATTAAGGGTGGTCCTCCACTGGAAGCGTATTCGAGCGACTAGGCGACTAAGCGTAAACGTCCGTATACAAGCGACTAATCCCCTAAGATTAAAACGTATTGAAGGCCCTCCACTGCAAGTTACATGAGCGACGCGACTGGCTCATTTTGAGGCGACGAAGCGACTGATCCCATCCAGATGGGAATACTTTACAAGCAAAAGTCATACTTTAGTAATTACCAAAAGCTGGAGCTAAATTTTGATGTCTATGTATAAAAAGTTTACTTACTTAAATTATATTAATTTGAAAGATACCTGCAGGTAGTTGGATTTGAAAATGATTGTTTTTTCTGACAATTTATGTCACGGAAAAGCTGTATAACTCCTGCGTAAATGACAACCAACAAATCTTACTTCATGAACCTTCCATCAATTTAAAAAATGGGGATTGGGGATAAGTGACGTCACTAAGTATCAGGATAGGTTGAGGTGGTGTTTCTCATTTTGTGATCACTAGGTTGTAATAAGCAATGGTCCTCATGAATTTTTCTTCCCCATTTTGTGTTGGTTGTTGACTGTAATTTATTTTCCAATAATTTATCAACCAGCTAATTTATTTATTTATGGGCAAGCCCAATTTATAATCAGCATTATACAGTTGTATTCAACTTAATCATTGTTCGTACAAAATAACAGAAAATATTATTATTGAAGATAGAATCGAGAAAATATAATTACAATGAAAAGAAAAGCGAGTTTAACTGAAGAGGATGGGTGAAGAAGAAATTAAGGATTTAAGTAATGATAAGGGACTATGGAAGAAATCAAAATGTGGATAGGTGATGAGAAAGAGCGGGGTAGCCGGTTTAGGGGACGGTATTGGTCGTAGGTTGTGGCAGAAAATGTTACATGGAATAAAGTGGATGAGCGGGTGGATGTACGGGTGGCGGCAAGATTCAGCTTCTGGAGCAACGAGGGGCAGTCCATGGCATTGTTGAGCAGTTTGTAGAGGAGCACGAGGTTCGCGGAACTCCGTCTTCTCTCGAGGGTATTCAGGCGGCATCTCTGCAGTACGACCTCATAATTGATGTCCTCAGAAAGGATCCCCATCTTATACGAAACATAGCGCAAATCTTATGATGGCAATTTAAATGATGAGCTCACTCAGCTGATCAATGACCACTCAGGCGCCTTCAGCATTCTCCTTTGACCCGCCCTCTCAAATTTCAGGTTCCTGCGTTCAACAGGAGAGGAAATGGCCTTGGAGCTCACTCAGCTGATCAGTGATCATCAACTTTGAAGATGTATAGAAGTATGTATCGATTGACCCTGCCTCTCGAATTTCAGCTTCCTGCGTTCAACAGCATCAGAAAAAAAACGTTGCATTGTTTTGTGTGTCGAAAATTTTGGAATGACCCCCAGAACTAAGACATATTCATGTCAAAACCTCTTTTGAATACGCTCAAGGCGATATTTGTGAACTGCCTATAGAGGAAACCACAGATTCCAATTCAGAACGATTCCCGAATCACCACCACAGACTTTGCGCGACTAAGTCGCTTCCAATGGAGGAGCTCAGTTGCTTCCCAGTCGCCTCGCAGAAGTCGCCTGAAACCGCCTTGTCGCTTGAATACGCTTCCAGTGGAGGGCCAGGCTAAGACCTGCCAGTTCATTGTTAGTTGGATAAAAAAAAAAGGCACGTTGACCAACGGAATGATCTTGTTTTAATTTCATCGACTATCAAGAGAAGGGCGGAGGCAGACGCTTGGTTTGCGTTAACGAGGACCTAGCGCGTGGTGGTCTCTGCGTGCACCAACTTCTTGAATGATTAGGCGAATTCCACGGTCTACTGTGCATCAGACCTGGCGTGGAACGGACCTGGAAAACCTCGTTGTGTTTTTCAATGGACGATTGAGGTATTGCGAATCGGACGCGAGAAACAACATCAGGTTTATGCAAGATGGAGCTATGCCTGAAAATTGAGTAATGGATTGATGATGTAACGGTACAAGATAACTTTTAATGAGAACACTAAGAACTTAGGGGATGGGAGTAGTTCATGAGAACCTAGAGTTTCCCATGTCACAAGCTCATAAGGTTTCCGAGGTTGTTAAATCCAAATTTGAGGACAAATATAGAAAATTCCCATTTCTGAGCAGATTTCGTCAAGCTCGGCCTGTCATGAATACTACCTGTCAAATCCTCTAATAATTATAGATAGGCACTAATGAATATGGTTTACTTACCTGGCCAAAGTAACATAAATTAAGGACCGTCTATCGTTCGTATCTCACCCCCACCCAGTAATAGATATACCTTACGAAATTAATGTAAATGCGTCATGAAACGAAATGGTGAGTGTGTAAGCGCAATGACCGGTAACACCAAGACTTTTGCTTAGTCAACTCCTCTGCTGCAAGGCTACCAAGGACGTGCTACCGTTCAGTACTTTTCCAGAAAAATAGAAAACCGTCTCTAATAATAGAAATCACAGTCCTACCAATTGAGAATCAAGTACGCTAACAATACGCACCTCAATTCTGAATCTTTGTTAAGACGGTCTATTTCGCTGTGTAGGAAATTTTTCTCATCCTCCAACGACTCGATGTGCTTTGCGTAGCGAGTGTTGGACTTCCTTTCTTTCTCCAGCTCATCGTTGGTGTTGTCAAGCTAGAAAAAAATCGAGTAATTCGTAATATTTTATTGGAACAAACACTATTAGATTCCGTTAAAGATTGTTATCTGTACGTGACCCCCACTGGTGGCATTTGGCGAAAGTGAGGAGGACCACAGACTGACACGTGCTCTAGCCAGTTTTGGGAATTGTAGGTTATTAAGTTACCATGGCGTTGAGTTCTAGTCTGGTTTTGTCCAAAGCATGCTTTTCTGCTCTTGCAACCTCCAGAGATTTTGAAACCATGTCTTTCTCTTGCGTCATTTGGTTTAGTTGTATCTTCAATGAATCTGTTTGAGCAGTCAGTTCAGAAAGCCTGGATTCCAGGATTTTATGAGAGTCTTCCATAGTTTCGAATTGTCTTTTCCAGGTCGCAGCTTGATCTTTAGATGCCGCCAATTTCACCTGCGAATCAAGAACACGAAGAGAAGAAAATGAAGCAGATAGCAACCAAACATGACCAAGTGAGGGTACTTGGGTGTATAAAGAGAAGTGACGTATTTTACTCTACTCAATTACAAGGGAATTTCAAGATGTAGAGAGACATACCTGAACTTCGTGGATGTTGAGTTGGTACTTATTTAGAGCTGCCTGAACGGCAGATATCGTACTTTCGACAAAGGCAGGAGACGTAGGAGCACGTGGGGTTCGTTTTGGTGATCTAGAATATAGGAGGAAGACAGGATAAAACAACTTGCTGCTGAACCTTTCGAATGCCTTATAGAGGAGAGATGTTGTGACCAGCTACCTCATTCAATTGAGGGGTTTCCTACAAAAACAAGATAAGTCCAAAGTTTGAAAAAACCCGGTTAAGGCGCCATTTTGTTCCTGAATGTGTGCGATATTTAGTAACAAGTTCATTTCGGCAAGAACCGAACAGGTCCAAGTCTACGGGTGGCTTCAAAATGTGCGCATTTTGCAGGAGAATTCTAGTCCTCTCTATTTCCGCAAGAACGAAATAAGTCCGCGGGCGCGTGGCAACACTACCAGGTGTGAGAATTATGGGTTTTCGTCCTTTTCAGTTTTCAACTATTGTGTGAAGATGTTATTCCCATGTATATTATTATTTTGTTTATTGTTGTTTTATATTTCTGATGTTATTCTCATGTGTATATTTCTTCTTCTTTTTTTTATATTTCTGATGTGTATATTGTGTAAATTTTCAGTTATTTTTTCTCTCAAACCAAAATATTTGGAGTTTCTGAACATTTTCTTTTTTCCCTAATAAAGGTTTTTGATGAAACGACTGCTTGTCTACTTATCTATTCATTCATTTTTCAAATCCTTGAGATAGTAGGAACTATTATTTTCTCCTTCATGTTACTGATGATGAAACAAAGAAAACATGGAAATTGAACCAGCAACATAGGCATCTAAAAAAACATTTTAAATGTTCTAGTTGTCAGTTTTTAAACACAGTTCGGAAATAGCTTCATTATTATTATAAAAACAGAAAATTTGATTACCGTCATAAACATGCAAAACGTGTTCACGTCATAAACATGCAGTACTTGGGCTTCAATGAAAATTCAGCAAGAACCAAACAAGTCACGTTTTGCAACAGGAGGGGGAAAATTCAGGAAAAGGCCTTTCACAAAATTCAACAGGTTTAGAATTTTCGATTTCGGACTTATCTTGTTCTTGTAGGAAACCCCTCAATTCCTTGGCTCAATGGTAGCGAGTCCGACTCAGGTTTGTGTAGTTTAGTCGGAAAGTCTTGAGTTCGATCCCCGGTCGGGGGGAATTAATTTCTAATGACACAACAGTTTGACGAAAAAAAATCAGGGGCAACGTATAATAAAATATCAAAATTATAAAATTATTCGATTTTTTCAAGGATTCAAACGACCGATCTCATTTTAAGATAAATATTTCGAAAAAATAACCGCACCAGATTATGTGCAAAGGATACAGCAAAAAAGTAAGAGGAGAATCTAGCCCCCAGAAAGTGTTGTCGGGTTTCAGCGCTACCTACCGCCACTTCAACGAACTACCATTTCTGATATTTTATCAGGTGATCACGCTCGCGACCGCGTTACCATCGCTCCTCTAACTTGCAGTTATCCCAAGATTACAATGTACATGGACAACTTTCACTTAGTCGACTCGAGAACATTTATTTTTGAGTTTTATAATTGATTTGAATGCACTAGTGGTGAACTTGAGGGGAGCACATCGCTACATTGTAATCTTGGGATAACTGCAAGTTAGAGGAGCGACAGTAATGCGGTCACGAGCGTGATCACCTGATAAGATATCACAAATGGTAGTTCGTTGAAGTGGCAGTAGGTAGCACTGAAACCCGACAACACTTTCTGGGGGCTAGACTCTCCTAAAAATAAGTGGATATGTCCAGTAGTTCCTGAGATTTGCATTCCTGAATGTTGAAAAACACAACTTTCCAGGGCAGCTGATTTTCTGGAGGCGTGTCGTGCATTTGTTTACCTACCTACCTAGCGAGTTTGTTTACACTCGCGTCTCATTTTTCATCCATTCTCTGTGTAGATATTTATTGTTTTATTTAGTTCCGTTACTTCCTTTCTTATGGTGTTCATATTTCAGAATCTGTAGGTAACGTAGAAGAAGAATAAAGGGATGTTTTGATTTTGAGTAGGTAAAGGTTTTGTTTTAGTTCTTGTTGTTCTATATCGTGATTAGAGCTTCTGAACGGTTTTTTTTTTCTCAAGAAGTCTCTTGTGGTGAAAATTACCAAATCACATCTTCGTTGGCATCAAGACATTGACGTTTGAGGCTCACGAAGCTATCTTAACACTCTACGAGAGAAACATTGGAAAATGCGAATTGCTTTTGGTTTTGGGTTAGCAGCCAGGTCATTTCTGCTTGAAACATTGCAACGAAAAAGATCGAAGGAGGTTGAATAAATCCCGTAAAGCAGCTCTAGAGATGACGAAAGTAAATTTAGAAAGGTATGTTGGAGTTGTTAGCTCCTAGAGCTTCTCCTAGATTCTCTATTCTATCCCTTCTACCTAACTGTTCTCTCCTCTCCCTACCTACTACTTACTCAGTCTTGTATCGCCTATCGTCTAATTAAAGTGCTCTCATCTTAATCTTCTCTCGCGTTCTTCATTCAATCCATCATTCATTTAAGAAGGTATAATCGTTCCTAGATGATACCCTTGGGTTAGGTTTCCCATAATAACTCCAGAGTTAGGATGTTTTCTAGGCTCTCTTCAATGTTCGCTTTCAGAGCAGAGTGGACGGACTTTGCTCTGAAGAAACGACGCATATCTTCAATTCGACGTGATCAGGAAAAATGATAAATTTAATAATGACTATCAAGAATACGTGCCTAGGCGGAAGAGCTTGGCTAGGTGTTAGATGTACATGATGCTTCGGCTCAGGATCTCTCGACTCGGCATCTTGGAGAACAGCATGAGCAATTTCCCGAAGGGCTGATTGCAGCAAATCCAACTCAGTGTGCTGCCGGTTGATTTCACCGATCGACGTTTCTGCAACTGCGCATCTCTCTTCCTATCGGATTCCAAAACAAAGAAGTTAAATTTATTGAAGAGGATTTACAAACTACTTTTGAACCTCTTTTCCTTACTTGTTAACTGCAAGACAAGAAAGCAAAGCACACAAAATTCCTCTCTGACCGTGTAAGAGCATGTAACAAATATTTGTGAGTAATACGTACTCAAAATACGTGTGGATATCGACAGCATGCAGTGTAAAATACCAACTGATCTAAGGTATAATCAAAATATTGTAGAGTTCAATTTTTAAGTTAATTACTACACAATTTAACCGCTAAATGCGTGAACATTTGCGCAAGCAAGTTGAGTACACTTGTTCTTCTCAAACGCTTCCAACTGCGAGTATTCTGTTATCGCCTTTGAGATACTGTTACCTTCTCAATTCTTAATTTGCAATCCGACATAAAATGCAGTGGGCGATTATCATGGTTCTCGTTCATGAACCAACTCTTTCTTAATGTAGGTAATTTAAAGTCATTGGAGATAGAGTAAAAGAAAACAGTGGTTTTAATAATTAGAATGGGGGGTGCGCCTGATTTTTTTGTCCATTGCTTGCAAGTGATTTAATTGATTTTAGGCGTACGAGTGCTCAGTGGGTTTTTTTGATAACTCTTGGCAAACTTGCAAAGAGAATGCAATAACACTACAGTTCTGATTACGAATGGGCTACACATGAAATTCTATCGATGATGAAATATGTCTGAGACTATAATGATGGTTGAGCATGATAGGAAGGGTAGTTGAAATCAGAAGTATATGGTCAGTATCATCAGTTATCTCATTCTTGACCAGTCAACCTGATTGAATTTGCCTTTATTTATCGTATAACAACTTACGAAAAAACTGTTTTGGCTAGAATAATTGAGATCTGCGAGTCGCCCCTACAAGAATGAACAGTCGTAAATAGTAGCACAGGAAAAATCCTCACAGGCAAAGTAATCCCTAAGCTCTTCGGATTCGACGTTACTTGAATTCACGCAAAAGATTGGAAAATATTCACAATTTATTACAAAACCAATAACAAAAATCGAAATTGTAAGTTTTTAACACAAAAGCATCAAGACTTACCAAATTTTTACAATCTTTGACAAGAGACTGCAGTTTGTCATCTTTGGTCCTCAACTCATACGCTAGTTTCTCCTTCTCGGCTCTTAGATTCGTCATTGACTCTTTCAACTGCGACAATTCTTCTTCCACCTGCTGTCTGCTCTCTTCCTGGGAATTCAATTAACTATAAACAACAAGGATGTAACAAGATCCTCATAAACATGTAACGCCAAAGATCTCTAAAATAAACAATGTGATTAATATGGTCATCTTTTTATGGACTAAAACAAATGTACCTTTCCCTGAGTTTTGCACCTAGAAATCGAAATAGTACTTTCAAATGTGTGGTATCGCTGTTTATACCAACAGTTGTCAAGGAGTTGTGTTGTGTGACGTGTACTAAAAATATAAGTTTCATTCGTTATCGGAAAGCCGGCGTATCTACTTATTGTATTACTAAATATGGCGACGAGGATGGGATTCCAAGAACTCTAGTAAGTGACAATGGAACTCAATTCACGAGCATGGAGTTCCAGCAATTCTGTTCTCGAAACAATATTCGCCACATATCTTCTTCTCCATACCATCCAAAAACTAATGGGTTGACAGAGCGAGAAGTGGGCACATTTAAGAGAAGAATGAAGGCATCAAAGAATACACGAGACCTACTTACACGAGTTGCAGATTTTTTGTTCACCTATAGAAACACGCCTCAGAGGACTACAGGGAGAGCTCCTGCTGAACTCATGTTGGGAAGAAGGTTAAGGAGCAGAATGGACCTCATCAAACCTAATTTGGAAGCAACAGTGGACAACGCATTGGTGATGCAAAAAGTCCACCATGATAAGAAGGCTCGCCTTAGGGTGTTTGAGGAGGGAGATGCAATATGGGCTTGGCACCCACATGATAACCGCTATGTGGAGGGGTGCGTAGTCAAGAAATCTGGTGAGTACTCATATCTCGTGATGATGGATGGAGGAGCAGTCCGGAGGAAGCACTCAGAACTCGGAGCCTAATCAAGAATTCATGACATCCCTATAATTCGAATATCAGCTAACCTTATAAATAATTCGCTAAACTTCAGTTCCCTAAACTTCAGAATACAGCACTAAAAAATCGAGCAGTTATTTAAATCCTTCAGAAGACCTGTCATCTCCAAAATGCAACCTAATTTTTTCTAAATACTTAAGGATTTTTGTCCCTTACGCAAGTAAATTTGGTAAATTTAGTAAATATCACAATAATTTGGTAACCGTTGTAATTTTTCCTTAGGTCTAATTTTAATGATTCGACTTGAGACAGTTGAATATTGACCACAGTCTCTCCTATTGAATATGAATAATCAAATCTATAAACTGATTGAACTGAACAATTGAATTCTCATAAGTACAACTTACTTCAACAGCCGAAAATCTCGATTGACGAACAGTCATTCCTGTACTTGCTTCTGCCAGGTCTCGTGCTGTGTTTCCCAGCTCAGATCGCATTTTCAGAAGGTCTCTATGGGTAGCTGACTGCATTTCAGAAAATTGACGCTTCATTGCCACGACGTCTCTCCACAAGCTGAGGAGACGCGAATGCTCTTGAGCGTAGTAGTCATTGAAGCTCTGGGAAAAAATTGAACCGCCAGTTACAATACATCAGGTTAGTTTCGATAGACATAATAAATACTGAGTAGGAGATATTTTTAACGGAGCTACAAGACGTAAAGCACAAGTGCACAGTACCACATGAGCCTGATTTCAGCTTCAATATGTAGAGGGAAAGACCATCTTCATGGTTAGCTCGTCTTAAAACTGATATTACTAGTAAAAAGAAATGGTTTTAAGTACTAAGGCCTCAGCGCCAATCCAAAAAAATTAATCGATTTGCAAAAATATAATATTTTATGCAGGCGGGGTGGTCAGGGGCAAACTGCCTTTGGAGATACAAGAAATACTGCAGAGGAATGTCCACCTAAGCTGAGACCAGCTCTCTAGATCATACTTACAGCTTCCTCCTCTTTCCATTCCTCTTCTTTAGTCAGCATTTCTTCTCGCATCATTTCCCAATCGGAGGAAAGTTTCTGTAAATCGTTCGTCAACGCTTCGTTGCTTTCATGTGCCTCTTCCAGCTGTTGGCGGAGGGCGTTGTAGTTCTGGGACAACTTATCATACCTGGGAAAAAAAAGTATGAGTAGGTTCCTCATAATTTTGAAATTAACTACTACGTTGACTCCCACGACAAAGTGTGCCCCGATGGAAACACGTAGTTTTTCTCGTGTCCAATTTATATGTACCTACAGATCATTGAAATGCAAATATGTGAAAGTAAACAAATGCTTCAATCACAACAAATGTCAGCACTTAACTACCCCCCCAACTTTAGTGGAATCTGACAACCAGTGAGAAGTTTATAATTAATATATGTATTAACAACAACAGGTATCGCCTTGAAACCGAATTTAAAAGAAGCATCAGCATTACGTGCTCGCAGTAGTTTCGAAATTTGGCAGTCTCTCATCCCTGCTCAATCCACGTTGAAGGTTTTGTAGTACCTTGGAGTCGACTTCATGGTGGCCATTGAGGCTGCAAGCCGAGTGGACCTTGGTAGGGCCTTCACCCGCATTGCCAAGGCACCATTGAAGCCACAGCAAAGGTTACGCCTCCTTCGCAAGTACATACTGCCAAGACCGACCTTTGTTAGTCTTTAGCAAGCTTAATGCGGGGATAATGAAAAGCTTGGACATTGAAGTAAGAAATGTTGTGCATTCCTGGCTAGGCTTCCCACCTGGTGTCACAAGCGCCTACTTCCACGTTTCTGTTAAAAATAGAGAGCTTGGCATTCCCTCTCTATCGACTGGATCGACTGTTCCAGCGCCACTACCGCCTCCTAGCCCTCCAGAGCTTGAGCTGGGAAGTCACCCATGTTGCTGGTGATCTTGATTTGGTCAGTTAGCACGATGCAACCTTCTGCTCCAAAACACAGCTCACCTGGGGAGTTCTCAGCTGCTCTTCATCCTTTCACACTGCCTGGGTGGCAACACTAGCTATTCGTGTGAGGTGTAAGAGAGGCTGGGACCAAAGAAGTCATACTGAAGTCATACTGTAGCATGTTGTGCAGGATTGTCCGAGGCCTCATGGTGGCCGCATCACAATGAGGTTGTCAGGCAGGTATCAGGAGCCTTGTCATCAAGTGGTTGGGAGATCGAGTTGGTATTGAATTGAGTTTACAAGCCAGAGCACCTCAACTAATGAGATTCATGGATTTTTTTCAAATTGTATTAAATTCTCTAGTGCAGACCTCATTATGAGGAATCATTTGAAAGTCAGTAGATAGGTACTGTCCTTAAAATTTCAACGAAACCTTGTTGGATATTCATACATGAATTAATGATTATTTTAAAGATAAATAGGGAAGACTCGGCTTACTTATCAGAGAAACATCTAGGATCAAACCCACACCCTGAATATTTATCCACCTCAAAAAATGACCTCAAGGTCTGGGTAACACATTCTTAGAATACTCGAAAATTCATTTTTTTAAATTAAAAAACTATAATAAAATTAAAAACAAATTGTTAAATGTCACATTATTTAGTCAAATTATAATTTTGTAATGAAAGGAAAAAACGCACTTTCTTCTTTCCTCGTGAACAGCACGGACGGCAGAACTGAGGTCAGCAAACTGTTCTTCCCGCAATTCCCTCAATTGCTGCTGAGCGGCTTCCAGTGCCGATCCTGGTGGGCCGACCACCCCTCCGCCAGTGTACACGGTTGAAGGGCTTTCTAAGTCCGCCATGTGCCCTTCCAGTTCTGCACACCGCTTTTTATACTGGAGAACCTACACGAACATCGAAGAATATTAAATGAAGAAGGAAATCAGGAAATTTTCTCGAGGATCGGAATTTTGCATTAATTATTTCAAATGCAAATGCTAGAGCTACATTACCGTCAGAATCATGAATGAAGATATCACACGAAAAGAAAATACGGGTAAATAATCAGTAAGCCTAGGCAAGTAGTAGTTGTGTAGCATCCACGCACAGAAGACTCATTTTGAAACCTGATTGAAGAGATAGATGGTTACGGGGGTTCTTTAATGTCAGAAAAGCAGGCTTCAAGCCTTGAACTCATATTCCGACGGGGACTGGCATGTCTGCCTATGAATCATTTTAAAAAGAAATGTGGTATGGGTAAACAAAGGGTTGTTTAGACTCCAGACACCTTTGTGTCGTAATACCAACCTTGTAAACTTGACGAGGTACCTACCTACTTGGAATTGTATCATACAGTGTGTAATTATTAAGCATTTCTTAATAAAATTATGCAATTTTGTTCGATTTTAAGGATTCATAAAGATAATCTATTCAGATATCTACCTAGTAAATGAAAGTAAATCAAAAGGGATTATCTTAACCAATAGTATTTTGTTTCTGTAATGATTACTTCGCGTTTCAAAGATTCTTTCACTTCGATTTTCAGAGTTTCTTGAATATCATGAAACCTCAGAGTACATTGGCAAAACCGGCATCGGTCCACGTCTTCTGACCATAGAGTCTAAAATGATTAAGGAATATACCTGTGAATAATATTATTATTGTAAGTTTAAGTATTAGAGAGGGTGAAATTCGAAGAGAAACCGACATAAATTAATTTAAATTGTACGTATTTACGTTGGTTATTCAGAACTGAGAGAGCCCACAAGGCCCCACGGTAACATTTTTGTGACTCCATCAAGAATAGGGTTGTATTTTTTTTTTAATCAACATTAGGTCAGAGCTAGCGTGCCGAAGGGCAAACTTGCAGTTGCCAACTGCAAAGGGCAACAACCGCAACTGGGTAGCTACCGCAAAAAAAAAAAAAAAAACAATAACATGTCATCTTACTTTTGCCTGTAACCTGCTCACTAGCTCAGCCTGCTGTTTCTGGGCCTCTTTGTAAGTTTCGATTTTCCTCCTGTAGGATGAGGCCTCGTCCTCCAGTCGTCTCCGGAAGTCGGGGCGGTTCAGATAGTCGGGAGAGTCGTCTCCAGCGACCGAACCACCAGACCTCGATGCCCCGTCCATCCTAGCTCGCCCAGGCTGAGAACAAGACAGAAGTTTCGACTGAGAATATAATATCAACAGTAGACATTGGATTACTGCACGAATCTCATTGTTTCATCACCAAGATAGCTAATAAGGGAAGTTTAGGGGACTTAGGTACCTACGATGCGTCCGAGATGTATCAAGTGTTCCTTCTGGATGACCAACGCTACGTTTTTCTATAAAATGCCTTTAAGCTAGCAGTAAGCAAGAGCGTTTTATTTCCATAATTGAGATTCCTCAAACTTATAAGAGTTATTTTTCTGTCGTTCATCGTGTTCAATTAGTATAGTCCTGGTTCTATTAGGTAACAAAAAAGACGTTCCACAAACTGCTACTGAACGAAATATTTCTCAAAAATTGAAAAATGTTAGTGGGTCGCTTCTTCATGACGGTAGTATACGTTTAAATACGGAGGGGGGTGATAACCAAATATGAACCGAATAGATTAAAAAGAGAGAATAAAAAAATTCAAAACTACAGAAGAATAACGGGTTACTTCGATTTTTCTCGAATATTTGGTAAGGATCACATCAGATCTGTTAAAAAACCAGTCCAAATTCTTTAAAGACGAAGAAGAATTTACATGCGGGGGAATAACAGGATAACTGCTGGCGCCTGTAGCCTTGAGGCGTTTCCCTCCCACTTGAATCCTCCGCGCATCCTCCTCCTAGATAAAATGGGGAATTTGCCTCACAATTTTTGAATTTTTTTCTTTTCAAAAGAAGGTTCACTGATATGGAAGAAAACCATAGTGCGCTGCTTGAAAACGCATCCAAAAAATTTAGAGAATTCAAGGAAGATGGAAATTTTAAATGTACTGGGAGTCTGTGATGTGATGAGTTTCCCCTTACGACAGCAGCGCTACCTCTGATAGCGCACATGAAACAACTAGGTTACATGATTGAACACACCTTCACACAGTTACAACCCAGACGAAAGTGACGAAAAGAAGCAATTTTACTCACTCTTTTTTACAATACGATTCTACCTATTAGTTTATTGAGCATTATTAGTCTTCACCTTCTCTTATTTAGTTTCTATATTAGTCATTTTTGACATTTGAATCACATTATTTGTGTAGATCATTTCGTGTGGTCACGAGGGCGCCTACGACTCTACCTGTTGACATTCTCTGACACTATTTGCCGAAACTTCTTTTACGCTTCGCCAGAGCACAGTTTAGCATGAGGAACCATGGAAAGTGACGTATCAGTTTTCCTCGATCTTCGCGGTGTTTTTTGACAGAGGCTTCACTTGTTTAGGCATTTTCGTCTGCGGTAATTCTTTCCCCTTGGGTATTCCTGGTGTTGAACGTTATTCTAGGGCCCTATTGAAGGATTTGACTTCAAATTTCCGGAATCTAAAATTGAGCCAAATTCCCCATTGCGATTCACAGTAAGGACAAACACTAGTTTCAACACCTGAAGTGTTTTTTCCCAAGTATCTTTTGTTTTTATTGATTTTTTTCGTGAATATTGATCAAGACTCATCGTCCAAAAAACTCTCTAGAGGAGAACCAAAAAATTATTTTAAAAAATAATAGATTACTAAAAAAAAAATAAAAAATGAATGAATCTTCACTACACTAGGAAAATATGGATTTTCAGATTACTGTTAAATTGTTGTACATGAAGAATTATTGCGTTTTCTATAATAGAAAAAAGTTTAAAAAAGTTCTTTCCCTGTAGTATTTAGTTGTTTTCAGATTTCATTGTGACTTCATCACAACTCGACTCCTTCATCACAAGTTTTTCTTTTCTACACAAATTTTTCGTTCTCTTTTCACAGCAATCTCATTTTGGAATAAAGGTGTCGTTAGTGAGTGATTTTGTCCATTCAACAAATCAATTACCTAAGTAAAATAGGAGTGCCAAACATGTAGGTGACTAACTAACTAACGCCTAACTAACTAACTATTTCCTAAAGTTAAGTGGAGAAGCAAATCCTTTTCAGGGCGAGAGTCTTTTAAGAAACAAAGGTTCATGCGTATCCACCTAAAATCAAATTTGAAAGAAATCAGCGCAAAATCGATAAAATATTTTAGTTCGTTGAGAACCCACAAGGAGAGGAAAAAACTCACATGAGTCGTTGTGAGACGGGAAATGTTCGACAAAAATTTGTTTAAAACACTTGAGATTTGTTTGCTACTTGGAAAATATCGATCATAGGATATCGAGCCATGGAATCACGCGAACAACACATAAAAATAAAATTAGCATAATTCGAGTGGAGATAAGCGACTTACCGGCTCAAGTGCAAGGCAAGTGCAGTTTATTATGGAGCAGTAGGTGGGTATCCTAGACTACGACCACACTTGGAGCCGACCTATCGATACTTTGGAAGGGAGTAGTGGACGGATTCGAGACGTCTGACCGTGACGAAAAGGATTCATTTAATAAGGAAAGTTAAGGGAAATATACATAGGAGGGGGGTGGATGTTACTGGCGCCGAGAGGGAAATAAATCGATACTCCAACCTATCCCTAATAACAGCAACAGGAGAATCTCACACCTATTAACATTAAAGCAGCTGCAGAAACAACCCAGATTGCGTGCGAATTGTAAATTCTATCAGGGATATTGAAACACTCTGCCAAGTGGATGGGGCACATAGCTTCCTCTATCCAAAACATGATTTAATTATGATAATCCGATAGCATACCACCATAACTACCCATGTAACTATTTTGATAACTACCAACTAACCAATCAAATTTTAGAAAAATTAGTGATATTGAGAAAATTATTAAAAAGAATATCAAGCTTTCTTGATAAAATTACTGTGTATACTCAATGGCTAGGTGACGATCCACAACCCCAACACTTCTCTAACAATCACTTTTTTAAAAATTATCTATATGAATTCACGATATCAAACCCGCAAATTATTCTCAATGGAAATCGAAGGTCTACCGCCAACAAATAGAAAAAATTACATTCATGAAGGAGGTTTGAATACACTCGCGATGAGGTTTGAATAATTTAATGAGCGTAATTGCTTTCTTTCTAGCCAATTTCCAATGTTTTTAATAACTACGACAGATTAAAAGATACCATAAACAAATATAATGGCCAGATATATTGGAGGAGTAGAGGAAGAACCCATCTACTCCTCTTAATCCAAGATTCCTGGTTCCTTCACCTATTGTGGAACCTGATTTCAAGGAAGTAAAGTTCACTATAAACCAAAAAATAAGTATTTTTTCATGTTAGATCATACAAACATTTTTTGTTTGTTTATTATTATGGTAAATAACTCACGTTTAAAAACTACAGCATGTTTTTGAATTCGGTACTCTAAATAGCCATCTCTCCCAACAACTCACTAGTCAAACAGTACCGCTTCTCACAAGCCATTCACTAACCAATCTAACGACTCTTCTTCTCTACTCACCAACCTAACGACTCTTCCCCTCACTTAACTCACCTAACGAATCTCCTAATGAGAAAAGGATATCAGAAGCTGCGAGAGGAAGGAACAAAAGTTATTCCACTAACTAGAACTCACTTTATAACCCCAGGGGCTAGATCTAGAGAAACAGAGAAAAGAAAAGGAACTCAATTTTCCACTCCCTTCAGCAACACTCCCCATTGACTCACGGAACTACTATGAAAGATGAGATGCTACCTGAGATTTGAAAGGGTAGGTAGAAAGGACAGCATGACTTGGAACCAGGGCCATGGAAAGTGAGGCTGAGAACTGGAGAAGCGAAGGGAGATAGTTAAGGCTCATCTCACGAGGTAGCAGCAATCGAGGATTGTTCAATCCCACGTCATCAATAACGGTCATAAGCTCTAAAAGAAGGATTCCAGTGAAAATTTTCATTTATTTTCGGAGAAACAAATTGGGAAATAATTATTATTTCCATTTTTCCATGAACAAATCTTGAAGTTCTCCAAATTTATGCGATGAATATTGGTAGCTACTCATTAAAGAAGAAAGCTAATGTTGAAATTGGTGAAAAGCATACAATAGAGGGACAGTGGTGCCCTGGTTGATGTCAGCCAGTGGTACTAAAAATTGATAAGGTGGTGGGGTAGGAGCTACACTCTTTCTAGCTTCTGTTTAAAATTTCTCTCATTGCCTGCAATTTTTCAACACTTACATTGAAAGAAATTCTACGATTTTCCTCAAAATAGGGAATATCTCTCAATTTGTTTCTTCAACAATTAAATGAAAAAGTTAAAAAACATGTTTCCCCTACTGATGAATGGGAAAATTGCTGCTATCTTGTCAGATGAGCCTTTTAACTACGCCTCTGAGCATCAACCAAGCAGAATGCTTCTTCAGTTGTCATCTTAACTTTCACAGCCCTGCTACCTAGCCAACATTTAAGGTTTTTTTAAAATTGTATTGCACCAAGTAATAACTTATAATCAATAAACAACATTTGATTTTGTAGGTTCTAACCCAAATATATATAGGTCTGCCACAGAAACTTTGCATCCCTTTGGCGCATTCTTATGGAGAACATAGAACTACTTATCTCTTATCATCAAGCAGATTCCCGCGCGTACAATAATTTTTCGCTAATTTCTCCCCTTAAAAGTGACATGATTCCCCTCCTACTGCAGATTGAAGTTCGAGCATTTCCGAAATTGAAATTCCGTGGCACTACACGAACATCAAATTTCTCACGGCTCCAATTTCTGTGTCAAGGTTTCACCATGGAAGGTTGACTCGATCGTTATAGTTCGCGGATCCGCCACCTAGGGGACGCCACACGGATGCAAAGTTTCTGTGGTAGACCTATAGTCAATCTGTAGTACCACAGGCTGGCATCGAGCAGAACACCGCTGTCGCAATACCGTATCCACTTATCCAGCATTCCCAGTCATTATAGTGTGAGCTGTCTTCTCTGTCAAGTACTTACTCTCTGTTCTTGGAACTGCTCATTAGATTTCCACGACTTTCACCCTTGAGAAACTCCCCACTCATTGATCAAAGGGTTGTAGGAGGACACTCCTGGATGGAGGATATTCTGGATTTACCTAGACTCAAGGGCTTTAGACTATAACATAGCTTTAAATCAGCTTCAACCCCTCGCATAACATCAAATCACGTATCTACGTTCACAATGCTCACGTCCCACTGAGGAAGAATACTTGTGAAGCTAAGGGATCTCTACTCGAATCTGTCTCTTCTCCCCGTCCTAAGAGTAGGTATAGTAAGTAAAAGTAAGTAAAGTAAACAACCATTTCAGGTTGGATTTTCGTCCGACTGCCATTCCTGGCGTCGCGGACGTCATCAGCTGTCTTCATAATAAGGGAAGATCAGAATTTGTTCTGATGATTTCGCTCATGGCTTCCCATTGGCCTCACCGCCCTGGTTTGGGACGAGGGGGAACTGCGACCGACTTGCCCGAAAATATGCTCCCGAGGCGAGCCTCAAACTCACGGCCCCTGCAACTGGTCCGATTCTCGCCCCCAGTGACACATGCCGTAGCTCGCTCGGCCACAGCTGACCACCTCCTAAGAGTTAGGGATGGGTATCGATACTCGATATTTCAAAATATCGATACTTTCGAACCGATACTCGATATTTTAGTATCGATACTGCACTATCCGATATTTTTGGATATCGATACTTTGGATCCGATATTTCTAAATATCGAATATCGAGATAATGGCTAAAAAATGAAGAAGATAGAGAGGCTTTTGGGTCATTACTCTTTGGTTGCAAAAATAACGTTTATATCATGGAAAAAATCACTCTGCTTGGACTCTTAACACGTTGAACGCAGATCGCGTCTATGTCACGCTAATCCCGGGGTCTGTGTGGCTGGCCGCGTCTATGTCACGCAAACACCTCTCGCAAAACAGGTTCAAGAATATCTGCTCCTGTTGTTTCGTTCTCAGTTTCCACTCTTTTCTAGCATTTTTTCGTGATAGATGAACATATTATGAGTTGAACGGTTCAATCCGGAGCTGAATTGGTCGAGGTTGAAGGTAATTGAGCAGTTATCAAAGTGACACCCTATCTTTGTGTGCTCCTCCGGTAATTTTTTTATGTTTTCACATTTTTCATCCATTTTTACGGAATAATTCACTCTTTTTAAGGTTGATCGACATTGTTTAATTGTTGGTTGTGTCAATAATCAGCTCAATCCTCTCATAAGTTTCATACTTTCAGTTCGTTATCGTGAAAAAGACCCAGTGGTTCGACTCCGATTTTTTCCGTGTTTCACTCGGTTTTTCTGTTTTGAATCTTTGCCGGAGTACTCTACAAAGCTCCCAAAAAAGAGAAGACTTGTTCTCTTTCCAGGTATGGAATAACTAGGTATTATATTGTCGTACATGATTGATTCCTACCCATTCTATGCACCATCAACCTATCTCCCTTGCAAAGGCCGCCAGAATTCGCGTCCAGTGGACGGGCGGCCTGAGCCAACCCACTCACATAGGGGTTGATTTCCCATTCAAACTGGAGCAACTTGACACCACCGCTGGCCGCGTCACGTTGACGCCGAGAATAAATTCTCAAAATTCTCAACTTTTTTTTATGTCAAAATTTTTGGAAAAATGTACTTTTTAATATAATATATTATGTTGCTGCTATAGCGTTTCGTCGAAAAAAATATCTCCGCCACAGGGGACCAACGCGTTTTTTTCCCGCGTGCAAGGTGTTAATAGTGAAAAATGAATAAAAGTTGTTGAAAAAATTATTTTTCTTGAGAAAATTGGATAATATTGATAGTTTGTGACACTAAAGTATCGATACTCGATATTTTAAAATATCGATACTCATGCCCAACGATACTTGGGATATCGATACTCGGATACAATACAGTATCGATACAAAATATCGATACTTTTATAACGATACCCATCCCTACTAAGAGTAGGTATAGTGTGCTCTAATATAAGACCATACAAGTTGCTATTCCATGTTTTTTATTCGGAAAAAATAGGTTTAAAAATACGGTAGTGCCCAGAGCATTATTGGGAATACTCGAAGTGAATATCATTCTCGTTGGCATGTTTAATAGTTATGAACAACAATAATCTACTCAAAAAAATTTCCCACGGTTACCTACTTCAGTGGATAAGTGAACCTATCTCATCTTGTTACCTATGGAAAAACCTGTTCCATTTACAGTATACACACTAGTGGACAGGCAGTATCTCATTTCCTAACCTACCTACTGAAATAGGTAGTACCTAACCAGCATAAATTAATTTAATACTCTTCATTTCACCCTTGTAACACACCTGTCGGCCCATTATCCTACTAGAGTTTCTGAACTTTCACTCTCGAATTCTGCAAAATAACACCAAGTTGAGTGAGGTACCTAGAGATGTGACATTCCTGGACATAATACAAAACCACTAGGTTGCTAAAAAATTGTATTTCCTGTCATAGCTACTACTTACCGTATACCAATACGCGTATTGCATTGTAACGTCACGTTTCACTTCAACCGAGGCATACAACTGCAGGAATTGAATACACAATCACCGAACAAATCCAAAATTTGGATTTGGATTTGAATGTATTTAATACATTTTGCACAGAGCAGCAAGAAATTCTATCACCTCACAGTTCACTGTTCACTTGCCGGAAGGTTATGTTTACAAGTACAAGTTTACTGATCACCTAGGAAACGTGCTCCTTGGAAACAAGAGTGACTCATGTGCCTAATTAGGTCCTAGGTTTTTTACGTGAACAACACACGATTTCATTTTATCTGATCACAATAATTAGAATCTTGGAAAGACCCTGTTTCTAGAGTAGAGAACAGGGACCACTGAAAGTGAAAGTTGACAGGTAGCGGGAAGGATTGGAACAGTTGAAGTTTGTTGTTGTTGTTGTTGGGACTTGCGCATGCGCACTACGTTGTGGGCGCTTCTTAGTTCTTCCTTCTTCGTTCTTCTCGAAGGACTTGAGCAGCTGAGTACTAAGCGATGTCCTTGACCGCGATGGGGTAGTGGATTTGGAGGGGGTAGGCAAGGATTTAGGCAATCACATCAAGCCCCTCGTACAGTAGTAGAGGATCGTCAGATTTTAAATAACTATTAATTTATGTAGTAAGCGCTCAAATATATTTCATTGTACAGCCCCCCCTATTATGAATCAAGCTAATCCACTTTTAAATAGCTTCAAAGAAAAAGTTGAATTATAACTCCTGTGATTATTTGCAAAAAATCCAAAAATATGACATAGTGTGCTCGCAAATGAGCGAAATTTACGCCAAATTGTAGTTTTGAATGGGAACCCATCGATCCTTCTTCTAATCTATAAGTAGGTACCCCTCAATCAAGTACATTCATTACACTTGTTACCAAAAATACCTCTTTCTTGGTGAAAATCACTATTTTGGTAATAATGTACCTACTCAATAGGGCTAATCAAAAAACGCTGCAAATTATTACTCAAATCAAAGGTTCATATTCTTTTCTTTTTTTTTAGATCACTCGCCTTTGCGGAAGATTTTCATTTCACAAAAAAGTTTATTTTGACGAAATAAACGCTTCACACTCAATCCAAAGAAATAGGGAGTTGTGGGTGCCTCCATTTGGAAATTTGAATACTGTTTGAACTGAGTACAACTCGAAGAAACGAACAACGATCGGATTTTGATCAGCTAAAATTTCAACGGAGTTTAGGCATCTTTTGCAATGGACACTCGTGTTTCTGATTCATCCGGGCGGTCTCATTCGATTCAAAAAAATAATGCTTTTTTAATTTGATGGAAAACACTACTTTTATACTTACTGAAAGTTATTGAGCTAGGGCGTTTTGAAAATTTCAGCCCTTATTTTTCAACCCGTAGAAGTGACTGACATCAACCAAAAGCTTCGGGGCACAACTAAACCCCAAATGGAGTTCATCGGTCCATAGTGAAGAAAAGTGGTGCGTACCTACGACGGATGGACGAAACATTTTTTTATTCGATTATGGGATACCTAGGTATTACGTAGGTATCCCAAACCCTGACACGTAAACCAAAAAATTTTGAGGAGGGTTAACTTTTTTTCTTGGTTGATTCCAAAGGTTCGTTTTTGAAAAAAATAAACCGAAACGAACAACGATTTGGTTTGATAAAATTTGAACGGAGATTAGGCCTCATAGGTACTCGATTCATTAGGCGATTCATACTCGTATTTTTGATTTATCGTAAGTTCAACCCTCAAGTGCTCAAAGAGACCGATCGGTTGGTCCTACAGAGCTCTGGGTGGTCTCCTTCGATTTAAAAAATTTAACTATCTTAAATTAATGGAAAAACAATACCTTTGTATCAAAAATGTTTGAGCTGGGACGTTTTCAAAATTTCCACCTTTGGAACTGACTGACATCAACCAAAATCTTCGGGCACAACTAGACCCCAAATGGAGCCCATATACCAAATTTCATCAAAATCGGTCCACAGGAACCAAGGAAAGTGCCGCGAACGGCGGACGGGCGGGAAAATCTTTATTCGATTTTCGGAAACCAACAAATTTTGAGGGGGGTTAAAATGTTTTTTATTGTTCAATTCCAGAGGTTCATTATTGAAAATGATAAACCAAAACGGATATTACCACGCAATTCAGTGTTATAGTTGTCAATTTGTGCCAAATTTTAGCTCTTTGGTCATAGTCAATTTCGTCAAAAATCATCACTTTCAATGAATTTAATCTAGAATTGAAAGGGTTGCGATAGGTCAAAAAATCTAGTGGGGGTGATTTTCAGACAATGTTTATTAGAATCTGAGTCTGCAATAAAAAAGGTGATTCCCGTAGATCGACCTATCAAAGCACACTACGTCAACTGATTGGGAATGGGCTTCACTGGAATTATCAACTCCATCTTTACCGAGCTTTCGATGAATTTATTACCTTCTATCCCTGAGGAAGGATAGAAGGAACCGAAAGCAGGGCAAAAAAGGAGATGATAATTCCAGTGGACCCCATTCCCAATCTGTTGACGTATTATTCCCGTAAACAAATACAGAGTTAGCGTGGCGTGGGTTACAAGCTTGGTTCATAGCAGTTGGGTCACCGTTATGACCACACATGCCTACCTATTGATTCATATTAATAAACAATAATACGGATGAAAAAAAATCATTCTAGAGGGGCCCATGAGAAAGACCAGACTACAGAAGGGAACTTGACATACAAGGCAGTAATAACACATATTATATTGAACAAATAAATATTCAATAGTCATTTAATTGTACATAACACTAAAACAGGAAATATACTGCCACTTCCTGTCGACTTAAGTATGTACTTAGTATCAAAATTAAACCTAATTAATTTACTTAAGTAGTAATATTGAAATTTCATTTCATGATGAGTCCTTCCTTATTAGTCTCATTTTCCCAGAATTTTTTTTTGCTATTGGCACTTACTTCTCTTTTGGCGAGAGAAGGTGTTCTACCGAAGGTTGGCCGCCGAGGACGGTCCAGGGAATGTCCCTCCGTAGTGGAGCCATCCTTCCTCGCGAACTGAAACAAAAGTCCCAAGTGAAAATTCGAGTTTTCAAACTCAATTTAGGAGAAAGCCAAAAATGTCTTCTAAAACAGTTTTGCAAATTTTTTGATGGGCAGGTACCTGGGTACCACTCAGTTATATGACTAGCTACTTTTGATATGTTTTGATTCTGTGCATCAAACCAATGTCTTGCTCCGTTGTAGATAATAAATAATCTACGTACTAAAGACCCACGGAATAGTTTTACTAATGATTCTATAGGGTTTAGTAATCAAGATTCTTTAAAGAAACCGTTCTACCTTAGAGAAACCGTAAACTACTTCTAACACTTTTAAGTCATCCACTCACTAGTCATAATCTTCTCTGTCCAAATAACATGCTAGCATTCAAGAGGTTTATTTACAGTTTTGTGGGAGTCCCTCGGGATTGTACGGTCTTGCAGATACAAAGTATTTGTGGGTATCAAGAGAAGGGTTTGGGTTGTCCTTGACCGTGTTTATACTGGTCACACTCCTGGCAGCCTAGCCTGCTCCTGACAGATTTGTACTACCCAACTTCTTTGACAGTAAAAAAATTATTAGGTATGCAATACTTTCATTGACAATCGCCTGGGCAATCCTCGGTAAGAATTGATTTCCAACAAATCAATATTGCCGTTCGAAAATGCGTAAGGTTGCGCACAATTTAATAACCGATTTCCTTTCGTCGCACAAACTGTATAAACGTAGTACGGTTTTCCCATTAAAAGCTTCATCATTTTGAAAGTTGAGATCAATATTGCGCACAGATGCATATTGCTCTCAATGTTCTCATGAAGCCTTTCGTCCATCCTACCGTATTCAACATAATCTTACTGATTTCGGAAAATTTTTGATGTGCTGTTTGGGCGTAATCGGTTGATGGCAGGTGTCACTCCAAATTGAGTATACGTAAGTACCTGTAAAAATAGCGTTTTATAAGTCGAGTAAATTGTATTTTTGCTTCCTCGCCAGTTACGGAAGCTTTGTTCCATTGGAATATCCTGCCAAGTGTAGAAACTTTAATTTTACAGTACCTATCAACCATAGAATGGACAGTTCTTATATAATAATTATATAAGAACTGTCCATTCTATGGTTGGTAGGTACTGTAAAAAAAATCAACGGGAAAGAAAAATCATAATTATTATGATTTTTCTTTCCCGTTGATTTTCTTTTTTTTACAAAAGTACATCGATTCTACCTAATTAAAAGTTTGTTGCAAATTGGTCGAAGTATTGCGGAACAAAAGAAGAACTTCAACGGAGTGAAGGCAGAGCAGTGGAATGGTGAATATACTTCGTGAGCATCACTGGACGAGAAATGCAAAACCCGCTTGACTGATCGGTCATGCGGGTGACGAACAACTCATACTTCGTAGATTTTCTCACACGGCTAATACACAACTAAACATTTCATGAAACGCTGTTGATTAAAACAAAACGGTTTATTAGTTTTCTGCAAAGATACCCTTCTATTTCCTACCTTTTGATGCATATTACTTACCTACCAGCAAAACATCTAAATTCCAAAAATATGGGTTCATTCATAACGAAATTTGGTTTTTAGTTGTTGAGGAAGCACAACTGAAGTGACTTGAAATTATATTCGAAGAAACAAAACGCTCTAAATTATTACAAAACTTTGTATAATCCCCAAAAGATCACCTGTCTGCGAGGAACACGGGTTTTCCATTAATAGTCCTACCAACAATATTTTTGCGCGGAGTATACAGCCACGTTTATTTTTCATGGGATGAGCCTGGAGCTGGAGAGTGTGTGCACTTGAACATTGCTAGAATGGCTGAGCTTCTTTCTGATTCTGCGAATAAAAACCTTTTCTTGGGAGATTTTGTGAGAGTTTTTCAAGAGAGATAGGCTTCACTGGTAACGCTAGATGATGAATAATCTCCAGGTTTTATTGGTCCATCTCCACGAAGTTAAATATCTTTTTTGGCGATCGTGGGCGTAAGGGACGTAAGGGTATCCAAAAACCTCTTTTAAAAAATCCGAGTAAAAATGTTGATTTTGGAGGACTCAATTTTGTTTAACCTTTGCACTGACAGCTTTTCTAGCTTTGAGTGAGGAAGCACATCATCCTTTTGAGAAAAATGTGGAATCGCGGGTCAAATCGTCTTAATTTGTGATTGCTAGTGGTTCGCAAACATTTCAAACTTCTAGCTCACGTCAACTTGCTGTGCCATAATGAATGGGTATTCCTGTCTCAACGGTTACTACTGTCCTACTTTGGTTATAACTTTCCTAAATTTCAATAATTCCTCAAAACTTTGATGCGTTTTTCTTGAGGAAATGCAGGAGCGGATGATGTAGGTGAGCCGGTCGAAACGTCGGTGGCTGGCCGTGACGGTTGCGTGTCACCTCCCAAGACAATTTATTTACTGGTGAAGGGGTGCGGCACCTCCCTCGAGATATGCGTGCCCCATCCCAGAATCAATGATCCTTCGGATATAAAATTTCAAGTAATAAGTTGAGTTGGTATACATGAGGTACTCGAGGCGGGACAAAGTAGACCAAAATAGCGTTCTTCCATTATAACTTTTGTTGCGCTATTACTAAAAGGATTTCTGAGGTGACTACGAATATACTTCAAGTTCCTCTATCTATAGGTAGGTATATAAAAAATCGGAAAAATTTGCATTAGATTTTTGGATTTTACACAATCTGAAACGTAAACCAAACGTACAATTTTGAGGCGGGGGGGTGTACGATTTTTTTACTTGCTCGATTCCAAAGGTTCATTATTGAAAATAATATGAAGGGTACGGGGGAAGAACCAGGTTTGTCAATTTTTTTCAAAAATGAGTTTTCAACGCTATCTTGTGGCTAATGTTAAGTACTATACCATGGTGTGATCCTTTCGGGGGAAGAAGAAGGTTAGTCACGCTAAAATTAAGGTTAAAGTTTTCGTACAAGGGGGAAGAATCAGGAGTTTCATAGATTGAAAAGCATTTTACTCAAAACTATGTTCAGATGACATACCTGGTTCTTCCCCCGTACCCTTCATATACAAAACCACAAAAATCCAGTTTTCAACTAATAAATTTTTAGATTTAAAAGAACTTATAGAATGTTGATTTTCTTTTTGGTGAAAGACCTGATAAATACCAAACAGTGTAATTCTTGTAATTTTGGTAAGTTAATTCTAACAGACGTTGAGCTGAAAAACTTAAGAGGTTCGTTGTTTCGATAAATTTGTTATTTAAGGGCCGCAGTTTGCAGTTTGCTTTGAAAACGCTCACCTGTGAGACAACTTTCAAGAGTTTTTGTTTCATTACTTCTCCTCCAAAACCATTTAAAAACAAATTGAAATATAAGAGGTGTTGCATAACCACCGGCGATTTTTCAGTTTAAAAATAAAATGTTACCGTTTATTGTTGCGAAAAATATGAGAAAATTGCGCGAGAGGGATCCAAATTAAACATTATCCAAGTTTAGCACGGTTTGAATGGTACTCGAGAGCTAAACGGTCATAAATCCTGATCTACCTCAATTTTTCTAAACCTCCCGCTCAATAAAAAAAAAAAAGAAAAAAAACAATCAGTTCTCTACAGATGGGAAAGCTGTAAATCCCGGATTTGATTCGACCAAACCAAAATTCGCTGGCTCATATTCGTGACATCCAACATATAGCCTAAGTATCTATGAAAAGAACAGAATAAATTCTACTATTCCCGTCAAATATCATCTCAATTATCTCCGTTGCCGTAAACACCGAACAAACTGATGGGTAGGCTAAGAGAGGCTTCTGAATAATATGGTGTCAATAGCTTTCTTTGAAGAAATAGTGCAGAGGAATTACAAATTTTAATAATACTGATCCATTTATATAGACGAACTTTCGAGTATTCAATATGTATTAATACATTTAAATTCACAAGAATTGGCTACAACAGCTTCGTTCCCATTCACCTAAATAATTTGATTACCTACTCTCAATATCCTTACTCATTCTTTCGTTCAACTCTCTCCATTTTATCATAAAGTTGAAATTAGTCACTGTAGTGAACAAGAGAACGTCAAGAGGGAGGAGAGAGAGGGAGAGAGAGAGATTGATTGAAGTTTTTATTTACTTAATCAGGGTTACATAGGGCCTTAGAGCCCTCTCTTCCCGTAACCCTGAAAGGGTTGTTAAATCTCTTTAAATACCTCGATCACTCGGGTAAACATCTTCTGTAAATAAAATCAAGAAATAAATATCTAATCTTCTAACATCTTCTGTAAATAAAATCAAGAAATAAATATCTACTCTTCTATATTTGTGATAATATTATAATTGTGTCCCTATGTTCTACGCATAGATCTCAACACATAGTTTATTTAATGTTTACGGTTGTTTCTGAATAATTTATTGTAAAATTTTTGTAAAATTGTTTTTAAATTCACCCAATGATTTTCTCAGATCAAATTGGTCAGTGAAATCGTTATATGTTCGGATTGCATGAACACAATACGACTTATTATAGATTGCCATTTGATGTAGTGGATTGCAGTAATGCATCCCTAGTTTTGCCGATCATGGACATCTTTCAAAAATCTAAACTCTTCGGCTAAGTACTTTGGAGTTCCAAACTTCATATTTTTGAAAAGCATAGTGGCTACAGCACATTGAATTTTTTCTTTTATTTTCAACATGCCCAATTTCACATAATAAAGTGTCGCATGCTAGTCTAATTTCAGCCTAAACACAAATCATTTTGTGCTTTTGTAGCCTATCATTGTCATCGCCAGTCAAAACACAGTATGAAGTTAATGCAATACTAGCGATAGGACAAGCTGCAATCGTACATGGAACGGAAAATCAACTGCCATACGTCTAAGTTAGTACATCGAGCTAAAAACATTGTTGCACATTTCAGTTACTTAATCGTTCCAAGAGAGCGTAGCAGTAAACCATAAACCCAGGTTTCGAAAAATGTCTTCATACTCTAAATTCTGGCCATCTATGAAATCTATCTCTTGAAATAGAATCAAAGCAAATCTTATTTCTGAGGCGAGGGTAAGCTATAATCATTGCTGAGCATTTTTTTTGTATTCATAGACATTCCATGTTCGCAACACCATCCACTTATTTTCTCTAACTCCAGGTTGACGAACTGAACTAATTCATCTTGTGTGTCGAGGGGTGATGAGAGGTATACTTGCACATCATCATCATAAATCATGTACTTACACTTTTCCAGAGTATCAGGCAGAGTATTTATGAACTCCGAAAGAGAGAGAGAGAAGGAGTTGTTGTGTAAATTTGGCTTCAAGGAAAACTCACCCGTAATACATTTTTTTCTAGAGTAAAAATTATCAATATGAACTTCAATAATCATATTGATTTCTTTTAAAGTTGCACTACGTATTGCCGGATCCTTTTCAATTAATTTCCTTAGTGAAGAAATAATTATGCCTAATCCAAATAAACCAACATGTAGAGCAGCTCCTAACTACCAAGTTATTTTGTTTGGGATTGTTTAGGAGGTACCTATAGATGCCAAAATGCATCAATACCATGACCCCATGATGCCATGATGCCATAATCCCAATCCATAATTTTCAAAAAACTTCAGTTTTTTAAACGGAGTTAAATTTTTTAAACTATTTAATAAACATTCTGATTAATTCATTTGCTGACTACGGTCGTGAAAAATAAATGTAAATTTAGAATAAAAATGGAATATAAAAAGTATAAAAAAAATAAAATAAAAAACATAAAAGGTACCTAATTATAAAAACAATAAATCGTTAAAAAAGGGTTTAATTTGTCGTTTGACAAGAATATGACATATTTATACGAATTTGTCTTATCGCTGGGGTCAACCCAAAATTTTGTCCAAATTCCAAATTTTTGAAAAATTAGTGTTAGGCACCATGTTTGACATGTTTCCTTTGGTTTTGTCGGTGAGTAGTCAGAATACACTTTCGGCATTAATTGAGAGCTTTCCAACGAGTGGACAACGATTGTTGTAGGTGGAAAACAGACTGAATAACATTTTCCTAGACATAAATTTATTTTCCTTATAAAATTCTCTATTGTTTTGCTTTCGAGTCTACCAAAGTAGCAGAAACATTGTTTTCATTTTTCAAGGTTGAAAAAAAAGTTCTCCAACATCAAAATTTCCTCTCGCATTTTTGGTTTTTAGGCCTCCCTGAACCATTTAGGTTCCGTGTCTGTCTGTCTATCCGTAGTGAAATCCTTGTAACGGGCAAAACTGAACAAAGTTATTGTCTTATTTCAACGAAATTTTCGGGAATTGTACGGATTGGGGTGCAAATGGTCCCCTATGAAATCCTCCTCCCCCTCGGAATGATAGCCACTGCGCGTGAGCAAACGTGATTTCTTTGTAATAGCCATAATCTTTACATTTTCTAGGTAGCTAGGGGTAGTTGTGAGGTGAATTCGGATGTTTTTTTCATGAAGGTTCGCATTGTAATATTGAGACCGTAGCGATGCTGCAAATACCTACTCAGTGCAAAAATACATAAATATTGAGCTCACAATGTACCAGCTTGAAGCGTTGATACTTTTTTCATTTACTGATGGAATAACTTTTGATTGAATGTTGATTGAATGCACAAAATGCTTCAATTCTCCACAATTAATTTTTTTTACAAGTGGCCAGACACCATCGTAGATTGTAAAAATATCGCAATTTATTCACTCCATCCGAACATGCTCGTTCAAAACTGTTCTTATATGAGAACTTTTGAGAACAAAGTTGCAAACTTTGTTTTACTTTTCTTAGGGTTGAAAACTACATAAGCAGTCTTAGTACGTTAAGAGGGTGGTATCCTCCATGAATAGCTACCTTACTTTACAAGGGACAACCGGTGGGTACATTGAAAGTTTACTTTCTTGTGTAAGCAAGGACGTATTTGGATAGCTACCAATGTGTAGAGCGCTCTAAAAGATGACCATGCCCGGAGGAAAGCTCCAAACGACTGGATCATGCAATACAAGGGTCTGCACCTTATTCAAGAAACGGGTCTGGGGCATAACCCGAAAATGCCGTGCCTTTCCCCGACACTTTCTGGGCCAACACTGACAGCCCTGATCGATATTTTCGCTTTTCCTCAACAGTCTCGAAACTGATTAGCGATTCGCCAGACCAACCAACAGGTACCGATGAGCACTTGGCGCAGGCCAATGAGAGTTGAGGTGTTTCAAACAACAGTCAAGGTTTCTGAAGGGCAACTCTCCCCGAATCCAAGTTGATCGGCAAGAAGAGTCAGAGCACTTTCGGTCGAAATTGTTGAAAACCCCCGGTGAAAGTTTTGCCAATTGACTGAATCGACAGATGATATCAACCGATCAGAGATGTATTAAAGGCTTTAAGTCGTAAAAATACGAGTAGTAAGACGCATTATTGATAGAAAAGTGAGTTATCAATATTGTGTATAGTATTAATCATGCAGTGTAAGTATGATTTTGAGAGCAGATTTTTCAAACTGCTTCATCAATTAATTGTACACTTTTTGAACTCATTCACAAAGGTACTTCCAATCTTAATTTTCGTATGTTTAATATTTTGATTAGAGCAGGTGAAAAATGATCAATTTTGAAGGTTTGAACTCCAACAAATATGCAGAACATTATTTGTCAACAGAATGAGAACCAAATTTGTCAAAAAAAGTGTCAATTATACGAAAAAGCTATTCACATGGGAGTATGTGGCACCTCTCTATCAACCCTGAGCTGTCCTAAACAATTAGAATTTTCTTCAATAATGAACGCAATCTGTGATCTATTATTTTGTGTTCGAAGGACTGACTGGAATTTGAAGTTTTCCAAAATGTACCTACCAAATTCTTAAAATAGTAGTATACTATAGTTACAGTGAAATTTCACAATCCAGTACAGTTTCAACAACTACCTGTGGATTTATAGTGCTGAAGATCAATTAATTATTGCTGATTCACATTCGTGTTTCTGATGCATTTCTAACAAATGACCAGAATATGATTGAGAATCACTTAGCCTTTTGAAATGTGCAGGCTATTTAAAATTATCCGAGAAGCGAGCCAAGCCTCTCTTTCAAGATTAGAGGACAGTGCCCTGATGCCCATATAACCTTCAACAGCTATATTCGTTTAGATTTCAAATTAGTAAATTCAAATTCAACTTACTTCACATCAAAATTTGACAGTGAATTCACCCACTTGTTTTGGTTATGTTGTACAGTTGTCATGGTTGTTGAGTTTGTACGTGAATGTACGCTAATATATGTATAAGGTAAGTCAATAAAAAAAAATATTCACCTGTTGTCTTAAAATTTTATTATGACGCGCAATCATGTTCAATGTTGAAGAAACAACTATGGATTCACTTTCGTGTTTATGACACAGTTCTGAAAATGTATTACAACATGATTGTGAATCTCATAGTACACAGCAATAAAAATGCTCAACTAAGTCCCCTTTTGCCACTCAATCCAGTGCAGTACCAGCGAGTATACTATCGAACGTCGAGGTCTTCTTAATTATTATTGTTGATAATTGAAACTTTTACTGTACAATTTTTACAACCTACTTGTTCCCAATGAGTTGACAAAATGTAATCTCCCCTCTACCCTAATTAACCATGTAATTTATAGTTTATTAAATTTTATAAAGTTCAATTTTATAGATTAAATTTTATAGAGTTCATTTTTGACCTCTAAATATAATTTAGCGCCCTTGACAACCTTGTGGTGCCAATATTCAGCTCGATAGTATAACAATCAGGAAACTGTGTAGGACGGGTACTCAAATACAGTCCTGTAATCACGCAGTCAATCTTGAGAAACAGGGAACGTATTTCAAGGGTATCCTAGTCTATTTTTACGAGTTTTAAGACGTCCCACAGTAAGACTTGGGCGACCTTGTGCGATTGATCTGGGGTAAAGTTGGACAAAACTCAACAGAAAAAAAAATCACATACTAATCCGTTTTAGACCATTCTGAATCCAAATCCGCGGAAAAAATCATAAGTGTATGTCTGTGTGTGTATGTGACAAAATCTTGTGTACTCTACTCAGATCTTAGTTTTCGAACGATTTTTGTGGTTCTTTTTTTGTTCGACGCGGAAATCTATCTAGTTGTGCACTACTTCGCCGGAATTTCGAATTTTTCCTTTTAATGGGGGAAAGAGCGGATTAATGCCTAAAAAACGTGTGTTTTCAGGCAATATCTTCTAAACACTGCCCAGGCCTCAATTTCCCAACCAATTTGCGTGGTTTTGTTTGTTCTACTCAGAAATCTTCAGAGTTGCACACTGTTTCACCGAGTATCAAAACTAGCAGGGAGAGGGGAAATATTCACAAAATATCCGATTTTTCAATATTTCGATTCCTTCATGGCTTACTAATTTTACCCAAGCTTTGAAATTGAGGGAAAATTCTCAATATACCTCCGGATATTCATGAATTATTATTCTTTGTGGTACCGTGAAACAAAT
Source organism: Apolygus lucorum (assembly GCA_009739505.2). Lineage (NCBI taxonomy): Eukaryota > Metazoa > Arthropoda > Insecta > Hemiptera > Miridae > Apolygus > Apolygus lucorum. The sequence goes on from CM019177.2 coordinate 59,056,952, forward strand.
CAGAGGAGCCATCATGGCGCCAGGACACTACGACTACCTAAACAGATGAATGTTAGGCGATAAGACGTATGACCGCTTTGGTGCCAGACTGGCACCATTGGTGGAGGGGGGTTGGGTTTCGTAGATCATGGATTTTAAAAAATGCGGTTCAAATTCGAGGCTCGCATGTTCCTAGAAATGTAATGGCGGCTAAGGGTAAAAGAGGTTGGGGGGGGGGGGGGAGTCCACTATTTTTAACTCAAAATACTAACCAAATTACGTACCTTGAGTGAAACAGTTTTGAGCAGGTGAAGGTAAATAAAAATGCGTGTTTTTTCGCTCACCAACTGGTTTAATTGACCTAATGCCTATGTAATGGGACGTCCCCTGGAATGCTCGCATTAAAAAACATTTTTTCTACATAAAAAGTTTACAAGATTCTCTTCTTGACCCCAATGTCAATTTAGCACTATCTCCATTATCTTATTAGTCAGCCTTGAAACATTCATTTTGACATTCCCAGATCTTAATGAGGTAAGAAGATAAGAAGAGACGAACAAAAAATTCCGACAACTGCAAATACATCACGATTTAGCCTGCAGGGACAAATTGCGTAACAAGAAAGTCGGCGAAACAACTCAGATCTCGATAGGGAACCCCTGAAAACTTGGTAGAAATCTCAGTGTCGTGTCAAGACCAAGTTTCCACTTCTTAGAACAAACTCTATAAAACGAATCGCTTCCTTCTTAATTGAGTTCAGCAACCTCGTTTCCCCCGTTTTCCATAATAGCTATAACGGTTTCCGTTTCCAACGTAGCAATAGACAGGGTTTGTAGGTGTTCCACTCGTAAATATGCAAAGCTTTTTTTCTGGTAGTTTGAAAGTACGTTTCAGCTATTTTGAGGATGGATAATTTTGTGCCACCTTGGGAGAAAAAATTCTACGTATTATGAATATTTGTTAGAAGACTATTGGTAGCCTCAAGAATGTTCCAAAGTTAGGGAAAACATAGGCGATTTTTATATCCAACAAAGAAATAATCTACCTTGGAAGACCCGGAATCAAAAAACCTCGAACTAGTATTAAAATATTTTTAAATACTGAAGTGGTTATCTGCTTGTATTTCAATAAAATTAAGTTTATTCCGATCAATTCACTTGAATATCAGCCAAATAAAAACAGTAATAGGTAGTACTAGTAGTAATAATTTCTAAAAAGTAATAGCACTGGTAAGAAAATCCCTACTTCCCTCCCACCATTTTGGTTTATTATTTTCAATAATGAACCTTTGGAATCTACCAAGAAAAAAAAAGTTGTTTTACGTACGATAAATCATAAACACGAGTGTGAATCGCAAAAGAGGCCTAATCTCCGTTCAAATTAAAGCTGATCGAAATGCGATCGATGTTTTTCTTCATGTTGGATGGTTGGTGGCTTTGTAGACGAGTGATCTACATAGAAAAATAATAAACTATCGTGTAATAATTTGCAGCGTTTTTTTACCACTACTTCCTACTCTTTCTTTCTTCACTTCCAATTCCTCTTTCTTTCCTTACTCTACTAATTTTTTTACTTATGCTACTTTTCTCCCATACCTTAACATGCTAACTATGTTAAGGACACTAGAACCTATATAATTCTCTTAACAGACCACTTTGGAATGACTTTCCATGAATGAATGATGAAATATCTACCAAACGGTGTAGGCAGTAAAACCTTTTCACTATCTCTAATATGGCTATTAACCTAGGTGCCTTATGATGTTGCTCCCAAAACCTCAAAATAGTTTAACATCTGTTTAACTGTTTTAAATAAAACAACCATAAAATTAATTTTTAAAATGTACCTAAAACGCTAAAAATTATTACACAATGGTTTATTATTTTTCTATATAGATCACTCGTCTGCAAAGATCACGGCTTTGCCATTGTTACTACTCGTACCAACCAACATGAAGAAAAACGTCGATCGCATTTCGGTCAGCTAAATTTTGAACGGAGATTAGGCCTGTTTTGCGATTCACACTCGTGTTTCTGATTTATCGTAAGTCCAACCCTTAAGTTCTCGTAGGGCGCGAACGGTTTGTCCTACAGGGCTCCATGTGGTCTCTAAAAATTCTGAAAATTCAACAATATCTTAAATTGAAGGAAAAACAATACCTTTATATCAAAATTTTTTGAGTTAGGGCGTTTCCAAATTTCAGCCCTTATTTTTCAACTCTTAGAAGTGACCTACATCAACCAAAATCTTCGGGTCACAACTAGACCCAAAATGGAGCCCACATACCAAATTTCTTCAAAATCGGTCAATGCTAACTGAGGAATATACCGCGTACGGCGGACGGACGGCCAAATTTTTTTTGGGTTCTACGTACCTTGAAAAGTAAACCAACAAATTTTGAGGGGGTTAAACTTTTATTTTTCTTGGTCGATTCCAAAGTTTCATTATTGAAAATAATAAACCAAAATTGCTGGTCTCAATTTTTCAATTCTAGAATACATCAATCTAGTATTGCGGTGACGTAAGGGTTGTATCAGCGATGAAAATACTCTTGTACCACCATAAATTCTAACTGCCACATATCCTTAACCTACTCGTAGTTGAACCACCGGCACCCTATCATGTTCATCTTTTGTACTTCCAACGAATCGTTGATCCTCGTTTTCGTACTTGCACAGTCAGATTCAAAAACCACAAGTTCGCAATCAAAACACTTCACCTTTTTCTCGAACGGTGTCACGTCAGTCAAATGAATGGAAGTAGGTGGCTTGTGTTTGACGGATGGGCACGGCAACCGGCTACAAAACACATGACGTATTCCCCGTTGTTTCTACTCACGTGTTCCGTCAATCAAACAACGTCTCCTATTTCCAACTATTTTGATGAGTTTTTCTCCTTCCCATAATATCATCATCGTATTTTTTAAAGTGCAAACGAATGTAAAAGTTTAAAAATGAAGATTTTTGCTCTCAAACAGCAAGGAAAATAAGATTATTAATGACTATGATTTTAAATAAATAATTGCTCGTTATAAAATCGGTCTGAAGTCAAAAACATCAATTTTTTTACATTTTACATTTTTACGATGTTGAAAAGTATAATCGTTGCTAGGCAGTACAAAACATCTGATCGTAACTAACTGGAGTTTTCATATTTTATTATTGAGTTCATTTCAATTTTATTTAGTTTTTGTTCAAGTGTTTCATTTCAGTAGTTTCACATTCAGTTCGAGTAGATTTCATTTAGATTTTGTTCAGAAATACTCCGAAATTACCTTCTTTAAATTTTACATAATGCAATTAATGTAATGGATGGAAAAATACAATATTATCGCATTTTACCATCCCTGTTTTTGATTTATCGTAAGTCCAACCCTTAAGTTCTCGTAGGGAGCGAACAATTTGTCCTACAAGGCTCCGCACGGTCTCTAAAAACTCTAAAAATTCAATATTATCTCAAAATGTTTTGAGTTAGGGCGTTTTCAAAATTTCAAAATTCATTTTTTGACCCTTAGAAGTGACTTACATCGACCAAAAGCTTCGGGGCACAACTAGACCCCAAATGGAGCCTACATACCGAATTTCATCAAAATCGGTCAATTCTAAGTGGCAAAAGTGCCGCGTACGGCGTACGGCGGACGGACGGCCAAATTTTTATTCGATTTTTGGATTCTACGTACCTTGAAACATAAACCAACAAATTTTGAGGGGGTGTTGAAAAAAAATTTTCTTGGTCGATTCCAAAGGTTCATTATTGAAAATAATAAACCAAAAGCGACCAAGGGTTTGGGGAAGTAGGAATAAACAAGACCAAGGAGTCATTGCCTTGCATAATGTATCAATATTTCAGTTAAAAAAAAGATGGAATTCAAAACTGGTGCTCAAATTTAGTTATTTCTGTGTTATAGTGTAAAATTTATGTACACACTGACCCGTCATGAAAAGAGTCATTGCAATGAACTCTGAGGTGGAGAATGGTGTGGAGGCTTCAGCAGCAACCGAATGACTGAACTGATCGAGTCTGATTGGGTAGATTGATTGGTTGTGCGGCCGAGTAAAACTAATTTAAGACGTTTATCTTTGAATCTACTAATCCTCTGAGTAATCACTTTACTTGGCCAACACGCCTCCACAAACAGCCGAGTTTCTTGCCATCAAAACTTTTCATCTTGACGTTCTCTCCTCGGTAGTTTGAATGATTTTAAATCCCTACGATCCTTCAAATTATCATCACAGTAGAAAGAAATTAACAGTAATCAAACCACAAATAGTTCACCACCAACATCCACAAAACGTTATTCACGAAATACCGAATCATAATACGAGTATAGTGGATTGATGTTTCACATTTGATGCGAAACTAATATAAATGTTTTCTGTAGATTTTGGATTTAGTTGCCATCAAATTAATTGCTTCAAATAAATTTATTCTTGCTCAGGATCAGTACAAATGTTATGATTCAAAGAATATTTTTTCAGTAAAATCACATTTCACAACTGCTTCCTTTCAATTTCACCATGAGATATGACAGGATTGGGAACGGCACAGAACACTGAACATCTTGATAATATCTGTTGAAATCAGTCGATTTCACAATGTCATGTGATTTATTTATTTCGAGTGATCTTTGTTTATACTAATTTTGATGTTCATTCTAACAGATTGTTGACTAATATGATTCATCCGTTGATAGCTTTGAAATACCTGTTTGATGAAATGCGGTCCGAGAAGGTGGCCAAATCTAGTATGATTTGGGCCTAAGGCCCCTGGACTTCTCCTCACCCACTCTTGCGTCATAAAAACGCTGCAAATCATTGCTAAAAGGTTTATTATTTTCTATATAGATCTCCCTTCTGTATAGATCACTGGTTCTCCATCAATAGCACCTACCACCATCTGTATTCTCCCTTGACCTTCCCTCTCAAATTTCGGCTTCCTGCGTTCAATAGGATTGAAAATGGCTTTGGAACTCACTCAGCTGATCAGTGATCTGATGAGTGAAGAAGATCTCCTCGAATGCTGGAGACGCCTGGAAGAGCACTTCCATTCAATAGGATTGAAAATGGCTTCGGAGCTCACTCAGCTGATCAGTGATCTGAAGAGTAAAGATGATCTCCTCGAATGCTGGAGACGCCTGGAAGAGCACTTCCATTCAATAGGATTGAAAATGGCTTTGGAGCTCACTCAGCTGATCAGTGATCTGAAGAGTGAAGAAGATCTGCAACTAGATTGCCGAACGTATAAATTGAAGAACGCTGCAAATCATTGCCCAAAGGTTTAATATTTTCTGTATAGATCACCCTTCTGTATAGATCACTGGTTCTCCATCAATAGCACCAGTGATAGTGTGTTTTCCTTTTTTGTATTCTCCCTTGACCTTCCCTCTCAAATTTCAGCTTTCTGCGTTCAATAGGATTGAAATTGGCTTCGGAGCTCACACAGCTGATCTGTGCTTTTCCAGGCGTCTCCAGCATTTGAGAAGATCTTCTTCACTCTTCAGATCACTGATCAGCTGAGTGAGCTCCGAAGTCATTTTCAATCCTATTGAATGGAAGTGCTCTTCCAGGCGTCTCCAGCTCCAAAGGCTTATTTTTTTACCTACCAACTATTGGTAGGTACTGCCTACCACACCATACTGGCTTCACACCTTCACAATTAAGTTTATTAGAAAGAACTAAACGCTTCACACTCGATTCGAAAAATAGAAAGCTTCATATGGAAATTTGATTACTGGTTACGCAGACGGCAAAACTGTATACAAATCGAAGAAATGAACAGCGATCGCATTTTAGTCAGATAACATTTGAACGGCGATTAGACCTCTTTTGCGATTCACACTCATGATTCAGTTTTATCGAAGGAAAACCTTCAAGGACTCGTAGGGACCGAACGGTTTGTCCTACAGAGCTCCGGGTGGTCTCAAAAATTTTTAAAAATTCAATACTATTTAAAATTGGTGAAAAAACTATACCTTTATTTCGAGAGTTTTCGAGCTACGGCACTCTTGAAAATTTCAACCCTTAATTTTCACCCCTTAGAAGTGACTGACATACATCAAAAGCTTCGCGGCACAACTAGACCCCAAATGGAGCCCATATACCAAATTTGAACCAAATCGGTCCAGTGTTGCTAAGAAAAGTGCCGCGTACGGCGTAGGGCGGACGGACGGAAATTGTTTTATTCGATTTTCGGATTCTACGTACCTTGAAACGTAAAACATCAAATTTTGAGGGGGGGGGGGGGTTACAATTTTTTTTCTTGCTCAATTCCAAAGGCTTATTATTGAAAATAATAAACCAAAATTGGCCCATTTAATACCTTTTGATTAGGCAAATCAATCACTTACGAATATCTGTTGTTTACGTCGTGATAGAATAAATCTACTCTCAAGGGTCAGGAGTTCGGTCGATCGTTATCGGTCACCAGCAAGAGATAAAGATAAGAGTATAATTGAGAAACACTTCAATAACTTTTAAATTGTGATCATTGCAGAAGAAAAACTAACAAGTGCAGTAGGGTTTGGTGGTTGGAGTACCTACCAGTCAATATTTATCTACTTTTACCGATATAAATGATATGTTTTATCTTCGGATTAATTAGAGTCAAATCATTATACGAATTAAAAATAGCTTCATTTCCTTGAAAATTCGCTAAAAGATACTAACAAGAATGACAAAGCTAACTACCAATATATTTAACTATCATATTTTTCCTCAATTCATCCACGGGAAAAATTTTGCCAAAAAAAGTTGAAAAGCAAATTTTTTTTACCTGGAAATACAGCCCTACGTTTTAGCAGGGATAAAATAAGATAATTGGATAAAATGTAGATAGGTAGATGCTTCTTGAACATGAATGCCATTTGTTGAAAAATACGGACTTTCTCCAAAATTTAGTCATTGTTCATTAGTAACAGTGGATCATTTATTTGAGTCGATAAATTCGTGATAGTCACGAGTTGACAAAAAATATCCGGAATCTCATTCTACTGTAAAAATTAATAATCCACGGAAATTTGATTATTACCTGAAACTCGTACAGGGATACTGTATCTTATATTTATGTGGATATATACCTACCGGAAAAAAATTGCCAAAGTCTTTGATAGAACGATACACCCTAAAGTGGTGGTAAAATGACGAGAGGGAGCTGACACCAGATTCAAGATTATCAAGATAATGACACAATGCGAAGGACAATGTTACCAGCACAATGTTTATAGAGAGGTTTTCCAAGCGGTGAAAGTCAAAGAAAAGAGAGCAGTTTTTCTAGGGGAGAAAATGAGGTCGACTCAATTGAGCCGTCATTCGCTATAATCTACCGAACGATAGGAAAAAGCGTGCTGGGAACCACTTGAAATGGAAAAGGCCTACAGTGGCTTTGCCGGTTTCAAGCCCTTTGAATGAGACCCACCAAAACCTATTTCATCCGAGACTAATCGTCCTGCCGTTTTCTCGGTTTATTAAAACTTACGTGCCAGATCCTTGTAGTCTAAACGAAATTTCACGTACCACATTTAAGGAGGCTCCATTACTTCAGTCAGTTACCGCAAGCACAAGAACTTAATTATAATAATTTAGTGTCGTTAGGAAGCTAATTCGTCTAGTAAGATAAAACGACGGCCAAGTGGGAATGGTCAGAGCTTCCTCCTATCCACAACCCGATCATATAGATGATCCGATGCATAGTAGCTAATCTAAAAACAGTAATCCCGCACAATCTCAGAAAATTTCATCGGAAGAAAAATATAAAAGTTATGGTTTTTACCAGGCTTTTACGTTTGCGCTTGCCCAGAGGCTACTATCTATCCAGGGGCAATGATTTTCTTAGAGGAACATCTACATACATCCCAATCTGCACAATTCCTTAAATATTTCATCGAATACGGATAGAAAATTTAGAAATTAAGGCTGATACAAGAATTTAAATTTGCGCATTCTCGAGGCAATCATTTTTATAGGGGATCATCTGCTCGCCAACCCGCACAATCCCTGAAAATTGCATCAAAATCGGACAATTACTTCGAATAGAATTGTCTGTAGCAAGCATAAATGCTTGCACCATTAAATGCATCATTAAATTTAATGATAGGTAGACACACATGAAGACTCACGAAACCAAAATTGTCCAGGAAGGTCAAAAACGTAAAACGCCAGTGGAAATTTTCATTTTGGAGAACATTATTTGTTAACCTTGAAAAGTGATAACACTGCTTCCGCTACCTTGGTAGATTCGGACCAAAAAGTGCGTTCTTCACTAGGGATAATTGAGGATACCCTCACCTAGCAAGTGTATGTACCTATTATATGCTAGATCAGCTAAGGGTCTGGTACAGGCGGAGCTTTCTTTGTCATGGGCTTCCCTTTATTCATCCTAGAATGGGAGATCTTATGGAACCTGCTGGGAGAAACGTTTATCTGGTCCGCAATCTAGGATACTTCTGCTCGAAAGAGGCACAACGAAATGACCCCATGTGATTTGGAGCTGAACTCAAAATGGAGAGGAGAAAAGTCGGCAGATGGAGAGGACAGAAGAGAAATTTCTCTTATCCTTCTCGTTCTTCCATCAATTTGGGGAAGAAGGATCCGCTAGATCAGCTTGCAGCGACCCCACCTCGATTCCGCGACCACCGATATTGAGCATCTCTTCGTCTATGGATTGTTTATGGAAAGCCAACAACCAGCTCCTGTTCGGCAGTTCCTAGAAGGTGATCCCAGACGCATAGCTCCCGTCTGGTACATGTCGTGCTACTCTTCCCATCTCCAAGTCTTCACTGCAGCGACTACGGAGTATAGAGACTTTAGAGTGTTAAGGTTTAAATATTAGTTGAAAGGGGGGATTGTTAATAATAAAGGAAAATATTTAGGACTCTTTTCAGTATTATCAATTCTCCCTTAATTCAGATCCCAATCCTATAATAGGCATTGACAGGGACAAGCCAATGAGCTTGAGCCTGAGAAACCTAGGTACTTTTTGTATTTGAATGAAAGAAGGTTCTATATTGAAAGTTTGGACAGCAACCGCATATTCTTGAGAAGTTTTTATTCTACGCATTTTCAGATCACGTGCTCCAGGGCCGCCAGTGCAGACGTGTACGCGCTAAAAATTATCAACATAATCGTGGTAATCATGTTTCGAAGGGGTATTTATCTAAGATACTGACCTACTATATAATCAGTCATTAGCACACCAACTAATTCAATATGTTACCGATATCGGTGTACGAGAGAAGTTTTAACAATTTTTATGCGGCTGGGCGAAAAGGCCTAAAATATCGTGGCCACGGGGTCGAGGCAGAATAGAACGTTTCGTGGGAACTGGATAATCAAAGATCCACAGCTGACGGGGTTCGCACGGTCTCCCTTTCCATTCTTACGCACTCTGTCTTATATTCCTCCGCTATGCTCGGAAAGCATACCTACATCGTTTTAGATTAATGAAAGCAACTTACATTGGAAAGAATCCGTATGACAATACATGACATACCTATTATAATATATCGATAATAATTACGAATTTAGTTGAAAATGGTTCAATTGAGTAAGAAACATTGCTTCCATAACATGATTGGATATACGTATTACGCAATCGGTGATCACTAGAACTACCAGCTAACCATCCAAATTTGAGAAAAATCGATAAATTGAGTGAGAATCGTACCTGAACCTCAAATTTATTTGAAAACAGGTATGGCAGCGTGTTCCAAGCAAGTGTGAAAGAGAATCCATTTTTTTTCGTCTCAAATTCACTAGGGAACATGGCGTTTTAATATTGGCGGAACAGATCAAAATCAAACTTGTTACTCGCATTTTGCTTCCGAGTCTACCAAGGAAGCATTGTTTTCACATTTCAAGTTTGAAAAAAAGGAAGGTTCTATAGTGAGGAAGGAAATTCCTCGTATAGATAACTCGGCATAGTACAAAATTCTAATCTCAAAGTTGAAATCTCTATACAGGGAGTAAGCCTAATTGGTCTGCCATACTATACCATTCTACAACCAATTTTCAACAAAAAATGTCTCCTACCAATTTTTTTTAAAGGCTTCGTTTCCGAGTTATTTTAATTTAAAACTTTTTTCCCCTGATTTTGACCTTACGTCATTAAATTGGTCATAACTCCTTTAATTTGCTGTGATAATTACAATTCAAGGATACCGTTGGAAATTAAATTAAATTTCCTATCGGATAGATTCCTTACTTTTTTTGAGTCAGGGTTTGAGACATGAAAAAAGCCCTCTGAAATTAAACAACTACGATAAAATTAAACAACGATAACCAATTTTTTTCAAGATGCAAGAACGGTAAAAACTATGCAAAAATCTCAGCTTTCCAATGGTATAATCAAAAAATATTTCACAACCAAATTTGGGTGAGAAATTTGTGTTTAAACGCGGAAAATCTTGCATTTTTTCAAGAAATCAGCGCTAAGGGCTCCTGTTTTCGGAGGCTTTGCGGTCTTTTGAGGCGGCGACCCACTTCTATCGTCCAGCCCATCAGATCGTCTTAGCCGCAGCGCTGATTTCGTAGAAAAAATGCCATTTTTTCCACGTTCAAACACAAATTTCTCCCCTAAATTTGGTAGTAAAACCATTTTTTGATTATACCATTGAAAAACTGAGATTTTTGCGCAGTTTTCCCGTTCTTGCATTTTGAATAATTTATGCTTCTCATAGTCCAATTTGCGATTGAAGAAATTCGAGGTTTCCCAAATTACGTAAAATTTTCTTTTCAGAGGGCTTTTTTCATGTATTAAACCTTGAATCAAAAAGAAGGTCAGGCATCTATCCGATAGAAAATTTAATGCTCATTCGAACGGTATCCTCAAATTGTAATTATCACAGATAATTAAAAGAGTTATGACAAATTTAATGACGTAAGATCAAAATCACGAAAAAATTCAAAATTGAAATAACTTGGAAACGAAGCCTTTTGAAGAAAATTGCTACGAGACATTTTTTGTTGCCAAATAGTTGTAAAATCGACTCGTGCAGTATGGCGGACCAGTTAGCTTACACCCTGTATAATATACATATTATGTTGAACTACCTTATTGATAGGGGACCATCTATACCCCACTCAGATAGAAATGGAACCAAAATTGTTCAGGAAAGCCTAAAACGTAAAAAAGGCGAGAGAATTTCGAATTTGGAGAATTTTTTTTCAACCATGAAAGTGAAAACAATGCTTCCGTTAAATTGGTAGTCTCGGGAGCAAAATTTGCTCCAAAATCAACTTTCCACACGAATTTTACGTTTTAGACCTACTTAAACAATTTTGATCTCGTGTCTGTCTGTCATTAAATCCTTTGTAACGAGCAAAACTATACGAAGTTATTGTCCTATTTCGATGAAATCGTCAGAGGTTGTGCGGGTTGATAATAACCTCTGCGCATGCGCAAACGTGAAAAACATACATAACTTTTACATATATCATCCGGATTCAATGAAGTTTAAAGAGATTGAGCGGGTGACATGTTTTGGTCACCTACGAGAGTAGTGGAAGGTATTAAGAGATTATCTACAATGGATGCTTTGTCCCACACACTTTCGGCGGACGTTTATTAATTGATGGCCATTTTGAACAGTTTGTGATAAGCATTTTGAACAGTGAGAGCTTCCCTAAATGTCCTAATAATATTAGCGATGTCTGACAAATGAATGTAAAAAAAACGACATTTCAAATAGGTACTCATGACGTGAATTTTTGAAGCTTAATTTCATCCGTTTTAAAGCCTCAGAATTTTGATCTGAAACCCCTCCCGACACGACAGAAATAGTTAACGTTTCTCCTCTATCCTCTCCGTTAGGAAAAGAGTTAGATAACGCTTAATTTGGAAAACTGAATCGTGCATCCCAATTTACCAATCTATTCTTATCTTGTTTTGAAGAAACGAAGTAAGAAATGCTGATCATCTATTGATATTAATGAGCGCCACCCTTTGTCCCCAAACTGTAAACTATTTGTATATACAAAGAAGGGGCGCTATTGGAGCAATCGGAGTAAATATAATGATTGTGATGTTTGTATTTGTATTCGTTTCGTCAATATTGTCATTCCAAATGATAACCTTCTCGATTTGTATACAAACAGAGGGAGAGGCGTTCTAGGACTCGCGTGTCAAGCCGCTTCTACTGTGTGATGAAAACTTAAAAAAAAATTAATCATAAAATAATATACTACACAATAAAATAATATTTGCATTTTTGGCAACTCAATTTGAACTTTTGGCAAATCCCTCACCTTTCCACAACTACTGGAGTCCTTGTCCAACCTTTTTACTTTTTAAATGTTCAATGTAGAGTGTTTTCTCTTATTGAATCATCAAAACTAGTGCTGTTGCCTAATGAGCAAATTTTTAACAAATATTTTTAATTTAAAATTTTTATTTTTAAGTGTCCAAATTTCTTTTGAACTTTTATTAAAACCTTAGGTACAGTACTTTCATATGGCTTTGCCTCGGACAGACAGTCTGACCGACAAAAAGCAAACCAAAGTTTTTCGGAAATCTCTGAAATACAAATTCGCGCGATAGCGATCATGTGAGCTCAGAGAAACAATATTGAATCGGATTATGGGAGAGAGAAAAAACACTTTATTGAACATTGTAGAAGGAATGAAGGTGGACAAAGACTCCAGTAGTTGTCGAAACGTAACGGATTTGCCAAAAGTCGTGTGCCGAAAAGTTTGCCAAAAATTAAAATTAATTTATGCCAAAGGTTTTTTTTTTTTTTTTTTTTTGCGAGCAAGCGAGTTATAAGAAATACAATTATTATCTACGTACCGTATTGGAGAATCCGTCGTAACCAGCAAGTCGAGTACAGGAGGCGAGCGCTTTCGATGTAAGGAGGTATCTTCGATTACGACGGATTCTCCAATACAGTACGTAGATAATAATTGTATTCTTATAACTAGGTTATTATTATATTATAGGTTTTATAAACCTATAATAAACTATAATAACCTATTTTATAAACTATTATAGGTTTTACAAAACCTATCCACCACTTCTACTGATCTAGAAGTTGTTGTTCAGACTATTACAATGAATATTACAATTACAAACACGACGATTACATGTTAACAAACAATCCTCCAAATTTTCATTTTAAAGTGTCCAAACAAATAATCCTCTAAAGTTTTATTTTTAAGTGTCCAAATTTCTCTTGAACAGTGAGGTTGACAGGAAGCAAATCTTCAGTCTCCAAAATCAAAATTTCATTCGCGTTTTGAGTTTCAATGCTTCACATTGTTGGTTTCATGTCAGTCGATGCCTGTGTTCAATTTCTTGTTCAAGAGATCACTATAGAAATCTTGTCATGTTAGCGAATTTTCAAGGAAAATGAAGCTTTAGCACTCAAAATGTTTAGCATGGACTTTTTTGAAATTGTTCAATAGAAATCCGTTTTGGAACATTCCGAAGTTTTTCAGAGAATCATAATTTGATTCTATACATATTATGTATACCTATATGTGTGCGTGGGTGTAGGAGTTCGTCTAGGTGTAGGTGTTTCTGTGTGTGTGTGTAGGCGCACACAAAAGCTTGCCTGTTGCGTATAGGTGTCTGAGTGTAATTGTATACCAAAACTTTCATGTTTTTGCCAAAATGTTCACAATAACAAACAAATAGACGAGTTATTTAGCCAGAAATTTTGGCCCTAAGAGGTCCAAATTTCAAAAAATCAGCCAAAAAACGCGTTTTTATTTTATTTTTTTGTGTGGATTTTACCATCATAATCAAAGTAATGTAAAGTATATTCTGATTCACCACAAAATGTCTGATACAATTACAACTTCAAAAATTGAAAATCGTCCAAAAATAGTAATTATACATATATATATTTTATATACAATGAAAACCTGCGTATGTTCGTTGTATTCAAAAAATGGAATAGCTGAGTGAGTAGGTACTCTATGAGTTCGTGGAGACGAGTAGTACATGAATATAGACTCTTAAGCCCTAACATCTTCTAATCATACCCTGTGGTTATATTATGTTGTATGGTATACGATTGTTGATTTTGGTGTAACAAGAAGAGTATTTTCTTAGGTGTTTTAAAAATATTTAACCAAAAGGTTGATTGTATAATTTTAACTATAGGTCCTGTTATGAAACTCCTCCAGTTTTATGTTGTCAAGTTCGTTATTGATTTATCCACATGTTTTGGCCAATACTATTTTCAAAATATAAATGTTTTGATCACCGCAAAGTGCGAGAAATACAATTTTTTCCTACTAGAAAAAAAAAGGTATTTAGGAGTTTAAAATAGGTTGATAGGAGTAACAAGTGATAAAAGTGGATAACATAGAGACAATTAGTAGAAATATCAAGTTTGAAGGAATATACCCTATTCTCCGTCATTTTCAACAGGTCCCATGTGCCACACCCTCAAGGCATATTACTACTCTGTCATATTGCCAATATTTCGATTTTATAAACCGTAGGACGGGTGGGGAAAAGTATCCGCAAGTTCAAATGGGTGAACTCACACAAATTCAAATGTATTCCATTTAAAATGATAAGCCAGTGCGTCATTAATGAATCGTTTTGGGCGGTTTTAGCATGGAACTTGCTTTATCCTTGACCTAACTGGCAAAAAGTGTTACGTTTTTCGGGAACGATATCGAGTCACGAAATAAATTTTGCTTAGTCGTTGATAGGGAACTAAGGATAGTGAAAAATGGTTTAACCTATGGGAACATGTTTTAGCCATCACCGAACTGGGCAAAAACGTGACGAAACCGTGAAACGAAAATAGCGCGGGATTTTTTAATGATTTTCACTTACAACCGACCCATTTCTAGGGAAATGTATCGCCGTTACTTTTCATCCCACGAAAATCGTTCGCCACTAGTTGAAAAGCCCACAATTTATGCGTAAACTATATACTGCCAAAACAGCAGTAAATATGGACGAAGCTGAGATATACCTCTGATTTAAGAACTGTAAACAACATTTCTGAACGACGAGAATGATTAAAGATACTCCACAACACAAAGTGTAATAGTGCTGTGAAAATATAGTAAGACACTACAAGTATCACATTGTCAATTAGTTACGCCAGAAATGTGCTGAGCTAACTCTGAGCGTATTTAAAATAACGATGGTCAATAGACAGTAAGGTATATTGTATTAACAATGGACTTAGACAATAAAGAAATTAAAAAAAAAAAAAACATTTGCGGTAAAAACCAACATCGATTTAGTGTATTTCATCATTTATTGATGTTGTTGGTTTTTGATGTGGTTGGCTTTTGGTTGTGATGTGGTCTTCGACGCTTTAGATGTTTTCGATTTCTTAATAATAGGGATACCATTGTTGTGATTGAGACTGCTTATAAAGTAGTGAGTCATCGTCTACTTCCACGGAAGAAGTATTATACCAAGAACATTCGAGAAGCTTCGAACGCTAAAGGCAAGGCTAAAGGAACGGCTGAAGCATGTTCCATGTTTCTTGAATTGTAGCCGAAGGGTCTAAGCAGTAACCATCCGGGGGTCTGGAGTTTATTTGTTTGCCCTCTGGCGAGGCCCGAGTTTATTGTTTCATGTCTGTGAGAACCTTGGGTACGATTCCTGAAATTCCCAGATTACTGGGAAAGTACCATGGAATTATTTAGTTTTTTTTAGTACTCCTTAACAAGAACGGTGCGGGAACTTCCCCCACCTACCCTAGCTTTGAAGATTTCTTTGAAAATTCGCTCATTATCTCATACTGCATAAATGGACTTTTTTTTCTTCAGAATATAGTGTTGAAGTAAGTGAGCGGTGCGGACACGACCGCGAGTTAATGTATTCGAGTTGTACTCAAAGGGTCGAAAAAAAAGTTCAAATTAACTAATACATCGGCACGATGTATTATTAGTTGGCTACACCTCCTATTTGTACAACAAAAACAGAGCAAAAGCTTCATAATGTCAAAAATAAATTTAAAAAAATACTAGTGCCATAATTAGGTCAATATTATAGCTTCAAACATCGAAGAATGCTCTCGTGTATAGACGATTCTAGGTAATTTGTACAGGTTTTCCCTTTCGCTCTCTACCTATTCCGATGAAAATTTTTGGATGAGGTGTTCGAAAGTACATAAATTACTAAGTGGAAACCAAATTACACAAGGTTCTACTTAGAAGGATTGATCATAGACAGACGTAAAGATTGAGTTCTATTTTTACCGTTTTCTCCGCGCTAAGTGGAATTAAATATAAGATATTTAGGTTTAAAAATATCTTATTTCGCCGGAACGCTAGAAGAAGGCTCTCAGGTGCGACACAACGAACTGTACCAAAAGACCCTCCTTATCACGAATCCACTCGAACATGGAATTTTTCTCTACAGAGTTCAAGGTTTGAATCACCAAGCTCACGTCGCGAGCGCGTGATAGATGCAGTGTAATCATTTCTAACGACGAAAAATGAGATAAATCAGTTGAAATATCTCTTAAAAACACACATAGACACACACATACATTCACAAGTTTACTTCAGCTATATCGAGTAATTGGATACGGTTGTTTTAGTCTGTCATCAATTAGATAGTCCGGTTAATTCACGGAGCTGATAGACAGTATTGAATAGATGTCATTATGTTTTTTCTCAGTACCCTTTCGATCTATAACATGTACGTGCCCAAGTTGAGCACTCTTTAGCCCACACTCTTTGTTAATATAAATTATTAAACTATTTCACTGATTCATCAACCACGTAATCAACAGAGAATGAACAACGGATGATGATTAGAGTTATCAATTCAAACGGAGTAAATAGTTATGAAATTGTCCGTCTTAGTAGTTCCTATTTAGATGGGGACATTTTATTACGTCATTCATAATTATACAGACAAATTCATATCATAATTTCTTATCATCAACAGAGAACCTGTTGCAGAAAAGTTTTTCTATAGTTACTTCAAAGGTTGATAGTAATGACGAAGTTTACAAAATTACGATAGCGAAAAGTTTTGACAAAAATGTTCACGGGGCATGAAAAAAACAACTTCCAAGTAGGTTGCGCTTCCTTACAAAGGATTACACGGACCCAGAATCTACAGGGTGTCCCAGTAACTACGCTCCCATCCCTTATTTTCTCTGTCTGGACGAAAAAAATTCGGAACAACGCTATTCCGTGGAAATTTTTCTGAGTATCGTTTCTTTTACGATTTATTTCTCCTTTATGCAGCTAGACATAATTTTATGAATTTTAAATTTTTATTACACATTCATTACCCATCATAAGAAAATCTACTGACTTGTGACTTTTTCGCCTATAAATGCGGTATAATCAAATCAAATCAAGAAAGGGATATCACCACACGATTCAGCGTTGAAAAACAGTGCTAAGCAATGTGCCACACTTGAGGTCTACCTTCATCTCAATTTTGGCACTCGCTGAGCGGGTTGCGAGCGTTCAAAAAAAAAGTCTGCCAAGTGGGTGTGGCACATAGCTTCCTCGTACCCATAACCCGATTATATAGATGGTCCGATGCATAGTAGTTAATCTCAAAGCACCAATCTCTAAGTACCTTTCACTTCCCTCATAGGGGACCATCTACACGCTAATCTGGACAATCCTAGAAAATTTCATCAAATTCGGATGAAAAATGTAAATGTTATGGCTGTTCCAAGGATTTTACGTATGCGCATGCGCAGTGGCTACTATCAGTCCGAAGGTGATGATTTTCATAGCGGACCATCTAAATACTAATCTGTAACATCCCTGAAAATTTCATCGAAATCGGATGGAAAATGTCGAAGTTATAGCCGTTACAAGGAATTCACGTTTGTGCATGCGCAGCAGCTACTATCAGTCCGGGGGTGATGATCTTCATTGGAGACCATCTACAACCTAATCCGCATAATCCCTGAAAATTTCATCGAAATCGGATAGAGAATGTGGAAGTTATGGCCGTTACAAGGAAATTCACGTTTGCGCATGCGCAGTGGCTACTATCAGTCCGAAGGTGATGATTTTCATAGGGGACCATCTAAATACTGATCTGTAACATTCCTGAAAATTTCATTTAAATCGGATGGAGAATGTAGAAGTTATGGCCGTTACAAGGAATTCACGTTTGCGCATGCGCAGTCGCTTCTATCAGTCCGAGGATGATGATTTTCATAGGGGACCGTCTACACACCAACCTGCACAATCTCTGAAAATTTCATCGAAATCAGACAATAACTTCGTATAGTTATGCGCGTTACAAGGAATTCATGACAGACGGACAGACACACAGACACGGAACCAAAATTGTTCAGAAAGGTCTAAAACGCAAAACGCGAGTGAAAATTTTGATTTTGGAGAACTTTTTTTTTCGTTCTTGAAAAGTGAAAACAAAGCTTCCGCTACCTTGGTAGACTCGGAAGCAAAAGGCTGTCCAAGTAAAATGTTCATGAAATTTGACGTAGAATCCGAATCTGCAATAAAATATGGGGATTCCCATGTGAAAACGCAGCAAATTATTACACAAAGGTTTATTATTGCTTCCGAGTCTACCAAGGTAGCGGAAGCTTTGTTTTCACTTTTCAAGGTCGAAAAAAAAAAGTTCTCCAAAATCAAAATTTTCACTCGCGTTTTGCGTTTTAGACCTTTCTGAACAATTTTGGTTCAGTGTCTGTGTGTCTGTGTGTCTGTCTGTCTGTGTGTCTGTCTGTCTGTCTGTCTGTCTGTCTGTCATGAATTCCTTGTAACGCGCATAACTATACGAAGTTATTGTCCGATTTCAATGAAATTTTCAGGGATTGTGCGGGTTGGTGTGTAGACGGTCCCCTATGAAAATCATCATCCCCGGACTGATAGAAGCGGCTGCGCATGCGCAAACGTAAATTCCTTGTAACGGCCATAACTTCTACATTTTTCATCCGATTTCAATGAAATTTTCAGGAATTGTGCGGATTGGTGTCTAAACGATCCCCTATGAAAATCATTATCCCCGGACTGATAGAAGCGACTGCGCATGCGCAAACGTGAATTCCTTGTAACGGCCATAACTTCTACATTTTCTATCCGATTTCAATGAAATTTTCAGGGATGTTACAGATTAGTATTTAAATGGTCCCCTATGAAAATCATCACCTTCGGACTGATAGTAGCCACTGCGCATGCGCAAACGTGAATTTCCTTGTAACGGCCATAAATTCTACATTTTCCATCCGATTTCAATGAAATTTTCAGGGATGTTACAGATTAGTATTTAGATGGTCCCCTATGAAAATCATTACCTTCGGACTGATAGTAGCCACTGCGCATGCGCAAACGTGAATTTCCTTGTAACGGCCATAAATTCTACATTTTCCATCCGATTTCAATGAAATTTTCAGGGATGTTACAGATTAGTATTTAGATGGTCCCCTATGAAAATCACCACCTTCGGACTGATAGTAGCCACTGCGCATGCGCAAACGTGAATTTCCTTGTAACGGCCATAACTTCTACATTTTCCATCCGATTTCAATGAAATTTTCAGGGATATTACAGATTAACTTGTTTTGATGTTTAGAGATTAACTACTATGCATCGGATCATCTATACAATCGGGTTATGGATACGAGGAAGCTATGTGCCACACCCACTTGTTTTTCTGTATAGATCACTCGTCTACAAAGAACACCGCATTGCCATTGTCACTACCTACTAACCACATACCTACTTCACAATCAATTTCATTTGGAAGAAATAAAATGTATTTAAGCATTTAATGCTTCACACTCAGATCGAAGAAACAGGGAGTTGTGGATGCCTTCATGATGAAATTTGATTACTGGTTGCTAAGGACGCAAATCTAAGCAAAACTCGAAGAAACGAACAACAATCTCATGGGCAGCTAAAATTTTAACGGAGATTAGAGTCTAATCTAATAGACCTGTTTTGCGATTCAACACCTCCCTCCAACTGCTCAACCTGTATATGCCTTCTGACGGTAACTCACTAGCTGACTGATTGCCAAATTTTTAACAACCTCCCACCCGAAACTGCGAAGAATTTAGAAGAGCTCCTGGGCAACAATTCACCTTGGTTGGTCGTTATTTTCGATAAATTGAGAACTTTATCACTATTATATAAACTTTAATAGCTTTTGTTTTTCTCACTTTCTCAATTGTTAATCAATAATTTGTTGTAACCATATAATTTGGCGCCAATGACCACTTGAAGGTTGCATGTGCCTTAATTAAGAAAAAAAAGCGATTCACACTCCTGTTTCTGATTTGTCGCAAGTCCAACTCTTAAGTTCTCATAGGGAGCAAACGGTTGGTCCTACAGAGCTCTGGGTGGTCTCATTCGATTCTAAAACTAATACCTTCATATCAAAATTTTTTGAGGTAGGGTTTTGGTTTATTATTTTCAATAATGAACCTTTGGAATCGACCAAGAAAAAAAAAATTTTAACACCCCCTCAAAATTTGATGGTTTACGTTTCAAGGTACGTAGAATCCAAAAATCGAATAAAAATTTGGCCGTCCGTCCGCCGTACGCCGTACGCGGCACTTTTGCCACTTAGCATTGACCGATTTTGATGAAATTTGGTATTTAGGCTCCATTTGGGGTCTAGTTGTGCCCCGAAGCTTTTGGTTGAGGTAGGTCACTTCTAAGGGTTCCAAAATCAATTTTGAAATTTTGAAAACGCCCTAACTCAAAAAATTTCGATATAAAGGTATTGTTTTTCCTTCAATTTAAGATTCTATAGAATTTTTAGAATTTTTTGAGACCACGCGGAGCTCTGTAGGACAAACCGTTCGCTTCCTACGAAAATTTAAGTGTTTATTTTGAAATATATATATAAATCAAACCACGAGTGTGAATCGCAAAAGAGGCCTAATCTCCGTTCAAATTAGAGCTGATCGAAATGTAAACGATAGTTGGTGATTTTGATTTTTTTTTCTTTTATATTAGATGGTTGGTGATTTTGTAGACGAGTGATCTATATAGAAAAATAATAAACCGTTGTGTAATAATTTGCAGCGTTTTTTTTTTTTAAATTTCAACCCTTAGAAGTGACTGACATCAACCAAAAGCTTCAGGACACAACTAGATTCCAAATGGAGCCCGTAAACAACATTTCATTAAAATCGGTCCATAGGAACTAAGAAAACCAACAAATTTTGAGGGGGGTTACAAAAACATTTTCATGTTCGATTCCAGAGGTTCATTATTGAAAATAATAAACCAAAAACAAAGCTTATCTTTATTGCGCGCAGCGCAATTTTGAATTCTACGCAAACAATTTTGAAGAATAGCATTGGGCCAATTTTTTAGTCATAAATAATCACAGAAAACAATGGGAGGGGGAAGGGGAGCGTAATTACCTTGACACTTTGTATTGGTTTGAAAAATATTGCATTGGAACACTTGATTGGAAACCTGAGACTTTGATATGAAACATGAACTTCACAAGGGTCCCTACGTTTAGAAACAAGAAATAATTTTTATTTTTGCTTCCGAGTCTACCAGGGTAGCGGAAGCTTTTTCACTTTTCAAGATTGAAAAAAAAAAATGTTCTCCAAAATCAAAATTTCCACTCACGCTTTACGTTACAGACCTTTTTTGTTCCTTGTCTATCTGTCTGGCTGTGTGTCTGTCATGAAGTCCTTGTAACGTGCATAACTATACAAAGTTATTGTCCGATTTCGATGACATTTTCAGGGATTGTGCGGGTTGGGGTATAGATGGTCCCCTATGAAAATCATCACCACCGAACTGATACTAGCTGCTGCATATGCGCAAACGTAAATTCCTTGTAACAGCCATAACTTCCACATTTTCCATCCGATTTCGTTGTAATTTTCAGGGATTATGCGGGTTTAAGTGTAAATGGTCCCTATGAGGGTAGTGCAAGTCATAGAAGTTGTTGTAAAGGCCCGATGAGGATGACTATTACAATTACAAAGACGACAATTACATATTACGACGAAGTCAATTGGATGAACTCGTCCATGTGACAAAATGTGTAGGTGCAAAGAACTTACAAATTTTTTTACGGATTTGGAAGCTATTGTAAAAGTAGAAAGTTCTCCTAAGGAATCTTTAATTACGATTTCTTATTTTACCAAAATGGATGATAATAGTTTTAAAACAACTGGTAAAGTTTAATTGAAATGCAATGTAAGTTTGATGCTGTGCGATGTAATGTATGTCTTTACTATTTTTAAATTAATAAGAAGAGATAAATTAAAATAAATAATCCTGATTGTCGATTTGCCATCAATATTAGGATTTCTCATAACACTGATAGAAGAACAACGTTTGGCTTCATTTTTCGGTTATCTCTCCCGACATGTGGGTAAATGAGAAATGAGCTTAATGGGATCTTCGGGTTGACCTACGCGTTATCGTCGGATTTTATTGCTGACAACATCACTACAGACAACCTTGTTTCGAGTGGATTTGAAACCCAAATAACAGACAAACTGTATCCAGACGTTCAAGGTTTGAAAGGGTTTTGTCATTTTTAATTGAAACTGCCGATAATTATACAGATAAGACTCATTAGACGTACATACAGTTTGGTTTTCTGGGTCAGACGGTCAGAGTCCCACTGTCGTTTGGAAGTAGAAACGACCAATTTGTCACGTAGCACTTCAGAAGTGTCATGAAGTGAATTGAAAACAATAAACAACAACATTGAATTCCAATCTCGGAAAATAGGTTATTTCTTGAACATTGAGTTAGCAACGTTTTGACATGGATAGGTATGTCTTTTGGCTGGGGGTCAAGGAATTTTTCGCGACATTTTTTTTTGCCACAAAAATTGCAACGTGATACCAGTGAACAAAATCATAGCCACATATAGGTAGCTATGAAGCAAGGTTCTCTAGAAAACTGCAACGGAGAAACAATGGACTGGAATAGAAACAATGGACATATCCATGATCTATTGTTTTTCCCTCTAAAGGAGAAATTGGACAAAGTTTTAATTGATCATACTTGCAATGGCTGCCGAATCATAACTTAATACTTTTATCATATGATGTATCCCACATAATCCGGTTCACAGTGGGAAAGCTGAAATTTGGAGCTTTTCGGGCAGACAACAAATTTTAAAAACGCTGGAAACTATTACACAAAGGTTTATTTTTTCTGTAAAGTTCACTCTTCAACTAACTTCCAAGGAAAATAACCTACCTTGGTTCCTTAAGGCAAGGCTAGAGAAAACCATGTGTTCCACAGCATGAGAATTGCGTCTGAGTGGTACCTATCGTTTCTTAAAATTTAACACTTACATTAATGAAAGAAAGTCATGGAACATTTATGCGAGGTAAAAGTATGGTAGAATCAAGGAGCTTAGTATTGGTTTATTATTTTCAATAATAAGCCTTTGGAATCGAGCAAGAAAAAAAAATTTCAACCCCCCCTCAAAATTTGGTGTTTCACGTTTCAAGGAACGTAGAATACGAAAATCCAATAAAAAATTTTCCTTCCGTCCGCCGTAAGCAGTACTTTTCTTAGCAACACTGGACCGATTAAGTTCAAATTTGGTATGTGAGCTCCATTTGGGGTCTAGTTGCGCCCCGAAGCTTTTGGTTGATGTCAGTCATTTCTAAGGGGTGAAAATTGAGGGTTGAAATTTTCAAGACTGCCCTAGCTCGAAAACTCTCGAAATAAACGTATCGGTTTTTTTACCAATTTTAAATAGTATTGAATTTAAAAAAATTTTTGAGACCACCTGGAGCTTAGCAGAACAAGCCGTTCGCTCCCTACGAGTACTTAAGGGGTTGCCTTCGATAAAACAGAAACACGAGTGTGAATCACAAAAGAGGTCTAATCTCCGTTCAAATTTTGTCTGACTAAAATGCGATCGCTGTTCATTTCTTCGATTTGTATTCAGTTTTGCTTTCTGAGCAACCAATAATGAAATTTCCATACGAAGCTTTCTATTTTTCGAATCGAGTGTGAAGCGTTTAGTTCTTTCTAATAAACTTGATTGTGAAGGTGTGAAGGCAGTATGGTGTTGGTAAACCAGAGGTTGGTAGGTACAAAAAAAAGTTTGTAGGTAAAATAATAGGTAAAAAAATGTTGGTAGGCTCCAAATCAATTGATGCAAATCATTGCCCAAAGGTTTATTATTTTCTGTATAGATCACCCTTGTGTATAGATCCCTCCCTACCAACCATAGGTGCCTACTAGGGCATTTATGAAAATTTCAACCCTTCATTTCCATTTAGTTGGTGGTTGGGTTTGAAATTTTCAAAAATGCCCTAGTAGGCACCTATGGTTGGTAGGGAGGGATCTATACACATCTATACAGAAAATAATGAACCTTTGGGCAATGATTCGCAGCGTTTTTAGATTTGAGACTCAAAACTAAACTGAGCTTTATTGGAGTATTTTGGTTTCTAGGTTGTTGTCACATGGCAACGTGTCAACTCTATAATCATAATTGGAGTGATGCTAGGAACCTTAAAATAACTCCTACATTTTCCATCCGAATTCGATGGCATTTTCAGGGATTGTGCGGTATGAAGTGTAGATGGTCCCTTATGAAAATCATCGCTCCAGGATTGATAGTAGGCATTGCGCATGCCGAAACGTATACAACTTCCATGACATCTAATTTTCCATCAGATTTTGATGCAATTTTCAGGGATTATGTGGATTGGGGTGTAGATGGTTCCCTAAGAGGGCAGTACAAGGTACTTAGAGATTAATGTTTTGAGATTAGCTAGTATGCACCGAATCATCCATACAACCGGGTAATGGACACGATAAAGCTATGTGCCACACCCACTAGGCAGACGTTTCTATCCAGACCGTATGGGTGAAGAGAGCCCTGATGATGATTAAACGGTTAGACCTAAAGTTCTCGCAGACATCATGAAAAGACAACGTAGAAATGAAGTGCCGCAGATTAACACCGCATTGTCCCGAGACCACCATTTTACAGCAGACGATGAGACCGAAAGGCGGTGGAGTTGAAGGGTTTAATATTACAGCTGATAAATCCTCCTCTCCCTTCACCTTCCAATATCTGTGGGCAGGGAGAGGCAAAAGTTGTAACTATAAATAACTCTCAATACGGGTGAACTCGAGCACACGCCAGCACTGTCACGATACGACTATGGAAACCATGCGTATCCTCTCCCCTCGTCATACAGTGATTAGACTATCCCTAGTTCGCATATCAAACTTTCGCAAGGGAGAACGTCTGTAGGTGCAGCAGTTAAACTTCAAAGTTGGTCGATGGGAGCCCCTCCACCTCGAGTCTGTTTGGTGTTCAGCTGTCCCACAACATCAATTCCAGCCCACATAAATTTCCTCTCTGCATGACTAAACTGTACGTAAACGCACACTAGTTTTCCCATCGTCTTACGTATACATACGTACGTCTTGTGAATTATCTCCTCTTCCCTTTTCTAGTGATACCGACTGAGTAACATTCAATGAACTAGATTTTTGATCTGCATAATTATAATGTTGCTCTAAAACAGCAATAAGACCAGAAGTAACTGTTCACTATTCAATGAGTAAACCACCATTTCAGGTTGATTTTTGTCCAATTGCCATTTCCTGAAGTCGAGAAGGTCATCTCCCAAAGAGGTCAACATTTTTTCTGATAATTTCGCTGAAAGATACTTATTACTTCACCCCCTTAAGTGGAAGAGGGTTGGTTGGGTCGTTTGGTTCCAATGGCCAACTCGAAAAAATACTGGGGGATGTCGCGAGCAGTCACTCATCCAAGTACTAACCCGAGTCTCTAACATCGCTGATCTCTCGGGAACCGGTTCATTCAACCAGATAACGGCCGCAAGTGTTTATATTTATTATTTTGATTGAAAATCGCTCACGTCAAAGTATACTTGAACGGTTTGCATACCAGTGATTTGCAAGTTTACCGAGTCGTCTGTGGTAGGTATGTTTCCAACAATACCTACAACTTGATATGATGCTGATGGATTTTTAGCGAGTTAATGAAGAATAAATTCAAAATATATTCTTCAGCCCATGTTAATCTCATGATGAGCACTTGTATTCAAATTTTCTCGTGACCTATTCCACAAAACTTGGAACTGTTCAGGAAATATTTTTGAAAAGTTCTCAGTTTCATAGAAATACACGTCTTCACATCAATTTACTACCTACAACTTCCTTAGAGGAAAAAGGAAGTGACGACATCAGGAAATTGTTACTAGTTTGCCCTCATACGTGGAAACAAGATGAGAGCAAAACAGTTTCCAGACGACGTCATGCACTTCTACTTCAGCTCATTCCCTACGAAATTCTCGGATTTTTAATATGGAAAAAGGGATTGGGGTGGTCTCAACGGTGCTAAATATAGTTTTTATTTCAGAAAATGTCTTCTAACACTTGAAATTCAAGTCTTGAATACACAATGGAAGTGAAAGGTAAATATATTTGATGAACGACTGGAGAAGAAAGCACAAGATGGTATGATGTTTGCCTGGAAGGATGGTGGATGGGGAAATATTGTCCATTGCTCGATTACAACATTAAGACCTAATAATTCTTTCATTAGATGTACCTCAGTCTACCTACCGCTTTAGAGTGTTATCCTATTTGTGTCGAACTCGAAATCTGTAATACTGCATTGAATGTTACCGGCTGAAAATCCAAGACGATACGAGTACAAAGAAGAACATACTTGAATGGATGTACGAATCAAGCCACAAAATATATTACAGGAAACTGTGTAGTAAGTACTTATAAGTAAGTATATAATTTCTAATTTTATTGAATTAGAATGCTTGACATAAATATAACACATTTTTAACAAATAGGAGACATTAGTATTTATTCTAGGATAACTGCCAGAGAGATCATTGAAGATCGTTCATCAGTGAGAACTTGACAACTTGTGACGAGATAAACAAGGCTCAGAAGGCCTCATGCACTGAATGAAATTATATGAAATGAACAAATCTCGTTGAATATAATAGAAAATAATAGGATAAAGGAGAGTTTGGTAGTAACTTACCCTGGGCATGTTGTTAACCGATCAAATTCCGACACTGACTGCCCAGATCGCTGCACAGGTCTGGAAGTTGGGACATCTCCGAAGCAGAAGCTCCTCGGGAGGCGGGCATCTATCACCTCTGCCGCCTCCGTCTATGGCGCATGTGTCTGTAGCAGCTTTCTGCGTCACCCTTGGAGACGGCGCTCTGGCCTCCGAAAGATGTCCTTCGTCTTCGTTCTTGGAAGGAAATTGCGTCGAAAGAAGACATTCATAGACACAACGATCGTGGAAAGAGTTTCTCCAAAAGTCAGCAAAGCTGATTTTTTACTTTTCTAGGTATCTAGAGGATACCAGTAGAATGACTATATACTTATACTACATCCAATTTGAAAATAAAATGAAGAAGTCCTCAAAGGGTCCCACCAAAAACATCGAGATTATCATATAATAGGTACCTACAACCCTTCATTTCCATTTGTTGGTGGTTGGGGTTGAAATTTTCAAAAATGCCCTAGTAGGTAGTAGGCACCTATACAGAAGGGTGATCTATACAGAAAATGATAAACCTTTAGGGAATGATTTGCACCGTTCTTCATTTTTCATTAATTTTCTTCGCAGCATCACGTTGTGGTATCCATTTTTGGATTTGATTGGAATTTTTCGAAACGGTGACCGAAAATTGGGAGTTTTTTTAAAATGGAAATTAAATTAAATTTATGAAATGTCTCGTAGAATCCAAATTTGAATTAAAATAAATAGGATTCCAATTTGAGATAACAAAGTTGGTGTGCGTTGCGCACGATTGCGCACGTGCGCACCGTGGTCATATTTGAGATCTTTGGAAGAAAATCATAAGATAAAAAAAAAAAATTGTTACCACCATCTGGACGATTTTAACAGGGGGAGGCACAAGACACATTCTACTACTCACAATATTGGCAGTCCTTATACTCCCCAATCCCTCAGCATTCTTCATATTGCCTGCTCATCATGGCATGGAATGGTGAATGATTGAAAAGGAACTATCAGTCTATGGACTTGTTTTGTTAAGATTTTTTTCCAGGTTGAAAAATACTTATTCGTTGGTTTATAAAACAGTTGCAGCTCAAAGCTCTGGCATTGCCTCTCTTTCTCATCATAAAAGCTACGAGTCTCTCTGTCCTGGTGCTGTGCGAGCGTTTTCTCTTGAAAGTCGAGCAAACTCAGAAGTAAGTGAACATTTTCAATATTATGATAATATTACAATGCCTGATCCACTATGATTTTTACGTGTCTTACTTTCAAGTTGCGTAGTTACGTACTTCGTGTAAACTTCCAGTTTCAGCCGTGTTCAGTTTTATCTTGTATAGTGTTATTTAAAGATGGGAGGCACGGTAGGCACTACCTCATGTAAAACCAGATTGGCCAGGGCAGGCTTCTGCAGAGGTGTTTTTAAGACCATGAGCAGCTTGAAAGACACGAATCCTCAACACTTCTAACAGGATTCAACTTCCTAAACTCAACGTTAATGTGAGTTGATATACAACTCACTTGAAACATACAACTTACTAAAGGCTTGCACCTACGTTTATTAGTATAGGTGTGCGGACACAGGAACCCTTCGTTCTACACCTTCAGTCATTATGACCTCTGTTTCAATATGACTCGGTACCGTTTTCACTACGGCCTACCTTACTAGATTATTATTGTAGCTGTCTCACGACTGGTTGTATATGCAGGGCTATGTGATAAATAATGACAACATAACTATCTAACTTTTTTCTTACCTGCGTATAAGAATTAGGTTTGTAGGTACTTCTTCTACTCGAGTCATTAATTTTGATACCCGGAACTGAAATCTAGGTGCTGTGCGATATCTACGATGCTTGGTGTCATGATGAGGGCATACCTGTGTAAGGAATAACAAGCAAGTCACTGGCGTGGTGAACACTTGCAAAATACGTCAGAGAGGAAAATTTTTTAACACAGTTACACTGCACAAATAATACTCTTACTATAATAATACACAACAGAGGTGAATTGGTGAAATGTGGGTCTGAGAGAGCAAAATATAGTAAATACCCACTGTTTGAATCCAACTATTATAACTAAGTGTAAAATAGAATTCAACCCGACGTTGAACGGAAAACAATAAGCTGTGGGAAATCGACTAACATGATTTTGTATAAGTAATGTAGTGTAGTTCAAACATTCTAAAAGTAGGTTCCTAGTTTATTGGAATCTCTTAGGTTCACCAGTTATAAATGATACTCAGAGCAATAATGAAGGGTCCTAGGGAAGAACGATATTACTGTATTAATTCTACGAATTGAGTTAGTGATGCCATCTAGTAGATTTCAGGCTAATCTCTCAGATTCCTTAAGTCTTTGGATGAAAGGCGATGGTCACTTGGAAATTGAGGTTTGAAAATACAAGTGCGTAAAAAAAGTCCAAAAAGTCAGTGAAAATATATAACTTCAACTGAAATTATCTCAAAGTTGGCATCTGATAACTAAAAATTGTCTTTCCTAGGGCCTTTCAATTGTAATGATACATTACTTACATGAATGGAACACAATATTGTCCGGTATATAAGTGCAGGGACTAGTGTGTTCAGAATGTACAATAAAAAACAGCTATAAACACAATGAATAACTAGTTGTGACCGTACCTACTTGGGTTAAGAAATCCAAATCTATGATTTCAGGAGGAAGGGGAGCCCGGCAGCGTCCTGTTCGTCCCCATTCCTTCAACTTCTCTTTGCATTCTCCTTCAGCAGCCTCTGAAATCGAATGTTTTACTTGTAGTAGACAAAAAAAACTAGTTCTGTACAAGGGCCGTTTCAGATTTAAAGTGATAAGTCGGTATAGGCAAATAAGCTCTAATTTTCCTGGGAGAAAAAGATGGAGAACTTTAATTATATTATCAAATTTGCAGAGCGGTTTTGGTAGGGCGCCTTCAGAGGTTCGTACTCGGTGCCGGACTTGGTAGTAGTTTCAATTCAAAGCCCTCAACCATCAAAGCAATCCCTCCAACTAGCAGCTGTAGGAGTACCCTGGGAAAACATTGTAGTCGATGAACTTAGCTCATTCTTACACAATATGACCTTAACCTATTGCCATACGAAACCAAAAAGCATACTATTGTGGAGGCTCTCGTGGAGAAAATATTCAGAAGATTTGAAATCCCTCATGAAATGCCAAGGACGCATTTTGAAGCAAATTAGTGGAAGAAGTACCTAGTATGACCGCTCGGTGGTAGCAGTGCCCGTAGTACAATGCTTTGGCTACAATCTGGGAGTTTGGTGGAAAGGCATCTAATACCCCATCTTACCAGTATTTCTAGGACGAAGAGAGGTTTCAGTACCAAGTTCTTCCACAATGGACAAGATTTTGGGTAGAGAGGGAGAGGAAGAAGGATGATGGACATTGATGTTACAGCTGGGATGAACTACACGGGTGCTACAAGCACCCCAGCAAGAGCAGACGTAATACTAAGGGCAAAATCAAGACTCCACAAATACATGAAAAAGATTTGTTTATCTTATTTTAAAATTTGTTGGTTGTTGAACGAGAACAGATTGAGCTTTTGCTTACAATCATATATAATTGAAAATCCCAGTTAAAGCGGAATCAGTAAAGGTTACAGAAATAGATGGAATCACGGCAGGATTGGTATACTTGTACTAACTGAGAAAGCACGTGAAGACGTTTCACGACATCTGAAGACTAGGTATGGG
This sequence comes from Apolygus lucorum, assembly GCA_009739505.2. Taxonomy (NCBI): domain Eukaryota; kingdom Metazoa; phylum Arthropoda; class Insecta; order Hemiptera; family Miridae; genus Apolygus; species Apolygus lucorum. The sequence goes on from CM019177.2 coordinate 59,087,547, forward strand.
AGAATGAATCAGAGAATCACGTCAACGAGCATGTCTTGTCTTGGAGAAGAAATCCATTAGTCACAGAAAAGAAACGGGTGTTTCAAAGAAGCAAAGTAGGACGAGAAGGTGAGGGTAGATTCGTGATTACGTGATGATTGCTTATTTACTTCATCACGATCCAATTAATAAGATCCTTGGCTAATGTTAAAAAGAAAAAATGACCAACGTAATCGCGTAATTTTCTTGAATGGTAACTGTTTGCAATTTCAAAAACGCGTCTAATCGAGGTGAAATGGATCGGTATCGGTAACCGCTTGCTTTGTATTGCAGGACGTCCGCTGGAAGCTTCTTCGGGCAGAGTTTTCGGATGATTGTGACGAAGAATTTATTATCAACGAAGTCACGTTGACAAAAACGGCGAATGAGAGCATGATTTGACCTGATATGCCTGTAGGATATTGCTTCCGAGTCTACCAAGGTAGCGGAAGCTTTGTTTTCACTTTTCAAGGACGAAAAAAAAAAGTTCTCCAAAATCAAAATTTCCACTCGCGTTTTGCGTTTTAGACCTTTCTGAACAATTTTGGTTCCGTGTCTGTCTGTCTGTGTGTGTGTCTGTCTGTCTGTGTGTTTGTCTGTCTGTGTGTCTGTAATGAATTCCTTGTAACGCGCATAACTATACGAAGTTATTGTCCGATTTCTATGAAATTTTCAGGGATTGTGCGGGTTGGTGAGTAGACGGTCCCCTATGAAAATCATCATCCCCGGAGTGATAGAAGCGACTGCGCATGCGCAAACGTGAATTCCTTGTAACGGCCATAACTTCTACATTTTCCATCCGATTTCAATGAAATTTTCAGGGATGTTACAGACTAGTACTTAGATGGTCCCCTATGAAAATCATCACCTTCGGACTGATAGTAGCCACTGCGCATGCGCAAACGTGAATTTCCTTGTAACGGCCATAACTTCCACATTTTCCACCCGATTTCGATGAAATTTTCAGGGATTATGTGGATTAGGTTGTAGATAGTCCCCTATGAAAATCATCATCCCCGGAATGATAGAAGCGACTGCGCATGCGCAAACGTGAATTCCTTGTAACAGCCGTAACTTCAACTGTCCCCCAGGGGTCGCGGGTTCGAATCCCAGCCGAGGCTAAGTATTTTTTTGATCCAATCACATACATCTACTCACTTAATTTTTCATCCGAATTTTATGAAATTTTCTAGGATTGTCCAGATTAGCGTGTAGATGGTCCCCTATGAGGGTAGTGGAAGGTACTTAGAGATTGGTGTTTTGAGATTAGCTATTATGCATCTGATCATCTATATAATCGGGTTATGGATACGAGGAAGCTATGTGCCACACCCACTTGGCAGACGTTTTTTCTGATGTCGAGGGGAATGAATATTTAAAATTAAGAAATTGTGAACGAAACCCTCACGACGACTTGGGAGTAAAAACTTTGTTGGTTTATCCAGCAATGGACACACTTCACCAGAAGATTGTCCAGTCCGCTGAAAGATCCCCCTAGTGGCAGACGTTGGTCTTTCAAATTAGACGGAAACAAATTACAGTAGACAGAATAGTAATAGAATCCAAGAATTTAGTGTCCCTATAATCAGAAGAATAAATAAAACATTATTTATGGAGTAATTACAACCGATCAGGTTTCGAAGAAAGAATCCATACATGTAGAAACGAATCCGAACTGGAAATATCTAAAGGTGTTTTAGGGGCCATAATTAAAAAGGAAATAGTATACAATATTTTTTTGGAGGTGAGGATTACTGAAAATTGTTATTTATAAAAAAGATTAAATAATCTAAATACTCGCGGAACTGAAGAAGAAAATCTCTTTAAAAAAATGCAAAAGGAATTGACTGCTGGAATTGATTGCGATGCGTCGCAATCAGGAAACAGGTAAACCAGCGTATTCCCAATTTTGATTTTGTTTTCGTCTAGTACCACACGCAAAACCAAAATGTTTCTATCGCAACATTACACCGTTAAGAACAGGACATAAGGCTTTTTGAGGGGTTCGCCGATGGAAGGGGAGGCGGGCTGCGCGGGAGCCAGCGAGGCCTCTGGAACCCCTTAAATAGCCGGAGCGTCGATTCCATTGAAAAAATTCACTTTTTTCTGCGTTCAAACATCAATTTCTGTGATAAATCCTACTTTAAAAATGAAAATGACTAGACCGCTGGAAAGCTGAGATTTTGGTGCATCTTTTAGGCTTACAGGCAAGCATTTATACGCTGGAAAGCAGGAACTTATGAGCGGTTGAAAAAAGTTTGTTCCTTTTCGAGTTCATTTTCCACCCGTTTCTCCTGTTTAAAAAACTTTGCTTCTCCATCAGGAAGATAGGAAATTTAACGCTCTTTCCAACGGTATAATTATTTTTAATTTTTTACTGTATCCAAAGGGAGTTACGACGTTTCAGTGACATAAGATTAAAAAAACGAAAAAAAATTTAAAATTGGAAAAACTTGGAAAAACAAGGGGTTAAACGAAAACTGCTAGGAGGCATTTTCGATCGGAAACTAGTTATAGAATCGAAATTCTTCAGGTTGACGTTCTTATACTGTTACACCCCGTATATTAGTTCGAACCACTAACATTGCCTGATTGCCCCCACCTCGCAAGGGAAGTAGTAATTATGGCACACGTCGTCTTGGAATGCTCTCAATACGAAGCGGACACAAGCATCCTCCATTCCAAGAGAATGGTATCATCTGATGTTACAAACCCCATCAATTTGGACACCTTGTCGCACAAGAAGTTGGAAGTGTGTATTCATCTAAGTCTGTGTCTATTAAAGATTTCCTAGACAAAATTGAATATTCACTTTTTTTTAAAATTATAATTATGTTTTTTTTAAGTACCTATTGAGTTTTTGTAAATGGTATTACCGAAGCCAATTTTTAAAAAAATCTTTGAAGTAATTTGGAAAAAAAAAACAGTAAAATGGATTATCGCGTGTGATATTTATAACTTTTCCGTTGAGCTCCCAAATATTTCCTTGAGGCATATGAAACATCAACGCATCTTTTTGACCTTGTTTTCGTATCTCTTCGTCCGAAAATGTTCAGCAGAATGGGGTAACTTCGCGCCTGACCGGACGAAAACTGACGACGTGGCCCAGTAGACGCGGTACCTCATCGAGTCACATGTTTGTGCGTTTTTAGGCAAAACTGACGAACTGATTTCGCAGTATTCCGCTCCAAATGGACGAAGTGGCTCTAAGGATAGTCGGGAAGTGAAATTTAATGATCGGACCATTTTACTACACATACCTATAGTCGAATCTCTGGGAACCACTCAGATCTTGAAGGTACTCAAATTTATAGAGATATTTACATTTATAAACTATTTTTTGATAACTAGATGAGATAAAGATCTATCAATCAAGTACAAGTTGAATGATGTTAAACTTGAGCTCAAGTCCCCATTACTTGGAGACAGTAGATAGGTACTCTTTCAAAGCGGTATACTTATATGGGTTTCAAGGGAACAAAACATCTCTAAAGTGGCATTTTTGCTTGTGCCAAAGAAGAAACAAATCTAGCCCACACAAATCACAAGGCCTAAGCAATAGGCACTGCAGGTACTATGTTAGATACTTCAGTTCTGAGAACATCAGTGTCAGTGACTGCAAATTCCAGATTCATAAAAGATGATACAACGCGATCTTAGAGTCTAAAATTGGAAGAAATCGAGGAAGAGACATGTCTTCTTAATGCGTACCTATCACGCATCTCCCAGGATGTGATTTACCCGGAAACCTCTCCCCTTATGGGTGCACGCATCCGCTCCATTACAATAAATCCAAGCCCAAGATCGGCGGTCACACGCTTCACGTTCTGATAGAATTCAGATGATGCCTAATAGAATCTCTAAATCTGAACTTATTTAAGAATGTAGATAATCGCTGTGACTGAGAGTGGAATATAAGGAGGAGTGGGATATAATCAATGTAAAGTTTCAAGTAAATAGAAATGAACAATCGAGCAAATGGGAGAAGGTTCCACAGTGAGTGATGATGGATTTCAAAACAATCCTAGGTGCAACGGTACATATTCTGAAAATTTCACATAAGTGAGAAGAAATTCGGGTTGAGTTGATGTTCCTAAAAAATTTGATGTTTGAAAACCTGCAACTTAATCGTGAAATTCATGTTTACTATGATGGAATTCATCATAGTTAGCCTAATTAATCTGTCCTTTTTTTAACCCTAATTGGACCATGGTGTCACTAGTGTCACCGAATACATCTTATGAATTCCACAGCTGTCCCAAGGTGCCACCACTTTAACTAGAGATTTAAATCACAATTTAAAACTTAATGGACAGAGCTGATTTTTTAAAACTATTTTTTGTAGGTTATTAGAAATCAAAAAATGACTTCTAATAACATTAATTATGACCAGAATGAATTATGAGAAATATTTTTAAAATTATTTCGTCCATTTCATTGGAAATTTTTTATTAATTCTATTTTGAGACTTCCAGTAGCCTACAAAAATTCTGCTCTCCATTAAATTTAAAATTGCAATTAAATTTTGGTTACTCTGGTGATACTTCAGGACATTGTGGAGATTCTGAGATGTTTTCGGTGACACCATGGTCCAATTAGGGTTGACAAACAGTTTCTATATTTTTCCATTATATTCTTCGAGAAAAGGCATTGCAAACGTGGGAACATTTTAAACTCGTGCAGTACCCATAAAAATTTGAATTTTCAAAATCTAAATTTTCACTCGCATTCAACTAGGCATTCATATTTTTGTTTCCGCATGAAATATAAGCCTTGCAAATTTAAATTCTGATGCGGAAGAATAGGTATAACCAACTTACCGGAGTAAAATGCGATCATCTCTATTTCGTTCGAATTTTCAAGTTTGGCTGTACGGCACTAGCGCATAGCGTTTACGCTGTGGGCATAGCTTGGAAGGGCGACAAGACACTGAGCCGTTCACCTTCCGTCGACAATACCACTTGTCAACCAGCCATTAATCATTATACCGCCTATTGTCAACATTGTACCTTCACCACGTTCAAATCATTATATGAGGTATATTGAGCGGGCTGAAGTGTTATGAAGTATGTCGACTTGGCGAAAAAATCTATTAGGTATATCAACACAAAGAGCAGCAGGGATCTTGGTAGAAATGGCGAGAGTGGATTCCGATCTTTGTATGATCTTGGGTAATCCAGATTGATTGCTTTGAATATTTTGCTCCCCATGCAGTACAGTTGCTTGTAAGTAAAGGGTAAAGGCTCAATTAGCCATGTTATTAACTCTCAAGGACAATCTATCTAGGTAACTCAATAAGAAAAATATACTTGACCCTGAAGATGTACTTATACCCTGCGAACGGGTGAACAATGTAAACTATTCAACTGTGTGACATAGGTGTTATATTTAAGTAGATGTAGTTTAACCGAGTATGAATATCTATCGGCAGCGGAGGAAATTTATAACAGTTACTGTTACGTACGTGAGTACTGTACTCACGCTTGCTTTTTTATAAACTAGGTATGAGGTGCTCTGGAATATGTGTAAGCAAGAATGATACGCTAGTTTGTAAGTCTAGCGGTAGTCTAATAAGGGTCTAAGGGTCTAGTTGTGCTCCGAAGATTTTGGTTGATGTAGGTCACTTCTAAGGGTTGAAAAATAAATTTTGAAATTTTGAGAACGCCCTAACTCAAAAAATTTTGATATGAAGGTATGGTTTTTCCATCAATTTAAGATAGTATAGAATTTTTAGAATTTTTTGAGACCACGCGGAGCCCTGTGTAGGACAAACCGTTCGCTCCCTACGAGCATTTAAGGATTAGATTTACGATAAATCAGAAACACGAGTGTGAATCGCAAAAGAGGCCTAATCTCCGTTCAAATTTTAGCTGACCTTTGGCTTTGCAGACGAGTCATCTAAAAAGAAAAATAATAAAACATTGTGTAATAATTTGCAGCGTTTTACTCTATATAATTGGTCATTGTAGGTCACTGCCTATTTCTCTGTGTTATTGAAGGGCTGACTTTTGAACCTTGTTAATGTTGACTATTAATAAGATATTTTTGTGAAGTTGGATGAATGATTGAAGTGTTGATTTTAACTTAACTAAGTAACTCTGATAATGTGATACTGGCTTGGGCGGCTTTGGCCTCGACCGGGGGTGGTCTCCTTGGTGGATTGTCGGGGTCTGGAGCTGGCCGGCTGCCTCGGTTTGAGGTGCTGGTTTGCTTTGTGATACGGGACACCACCATGGTGGGCGGGCCCGGTGCTGCCCTCGGCCTCGCTCCGCTTGTAAGCGAAACGAGCTACCTCTAACCTTACTACTTGGACGCATTGATTGATTTTGAATAAAGACATTATCATTACGGGTGGTCTTTCCAGAACAATAATAAACCGTTGTGTAATAACTTGCAGCGGTTTTATAGGAGTTGACCCCTTGATGGTCCCTTGATAACTTCAACTCTGATGAAACGAAGTGATTCAGGGTTGAATCACTTTAGTCTGACTCCATACAAATTTGTGTAGGAGGGGGGGGGGAGATATTAGAGGGTTACGCCCCGGATAATACCCTATATAGGGTGTCCGAGAAAGAAACGCCCAAACTTCAGGGGTCGATTCTACAAGTAAATTGCAATAAAAAATGTCTAGGCAAGTTTCTTTTAACCCCTTGTTTTTTCATGCTTTTCCAATTTAAAGATTTTATTCATATGTTGAACCTTGTCTAACAAAAATGATTATAGCTCCCTTATTTTACGTAGAAATTCAAATCTGATTACACCGCTGGAAAGAACATTAAATTTCTCGTCAGATGAGCTACAATACACATTTTTAACCTTCCATCTAGTTAGATTTTTTAGTCCAAACTTAAAACTTAGTAATTTTCGAGTTTTTTGACGAAATTCTCAAGAGATTTTCACCCACTTCCTGTAGAGGAAAATCGATGGGGAATTTCACCCACCATCCAACCCCCAATCCTCCCTCCAAACCGTCGATTTCGTTGAAAAAAATCCACGTTTTTCCGCGTTCATACATAGATTTCTCCCTTAAATTCGATTGTAAAATATTTTTGACTATACCGTTGGAAACCTGAGATTTTGAGAATGTGTTTGCTGAAAACCCCATCGACTTTCCTCTACAGGAAGTGGGTGAAAATCTCTTGAGAATTTCGTCAAAAAACTCGAAAATTAAAAACTTTTAAGTTTGAGCTAGGAAAAATCTAACTATATGCAAGGTTAAACATATGTATTGTTGCTCATTTGATGGGAAATTTAATGTTCTTTTCAGCGGTTTTAATAGATTTGAATTTCCACGTGAAATAAGGGAGCTATACTCATTTTAGAGAGACAAGGTTCAACATATGAAAAAATCTTTAAATTGAAAAAAAATTGTGAAAGCATGGGGTTAAGAGAAAATTGCTAGGAGGCATTCTTTGTTGCAAATTACTTGCAGAATCGACCCCTGAAGTTTGGCCGTATCTTTCTCGGAAACCATGTGTAATACACCATCATCATAATCAACAGTAAGCAGTGTTCAAAAAACGTCAACGTAGTGGAAAGCAATATCCCGATCGTGGTGATATTTTGGTTTTGTTCTATAATAGTTAAGTACGAGAATGCTATGTGCCACGTTGTCGAACGATTTTTTTAATTGGGTGGTTCAGATCAAGAGATTCGAGAGCTGAAGAACTACTGACACGAAATAGTTGATTGGTTACAGGTCAAAGGTAGCCGCGGCGATATCGCCATGAGAGGGGACAGTCGCTTCGAGTGACCGACCGCCGATAAGATAATTGTTAATTAGCAGGGATCAGTTAGTGATCAGTCGATTTGTTGTTGCGGACGGGTGAAGATGCCAGTTTGTACCGAAGAAAGCGTGGGGCGCTTATGGAGAACGGGTAGCGGTGGCAGTGGAGGGAGTTCGCCCCCAAGTCCCTCAACGCCACTAAGTTGCTCACCTCCTCCACCACCACGCCTTCTCAAGAGGTCATCCAGCTCAACGTTTACAATCCTCGACAGACGCTACTTGACTCCTTCACCGACCCCTGAAGACAACGACTTCGGTTTATCCAAAATCATCGGATGGTACCCAACTTTCATCCTAAAGTTTACCAGAAACCTCATAGCTACTCTTCTCTACCTGGTATGGAGCCAATTTTTGTTGATGGGACCGGCTCTCTGGCTGTCTGCCTGGCTTTGGGTCATTTGGAAATGTATCCAACTCCCCCTCGCTTGTGTCAAATGGTGCCTGACTCTCATCATTACTCCAGCGTCGGAACTTACCAGAAAGAAACGCACTGTCGTCATATCAGGAGGCAGCTCCATCCAAACTTTGCATTTAGCACGGAATTTTTATTGTGCCGGTGCGCGAGTCGTAGTCATCGAATTGGAAGGCCTTTTCGGGCTTGCGCGATTTTCAACAGCCGTTGACAAGTTCTACACAGTTCCTCCACCTCAAGATGACTCAGCTGAAGATTACGTGGACGCCCTGAAATCCATAATGTTGAAGGAAAAAGCCTCTTATTATATTCCTGTTTGTTCGTCTTCTACCGCGTACTACGACGCGTTGGCCAAACCCCATTTGGAATTAATGGGCACCACAGTTTTTTGCCCGGGACTCAAAGAAGTGTGTTTTCTGGACGATGTAATGGAACTTCTCAGAAAATGTGACTCCGAAGGGATGGCAACGCCAGAGTACTATCCAGTTACGTCTAAAGAAGAAGTAGACAGACTGTATGATGTAGGGATTCTACGAAGTGGACGGCATATTATGTTCAGCACAGGTCCACAAGGATGTCGTGATAGAATGAAGATTTTACTGCCAAATGTTAAACGGGATTTCAAGTCGCCACATTTCATATCGTTACAAAGACCATGGGTAATTGTCAAAGACTACCCAGGTGAGCATTTCATCACTTGTACGACTGTAAGAGAGAGCAAGGTAGTTGCTAACGTAACATGCCGTGTGGAAGGCACTGGAGGAAAATTGATACCACAAAAACATAAAGAAATCGAAATCTGGTTAAACAATTTGTTCTCCAAGTTGAAATTACTCCGACCAGTGTCGGGTCATATGAGTTTCCGATTTGTAGAGTGCACCAACAGTGGCAGCGTAGTTCCTTTGGGTTGCAGAATTGGCGTGTCGATGCCATACATCTGCCACACGTCCGTGCACGCACGCATAGTATGGAAGCCTTGCAGGCACTTTGTCAGACAAGCTTCAGGGCCTTTGGTGGCCCCTCAGGGCAGGTACTGGATGCACGAGGCAGTCATTGACACTCTGAAGCACCCTTCGGTTGAGTCTGTGACTCAGCTGATAGGAACCGTTTTGGACAAGAGAGAAGCACTATTCACCTATTGGGATCCCCTGCCCTACTGCGCTTACTACCATATTCAACTCCCCTTCACTCATGTTCTACGGTTTGTACAAGGAAGGCATCACACTCAGATACCGACTATTTAAATGCCAAGCACCTACTTAGGTAAGTCAAATTGTAAATAACTTCAGTAGTAATGTACAAAGTACAAGCAAATAACTTATTTTCGAATGGGGCCAATCACATCAATCAGCTCCTGTTTCCACCATTGTTAATCTTTTAATTTATTGTTAATATATTTCCGCTACCGATTATTTAAAAATAATATTAGTTTGGGTTGGTGCGCGTTTTGCTTTAATATTGATAGATCCCACAATTCGTCTAGGTATAATTATTAATAAGAGTGGACAAATGAATGGGACCCAGCTGTTACTTTCTATCCATAAGCGTAGGTATTTGAGTGTATTATGTAACATTTTGTTAATATTGGATATTGACTCAAGAAGAGCTCGACTTCTCAATTTCAAAAGCGATTCTCATTTTACTTTTTTTAAATAGAAAAATACTATTACTATATGTATTGGAAAGGAAGTAAATATTCATATAAAGTAAGAATTCATTAGACCAGGTACTGCACTGCATCAGTGCTATTAACCAAATCTCCTGTGTACAAAGACTGAAATTAGCTTTAAAAAGTGGTCGTCTTGTTTTATAATGTGATATAGCTTATAGTTGAAGAAAAAAAAGATTTTGTACGTCCAATCAAGTTTAGTGTATTATTTTTACGAAGCAATTTTCATTTCCAATATTACGATGATTCAGTTGAATAAAATATTTATCGTTGAAAAATCCTGTTTCAATTCCTTGTCTGAGTTCCTGCCAGTCCTCATTTTATCGAGAGGTCAAAGATGCTGGAGTCAATAACTTTTGGAGAGGTTTCTACCCGTTTCCGTTGGTTGACGAGATGAGACCGGTATAATATACCATATCATATTATGATATCTCGGATTCAAGCACGTGCAGTTATGCAATTTAATAAATTTACTGCACAGGTACGTCTGCCTAGGTACATACAATTATACAGTTCCGTAATGTGTTATAAGTGGTCTATATTATTCATGGCTTAGTCAACATACAAGGAATGTTGCAAGCGATATATTAACAATACCGATACATTATAGAATAATTATTCATTCTTTGAGAACCTCATATGAGCATTTAGCTAATTTGCCAGGGTTTTATTTGGGCATCGGATCGAAGAACCAACTATCCCCACATCCCGCACACGTATTTCGCGTTTCAGAGGAACTTGAACAATTTTGGTTTCTTGTTCCGGACATAATGACACGAAACCCAGATCCGATGATGTGTACATTTTCAGGGTTTGGGCACGCTACTTCTAGGATAAACAAAGAAATTCATCGCTATCGGATTGATGGGAGCAACTAAACGTATTCCAACACAATCCGATCGGAAGAAACTACAATTTATCTGAAAAAAATCAACATAATCGGGAACAACTTAACGATCGTGTTGGTGTTTTTGAATTCAGAAAATTATGACGTAGTTTTGAGAAGCACGTTCCTCGCCAGGCAATAAAATGTTCCAATTAATGCTATTCGTTCATGGTAACGTGATCAGGGCAGTGGAGAAAAAAAAAAAAATTGGGTGGGAGAGAGGGGTGTAGAGTGGGAAGAGTCTCTATAAAAGGACCACGTTTTAGCTACCACATATCTACTTCACAATCAAGTTTATTGGGAAGAAATAAACGCTTCGCACTCAGTTCGAAGAAACAGGGATTACTAGCAATTATTATTATTCCCTAATTATTAGGAAATTCGATTACTGGTTGCAAAGGACGCAGAACTGAGTACAACTCGAAGAAACGAACAACGACCGTAAGTATTTTGGCCAGCTAAAATTTGAACGGAGATTAGGCATCTTTTTTACGATTCACACTCGTGTTTCTGATTTATCGTAAGTCCGAAAATTTATGAGGGGGTTAAAATTTATTTTTTCTTGGTCGATTTCAAAGGTTCATCATTTTGAAAAAAGCTTTATACCTATTATCATCACTTTATATTCGCTTTTGACAAAACAGTGTCGATCAAAAAATGCTGCAAATTATTACACAAGGGTTTTTTATTTTTCTTTATCTCACTCTTCTGCAAAGAACTCGGCGTTGCCACTGTCACCACCTGCCTACCACGTACCTACAGCAATCCCATTTCGGTCAGCAAAAATTTGAACGGAGATTAGGCCTCTTTTGCGGTTCACACTCGTGTTTCTGATTTATCGTGTGCCCAGCCCTTAAGTTCTTGTAGTGAGCGAACGGTTTGACCTACAGAGCTCCGCGTAGTTTCTAAAAATCCAATACTTTCTTAAATTGATGGAAAAACATTACCTTTTTATCAAAATTTTTTGAGCTAGGGCGTTTTCAAAATTTCAACCCTTAGAAGTGACCGACATCAACCAAAAGCTTTCGGGCACAACTAGACCCCAAATGGACCCCATATACCAAGTTTCATCAAAATCGGTCCATAGGAACCAAGGAAAGTGCCGCGTTCGGCGCACAGCCTAAAACATTTTGCTTCCGAGTCTACCAAGGTAGCGGAAGCTTTGTTTTCACTTTTCAAGGACGAAAAAAAAAGTTCTCCAAAATCAAAATTTCCACTCACGTTTTACGTTTTAGACCTTCCTGAACAATTTTGGTTCCGTGTCTGTGTGTCTGTCATGAATTCCTTGTAACGCGCATAAAAGCGCGCCATACGAAGTTATTGTCCGACTTCTATGAAATTTTCAGGGATTGTGCGGGTTGGTGTGTAGACGGTCCCCTATGAAAATAACGATCATAATCCCCGGACTGATAGAAGCGACTGCGCATGCGCAAACGTGAATTCCTTGTAACGGCCATAACTTCTACATTTTCCATCCGATTTCAATGAAATTTTCAGGGATGTTACAAATTAGTATCTAGATAGTCCCATATGAAAATCATCATCCCCGGACTGATAGAAGCGACTACGCATGGGCAAGCGTGAATTCCTTATAACAGCCATAACTTCAACTGTCCCCCAGGGGTCGCGGGTTCGAATCCCAGCCGAGGCTACGTATTTTTTTGATCCAATCACATACATCTACTCACTTAATTTTTCATCCTAATTTGATGAAATTTTCTAGGATTGTCCAGATTAGCGTGTAGTTGGTCCCCTATGAGGGTAGTGAAAGGTACTTAGAGATTGGTTTTTTGAGATTAACTACTATGCATCGGATCATCAATATAATCGGGTTACGGATACGAGGAAGCTATGTGCCACACCCACTTGGCAGACGTTTTTTTTCTTTTTTCGATTTTCGGATTCTACGTTCCTTGAAATGAAACCAACAAATTTTGAGGGGGTAAACATTTTTTTCTGGTCGATCCCAAAGGTTCATTATTGAAAATAATAAACCAAAATTGATCGGAAATTTGGCTCACTTCCGTCAGCCGCTTTCTTCAGCCTGATAGGAGTAGGTAATAACAAGGGTAGTATAGTAACAAAAAAATTGAACTTAAGTATAAGGGTTAACACTAGAATGAAGACTAAGAAACATAAGCAAGCAAAATCAATAAATAACAATAGCCATTAAGGAAATGATGATGTTAGCATTCATAAGCGTAGCATTCATTTGCCTAATATAAGTATTCATGACGATGTGACTTGACCCTAATTATTACCTCCTTCTATCAGGCTGAAGAAAGCGGTAGAGTTCCGCAAAAACATGTTCAATAATCAATAAACTAATAGGTAATTAATTTCCCGAAAGGAAGATGGTTCCACCACAACAATCAAGATATATTTACACTTATGTTTCCAATTTATTAGACGTCCAACCTTTAAGTCCTCTGCTGAGCAATTGTTGCTCAAGGTTGTCACTTGTTTCAACACTTTTAACCAATTTAACCACTTTTAACAAATTGGCTCATGAGGCGCAACTTCTGTACATGAATGTTTCTTAGTAAGTGAGGTTGTCCCATCCGTTTTTTCAAAATTGTTCTGGACTGGGACAGCATATGTCCCATTCCGGTATGAAAATGTTAAAATTTGAAAAATCTTGCAAAGTGTGGCCCTATGGTGTAGCGCAACGGACACCATCATCGGGGACATTTGACATTTATTATCTCACGACTGTGATACAAAACTACCTCAACACCAGTCGCTCGTCTTCAGCAGTTGCCCCTAAAGGCAATCGGGTAATAAATTAAGAAAACACAAACAACTATCTGGAACATTATGGTGGGAAACTTACAGTTACCCATTTATAGTCAAGAGTATTTATAAGATCCTTGGAGAAGGAGTTGTTCTGCAACATTCATCTGGCGAGTATAGTATCTTCTCCAGATTGGATTGGAACGTTCGCAGCGGACACGCGATCATATTCGTCCTCTATAGGCATATTGCAGAAACTTCCTCTAAAACTGTGTACGACAGTGAGCTCGTACAAGTATAACAGACTGCGAAAGACGGTATAAATAGTGAATCCCACCAAACTGAAGGTAGGTGTGTTGCCTTGAAGGAAGGTCAGGACGTATTGAGCCAACACCAAGATGAAGAGTAACAGCATCGTGTTCTCCCAAGTCGCCAACAGCATGGACGAACGCTTTACGGATGAGTATATGAGTAAAACTGCTAAGCATCCTCTGGTCACTGCTTCTATTAACAACAACACAGTAATATAAAGCGGATCAAATCTCAGACCCATCTGGTTTCTTGTTTTTATCCCTTCGTAGAAGTAAAATGACGCCACCAGCGGCCAAAACAGTAACGTGTATGCGCCTATAACGAAGCAGCCTGTTCGCAAAGTCATGCAAAAGCAGAATTTGTTCAGAATGATGCAGTTGCAGAACATTTCTTTTCCATCTTGACTTGCTTGAGTTGAGATATTCGTTGCATCAAGAACTCTGAATCTTGCCTTAGTTTTCAGAGTAGGTTGGCAGGAGAAAGCATGGAACAATGATACTCTTGTGAAAAAGAACTAAAATTCAAGGGTCTTGATAATTTTGACAACTTCATGGTGATCATGATGCCAGGGAAGTTAGTTACGGGAAAACACCCTGGTAATGGTATCAATTAGAGTTGAAATGTTATGCGAGTCATCATGGTAATGTTAAGGTGAATCCTTCAAGGTGGAATGCTTCTATACTATAGCTCCATCTTTAGTTCCTTCAAGGTTCCCAACAGGCGAAATTAAAATTAATCGAAGTCGTCAGAAAACAGATTTTTTCAATCACCACCTTATAGTGGGAACATGCGAAACTTTTTTTCATGAGGCTTTCCTCCTCGTTCCATTCAAAGTGTTGGGAAATTAGAAACGACCTCACTTCATAAATGCTTGCATACGAGTCTGCAACACATTGGGACATTTTCATGTCAACCACTACACAACAAGGTAGTGAAGTAAGGTTGTTAGTTCATGTACCCAAGCATCAAAATAAGAAAACAGTTGATTGTTCTCTACGCAACACAGTGAGTCTATTTTATTTATTGGTCGCGTGAGCAAGTTTTCGTTAATGAAGCCAAAACATAAATTGCCCACCTCTAGTATTAGTTTTTGTTGTCAATGTCATCACATGGTTGTAAACTTCATGAATAAAACCATTCTAATTTTCTGTGTCTCTCAAACGTGCAATTTCTTTTCTGCTTTACTAGGTTATGGGCCCAGATCGCTTCCACTGCAATCTGGAAAAAAATAAATAAATAAAATAAAATTTTATTTTATTTTTTTTATTTTATTTTTTTTTATTTTTTTTTTTTTTTGTAAATGAAATGTCAATTACAAAAGATATTGGGAAAATCAAGGAAATTAGGGAAGTCAGGGTTTTCCATAGAAATTTTGAATCCAGTTGTCGCTAAAGAAGCGTCATGTTCAGGAGGGAGAACATGTGATGACATTGACAACAAAAACTAATACTAGAGGTGGGCAATTTATGTTTTGGCTTCAATATTCGTGACGATTTTTCAGTTCATGTGCCAAAGCAAAGACATGAAAATGTCAAAAAAGTTAGTTTGGGATACGGATTTTTTTGAGGTTTTTTTGTTAAAAAAATCTAACATATCGCTGGATCTACTCAACAAAATACCTACAAAAATCCCTTTAAGTAAACCCTCAAAAGCAATTTTTAACAAAATTAAAAGTAAAGTTAACAACCAGTTCAGGTTATAATAATAATAATTATTATAATTAATAATAATTATTATGTTGGAAGACAGCTTACGGCGTCCGCGACGACAGGTTTGGCAGTCGGGCTAAAATTCAACCTGAACATAATTATTATGTACCTACTTTAGGATCAGTTTTAACTATCAATTGGATTCCAACACACATCCAAAATTTTGCCGAATTTAGGTAAAGTTTGCTTGTACTTCTCCTCCAAATTCAGATCAATAATTGGGGGAAAAACATGATAAAATAAAATAAAAAATAAACTTTTTAACCACTTTTTGAGCTTGTTTTCAAAAATGGCTCTCTCACCTCCGAAAAATATCGTAGAGGCCGAAATCATCGTTTAAATCACGTTGATAATATCAACCAAAGTCAATCTTATAAAAAAAAACCTTCAGTGATATTTTTGAAGTCACAATGGTTTCCTTATTTGTTGACCGACTTCAACAGTGCCGAAGGCCCAGGAAGGAGGGAGGTAATCAATTCGGTGTGTCATGGGGCGACGATTTTTTTTGTATGTTCGGACACGCTGCATTTTCTTATTCGGGTACCAATCTGCCTGATTCTTTTTGAAATGTGTTCTACAAGTATCCATAGTGGTCCCGTTTCTATCAGATTTCATTTTGCTTTGTTAACTGTCGAAAATTGGTGAAAATGGTTTAAAAAACGTGGTTTTGGACTTCGGGGAGATTGTTCTTTATCATCTGCCCTGCCGCCCGTCGTCCTCACAGCCACCCGGCACACATTACTGTGAGTTTATGGGTCAAGTGATGAAAAATCAATTTGTGGAGAGTTCTATTAGGGAAAGTTGCTCTGATCATGGATTTCATACTACGTCATATTTTAAGGAAAGAAAATTGCACTATAAATAATATTAGAAAAAGTTTATGAAAAATATTGAAATTTTAAATTCAAAACAAAAGTAACATTTCACCAATTTTACAAAAGTTTAGGTACCGAAACATAGGTAATAATTAGATGTCTTTAGAAGTGCATTACACTGAATGATGAACCTAAATCCAGTTCCATAGCATTAGATGTGCTTGGTACAGCATTAGGTATCAGTTTGGGAAATGGTGTCGTATCAATGAAGTTATCCCTAATCAGATACTAGTTGATGACTTCATAATCTTTGCTGTTCTATTCTGTCGAGATGAAAAATGCGAGGAAGTGTTTTTTTTTATTAATCACACTTTTCTGCGACTTCAATTTTTCAAAAAGCTTTCTATTAGGATTGAAAATTTCATAGAAAGAAAAGTCGCGGCAAATTCCAACGGGATTGAGTCAAGGGATAGTGCTAGAAAACATTCATCAAATGCTCTAATTCCTCATTTCTCCTCTTTTTGAGAAATTCTATTTAATTAATTCTATTTAATGTTAACGTTTAAGAAGAAAAATTGGGAATTATTATTGTGACGATTTTACCAAGTGCTTAGGGGGAATTCATACTTCAAAAATCATTAAAATAAAGCACAAACTTTTGCCGTGACTCGTCATGAAGAGCAATAAGACCCAACTTGTTGATAAGACGGTATCCGCAATAATAATGAGCAGGTTAGCATCGTTAGCGTTTTGGGTGAAATGAGTTATTAACATAAATGATCGCGGAACTTGTCCTCCGATGATCCGTAAGAGGCTTGTGAGGTCAGGAAACCTATTTAAACGTGCTCAAAGACTATCTGGGGATATGTTCTTGTGATAGACGTTCGTTTTTTCGATTTTTTACACATACAGTACGGCGGCTCCGTATGTTCGCCCACCCGTCCCCTTCGGCATGTTCTTGGACGCCTGCCGCCCCACAAAAAATTCTTGGGGGACCACTCTCCCAATCCCATTCATCGGGGACCATCCTCCTTATTTAGAGTGAAACGCTTATTTTTTCAAAATATACTTCGTCGTGAAGCAAAAATTTGATTTCAAATATTGATTTTGAAATTAACAACAAAGTGTGACGTGTGATTAACAAACTATTAGTGACGTGCTACCTAACAGTTTCGCAACACACACCTCAATGATACCCACTCTCATTCCTGTTTTGCATTGCACTATCGACTCATGTTGTAATACTAACCAGATGGAAGTGGAATCTACTTGCGTACGTTTACATCTGACGATGGGCACGGCGGCGACTTCAATGCAACCTACCAACCTATCTGAATAAGTTGTCATTATTATTGTTTCCTGTTTATTGGGATGCCATAATCAATTTTGAGGTCGGTCCGTTTTTTCGTTAATAAGGTTTTTATTTTCCTATTTTTGTATTTATTTATTTTTTACTTTTTAG
Organism: Apolygus lucorum; assembly: GCA_009739505.2. Taxonomy (NCBI): domain Eukaryota; kingdom Metazoa; phylum Arthropoda; class Insecta; order Hemiptera; family Miridae; genus Apolygus; species Apolygus lucorum. Next base: position 59,105,349 of record CM019177.2, read on the forward strand.
TGATTTTTAATTTATTTTTAAAATTAAATTTTTAAATCATTCGTTTTAATAATTAAACAATTATTGTTTGACTATTATTTTTTTCATCTTTTATTATTTCTTTAGTTTTTTTAAATTTTACATAAATTACCTACTACCCATTATTTCTAATACCAATCGTCTTAGTATTCCAAAACTCAAATTCAGCATACACTTTCTGAGTTTCTGCGGGTGACGTCCTTCTGAGGTAGTTACTGAAGACACTGAGTCCACCCTCATCAAAATCGGTCAATCCATGAAGTGATAATGTCGTTTGAGCAAACGCTTATTGTTTTACGTAATAAGAAGAACACAAGAGGCATCGATAAGAGGAGCTCAGTAATGGATTGGTAAATAAACAGACTCCAGGTCGCAACTCCTACACGCGAGTTGGATGGGACGGCGCTGGGGGGCTACCTAACCAACATGACAGTCCGGTCGTGAGGGTTTAACATAAGGTAAATGTAGAGGTCTAGTAGGCTCTTGTTCTACGGGATCTCCTTCCAAAGGAACGATAACAAGAAAGTTCTCATAAATGGAAATACAATGGCTAAAAATGTTACCTACACTATGAACCTATATTAGACCCTTACCTATTTATAACCTGTACCTATCCTATATTACAAATGGATTAGAATAGATATTTCGACAACAGTAAATGAACATTCAAAACGCTGCAAATTATATCACAAAGGTTTATTATTTTCCTGTATAGATCACTCATCTGCAAAGATCACACCTTCACTATCAAGTTTTTTTTAGGAAGAACTGATTAGGAAAACGAACAGCGATCGCATTTTGAATAGCTAAAATTTCAACGGAGATTGGAGATCTTTGGTGATTCACACTCGTGATTCTGTTTTATCGAAGGAAAACCTTCAAGAACTCGTAGGGAGCGAACGGATTGTCCTACAGAGCTCCGGGTGGTCTCAACTATTTTTTTAAATTCTATACTATTTTAAATTGGTGAAAAAACAATACCTTTATTTTGAGGGTTTTCGAGCTAGGGCACTCTTGAAAATTGCAACCCTTAATTTTCACCTCTTAGAAGTGAATGACATAACCAAAAGCTTCGCGGCAATGGAGCCCATATACCAAATTTGAACCAAATCGGTCCAGGGTTGCTAAGAAAAGTGCCGCGTACGGCGGATGGACGGAAAATTTTGTATTCAATTTTCGGATTCTACGTACCTACCTTGAAACGTAAACCAACAAATTTTGAGGGGGTGTTAAAAATTTTTTTTTCTTGGTCGATTCCAAAGGTTCATTATTGAAAATAATAAACCAAAATCAAGTACTGCGAAGGAAATTATTGTCTATATTTAGTGGGTACAAACCCGCTTTTATCTTAATTCCCTGAAGCCTAATGTTTAACGATATACTTGGATAATTGATGATGAATTCTATTTAGATAAATGATTATTTGAGTCAAGTTGAGTTTGGTGTTAACATGGCTTAAGATACGATATACTGGTTAACAGAGACTTCTATGTATAGTAGTAACATAGAATTAATATAAGAAATCGAACTAAGCATGTAATAATTTGTAATTTACTGATGATCTGAGTCAATACAAATGTTTCACCGTACAGCACGGGCCAAGCCTAATGTAGGGTAGGAAAATGGAGCAAGTCACACCTCTTTTCGTGCATTTTCCTTTGTTAAACTGTTCTGAACATTTTCTTCGTGAAATAAGGATCAATCCGTCAATCTAATTAGAAATAAATTAGCATCGTGACTAATCCCAGCTGATTTGGTATGCGATTTCGGCAGTGGGTGAAGTCTTTTCTCAACCTTTCTCGCGATCCTTGCACAGCAGTCCCGCAAAGGCTTAAATGTCTTGAATAAAGTTATGAAGTTCAATATTCATAGAGACATGAAGTAAGTAACATAACTTTTCCATGAATTTAAGTTTCTACTTTCCCAACTGATCGGACTCTTCAAAACTACACAGAGTCGATACACAGAGAATCAATTTGCGTTTCACGTTTCTCAGTTACGGTCTTCGCATGACGAACGGAAGTTGTTTTATGCGTAGCTGTTTCTATAATAACGACAGCAGAACCCTTACAACTACTCCCTAACTACACCCTTCCCCGCAACCAGTCCAGGCCTTCTGGTTCTCCATCCCAAAAAGACGGAAACGGTGGAAAAAAGGGAAACACGCGGAAGTTATCGAGTTGTTAAGACGAGGTTTTTGATTCCTTCTTTGTGGGGATTGGAAGGCTGAAGAGAGGAGGGGAACTGATCGACTTGGGGGGGAAAATGACGAGATAGGGGGCAGTGACAGACCCAGGCTGGTACTCGCGTGTGCGGCTTTGGAGTTCCCCCGCCCACACATCCACGCACGACACGCACCACCCCTAAATTCTGGTCTTCCTACCTCTGAACTAAGTTACTGGGCCACCAAACTCCTTCGCAGCATAAACATTCACCAATCCAAATCCTACTTTTGCGTAAAAATGTGTTTCCAAAACAAAAAGAAAGTTAACACAACAAACCATTTCAATGACCTTTCAGAAAAATCGGTTCTTTATATCATTGCAACAGACAAAAACCTTCTCATTTCATCCTTCACGCGGGGGCTTCATCTTTTTCAGGGGCTACCCAAAAGGCTGAAAATGATGTCCTACAAGTAGGAAGACCTATTTATCATGTATGAATGAGCGAGGACGAGAAAATTCGAGAACGGTTTGATCCCAGACGATCTGCGATAACAGAAGATAATAATACTCGAATTGTGCAGGGATTTTCATTATCGGGGTCAAGAGGTTAATTAGATCAAGGGCACCGATTCGAGGAATTTAATTAGGTGCATCATTATAAAGACGTCCAAGAAACGAGATAACAAAGCTGATAAATATACTAAGTATGAATCGGATGTACTAAACGTTGCGAATTTAATTGGGTAGGTAATTTTTTTATCGATGAGGTTAATAACAATTGTCAGATAATAAAAATCGGTAAAACTGTTCGTTACGTAAGAAAAAATGCATCTTTTTCTGAGCTGTTGCGTAACAGTAGGTAGGTACCAACATAATATTTCAAAATTATGTGCTATAAAAGATTAATTTCTGTGATTTATTACGTTTTAGAATCCAACCAGGATAGTATAGTCAATGAGGGCGACAAACATTGAAAAGAATGACTCAATGATTGTAAATTTTCCTTTTGCCTCATCGTCAACTAAAAAAGGGTCCTCCAAACTCAAAATTTCTTCTCGAATTACACATTTCAGAAATAAACGATTTTGGTTTCGTGTCGGTCTGTGGTTAAATCCTGGTCCTGGGCATAACTATTTAGCTGCCGATTTTGCTCAAATTCAAATGGTAGTACAAGTTTGTTCCTAGGTATTAAATGAAAAACGCTATCGTCAATAATTTTCTGTACACATCCTCCATCAGCAAAAAAACTTGTTTCTTCCACTGATCAATACATTCTTCGATTGAGCTAGCCCACTACTCTTTTCACATATTAAGTTCAATGTAAGCTCAGCCTCCTACAGCATTCTAGCGACCAAACCGTGAACTAGAACGTTCTAATCTGCAACCCAATTAAATTTTTTTGAATAACTTCTCAATCAACCCGTAAGTTCTACAGGGATCTAACGACAGGGGACTACAACGCTCAGGGTGGTCTCATTCGTTTCTAAAAATGATCTTAAATGCATGAAAAAATCTTCATAATGAACGAGCTGGGATATATTTGAAATTTCAACGACTATTTTTACCCTTCAGAGTTGACTACGAGTTGTTAGGGGCACCACTAGGCCTCATCTGCTGAATGTTGCAACATATGATCCAGATGTATGTATGTATGATGATGTATCTTGTGGTTGGGCGACTGATGAACATAGTTTTGCAAGAATAAGCACAATTTATTGTCATTTTTAGAAACTTTTTCAATTACAAAAAATTAAACGTTGACACCATTTTTTTAATTAATTTAGGTAAGTACTACTGAAATGAGAGAATGAGACTTCAATTGCCCATAATAAAAATTGCCAAGTTACTAACTCAACAAAAGATAAAAGTAGAGGTAGGAACGTGGACTTCTTATACAAAGGTACCTAATCCGAATAAGAATTGAAAAACAAGAACAAAAGTAATGTGATGTAACGAGGAGACCATCCTGGATAGTGCATCATTTTCAGAGTTGTCAAATAGATACCTGCTACAAAGTAGAATATTATTGGTTGCTAGCCACGTAGGTTAGTGATGAAAATACAAATGTCTAAACCGCGCTGGCAGCATTAGTTCATGTATCCTCCGCTCGGGCGCCAATGGTTAGCATTAGGAGAATTAATTTTAGGTTACGTTCATGAAAAATTACACAATGTTTAGATGTCTACTCAAACTCTCCCCATGTTAGAAATAACACAAAATTCCACTTCACCATTGTATGCACAAAATAGACGTTAACATCGTTAATTGGAAAAACGTCACTAGAGACGAATGACAACAGGGCAGATGAGAGGTAATGGAAATGAGTCGACCCAAGAAGGCACCCTGAATATTCAAACTTCTGTTCCAGATATTGAAGGATGAGAGTTCTACTAATGAAGAAAGGGAGTAGGGAAGCACGAGTACAGGACGAATAAGATAGAAGGGATCTCTTGTCAACCAAAGTTGGATCTCAAGGTTCGTTCCAAGCGAGCCTTGTTTGCGAGTTTAGTTCCAAGAGTTCCGAACTCATGAACCAGTTCGGCGCAGTGGCCACGCGCAGGGATGGGGGCAGGTGAAATGTGTTCCAAGCGGTCGAGTTCATGTACCTAACTTTTACTTTCTATTCGGACTGTACACTGAACCGTGTTCCAAGCCCGATGGGTTCATGAAATTTCTGCACCGAGTTCACGAAAATTCCGAACTATCTGAGAAGGAGGTGCAGCTTTGGGTTCGGGTGCAAAAATAAACACCCATTTTTGTTATTGGCGCAAAATTGAAGTTATTCGTTCTAAATCGCTGATGTTTGTTCGTTCCAAGCGTTTTGTTTTGATTTTCTCTCTATTTTTTTTTTCCCATTTCGAAAGTGTAGAACTCTCAAAGAGAATAATGGATGTGAATAATTTAATTTATTCTTTATTATTCGATGAGGATAGCCTTCCACTGGAACAAATCCTCGGGACAGGATTTTGACGGGAGGAAATTGATGTTGTGGTCGACGACCGGATTTGTAATAAAAATGAAGATTATTTGAAAACAGTACTATTATACGACCATGACCAATTTATAGAGCATTTTAGGGTATCTAAAAAGATCGCCCAGAAAATCGCGGAGGGGATCAACCTACGGAGTTCTACCACTCTGATACTTCCAATTTAGCAAGTACGTACATTTTTGCGAATTATTAAAGGTATTTTTATTCATCAAGTGAATAATTTAGACAATTATTTAGAAGAGATTTGCCTGGGTTTAAATTTCAAAAATGCCCGAAAAAACTCCTAAAACTCGCTAGCCCATACGGTCCAAAACAACCCGTCTAAATTTGCCAAGCAATGATCCAAAAAATCGAAGATAGGTAGGTAGGTATGTTCCATAATATGGAGTGTCATCTTCCAGGTATTTACCCTCGCTGGGTCGAATGTGAGCGGTCTCACATCACCAGCACTAGTAAAGGGTTCGTAGCCAGGATTTGGTTTCAAAGAAGGAAACCTGGTAATTATTCGAAATTTCTCCCTTGATGGGAAAAACAATAGTTCATGGATATGTCTAGGCAGTATTTTGTTCTTCATTAAGGGAGAAATTAGATGAAGGTTACCGACTTAATACTTGAAATGAACGTAGGAAGATGTGGGCAGGAAGAGAGAAAAAAAACTTGTTCCACTTTTCGTGTTCCAAGCGATGAGTACACGAACTGAGAAATTTCTGCACCCGCTCTACACCTTCCCCCACTCCTCAATGAACTCACAAGAACCCGAACCTGCACTCGCACCTGAAATCGCCTTGCATGGAACAAACCTTCAGATGTTTCGTATGTTGCTTGACAACTTCAACCCAGGAAGAGTCGGTGAGAAAACGTAAATTGTGTTGCTATATTCATTACTGCTACTTACAAGAAAATGCAGTTACAGCCAATAACAGTCTACTATACAACAAGCCCCCACCCCGTACTTTGGTCTCCTCAACCCTTTCTCATCTGGTCTGCATGCACACCGCTTTCTACTCTTCCACGATAACCATGTTTACGAGTATAACAGTGCTTACCTCTCATTAGCACAAATAATTTTCGCTCCGGTTTGTCATACCTGTATTTTTCTGGGTTGGGTGTATGTTTTGATTTACTTTATTGACAAAAGATGATCTATCAGCCATTCAAACTCTTTTGTTCCTTGCGTTCTTGTTCTAATTTTGTGGCCTATGGTTCCACTTGTGACAACAGAGAGTTGAAGTGTCATTCTTAATGTAGCTGTTAGGGAGAATATTGAGTGGATGCTAACTTTCACCGTGTGACTAATCTAATTTTCACAAATAAACGGAACTGACGTTACTTAAGATTTTACAACACTCCAAAGGTAACATTAACTACATCTGACACCTTTTGTTTTTGTTGAATCGATGAAGCATCTCAGAGAAATAGTAAGGAAAATATAATAAAATCAATAAAGGAGTGTGCTAGGAAAGATAAACTTGTTTATTACCCCAAATATACGTGAAAGTATAAGTAAGTATATTTAAAATGAATATACTAATATAAGAGGTGCCCGAAGAAAAGAGTGGCTACTCAAATTGAAGAATGGTGCAGCCAATCCAGATTCAGAAGAACATGGATGAAAAAAAAAAAAAAAAAAAAAAAACTCTTCCCTTATGTAACAGTTACACTATTGTTACAATAAAAAACAATTATTATTTTGAAAAAATTGTGAATAATCGTGCATTTCAGTCTATTCCTTATTCCATTATCAGTCTAACCGATCTCCTTATTGATCAATTCAATAGGGTGGTGCGCCTGATATTTTTTTAAATTTTTAATCGAAAGTAGACCTCATCCTGAGAATTTCGACACCAGCCGTTCTCTTTTTGGATGAGTATATCTTTTTCTATGATTTTTCAAAGTTTCGAATGTTTATGTCATCATGCGCCCCTCCTGGGAGGGACCCCAGCCCACTGTGACGTCATAAACATTCGAAACTTTGAAAAATCATAGAAAAAGGTCTTCTCACGCTAAATGGTCGCGGTTGGTGTCAAAATTCTTAGAATGAGGTCTAGTTTAAGCTTAGTTCACATAGGTGCGTAATGTCCGTAATCTGTAGTGCGTAATTGGATGCTATTGGCTGGAGCCAATTGAGGGGGCGGGACTGATCTTTGCGGATGTCGACTTTTGGAGCTGAGTGTATCGTTTTGAAAAATTGGATATTTTGCGCATTACGAATGAACTTTGACAATCTTCGGTGAACTTCGTAACAAACTCTCGTCATTTGTTCACAGAAAGTTTATTGACAAAACAACCAGAATCATTGTTTCGATTTGAAAACAATTCTGCGCAGAACGTACTGCGCCCTTCTGTGTAATCGCATAATCATTCAGCCATGTGAACGCTCTTTTCTGCATTACGCACTTTCTGCATTTCGGAACACCCCCACTTCTCTTTTTGCGCATTACGCATCACGGACTTTACGCACCTATGTGAACCCAGCTTAAGATAAAAAATAACAGTAAACAGTTTTTCCGACCCTTGCGCACACCCCATTCTTCAATGTTCAATTTACTTTTGCTGCAATCCCTAAGATAAAGAGATGTTGTAAGTAGATTATTATTGGTTGCTGGCCACGTGGAAGTACATAGTTAGTGATGGAAATTCACAAAATATATATTATTCAATCGCATTCTTGAACTTGATCGGTCACTTTAATTTAAAATAAAGTCTATTGAAGTTGCTACAATACCTATTTGAACCGAATTTGAGAGTTAATGGAGAAGAACGGAATGCAGAATCACGCAACTAAAATAATATTGTGCGATCAAATCTTAAAAGTATACGGAATAAACAAGAACAATAACATTTATCAGGTAGATATAATGGACGTTTAACTGCAAACTCAAAAATGAATAACAAAATAGAGTTAGGTATGCGACATACCTGTAGGGATGCGGACACTATCTCCGCGACAGCACAGTTGGCAGACACTTAGATTAGCTTGTTCATGGGGAAGAGATCCGCAATTTTCCTTCGCAGCTTTAAACCAATCCGTTCGCGATTCACTTCCAGACTGTCAATCTGGACTTCGATCTTGTCTCCCAGCCCGATATCAGGTTTGTTATGGTTGTTGAAGTACAGAAGGCCCGAAACGCCGACTCCTATGTCAACGAAAGCTCCAAACGTTGTGACGTTCTCCACGCGGCCTGAAACGGTCATGCCTTGCCGGAGCTGGTCTACGTTGCACATCCGGGTTTTGAAATCGGGTGGGTCCGCCAAAGTTCTTATGTCCTGATTCAGAGACATGGACAAGGCGTGAACTAGCAATTTCGTTGTATCCAGGTCTACTCCCAGCTTTTCCGACACCTGGGTGAAGTTTTCTTGTGCTGAAAACCTTTTGACCTGATCTATAAACTCTGGCGATCCAATGTCATTTATGGACAAATTCATAAGTCCGAGAAGCTTGTGAGTAACACTATAATGCTCAGGATGAACTATTGTCTGATCTAAGAGGTTATACTCACGTATATTAACCACATTTGAAGGAGGAATTATCCTGACGAAACCAGCACACTGCTGGAAAGTTTTTGGCCCAATTCCTTTGATACTTTTGAGTTCTTTCCTATTTTTAAAAGGACCATTTTCATTACGATGAGCAATAATGGCTTTCGCCCTGGATTCAGTCAGACCAGCAATGGACTTCAGAAGAGGAACTGAAGCGGCATTTAGGTCGACCCCAACTACACTCACTATCTCCGAAACTGTTTCTTGAAGAGCCTCAGTCAGTTTTTTGTCGTCGATATCATGCTGATACATGCCAATGCCCAAATGTTTGGGTTCTACCTTCACATATTCGTGGAGTGGATTGAAAAACCGTTTGACCAGAGAGAGCGAGCTAACAACTTCTGGCTTGAAGTCAGGGTATTCTTCTTGTGCCTCCTCACTGACTGAATACACCGATACTCCTTGCTCAGGAATAACCGTGTACCGAACTTGGGAAAACTCTGGGAGTCTTAAGACGTTGTTGATCACGTTCTCAACATCTTGGCACCCAACTCCATTGCCAACAACAATAATTTCCACACCCCATTTCCTAAGCATGCCCTTTAGGGCCCATTCGAAATCATGAGGGTAATCCCTAGGCCCCTTGAAAGAGAAGAGATGGATTATAGCGTTTTCTTCAACTTCTAATGTCTTTGAATTGACTATAACAGTTTTGCAGCCATTGCGTTTCCCAGGATCGATTCCCAGAACGTGGGCCTCATGGTCACTCCTAAAAGGTGGGGTCAACAGCAGTCTCTTTAGGTTTGCACTGAACACCTGAAAAGACAATATTAAATGAGTAACAAATGAATACTAAGCTGAATTTATCATATTAGGAATTAAATGAGGTTCCAAGCACTTTCCAGCCACATTTCTGAAGATTGGTAAGTACAGATGAACCTCTGAGCGCATAATTAACATACTAAAAAGCTCAACTTTCGAGCTGGATAGCTCGTTTCAGGGAATGGTAAATTCGCCTCACAATTTTTACATTTTTTTTTCGAAAGAGGGTTCTCTGATATGGAAGAAAACCATGGTGTGCTGCTCGAAAATGCATCCAAAAAATTTAGAGAACTTAAGGAAGATGGCAATTATAAATATACTTAGCGGCAATCTGTTCATGGGGGCATGAGGTTGCAACGTAACGGGTTTTCCAACCAATCTGACTTCATAGGAGGATCTGTGCCCCTTACGAGGTGTCGTTGTTTGGCGGTGGACTTTGGACCGACCTCAGCGGGATCGTGGGTTCAAGGCTCATCGCTGGAGCCTGGTCAGTGGCCGGGGCTCTCATCGCCCCCCTCATCCTAACCATGGGAGGTGAGGCAATGGGAAGCCATGAGCGAAATCATCAGAACAAATTCTAATCTTCCCTTTGGAAGACAGCTGATGACGTCTGCAATGCCAGGAATGGCAGTCAGACGAAAATCCAACCTGAAATGGTTGTTTACTTTACTTTTACTTACTTACTGTGCCCCTTACGACAGTAGTGCTACCTTTGAAAGCGCTCATGAAACCATTAGCTTACAAGATCGAACACGAGAGTGCTCCACAAACTGGCAGGAAGAACCCAGACACAAAAGTGACCAAAAGAAGGAATTTAACTCATAGTAGTTTATCAAGGATTATTAGTCTTCACCTTCTCTTATTTAGTTTCTATATTATTCTATTTTTCATATTTGAATCACATTATTTGGGTGGATTGTTTTATGTGGTCACGAGGGCGCCTACAACTCTACCTGTTGACATTCTCTGACACTATTTGCCAAAACTCCTTTTACGCTTCGCGAGAGCACAGTTTTGCAGGAGGAACCCTGGGGAGTGATGTTATCAGTCTCCCTCGATCTTCGTGGAGTTTTTTGACAGAGGCTTCACTTCTCTAGGCATATTATTCTACGGTAATTTTTTCCCCTTGGGTATTCCTGAAAACGTTACTCTAGGGCCCTATTGTAGGATTTGACTTGAAATTCCAGAATCTAAAATGAGGAATTTCACCATGTCGGAATTTCCTATTTTTGACCCCAAAATCGGATTCAGCACCTCTAAAAACCCCCTAAGGCAAACTTTCATCCCGAACTTCCTAATTTACGAATAAACATAACAGTGTAGAAAATACGAATGTTTAAAAAAAACCGGGAAAATGACGTCATGCTGGAATAGTTGATTTATGGCCGCTTGAAGCGCTGAGATCGAGAAATCCTTAGTCCCCAGATGCAAAATTTCATGAAACAGTAAAGTTCGAAATCGAAAAACTGAAGAAAAAAATAGAAAAAGCGAGATGGGGAAAATTAGGTTTCCTTTGTTTTTGTTTGATAACTTTTCTCTTAGAAAACACGATTTTTTCGTCCCAATGGGCAACACTGGAAGGAGATGGCGATCCGAACAGCCCAATCAGCGAGCGTTCCCGCTGCACGTCTGTTTTCCCGGTTAGTTTTGAAATTAAAAATTTTGATTGTCTCCCAAAAATAACAGGAGACTTATTTTCCGAAATCAGCCAGATTTTCATCTATTCCACACCATTAACTATTCAGGAAAAATGCAAACAGAAATCGGTGAAATTCCTCATTGAGGCAATTACCCCATTGCGGACTGCAGAGGGGGATGTACTGATGGAATATTACCATCAGTCCAACAGCGTTGAGATTACTAAAGGACCTTCTATGGCAACAAAAACCTTGACATTTCATTGAATTTGTGCCAAAATGTAATTTTGTAGTACATTGCGGATTAGTACAAATTATCTTAAATTGCTATTTCCTAACCCACAATACTGGGTTACCTGGAGTTGGAGTTTACTTCAATATACTTTTACCATTATGAGACGTGTGGTGAATGTTATTTGTTACTTTTTACAATGTTCTATTACTTGAATTTGATGGTGATAGATAGTTCCGAGCGATGAATCAGTAGAAAGAAACAGAACAAAGAGCGAACGAACTAAAATTGAAGACATTCGAAGAATGAAAAGAAGAAAGTAGCAATATAGAGGAAGAATGAACAGATTGAAAATTTTGGATGAAGAGCTTTCTAATGTTGAGGAGAAACGTCACAAGGACCTAAAGGATATAGAAAAAAGATAAACAGAAAGACTCAGAAAAGAAAGTGAATTCCGATGGAAATATTGAATGAAGAAATGAGGTGCGCCTGAATTTTTTTTCCCATCTTGACAATTTTGACACCAGCCGTTCTCTTTTTGGATGGGTATATCTTTTTCTATGATTTTTTGAAGTTTCGAATGTATATGACGTCACTCGCCCCTCCCGCCTGGGTGGGACCCCCAGCTAACTGTGACGTCTTAAACATTCGAAACTTCAAAAAATCATAGAAAAAGGTCTTCTCACGCTAGAAGGTCACGGTTGGTGTCAAAATTCTCAGAATGAGGTCTAGTTTAGATTAAAAATAACAATAAACAGTTTTTCCAACCCATGCGCACACCCCATTTGAACGAGAAAGGAAATATTTCACTTTGAAATGATTTTTAGCCTCGTCAGTATTAAATATGGAGTGAGGTCAACATAGTATTCATGTCTGCAAGGATCTTGTACAGAACGGATGAAGTCAAAAGCAGGATGGAAAGGTGGAGAAGAGACGAAAGCTAACTATTTGGTGAATTAGGGTGCCAGGTCGCAACAGTACCTCCCTATCTACCAGCTTTGTCAACCACAATAATCTACTGACAGAGTAAACACAAGTTATCCGTACTAATTCAGAATTATGTAATTTGGTTTCAATTTTACCTCTATTGCCGTGACTTCAGCTGATCTAGTGTTGTCCAGCCGGATTTTTTTGGATATCTTCGTCATCAATTTGTCCTGAGCGGAGGTAACTGCCCGATTGAGTACATCACCTATGTCGTTCTGTGGAAGCCAGTTGAACCCAAAAATGTTGTTGATGGCTCGTTGAATTTCATTTTTCAGGAAGTCTTTTGGCGTTAGAGTTACCTGGTGGAAAAAAGAAAATTATTAGGGTGAGGGAAATTCACATACTAGTACATAAGTAAAAAAAAAGTAAAACCTAATCTTACTGGACACATCTAAGGAACTCATGGGAACAGTATACAGTGGTGTTGGTGAAAAGGAACAATAAAACAGTAAACTTGACAACCACTGAGCTAGAATCATTCAGCCTATCAGAGTCACTAACGCCTTTAGATGGTGAGAAGCCTCTATCTAGTATACAGAAGAACTTCAACATTCACCTGATTGGGTTATGCAGCATGACTTGCCTGGTCTGACCTCACCCCCCCACCCCCCCTTAATTATTGTTGGTAACACTGAATGGAATTTCAAGAGTTTTTAGATGGAAGTGCAAACCCCTATGGCCTAACACAAAAGTGCACTTGGCTTCTAGCTCCACTTGACAATGGGGTATTTCGGTGGGTCGGAAATTCAGGTTTTTGACCTCAAATTTGGATTCAGCACCCTTGAAAACCTATACACTACAACTTTAAGCCCAATGATACTATAACATGTGGTAGAAAAATTAATTAAAGAGATCACACGTTTGAAAAAGGCGGGCTGCTATAAATCCACACACACTAGGCAAGGACTACGCCGCGCGCGTGTGTGAGTAGTATTTTGTAGTATCCAAGAGGTCCTCCAAGGGCCAGTTGGCTAGTTACGTCACACCATTCAAATCTTCAACTTTTCTAAGCTTCTCTGATTTTTTAAAAACATTTTCTCGACGAACAGATTACCATTACCATTATTACCATGATTACCATTATTCCTGTGCCATACTCTTTTGAAAAAAAAAATAAAATAAAAAAAATTGACTGAAATACCCCATTCTCTGAATGTTCCCTCAGAACACTCTGTATGAACACCTTGTATGGTGGGGAAGGCTGGAAAAGTAGGGAGAGGCCTGCAAACTTCAGTTTGATAGAGACTGTCAGACCACTTTTGCACTTCTTTCACATGATTCAACAATATCTACATATTGATAATAACCTACCTTCAGAATTTTCTTTGGAGTCCCCCCGTTTGAGAACTCCAACATTTCCCTAATTAGACCATGGTTGGGTTATGCAGCGCTTGCATCGACCTGCCAGAGTCCATGACTTATCTTGAACACACCACCCATGTGAACAACCCCTCAAGTATTGGAAAAACTTGATGAAATATCAAAAATATTTAGACGAGAGTGCAAAACCATTATGGGCTACAACACACGTGCACTGAGCTTTTGGCCCAAACTTGCTCAGGCAGTCAGAGGGAATGATTGCTTTCACAGGAGCAACTCGCAGAGAAATGGAGACAGTAAGAAAGAAGTTGTGAAGAGCTGGAAGAGTTGTTGTTGTTGTGTCCTCTTAAAAAGTGAGTGTCTCGGAAAAGGGCGTAATATATTATACCCCCCCAACCCTGTTCCACTTTGCTTCCACATATCAGCAGCAGCAAGGTGACGTCACCTTCCGAGACCCCCGCACTTCAAGAGAGATGGAGTTGTCAGCCAACAACACAGAGGCCTGCAAATGTATGTCTGACCCCTTTTGTACTTCTAAGTGATTCAACGAGATCTACATATATAACATATTTATGTAACTCAATAATGTAATACATAGACCGCACCTACCTTCAGGATTTTCTTTTTAGCTCCCCTATTCATTGCCAGGACCTCATCAGCCCGAACAAATTTTGCTGGCCGCCTGAAATCATAGTATTTTTTAAAATTCTCCTTATCATCTTCTACTTTTCCTTTGGCTAGTTTGACAGAATGCATCATCCAATTGTCTTCTCTCCACAGCTGCGCCACATCGTTCATTTTCCTCACGATTGTTTCTGTGATGGAAATTGCAAGCAATCCTTTAACGTCTTCCAGAGTTTTAATATGTTCGTTATTTATATTGATATAATTCCTAATATCAACAAACTGCTTGCTCAAAATCTGATCAGCCACAACATCCAGGCCCAAGTCTCTTAGAATTGCCAATTTCGACTTTGTTTTAGCTGGTTTATAGGGTTCGTAGATGTCATCGAGTTCTGCCAGAGTCCACGCGTTGTCAATCGCCCAAGTCATGTGTTCGTTCAAGTGACCACTGGCTGCGATCTTCTTCTTTACAAACGCTGCTCTGGTGACCACTTCCTTAGCACTCTGATGCATTTCCTTGAACATTCTCATATCTGTGGGCGACCAATCACCGACAACATTTTTTCTGTATCTAATCAAAAACGGAATGGTAGCCCCTTCATTCATCATCTGAATAAGCGTTTGAGCTTTGGTCAAGCTGCAGTTCATATTCCTGGCAACTATGGACGCTTCTTTATCAACATCGACATCTTTTCTCGATGACCCCTCCGAATTGTAATCATTATTGGACGAACCCGCAAGCACTTTCCGTTTCTTAACAGGCGCATCATCTAGTTCTTCTTTCTTCCTTTTAAGCTTTGGTTTCATATCTTCATCTTCTTCAGAATTTGTCGTCACTTCAGGCTTGA
Organism: Apolygus lucorum; assembly: GCA_009739505.2. Classification (NCBI taxonomy): domain Eukaryota; kingdom Metazoa; phylum Arthropoda; class Insecta; order Hemiptera; family Miridae; genus Apolygus; species Apolygus lucorum. The sequence continues at coordinate 59,120,474 of CM019177.2, forward strand.
CATCACAAGCAGCTTTGACTTTGCGAGGGGCTCTAGGTTTTCTCTCGGCTTTGGGTTTCGGCTCAGCTTTGGGTTTAGGGATTTTTTTAGGCTTAGCTTCTACATTATTTTCAGTTTTTACTTTCCTGACTCTCTTAGGTTTTTCTTCGTCAGGATCAGTTTTGATGGCACGTCTGACTCTGGGTTTCACCTCGGGAACATCCCAATCAGGATCTTCTTTAATTTTTTTCTTGGGTCTGGGCATTTCAGGTTCGGAATCTGATGTTTCAGAATCAGAAAAGAAAGATTCTTTCTTGATATTCATGTCGCCAGCAACTATTAGTAGTATATTCTGAATATAATAACACTGCTCAACTTAGGAAGGCCTTTCTAAAAGTGGTACCGTTCTTACTCGGGCTTTCCGTGGTTACACAGTTGTACGCTGCAGTCAAGTCACCCAGATCACACAAACACTTACTTTTCAAACGGATACCTAGGTAATTTATAACTGACAATATTCTTTCATTCTTCCAACAAAACCCAACAATAAAATACGCTGCCGAAAATGTCTCACGTCACTCACAAAAAACGGGGAAATTCCAAATCTCCAAATTTTGAAGCGGCACGAATGAACAAAACATGACCGCGAATCTTGAACTCCTTATCGATAACAGTGGTTCTAGGAACCGCCCGCTGCACATCCGAGGCATTACCAAAAATTAGTCTTTCATGATTTTGAGCAGATTTAACTTGTCTCCAGTACTCTGTGATTTGCGTTACGAATGAATTGAAACTAACTTGCTAACGGATAACTTGGATGCACGCACCATCATTAGAAAAACAAACGAAAACCCATCAGTAGTTACCAAATCAGTGATGTGGACTTGTTACGGGCGGTATCTAGATTCTCCCAACATGGAGTGGAAGTAGCGTTGAAGACCCACAACATGGACGTTTCCAACCAGAGAATCAACACTTCCATACAGGCGTTTGGCCCCCGAGCATCATGGACGAATGGATGGGAATCGATTTTTCTTTGCTGATTATCGATATTTTACAATCGATTGTATCGCTCTCTTTTGTTAGTACGATTTTTCTGGTTTATTTCCGAATTTGACTACAATTGGTAACACAATATCATTTAAAATATTATCATTTTGTTAAGGGTGGTCAATATTCAATTGGTTTCAAAAAATAATAAGGGTTACCTCGGTATGTACTTGAAGAAGCGACCACCACCATCCGCATCAGACAACATGTGATGTAGGGGGGTGTGCGCCTTAAATTTTTTAGATTTTTAATCGAAAGTAGACTACATTCTGAGAATTTTGGCACCAACCGCGACCTTCTAGCGTAAGTAGATCTGTTTCTATGATTTTTCAAAGTTTCGACCGTTTATGACGTCACGTGCCCCTCTCGCCTGGGCGGGACCCCCAGCCAGCTGTGACGTCATAACGGTCGAAACTTTAAAAATTCATAGGAAAACTCGGCGCTTTGCGCCTCGGCGGGGGGCTCCGCCCCCTGCACCCCCCGGTTTATTTCTTTTTCCATACTCTGTATGAAATCATAGGAACACAGAATGTGTTTTTGCGATACTAGTCATCCGTTAAATAAAAAACAACAATAATAAATGTGGAGTTGACATTAACATGACAACCAATAAACATATCACCAGATGTTTTTTCTGTCGCTTTTTCGTGACGATTTTTTTTCGGTAGGTCATCTCAAAAACACATTCTGTGTTAAAATTGACACACGCTAGAAGGTCGCGGTTGGTACCAAATTCTCAGAATGAGGTCCACCTTAGATTCAAAATAACAATAAACAGTTTTTCCTACCCAGGCGCACACCCTATTCTACTGGTTTCAGGAGAACGAAAAAACTTTTTTATTTTTCTTGCTTTGGATCTGTATAAAAGGAAGCTAAATGTGTTGATAACACTTGTTGTTCATGACAAGAGTTGCTAGTGTGACGAGCCGTCACAACAAACCGTGTCCACACTGCAACCGGCCATCCCGAAGCTGAGGTTGAGGAAGGTGCTTCCATGCAGCGACGATGGCATGGAGGTTGAGGTCCAGACCGAACCACCAGGCGGCAGCACCAGGCGGGCGAGCGCCGGGAAGTGACTGAGTGGAAGGGGATCCAGAGAGGGGGGCACGACTGGGGGTGACGCCATGACCAATTGTCAGTCGTGTCTTGATCGAGCCACTAACCACAACCCTTTTGTATTAGAGCCCACCCTGCGTTGAAGCCGTGTTCCGGGTCGAAGGAAACGGTGTACCGAGTCAGTTGAGAACATTGAGAAGTGAAAGTGATTTGCCAGTTGTAATTAGAGCCACCCGATTGAACATTCAGCAACAGCAGATTTGATCATTAGAGACTATTGGTGAACGATACGCCCTCCCGAAGTACTCTGGACAAAGAAGCTGGACAACCCTCGCAGCCCCAACGGACCTCCCAACGGATTCTCCCTTAAACAAAGATATACCGGTAACCTTAAAATCAATTGTAATTAGTTTATTTGTTCCTCCTAGGTTTTTGTTCCTATTTTTCTTGTCATTGTCTATAGGACCTTTTGCTTTCTTGAATCGAGTCGTGTTCCGGGTCACCACGTGGTCACGGACTTGGAGGTTATCCCCCTCAGGGCCCTCAGATTTATATTCATTACTTATTCTAATTGAAAGGGTATCTTAGTCCCTAAGTACGGATTATTCTTTATTACAACTTTATTGAACATTTACCTGAAAATTATACGAAGTTATATTTCGTTGCATAACTGTGGTTGTTATCACTCATACTCACCCGATCAATTTCCTGGTGCAAATTTGAAACAATAATTAGTAACTTACCTGAAAATACTTACCTGAAGAGGAGTAGTTGGAGTCGAAGTAGAGTCACCAAAGTACCTAAAGAGCTTAACTCACTTACCTTGGTCTTGCAGAATCTCGGAGAACCTGTAACAAAAAGATAAAGTTAAATCGATAATAATATTCAAATTATTACACAATAACGAAGAAGGTAATAGAGATATCTCAGAACATACTTACCAGAGTAATAGTGACGAAAGTAGACATCTTTCGGTAATCTCTAAGGAGATACCTATTCGACGCTACCAACGCCATCCAGTTCCGACTCATCCCAGCTACCTGTAGAAGTAACGGTAAGTGAAACCAAGTTCACCTAGTCATAAGCGCAGAGGCATTGTAGTGGTTAATTTTTCAAAAGCCAAACAAATTTCTCGGCCATTGCTGTGCGTAAAAATTCACCATTACAATTTGGTGGCACGCGGTGTGATTTTTGGTAGGTTTCGACTATCACGAACCTTCAGTTCGGCCCTGCGCTTGACTAGTATAGGACCGCCCAGGAGATTGATCAGAGTATTGTAGGAACATCATCTTGTTGATTGAATCCACATTGCTAGAAATATTGTTCTTTTGTATTGTATACTTGAAGAAAAATTACGATCGTAAAGACGTTGTTTTTGTTATAAAAACAAGGAATACGGCCGTAGACATAAAACCACCCGTGAGCGGAGGAAAAGAGTGAGAACGAGCGTGCGAGAGATCAGGTTGTTCCCGCGGCGTTTTCCGTTGAGATTCGGGCGGACCGTCGCGTGCCGGGTCCTCACTGTTCGGACGATCCGGGTCGATCTTCTCGTAGGTTCCAGAAAGTTCTAGACCAGACCGTGTCGGGACGACTCTCGAGCGGGTCACCAGGTTTCGGGTCAGCGATCCGCAACACCGGTTTCGAGTCAGCGGGTCGCGAACGTAAACACGTTCAAGAACCGTTGTTCCTGAGTCAAAGGAACGACTCGAAACGAACTGCGCCGAAACTCGGACAAGTACAAAAACTTGTTCCTGGATCGGAACAGCCCTGCCCCGGGTCACGTATCGGTTCGGAACCACTGTTCCGGGTCGGTGAACGGTTACGAAACATTCGTTCTCACACGATTGTAGAACCTAGACCAACGACGAAACTGAACGGTTTCGTAAGAAATAAATCCCGATCTGTGACAAAGTGAACAATATTTTTGTTTATATTGCTACTACTGTGCGTACTGTTTTGTTTTTTTTTTTGAAAACTATCTACCATGGCTGAAGGAGGAGACGCTGCAACCATATCCTTCGAAATGATGGAGGCTGTTACCACTGCTATGGCGCAGATGGGAAACTTCTTCGCCTCACAAGAGGGAGTCCCAAAACCCGAAGAGCAGGGTGCCGGACTTCCAAGATCATTATTCATGGAGGTGGATGTATGGAATCCCGACGAAGTTGGATGCATCTCGGCGCAGCAATTCTTTTCGGAGGTGGAGCAGGCTACCGTCACCCTAACGCAGGAGCAAAGGGTACAATTTCTAAGAGCGCGGCTAAAAGGGGGAGTCAAGAGGTTCCTATCGGAAGCCACAGGTGAAACACCCTACGACCACCTGAAAGCACGCATCCTCCGATGGTACGGGAGGGAGAACCCCGAACAAGCCAATATCAAGTTATGGACAACCAAGCGTCTAGTTGGAGAGCCCTTCCGGAAATATGCAGAGCGCCTGATGAAACTGGCGGCATGTGCGGTCGAAGCGGAGGAGAACCTTCCTCCGGAGCAGCGACCAGAATGGGTACGACAAAAGACCCTACGAGCCTTCGTCCGGGGGGTGGATAAGGAAGTCAGCCTGTTTCTCAGAGGAGGAACGATCGAGACCCTAGAAGAAGCGGTCGAAAAAGCCGAGGAGTGGGAGGAAATTGACCGAGAGGACCGAGAACCCGAACTCGGATGGGACGTAGCGGGGATTCTAAACCAGGAGCCCAGGAAATGTTATGGGTGCGGAGAAGTGGGACACTTCGCGGCCAGGTGCCCGAATCAAAGTAGTCCCGATGGAAATCAAGCGCCATCACAGGCCCCCATGCAAGGAGGAGGAGTACGGAGGAGGTCCCCGCTCTGGAGACCGACGTCCCCCAAACCACGCCACCCTTGCTATTTTTGCGGCGACCTGGGTCACTTCCCAACGGGGTGCCCCCACAGGATCGCCGGCGGTGACTTCCGTAATTTCTGCAGCGCCAGGGAGTACACCGAAGCTGAGTGCTTCAAGCGGAAAGGGATCAGGGCAAACGCACCATACCGTTCGAGTGCCTCGGCGCCGGCCGCAGCAGTTACCACTCCGGCCCCGGACGGATCGGAAGAAGAAGTAAGGGGAAATGAGCTGGTCGCATTCCAGACAACAGTGGCATTCACTACAAGGCCAATGATTTCAGTCCCAGTAAGGTTGGCAAACGTGGACCGCCGAATGGTACTGGACACCGGCGCCGCCGTATCGGCCCTGTCCGAGCCCATCCCAGGGGTAAAACTTCAGCCGACTGCCGCAGAGTTATGGGGGGCAGATGGACAACGGCTGTTGCTTCGAGGAGTGCAGAAGGCCTCAGTGGAAATTGGACCAATACGAACTACGCATGAGTTTTTCGTCTTCGACCGACCCGACTCCGGCCTGAATTTGCTGGGACTGGACCTTCTCCGAAAATTTCCAATTAGCATCCGGACCGACACAGGGGCAGTAGAAATGGATCACCCAAAAACTGGGGAACGCTTAATTGTCGGGGCAGTGATCCGGGACCCCGACACCCTGAAGAGCCTAGAACGGCTGTCGACCGGTTGGCGAGCGGAGGAGGCAAAGAAGGGACTAAACCGGGACCAGCGAACGCCGACGCCCAAATTGGAGGACGTCCCCTTGGAGGCCCCAGGGGCGCGGGAGAGCGATCATCCCTCTGAGGATGAGGAGTCGCTGCCGATGGATGGTCAGGAATGCCTTCCCGCGGAAGATTGGGGAGAGACGGTGGATCCTGACGAATGGCAGCAGCTGATGCACCAACAGACGGCACATCTAGCAGGACCTGAGCGAGCGCAGTTGAGGGAATGCCTGGAACAGAACCAACACCTGTTCGGAAAACCAGGGAGGGGTGGATGCCACTTGCCGGTTTCGCATGAAATTGATACGGGAGCGGCATCCCCAATTGCGAGGCGACCCTACCCTGTGCCCCACGCGCTGCGGAATTTCGTGGAGGAGCAGGTCCATGACATGCTGGCGGACGGGATCATTGTACCGTCCAAAAGTCCTTGGAATTCGCCAATCGTGATGGCGAAAAAGAAGACACCAGTTGGGGAACCCCAGCGGTGGCGCTTTTGCGTTGACTATCGGGGGTTAAACGGGGTTACGAAGGGGAATAAATACCCCATCCCCAGACTGCAGGAGACCCTCTTCATGATGGGTGGGAGCAAGTGGTTCTCCACCTTGGATTTGACAATGGGCTATCACCAGATTCCGGTGGCCCCTGAAGCTCGGGAGAAGACGGCGTTCACGGCCATGAATAGGCACTTTGAATGCGCCAGGATGCCTTTCGGGCTGAAAAATGCCCCGGCGACCTTCCAGGCCGCCATGAACGATACATTGGATGGACTCATCGGCGAGGGGTGCCTCATATACTTGGACGACGTGATTCTATTCACGAAGGACGCTGAGTCTCACGTCGAGCTTCTTCAGGCTGTACTTCGACGATTCGAGGAGGCCGGATTCCGGCTTAACCTGAAGAAATGCTCCTTCATGAAACCCCGAGTCCACTACTTGGGTCATGTCGTTTCTGAAAGCGGGGTGGAGATGGACCCCGAGAAGGTGAGCGCCATCAGTAACCAGACAGCACCGACGAACGCGCGGGAGCTGAGAGCCTTCCTGGGCCTGGCGGGCTTCTACAGGAGGTTCATCCAGGGATATTCGACCATCAGCCGTCCTCTCACGCAGTTGCTCAGAAAGGAGACCCCTTTCGCGTGGAGCGCGGAGCAGCAGGATGCCTTTGAGGAACTGAAGCGAGCGCTGGCCACCAAACCAGTGCTAGCTTATCCTGACTTTGAGAAGCCTTTTGTGTTGGCGACTGACGCGTCCGGAACCGCACTGGGGGCAGTGCTATCCCAGGAGTTCGCGGACGGGGAGCATCCCGTCGCTTTCGCCAGCAGGACGTTGAAGGACGCGGAAACCCGCTATTCCACCACAGAGAGAGAATTGCTCGCCGTGGTATGGGCGACGGGCCACTTCCAGGAGTTCCTCCTGGGGAGGAAGTTTGTGTTACAAACTGACCACGCGGCCCTCACCGCGGCAATGAATATTCGGGACCCAACCTCGAGAATAGGGCGGTGGGTTTTACGACTGACGGAATACGAGTACGAAGCGAGGTATCGACCGGGGACCCAGATGGCCCACGCGGACGGATTGAGCCGATTGACCGTCGGAGCAATCACAATGCTGAGTCTGCCGCGCGAACTGTTAATTGCGGGACAGGCCCTTGATCCCTGGGTGCAGTCAATGGTTAAGACGCACCAGGGCGGAAAGGTTAAGCGGGACGACGGGTTCTGGAAGATTGAGGTGTCGCAGGATGGAAAAACGGAGCTCGTACCCTTAATACCGGCTACCCTCCGATCTTGGTATTTGACGAACTGCCACGAGAATGGATGGGCGGGGCATCCGGGAATCGACACTACGAAGCAGGTTGCGCGACGATACGGGTACTGGAAGCGGATGATGCGGGACGTTGAGGGGTTCGTGAAAGGATGTTCCGCGTGCCAAAGGCGAAACACGCCGAATGGACTGGAACCGCCAGTCCAACGACCTGAGTTGCCATCTCGTGTCGGACAGATAGTCGGTATAGATTATGTCGGACCAATCACGGGAGAGACCGGCACGCGTTATCTGCTAACAATTGTGGATCACTACTCCAAGTATGCTGAAGCGTACGTGACCACGAACTGCACGGCAGCAACGACCGCAAGGATCTTGTCTACCCGTTACATCCCGATTTATGGGGCCCCAGAGCAGTTGGTGTCGGACAGAGGAGCAGCTTTTGTCTCCAGCTTGCTGCAGGAGTTGTGCCAGGTGTGGCAGATTCGCCAAGTGCGCACGTCCGCCTATCACCCACAAGCCAATGGGGTCTGTGAACGTTTTCACAGGACTTTGGCCAACATTGTAGCCAAGATCCAGGCCGAAACGTCCAACTGGGAAACAGCGCTACCGATAGCCCTGGCAGCCTACCGTGGCCTTCCTCATCATAGCACGGGCTATTCGCCGAATCGGCTGATGTACGGAAGGGAGCTGCGACTGCCGCATGTGGCGGAGATCGGGTTGGACACGGTTCCGGCGACCTCGAATCAGCGACAAGCCAAGGAGTTGCGGCGAATCCAGAAGTTGGCGGAGGGACAGTTGCGGCGAGCCTGGTATTCGCGGGAGCAGGCAATCAATAAGCGACGACATCTTCGCGGGTTTCAGAGCGGGCAGAAGGTATACGCGCGACAGATGGTGGCCCCACCCGGAACCATAAAAAAATTTTGGAGCCCCTGGGTCGGACCGTTGACGGTAAGGAAAAAGTTGACTGACGTCAACTATGAGGTGGAGGATTCATTGGGCGTGGTAACCCGTTACCACTTGAGCAGGCTGAAGCCTGCATTTGTTAATAACATACCGGACGAGGCCACGACCCTCGACCCAGTGGCCGAAACACCGGCCGTTGCTGACGACGTGAGTCCGGAAAGAAAGACGGATGACGAGCCGGATTGGATGGATCTGGAAGATGGAGAGACGTTCTTCGACGCGAATCAGGAGATGACCACACAGTCACCAGGAGGATCGGAGCCAGGAGAGGCGAGTCAAGCCGAAGCTGAAACCAGCGAACTCCAGGCCCCGACCCAGTCTGCCGGCTCAGGGTACAACCTGCGACGAAGGCCGCGAGTGGACTACGCACGGCTACATCACGGGACGGCGTAGGTCCAGAACTGCGAAGTTCACCTGTAAATAGGAATAGATAACGATTAAGTGATGTACATGTAAATAAAATATAAATGTCAATGTTAATAAAGAACAAGGAAAATAGACTTACCTGGGAGAGTTTATCCGAGTACCTGTGATCCACGCTGGGAGAGGGGAGCCACGATGATGATTGGACCATTTCGGACGAAGTAGGGGGACGGTCCGGGTTCAGACGGCAACCGCCAGACGATGGGTCACGAATCCACACGGAACTTCCGAGTGGGCCGGGGAACAGCCTGAGTGGAGGGGAGAGAGGGAGAGAGAGCGGGAATTTCGTCAGCGATTACATGGTGGTGACTACGGCCATATTCTGTTACCGGAGGAACGGTGTTAGGCTGCCATGGCTACGCCAAGGCCAGAGGAACGGATAGGACAGGTAGGGGAGAGCGCCGAGGGACATCAACAGACGGTGGAGGTCATATTCATCATAGGGGAAGCTGCTAAGTTGCTGAAGGGACGACCACGACAACTGGCTATCCTCACGGAATGTATGACGCAGTTGGCAAATTGTATTCGAATCCCTGTAGCGCAGCCGAATCCAGGCCCACCAATGACAGATCGTAACGTGGCGATGCTAGAGTACCAACTACAGGCCTTGCAACAGAGGCTTAGCATGGAGGAGAACAAGGACGAGACCTGGGAACGGAGCGAATCTCACCAGCTCGGGGGACAGCGACCACCGACTGGAGCTACCACTGCACCAGAAATGTCGGACGGGAAGTCAGGAATGGAACGCGGAATCAGTGGCAAGAACAGGCAGGAAGCTGGGGAGGAGAAGTCGCCACCAGTCTCGCCGCTGACACCAAAGGCACGAAAGGAGCACCGACAAGTTGGACCCGCGGCTTGTGCAGGATGCCGCCGCTGGCGTTACGAACAAGCACTGATCGAATCACGACCAAGCCTGCTGTTACCTTTGCCGCCAGTGACCCCCGAGGGAAAGAAGAAAGCCGATGAGGGCATCGGCCTTCGGAGAAAGGAGGAGTGTGACGAGCCGTCACAACAAACCGTGTCCACACTGCAACCGGCCATCCCGAAGCTGAGGTTGAGGAAGGTGCTTCCATGCAGCGACGATGGCATGGAGGTTGAGGTCCAGACCGAACCACCAGGCGGCAGCACCAGGCGGGCGAGCGCCGGGAAGTGACTGAGTGGAAGGGGATCCAGAGAGGGGGGCACGACTGGGGGTGACGCCATGACCAATTGTCAGTCGTGTCTTGATCGAGCCACTAACCACAACCCTTTTGTATTAGAGCCCACCCTGCGTTGAAGCCGTGTTCCGGGTCGAAGGAAACGGTGTACCGAGTCAGTTGAGAACATTGAGAAGTGAAAGTGATTTGCCAGTTGTAATTAGAGCCACCCGATTGAACATTCAGCAACAGCAGATTTGATCATTAGAGACTATTGGTGAACGATACGCCCTCCCGAAGTACTCTGGACAAAGAAGCTGGACAACCCTCGCAGCCCCAACGGACCTCCCAACGGATTCTCCCTTAAACAAAGATATACCGGTAACCTTAAAATCAATTGTAATTAGTTTATTTGTTCCTCCTAGGTTTTTGTTCCTATTTTTCTTGTCATTGTCTATAGGACCTTTTGCTTTCTTGAATCGAGTCGTGTTCCGGGTCACCACGTGGTCACGGACTTGGAGGTTATCCCCCTCAGGGCCCTCAGATTTATATTCATTACTTATTCTAATTGAAAGGGTATCTTAGTCCCTAAGTACGGATTATTCTTTATTACAACTTTATTGAACATTTACCTGAAAATTATACGAAGTTATATTTTGTTGCATAACTGTGGTTGTTATCACTCATACTCACCCGATCAATTTCCTGGTGCAAATTTGAAACAATAATTAGTAACTTACCTGAAAATACTTACCTGAAGAGGAGTAGTTGGAGTCGAAGTAGAGTCACCAAAGTACCTAAAGAGCTTAACTCACTTACCTTGGTCTTGCAGAATCTCGGAGAACCTGTAACAAAAAGATAAAGTTAAATCGATAATAATATTCAAATTATTACACAATAACGAAGAAGGTAATAGAGATATCTCAGAACATACTTACCAGAGTAATAGTGACGAAAGTAGACATCTTTCGGTAATCTCTAAGGAGATACCTATTCGACGCTACCAACGCCATCCAGTTCCGACTCATCCCAGCTACCTGTAGAAGTAACGGTAAGTGAAACCAAGTTCACCTAGTCATAAGCGCAGAGGCATTGTAGTGGTTAATTTTTCAAAAGCCAAACAAATTTCTCGGCCATTGCTGTGCGTAAAAATTCACCATTACACTAAATTTTAAATTACAAATTTCCAGTGGTTCGAACAAAAAAGAGGACCACGGCACTAGATTCCCATTTTTTTCATAGCACATGTTGTCTCGCCTATCGAGCTAGTTTGAAGTGGGATGCCCATTGAACTTTCGCTATAAGTACCTCAAACCTATTGGGGGCAATGGGGAATTTGCCTCAATTTTAGATTCTGGAATTTCAAGTCAAATCCTATTATAGGGCCCTAGAATAACGTTTAACACTAGGAATAACCAACGGGAAAAAATTACCGTAGGAGAAAATGACTAAACAAGTGAACCTCTGTTACAAAACACCGCGAAAATCGAGGGTATTGTTGACGTCATACGAAAAAAAAGAAAAAAAACGACGCGAAAACAACGACAACAGACAGAGTTCTAGCACCGCCACACAAAACAATCCAGTGAAATGGCTACTCGAATAATGTGATTCAAATCTTGAAACTAAATAAGAGAAGATGAAGAATAATAATGCTTGATAAACTAGTAGATAGATTCGTATTGTAAAAAAGTGAGTAATATTGTTTTTATTTTTAATATTGTGTTTGGGTTCTTCCTGCCAGTTCGTGGCGCACTCTTGTGCGCACTACTCGGAAGGTGAAAGTTCGTGTATGTTCCGCTTCTGTGGAAAGCGCCACAGAACCTCCTTTGAAGTCAGATTGGTAGAATATCCGTCACGTTTCAAACATGGCTGCCTCTTACACATTGCCACCACATTTAAAATTTCCATCTTCCTTAAATTCTCTAATTTTTTTGGATGCGTTTTCGAGCAGCTCACTATGGTTTTATTCCATAAAAACAAACCCTCATTCGAAAAAAAAAAAAAAAAAAAATGTGAGGCAAATTCCCCATTTGAAAAAAAAAAGTTTTTTCCTGTTGAAATGTTTGGTATTTTCAGATACAATTTCGGTCTCAAACGTGAACTAATTTGAAAAACACTATCTTTCTTGATGATCATATTATGTTGATCTTCATTTTGTTTTAATTAAATCGTGTGGCGTGTTTGATCAATAAAATTTGACTTGTGATCCCGAATTTGTTCGAGTAGGTTCGTTAATTTATTTTCATTTTCCATAATTGATGATGGTTTGTTGGAAAATGCAGAAGTAGGATTACTTATCGGGCGATTGGGATTGCAATAAGTACTGTAAGATAGCGAAAAGAATAAGGACATGGGTAAGTGTTGTCATGACGCCATTTCCGTTCGTCCTAAGTTAGCAGCAAGCTGGGTTGAGCGTAGAAACGGGTTCGGGGGGGATTATGAAAATGGATCCCACCGAAAACGGTCGTCTCACCTCAGTTTTCAAATTTATAATTTAATTTCCCTTCTAGTTTTATTTCTTTCTTTTATCAGAAGCGAGATTCAAAAACCCGTGGCCCCACAGAAGTGTTATAGAGTGAAATTGTAACCGATATCTTGATGTTAGTTTGAAACCGAAATCAGTTTGTTGTGATCGGAATCCTCCAGTTTCCATTTTCGTTCGAGAGACCAGTTTGTTGTTGCAGTTGAACTTCTACGAGAGTGAAAACTCTGCGAAAATTGACGGGTGTTATGAGTTGACGGGTGTAAAAGTGACGGGTCGAGTTTTATCGTGACGTTCGTGTTTAATTACAAATAATACGGGCGTTCTTCAAACGTTCCTACTATGGAAGGCGAACCTGGAAACACGCTTGTCGGTGAGTTGATAAAAGCACTTACACAACGTTCATTTACTCACCATCCGATTGAATTGCCGATTTTCAACCCTGATAAATCAGACTCAGTAAAATGGTTAGCTCAAGTCGATCAACTTCGAGCTGAGTTACAGTGGACTGACAACGTCATTCTTGCGTCCGTCGGCAAATTTCTTCTCAACAGCTCGCGCATTTGGTTCGAAAATTGGACTCCCGAGTTCAGAGATTGGGTTCACTTTTCTCGCGATTTCAAAGAAGCGTTTCCATTTCGGCGTAATCTCGGGAGATTGTTTGAAGAGGCAGCGTTTTTTACCTCTCTTCGCACCAATACGTACGAGACTTATGTTCATGAAAAGTTATCTTGCCTCAGGAGTTTACGTGCAAATTGGTCGGATGTCGATCTCATTGAACTCATTGTTCATGGAATTTCCGAACAGGATGTCCGTTCTGCATGCACTTTACGTAATTGTCAAACAATCCCAGATTTGTTGATATTTCTTTCGGAATTCCCTACTCCAAATCGCACTTTTCGTCCTAGTCACACATCTACTACTACACCAGGGCCTCTTAACCCTTCAACTTCTGTATATCCTAGAACACCAGAATCCATGAAACGTAGAAGGGTCGACGGTGACGAGCGCTCTGGTAGGCAATGCCATCAGTGTGGTATGATAGGACACATTAGACGGTTTTGTCCTGTTTTGATCAAGACAGATGTACAATCCAAAAGTGTTTCTAATTCCAAGCCTGATCTACATTCCAGTGTACAATCACAAGGTTATTCCACCTCACAGGTACTTTCTAACCCAACTAGTTTGGCCCAGTCTAAACCTGAAAATACCACTCCGTGTGAATTCTGCCTCAAACGTGGGCATGGAGTTGAATCATGCTACCTCAAAGCTGGCATAGAAAAGAGGAGACAAATCAGGCTGGTTTCCACAGGGCCATCTGAAAGTGCTGTTCCCATCATGGTTGATGGGAAATCCTTCTCTTGCCTTATCGATTCGGGAGCTGACATTTCCCTTGTGTCTGATCGGTTTTTCTCAGTATTTCAGCACAAAGTCGAAAAGTGTCACGCAGTAATCCGTGGTATAGCTCCTGGTCAACTAGTTTCCGAGTGGTCCTGCTCAGTTCAAGCCTTTATTATGGGAATTACCTTGGAACTACGTCTGTTTTTTGTGCCGGATTCTATCCTTGATTACGATATTCTTCTAGGCCGTGATATATATGCGGATCCTAGTATAATGACGATTACTGACCACACTGGGAGTAAGGTAATTCGCAAATCCTTGCCTGCAGTCAACATGGTCATAAAGTCCAACACCCTCGTGGTGGAAGATTTATGTGTTCCTGACGAATATTGCCAGGCAGTTGTGTCGTTACTTGGTCGTTTCCCTGACATGATAACATCTGGTACACGTGTTAGGCGTGTCAACAACTCTAGTCTGTCTATCAATCTGGAAAAAGATGTTGTTATAAATAGACACCCCTATCGCCTATCACATGAGGAACGATGTGCTGTGAGGGAAATAGTGTCAGACCTCCTTGATAATGGCATCATCAGAGAAAGTGACTCTCCATTCGCGAGTCCCATCACCCTAGTTAGGAAGAAAGATGGCTCCTACCGGATGTGTGCAGATTACCGCGAATTGAACCGTTTCACAGTGAAGGACCGCTACCCCCTCCCTCTAATAGAAGATCAGCTTGATAGATTGGGAAACAATAATAAGTTCTTTTCCTCGTTGGATATGGCATCAGGCTTTTACCAGATTCCAATGGCTGAAGAATCTATCCCTAAGACGGCATTTGTCACTCCAGATGGCCATTTTGAATACCTGCGTGTCCCTTTTGGTCTAGCTAATGCGCCTGCTGCGTTCCAGCGTGCTGTCAACAAGGCTCTAGGTTCCCTTCGGCACAGCATAGTTGTGGTCTACCTGGATGACCTCCTTCTTCCATCCAGAACTGCTGATGAAGGGCTTGAAAATCTCCGCCAAGTACTTGAGGCTCTCAATGCTGCTGGATTTTCATTGAATATTAAGAAATGTAAGTTTTTGCAACCGTCTGTTGACTACCTGGGTAGGGAGGTGTCATCCCAAGGCATTAGACCAGGTTTACTAAAAGTTGAAGCTCTTCAGAGGTCTCCAATACCCTCTAGTGTTAAACAGGTCCGCCAATTCATGGGTCTCGCCAACTACTTTCGCAAGTTTATTCCTGAGTTTGCCGTCCGAACAGCCTGTATTACTGATTTAACCCGGAAAGATCATCCATTTTTGTGGTCTCAGGAGCATAATGTTGCCAGGGACTATGTCATCACTTGCCTTACAAGTCGTCCTCTCCTTGCTGTATTTGACCATAACCTTCCCACGGAACTCCACACTGATGCAAGCAGTCTAGGCTATGGTGCTATTCTACTCCAAATGCATGATAGAAAGGAACCCAGGGTCGTTGCTTATTTTAGCCGCCGCACAACCAAAGACGAAGAACACTATCATTCATATGAGCTGGAGACTCTTGCCATTGTGAACGCACTCAGACACTTTCGTGTTTATCTTCTAGGAATCCAGTTCAAGCTAGTCACTGATTGTAATGCCGTCAAAGCTACTGCTACCAAAAAGGATATCATCCCTCGGGTAGCTAGGTGGTGGATGTACATGCAGGATTTCAACTTTGAAATAGTATATCGGAAAGGTAGTGAACTGTCGCATGTGGACTTCCTCAGCAGGAACCCTCCCCCGAGTGCAACTGTATTGCGTGTGAGGCATGATACATGGTTGTATATTGAGCAAAAAGGAAATACAGAGGTTCAAAAGATGTTAGCTGCTCTACGAGATGGTAAGCTGGATCCCAACCAGTATGTTGAAAAGGATGAGCTTTTGTACTACAAAGTTCGAGGAGCTGATGGGTCCATTTCCTTGCGTTGGTTTGTTCCTCGCCAGAGTCGACTTGGCCTAATGCGCATCTTCCATGATGAGCAGTGTCACATAGGACCAGACAAGACCTACGCTTCAATTGCGGCACATTTTTGGTTTCCTCGAATGAGATCTTGTGTTATGAAATATGTTAAACACTGTTTGATTTGTGCCATCCATAAAACGAGGACTGGTCCAAGACAAGGGTATATATTTCCTATTGAGAAGCCAAGCACCCCCTTTCATACACTGCATGGAGATTGTCTTGGACCTCTTCCCACCACAAGCCAAGGTTTTAAATACATATTAATCGTTGTGGACGCATTTACAAAGTATTGTTTTTTACTACCTTTATGTTCTACCTCTGCTGTGGAAACTGAAAGACAATTCCTCCACGTTATAAGCTTATTTGGAACACCCAAGTTATTTGTGTCAGATGCTGGTTCCAATTTCAAGAATACCACTTTCCCAAAGCTATTGGAGACACTTCAAATTGAGCATCACTGTGTTACCCCTGATGTTCATAGGGGCAATGGACAAGTAGAGAGGTACATGAGAACAGTCATGAACTTGATTAGAGTAGAGACTACAGTTTCGTCAGAATGGTCGAGGAACCTTTGGAAAATTCAGCTTGTCTTGAACAGTACTATACAGAAATCTACTGGGACAACCCCTTTACAATTATTGATCGGTGTGAATACAGCAACCCCACTTCTACAGTCACTGCTTCGTAATCTGGATTGTGATTTATCGACAGTGCGGAATCGTAGGCTGGATCGTGACCGGATAGCTCAGTTGATGAATTCTGCGCAAGACTGTTCTGATATAAACACTAAACGAAGGGATTCTCTGGAGTTTTCAATTGGGGATTTTGTATTGTTGCACAAAGACAAGACTTAACATAACAGTAAACTTAATTATAAATTACTTGGGCCATATGAAGTCACCTCATGCTTACCTCGTGGGCGATACGAGTTGAAGAAAGTGGGAACTAGGTTCAGAACAAAGGCCGCCAAAGAACAGCTTCGTCGTTGGCCCACTGATTGGTCACTAATATGTGACATTGAAGACCTGATAGACTCAATGGATGGAGAAGAAAGAACCATACCTGAAGTCGATATTGGAAGCCCTGCCACATCACAGTCTTCAGGAAATTCACCTCCTTGCTTCAATGCTGTCGAGATTAATGATCAGACTGCTCCAGGTGTCACAGCTCAGGAACAGGAACTACCGACTTGCTCTAGTCCACTTTTCCATGGTTTTGAATAAAAATAAGCTCCTGTTAACTCCTACATTTATATTTGAAAATTTCAATGTAGTGTTCACCACAACAATTTTTATATTCAATTTTCATTTCCAATCTTTTCAATTTATTTCATGAACCGTTCTCAACTTGATATTTGCTCAGTTCTTTGATAGAAAATTCATTTCTAAGGAATAAAGTTGTTATGAAAAGGTAGTTGGAATTTCTCTAATTTTTGCCCTGTGATGTGATGCTGTTTGAATTGAACTCACTGCCACTTTTTAGTTTGACAATGATTGTTGGCTACAATTAGTCAAAAACCATTGATTTAAAAATCAATCAAAATCATTGATTATGATTTCTGGCTGAACTTTGTCGATTTCATTTTTTTTTTCGGCTGAACTTTGTGCCGAGGTTTACTCTATTTATTTTTGGCTGAACTTTGCCGTTTTTGTTTATTTCCGGCTGAACTTTGTGCCGAGGTTTACTTTATTTATTTTTGGCTGAACTTTGCCGTTTTTGTTTATTTCCGGCTGAACTTTGTGCCGAGGTTTACTTTATTTATTTTTGGCTGAACTTTGCCGTTTTATTTATTTCCGGCTGAACTTTGTGCCGAGGTTTACTTTATTGATTTTTGGCTGAACTTTGCCGTTTTTGTTTATTTCCGGCTGAACTTTGTGCCGAGGTTTACTTTATTGATTTTTGGCTGAACATTGCCGTTTTTGTTTATTTCCGGCTGAACTTTGTGCCGAGGTTTACTTTATTGATTTTTGGCTGAACTTTGCCGTTTTTGTTTATTTCCGGCTGAACTTTGTGCCGAGGTTTACTTTATTTATTTTTGGCTGAACTTTGCCGTTTTTGTTTATTTCCGGCTGAACTTTGTGCCGAGGTTTACTTTATTTATTTTTGGCTGAACTTTGCCGTTTTATTTATTTCCGGCTGAACTTTGTGCCGAGGTTTACTTTATTTATTTTTGGCTGAACTTTGCCGTTTTTGTTTATTTCCGGCTGAACTTTGTGCCAAGGTTTACTTTATTTATTTTGGCTGAACTTTGCAGATTTTATTTATTTTCAGGTGAACTTTGTGCCGAGGTTTACTTTATTATTTTTGGCTGAACTTTGCTTGTCATAATATGGTTGAACTTCAATATATGGTACTGGTTGAATCTAAGGAAGCAGTGTGCTAGTTTCATTGTAGTGTGAATTATTGACGTCATTAGGCTTCAACGGCTGGGTTGGTAAGCCTGGCATTTTGACCTTCTATTGTGTGGTTGATTATATACTATAGCTTCGAGAGCGAAGCTTCTGTCAGAATTGGCCGTGTAAGATAGCGAAAAGAATAAGGACATGGGTAAGTGTTGTCATGACGCCATTTCCGTTCGTCCTAAGTTAGCAGCAAGCTGGGTTGAGCGTAGAAACGGGTTCGGGGGGGATTATGAAAATGGATCCCACCGAAAACGGTCGTCTCACCTCAGTTTTCAAATTTATAATTTAATTTCCCTTCTAGTTTTATTTCTTTCTTTTAGTACCTACTATAATTATATCCTTAAAACAAGTGGAAAATACATAAAATTGTTATTTTCGATCGACTTCAAATCACCCCACAAAGACGTATCTCAGTACTCAAAGTCTTCCAAGGCCTCAAAACCAATTAGATAGAGATCCCACCTTGGATCATAATTATTCCTGCAGAACACTTATTTATTGTCATTTTGTTTTGAGCTTCAGGACCCTAGTTATGCATATCTTTTGAATGTAGGTACCTATGTAATCGTAATAAACAACGTGAGTGTAATTTTTCATGCTCGTTTAGCATATAAAACAATGATGGACCAATACTCCAGTGTTTCGCAAAATTAAACCTTTCAACACTAACAAATTATCGAGTAGTGCCAGTGAACCAACATAATTTTTCAGAAATACAGGTAAGTAGGTAAGTTTGAACGAAGCATAGAAAACAATTTCTTCTCATTTACAAAAATTGTATAATGTGTACCAGAATGGATATATAAAGGCTTTCCAAATGTATTTGCACTTCAATCTGTTCATTACTAAGTATTTAATAATAGGTAGACCGTAGACCTGCTGAGTACGCTTTGTACAATGAAGAATGTAACAAACATCATAATGATTAGTGATTTTAGTAAGCCCTCTGCTGGTCGCCTCTTTCCCGTCGAGCCCGCCCCCAGTCTTGACCAGGACGGTTGAAGTTCTGCCTGTAAGGTCCTTGTATCCCTCCTCGTTGGAAGAAGTTTCCTGGAAGTTGAATAAAGATGCATCTGAGAAAATTTCATAGGAGAGTGAAATGGAATCGAATCCACGAACGATAGCAACGTTTTAAGGTTAGGCGAATACCACTCCAACTATGACGCGATAAAAGTTCTGTCGATCTTCAGTGGTCTCCGTTTCTAGGGATGGCAACGATATATCGATATATTACGTTTGATACATCGATATATGTATATCGAAGTGAAGCAGGTTTTCACAACAATTATTTTCAATTTTGAAGGATCATGATCGTCTACAGTACCTATTATAGGTATAATAGGGGTATAATACCCTTGTCAATTTATACATTAATTTAACATTGCAATGACATTTTCGCACTTTTTTCAAGTTTTTAAACTATGAATTTCGATTATTCATACCCAGTAACTTTTGAAAGTAGGTTAATACTTATTTCAAACGGTTTTTTCAAATAGATCTTCCGATATGTCGAGTATATCGATAATATTTCCTCCAAAATGATGTTAGTAACTTTTCAATTCACCTACCTACTTACTTCTTCAAGT
This sequence comes from Apolygus lucorum, assembly GCA_009739505.2. Lineage (NCBI taxonomy): Eukaryota > Metazoa > Arthropoda > Insecta > Hemiptera > Miridae > Apolygus > Apolygus lucorum. Next base: position 59,140,205 of record CM019177.2, read on the forward strand.
TTTTCCAAGTAGATTTTCTCCGATATATCGAAGGTATTGATATCTCATCGACGATATATCATTTGATCGATATATCGATATATTTCATTCGATATGTCATCCCTATCCGTTACTCTGAGGATCTAAGGCAATACACCTACACAATACGAATAAAATCACTGGCAATGAGATAGCGGAAAACCATTTTAATAAAAACGGAGTTGAGAAGACGTTGTCTATTTCCACGAAAATAATGAGTTACAAGTTAAATCGATTTCGACGGTTAGGTCATCATCAGTAACAAAAAGGGTTATTGTTTGTTACTGATGATGACCTAACCGTCGAAGTCGATTTAACTTGTAACTCATTATTTTTGTGGAAATAGACAACGTTCTTCTCAATTCCGTTTTCACACCTACACAACATGGACTCCTTATCCAGTAGTCTTCCAGTCTAGTTCACTACCTAGTATCTCATATCAAGTAATAAAGATATTTTCCATGAACTCTAGATGTGACGCAGGTGAGTCGGAATATGATGCTCTCGCTGTTTACCAACTCCATAGCCACGTTTTGCCAGACATTTTCAAAGGATTCTTCCCAGAATAAAGATCGTGAAGCACTTCATACGCTTACCTTGCTTCATCTCGAATATTCTTTCGTTCGAGTCCACCAAATTGTTGACCTTGTCAGCCAACTGGAGAGCCAGAGATTGAAGACGACTGGGCTCGCTTCTGTGCATCACTACAGTTTGAGAGGGATCGTCCAAGGAAGCCTAAAACATGAAATGAGCATTAAGAATCACGTGAAATTGGATGGCTTAATCAATAGTGCCTGTGAACTGTAGGTAACAGAGGATAGGATAGACATTTATGATTTAACTGTATTTAAGTATTGGAGTAGAATAAATAGAAGGTTTTTATAACTATTAAATCAGACACTAAAGTACCCATTTGTGCCAAAAAGAACATGATCATAATTCAAGGTCATAAATAAACAACATTTCGAAATGCTACCATTTACAGACAACGTAGTAACCTGTAGTTTTGTTCACTTACCATCAGTTCCTCATTGATGATCATTTTGCTGACGATAGAGTGGATAACAAATCGATCCAGCTGGAACATTTCCGATAACGTTTCCATTGAAATAGAGGCGTAGACGTGCGAGTAGGTGAAGAGGTAAGTTCTCAAAGACTCCTCTTTGATGAGTTTTTTGAGCATTTCCCTGACTTTGTCCGCTTCATAGAACAAATCCCACACCTAAGAAACAAAAGAACAACAGTTGCAGGAAACGACAATAATTATAATGCAAGTATGAGAGAACAAATCTCTAATACAATACTAAGGTTAAAATAAGTCTGCCAAGTGGGTGTGGCACATAGCTCCCTCGTATTCATAACCCGATTATGTAGATAATCCGATGCATAGTGGGTAATCTCAAAATAACAATCTCTAAGTACCTTTCCCTACCCTCATAGGGGACTATCTACACGCTAATCTAGACAATCCTAGAAAATGTCATCAAATTCTGATGAAAAATTAAGTGTTATGGCTGTTACAAGGATTTTACGTTTGCGCATGCGCAGTGGCTTCTATCAGTACGGGGATGATGATTTTCATAGGGGACCGTCTAAACACTAACCCACACAATCCCTGAAAAATTCATAGAAATCGGACAGCAACTTCGTATAGTTATGCGCGTTACAAGGATTTCATGACGGACGGATAGACAGATAGACACGGACCAAAATTGTTCAGAAAGGTCTAAAACGTAAAACGCGAGTGAAAATTTTGATTTTGAAGAACTTTTTTTGTCATCCTTGAAAAGTGAAAACAAAGCTTCCGCTACCTCGGTAGACTCTGAAGCAAAAAGTCTGCCAAGTGGGTGTGGCACATAGCTCCCTCGTATTCATAGCTCGATTGTATAGGCAGGGTGTCCAGGCGATTCCCCGAAAAAAATTCGCTGAGTTTTCCAGGGTCAATTTTCGTCTTTTTCCTTAAACATTTTATATATGAGTTCATTAATCAGATTTGTGTTTAATCTCACGACTACCTTTCCTCTTTGCAGTTAGGTGCAGCAAGAGAGAGTACTTAACTCTTACAAGGATTAACACTGATTAGTCTATCAGCTTGAAAATTTTTGCAATTAGACAATATCATTGAAGAGGGATGAAGTCAAAGTTGAAGCCTTCGAATCAAACTCACCTTAGCATTCATCTTGTCGTTGATGATGAAATCAGCACAAGCTAGCCAATTTCCATTTCGCATTGCCTTGGAAGCAGCTACTACGTGCTCCCTCATGCTTTCTGGAGGACCAACGAGGGACTGACGCTCACTACTTCTTAGTTGTTGGTAGAAGGTTTTGGAGATCATTCTTCTACGAGCGTCGAACTCGTGAGCTGAAAACGGTAAAATAACGCATCAAAGAGAGCTACAACTTAATCGATGAGCACATTGATTAGAAGAGAAAGTGACTTACCTGCCATGTAAGGGATCTCAATCAACATAGCTGACACCAAGTAGGCACATTCGATCAGCTCAAGGTTTATATGCATATGGAACGGCATTTGTCTCTGCTTTTCCACTTTTTCCTGCTCTTTGCTTCTTTCATGTTGTCTCTAAATAATGGAAGTCAAAATTTTACATAGTTAAATTGTAACCTGAAGCCCTAAAAAACGTTAAAAAGCTAGTATGGATTTAAACATACCGAAATGCAACTAACATCTAATTAATTCAGCTGGATCTTCGATTAATAGAAAGACTAATTGTAAGGCCAGTAACTCACTTCACACTTAGTATTATTTCCTAGGTATAGAAACGTTCAAAGTAGGTAATAGAAGCACTCAAAGGGGTTGTGCTCGAAAACATTTGGGTTAAGGATTTTTTTCTCGTGTGTTCAGGGATGACGGACAGAAACAAAAAATGGAACAGTCAGACATGGATAATATAAACTAAATAGATTCGTTATTCCACGAAACGCAGATGAGATTAGGTTGTCAAAAACTCGCTCTCCTGTAAAATTGTGTTTTCGCACACTAAGGTACACGTATTCCCGAAACCATTCGGAAGATTTTGTTAATTATTTTTTTTATGTTCGTATTGAAAAGCTCCACAAGCCTGCTGAAACGATTATCTAAAATTTTGTTCGACAAACGCAAGGATTCACGCGGAAGTGGGAAAATGTTGACAAAACTTTTACAAAACAGTTACTGAACCAACAATCAAGATTAAGAAATTTCAAAAATCTAATTCACCACTTTTTTAGAGCTTAGAAAGACGGGAACGTAAAAAGTCTCTTATAGTGACTGAGGAACACCTAAGCATGAGAAGTTGTTACCTACAAACATCACCATTATTGATTGTTTGCATGTCCTCTATTATACTTTTTTCGTTTCCGTCCTGGTTTTGTGTAACATACCTTTGATTGAATAAGTGATAAAATATCAAGGTCATGGATTGAATAGGAACGGATACAGGGTGTCAGCGATTCCACGAAAAAAAAAATCCCTGAGTTTTCTAGGGCCAAAATGTTCGACCTTTTGAATTAAAATGTAATAAATGTGATCATAATTTTTCAAAATTCAGGTTTTTGAGGACATTTTGAAATGAAAAAGCATGAGAAATATAGTATTTTTTCTCAAAACATATAATTTAATTAGATCTTAGATTAGACTCGAATATTTAACCGAAACAGAAGAATAACTTCGAATAGTTTTCCCCGTTACAAAGGTTTCATGACAGACACAACAGACTTCGACTCCTGGATAAAGTCGAGAATTAACATAGAATTCATCGAAACATGCAGGCTTAATAGAGAGAAACGACCACTTCAAAGGCTTGTTTTCACCTTCGATTGTTTGAAAAAGTCGAGAATTACGTTAAAATCTTCGAAACTTGTTGGTTTACTCGAGAGAAACGACCACTTCAAAGGTTTGTTTTCACCTTCGACTGTTGGAGAAGTCGAGAATTAACGTTAAAATCGTCGAAACTTGTTGGTTTACTCGAGTAAATTGTTTTGTGCGACGGACCGTTTTCGAGTTATAGGCGGAAAACCAAAAACAGTGCTAAAATGTCGAGATTTTTCGGCTGCCAAAAGTTGTCCTCGCGGCTTTTGAGGTGGAAAACTTGGATTCAATATGTCCATACCCATCCCCGAACACACGAGAAAAAAAATCCTTAACTCAACTTTTTTCGAACTGGAATCTCTTACCTACTGGACTACAATAGTTACTCCACATTCTTATAAGGCTTCTTAGAACCAAATCAGAGGGAGAAAACTAGAATTTCTGGCCATAGGACATCCATTAAGTGAATACTCACCTGAGGCATCAGACCTTGGGCGAGCAACTCCTTGGTTTTTCCAGTCATCATCAAGTCCACGAGGCAGTTATGGGCATCCTTGATATTTGCATGTCGGAAAGCACAGAGACCCAAGTGTGCCATCGTACGATTGTACAAAATCTGCAAAATGTTTAAATTTTAGTATAAATAGTGCCATTAAACTCGGCTTTGTGTGGCTATTACTCCCTCTATGGGCCTTATTATCCCCGGAGATAGCAATCCCTGATCGAGCGAAACACTCTAGAATTTCCAGGCACTTCCAGGGATTATATATTAACTCTGAACTATTGTTTGTGCCGCAAGAGAAGTGAGAGGGGATCCAGGTGACCTGCTCCATCATCCTAATCGCCAGTTCTTCGTCAAATCTTTGCCAAAGTACGTCGACTTGCAATTATTCAACCCCTTAATAACGCCAAAACAGACCAATCCACTTTACATGAAGTTCAGCATCCAGAGCGCGCTTGAACAACCAAGTCTGCGACAGGTAAGTCTGCATAATTTATTTGGTGATCTCCCAACAAACAGCTTCTCAGCTTCTTTTGCTTCAAGTAATTATCCTAAGCCTAATTTGTTTCTTCTGCTCGATTTTTCAGAGGCAGCTTCAACCTCAACTCAATTTGACGTAATTGATCGTACTGGCACAACAATGACAAAATGACTTTACATGACCAAATCAACTATGGATGCCGGCTTGGTTCCTTAGGACCATCAGCGCAGACCTCACCAGCAAATCACAAGACGTCATCAAACACCCAGAATTCAATAAGCAATCGAACTAGATACGAGGAGCTCTAACAAATTGTGCATAATTTCGAAACAAAAAACAAACAGTACCTGCGTGGATGGATCGGAATGCTGGATAGCTTCTTGCAAGTGGGACATGAGAATGATATCCCTGGCTTGGAACCAGTTGTCGTGAAGAGCGTGATGGTATACATGGGCGAGGATAGCACGCGTACGCAACCTGTCAGTCACATCCTTATCATAGATATACTTGCACAGCTTATCCATGATTTGGATACTAGTCTGAGTACCAGCCTCAAGCTCTCCCTATAACATTGAAACATGAACTTCATTAAATCGAACAACGAGTATATCATGTGACAAGCATAAAATTTATATTAATTTAATCAGTGGTTCAAGGAATTGAACAGATAAAGAAATATCAACGTACACACCTTCTTCTGTTTGATAACATTCGGGTCGAACTTGTAGTATAAGTGTTCTACTTTCCGAAGGTAAATCCTGCAAAGGTCAGAAGGAACACTCGTTCTTTCCAAAAACTTCTGAACCTTATCGATAATGGCGCAAACTCTCTTCTCGTCTGTCAAGCTGTAACAGAATGGCTCGAAAAATAAATCGAATGGACAACCTAGAGTGCAAAATCAGAAACACATCCAATACAGGTAACGTTACGAGTACATAGGTAGATATTAGAGAGTTTTTGGCAACCACTGGGCCTGCGGAACCTCTTCACAAAGCTTGGAGTTCGACGATGAAAGGGTTCCCCAGACAGTCACCCGTTTCTAGAGCCCCCCCCTCCCCAACAGTCCATAGTTAACGGGAATTCTCCTTTAACTGGGTAGAATCCTCTGTTGCTCGAGCAAGTCTCCTCTTCAGATTTTGGCAGCAAAAACTCTCTATTGTGAGCCTTCACGACTCAAGGACTATTCGTGTCAATAGGAGACAGAGAGCTGGCTTAAAGCATCCTCTATGCATTAACAACCATCAGCCCTGAACACCAACTCCATAAAATTACGTGGATGGATGCTGCACTCCCTCCACCAATAAGTGGAAGCATCATGCTCCTTCATTTGCTCTAAGGCCACCTGATCGTGGAAGTCCCTTAAGCCACCAGAAAACCCACAGGAGGTCAGCCCTTTCTGTGCTTGCCTAAACCTGCACCACAGCACGTAGGGCCCACAGTTTTGCCAGGATTGAGCATACGCTTTCCCCAACCTGTCCCTTTGTGCCACCAAGTGTCTACATCTCCGGCTGACAACCATCTTCCCCAATTTTTAGTGTCAACCAATCAGAGACAGGACTCGCATTTTGCCTCTTCCATCCTGAACTATCAAACAACCACCAACAAGACCAAGAAAGTTAAAACCCATTTAATCATTGGCCAATAGTAGATTAGGTAGAATTAGGTTACATTACAAACAGTAAAAGGATCTTTTAAGGTCATAAGTCATACACCTACCTTTGTTGATACAAGTCAGTTGGTTTAGTAAAGACAGTCAAGACAAGAGTTTTGTATTGTTTAGAGACTTCTTTCAGTCACTTTTTAATTCCCGAATATATTAACATTGAGATTTGATATCACTTTTCAAGAGTCACATTTTACGTTTTCCTAGTATTATATTTGTGTTATTTCTTCACTTGAACGTTTTCAGTGAGACGATCCTTGTTCGAGTGGGCATTTGGATAGAAAAATCAACACGAACGCGAGGGGAATAGGTTTGGATCCACTGTATTGATCGTCTGGTTTTTTAAGAATCAGACCCCTTGCCACTCACAAAATCCTCCTTGTACAGATTTTCTGCACTCCTTGAACTAAAATAATTTCGTAAGGGGACTGGCCAACTTTCGTGGTCTCCCCATCAGAGTGGGCGATCGGCGTTGAGACCCCCTTATCAACCGCTATCAGCGCTACAACCCTTCATCCATGTCCCGGATGTGGTGGCTGCGTGGACACAGGGGTAGTTGAAGGCTCATGACATCAGCTATATGTATGATTCACATCATATGACAACCTGTATCCCATCTGATTTCATTCACTTTCATTGAAGATTCATTGCAGACAAGCATCATTAAGTACAACCACCAGACATTATCAAGTGAATAAGTTAGAAGGCACTCTCAGCCATTCTTGATATTTTCTAGAGATGTAGTGACACGCCTTCAGCTATCACACACTACGAACATTATGAAAAGGTACAAACCGTTGAACGTATTCGTTGGAATGAGGATCACACTCTTTTAGGAGCTTCGTAAACTCTTCATCAAGACGCTCCACAATAGTTAGTGCGCAACCTCTAACTTTGTAGGGAGGTTTATCGAATTCTTCGTGCTCTTCAGTAATGTTTTCACCAATTGTAATATCCTCAGTGGATATCAGCTGATCCAATGTTTCAGAAATCCTTTCCAAGAGTCTGAAAAATGGTTATACAAATTATACATCACATCCTTAGAATCATATTTTATTGGACTCTGATCATGATAAGTACTACTTCTGCAGCTAATAATAAGTACTGCTACTAGTTATATCATGAACATGGGTTTGCCGAAGCTGATTCATAACCTGATAGAAGGATACTAACTTGGCCCAATATTCTGGCTTCATAGCGTCTGAAACTTTCGGGTTGTAGTCGAAAATGGAAGATATTATGGCCAATTTGATTTTGATGTTGATAGCAGGACCTAAATGGTGAGCGTCAGCAACGGCTGCCAGCTCATGGAGCAATTCGATCTGCTCTCTCCGGTCGGTCCTCTTCTTGCCTCTGGCTGCAACGATTTCTCCCAATTTTTTCAGCACTAGGTTCATATCTATTTCAGCATCCTTGGCGAACATCTTGGGTTTTTCCTAAGAGTCCAAACAAAAGTCAATCTATTTAAAGAAATCATCAAAAGAAGAAGAAGGATTTACGTTAAGTTGATTATTCTCAAAGTTCTATTTAAAGTTAGTTATTATAGCTAGTTCACCGGTATTCTTTATTATACATGGAATATCCATATTGATAGTTTTTATATTGAAAGATATATAGCAACGAAAACTGTACTGTTTTCTATAGTAATAGTACTAACACCTACATATTTTGCAAACGTGTTATGCCTTTTAATTTTTAGAAAGTATCAAAGACTTCTTACGGAAGGAATAGCTACTCCTCCTTTGACAATCTCCCAGGCACCTTCGCCATCTTCTTCGTCCTTCTTCTTGCCACCAGGTCTCCTCGTCTCCTTCTCCTTCCTTTCCTTCTTCTTTTCTCTCTTTTCCTCTTCACGATCACGATCGGAAGGCCTAAAACATTTTGCGGAGAAATTAGTTAAAGGGTAATCTGTTTAAAATATCTAAAAATCAATGAGCTTTCATAAATAAATAAGCTCAAAAACAATCCCAAATTCGCTCTCATCACTGGAGAGACCAAAAAAGAGGTTGAAATGAAAAATTGCGAGGTCTTAGCTCGAAACTTTTCATGAAGGATTGACTGGTGGTCTGTTCGGAGAAGCAGTCCGGAACCAGTTAAGAACCAAACCGACACTGGAAAGGGGAGGGGATAGAGGCGCTTGGACTCCTCCAAACTCCTCCGGGCTTCTCCAAACCCCTCCGAACCGTTCAGGACTGCTTCTAAGAACAAACCTGAAGTCCTACAGATCCTACAGATCCATCCTACAGATCGAACAGAATGTTAAAAAATAATTAAATAATCTAAATTTGACCATTTTCAACTTAATACACAAATTTACTGTAATTAGCGATGGAGATGAAACTCACTTCTTCAAGAAACGATCTTTGATGCTTTGGTACTGCTCCTCGTCGTCGCTAGATTCAGAGCTAGAATCCGATGAACTTCCCCAATCCATAGAATCGTCGCTCCCTTCGTCATCATCCACGCCAGGCTAGACAAGTTAATTGTGAGAGTCAACATCCAACTAGTAGGTAGGAATAGAGGAGGGCGGAATCGTTTAACTGTTCGAGTATAAATTCTCCCTTTAATTTGTAAAGTATGTTCAGTATTCATATACGTTCATGTCAAAGAGGCTAGTATGAAATAACTTAAATGACAATTAATTTTTAATACTATTGTTTTGATCAGCTTTCTCTTCGCATTTCTGTCACTCAGGAATGTAAATACAGTTCAGTCGGAAAGATAAGAGATCGATTCCCAGTCAAGGGAAGTTAATTTTGGATTATACAACAAAGTGGCGCAGTCAACGGAAATGAAAGGGCTCCTCAGCATTCTTCAAGGACAATAATTAGTGTTACGTCTTCAAAACAACTCCAGCACGAAACGAGTCGAGCCACTGCCTACTCGGAAAAAAAGCTGAGGTCTGTAGATCCCCCGCCCCGTTCAAGAAGGAATTATAAAAAAAACTCTGAAGTCAGTAAAAAATAAAGCGTTCTCAGCCTCTGTGGGTTGTAAAAAGCCGGCCAAAGGCACCTCCTGACTAGGTAATGGAGGGCCTAAGATTTCCTTAAAGGGGGAGAGATGTTGGAATCAGCTACCTCTTCGCATTTCTGTCCATTCACTTCCTTGGATCAGTGGTAGCAGGCTCCGACTCAGGAATGTAAATACAGTTTAGTCGGAAAGATCCCGAAGTTAATTTCAAGTTAAAATCGAAGTTAATTTTTGATAATACAACGCTACTTTACCTTAGTTGACTTGGATTCGGTACCACTTCCTTCCGAAGGTCCCCGCTTGAAAGTCTGAGGTCCCGGAGCATCGTCTTCCGAGTCCTCTTCTTGCTCTGAAATGGGACAATCAATGTTAGTTGAACTATATATATTATTATTCAGTTATTCAACTCCTTGGGCATGAATTTGGGAAATGCGATAGAAATTGAACATTTGAAAAAAATCAAAACATAAAGCGAAGTTTCAACAATTTGCTTCCGAGTCTACCGAGGTAGCGGAAGCTTTGTTTTCACTTTTTAAGGATGAAGATAAAAAGTTCTCCAAAATCGAAATTTTCACTCGCGTTTTACGTTTCAGACCTTTCTGAACAATTTTGGTTCCGTGCCTGTCTGTCAGTGTATATGTCATGAAATCCTTGCCACAGCCATAACTATACGAAGTTATTGTCCGATTTCGATGCAATTTTCAGGGATTGTGCGGGTTGGCGTGTAGATGGTCCCCTACGAAATTAATTACCCCCGGACTGATAGTAGCCGCTGCGCATGCGCAAACGTGAATTCCTTGTAACTGCCATAACTTCCACAGTTTTCATCCGATTTCGATGAAATATTCAGGGATTATGTGGATTAGGTTGTAGATGGTCCCCTATGAAAATCATTACCCCCGGACTGATAGTAGCCGCTGCGCCGCCCATTTCGATGAGTGCTCTCCGGAAAAAACATGCCCAAATGCTTTCATTTTTTGTCAGCTTTCCAACGGTCTATCACTGTTAAGGTTTACTACGAAATTTGAGAGGGCAAATGCCGTGTGAATGCGAAAAACGGGTTATTTAATCGAAAGTTGAGAGTTTTTTACCTTTTCAGGGTTATTGGTGAACTGCCACACAGGGCGTCCCGAAACCAACAGCAATACTTCAGGATTCGGTTTTACAACTGAATAGCAACAACCTATTCGTTCAATCTCCCTCAAAAGGCAACTTTTTTCACCTTGAAATTTCGAAAAACCCCCCATTTTTAATGAAATGAACACTTTTTTTTCACATTACAACACCATTTCCCACTCAAATTTCTTAGTAAACCTAAAAAAAGGTAGACCATTGGAAAGCAGACATTTGGGCATGTTTTTGCCTTTCCCTTCGAAATGGGAACTCGAACAAAATCTTTAAATCGAAAAAAAAACTTGGGAAAAAAGGTTTTTTTTTTGTTGGAAATACCTGAAGATTTGTCGACCTGAAGATTGACTAGGAACAGAATCCGCGGAGTAGCACAATAAGCCACCAGGCTTCAGCGCTTTGGGCTTCCATAACCCTGATCCGCGGATTCATCTACAATCTGAAGATTTGTCTATCAGAAGTATGGCTTCACTAAAAGGAGGCTTGGTGGCAGGCTAACTTCTCAGCTCAGATATTGTTAACATGTTCGCTAAGAGTAGTAAGTAGACATTTGTGGCATCAAAGGTACCTTAGATGCCATTAATGATGGAGATAGTCTTCATTGAGGGAGGGTCACCCCATTGACTCAAGAAGTTTGAGATGGAAAAGGGTATTTGTACAGAAGAGATCTGATTTTCAATCTTACCTTTGGGCTGTTCCTCGTCTTCATCAGCAAGATCAGGATTCTCTCTGAACTTGGCAAGTTCACTTTCGAAATCTTTGTTATACTTTCTAAGTTTTTGTCGGAGTGAGGTCAATGATTTGGAGTTATTTTTAGACATGTTCTTCCTGAAACGAGAGCATGTATTCGAGAGGCAGATATTATGAACAGAGTGCCTAAAATATCATAATATGTGTATTGCTATTAGGCGTTGATTAAAAACAAACACTGTAATCAACTATTGATCATCACCTTCCTTCTCGATCTTCCCACATTTCATTGATGAAGTCTTCGAGTTCAACAAGACACCTAAGATAGAAACGGGGTGTAGCTCCATTTTCTTCTTTTTGGATGACTGGAATTGCCTTTTGATAAGCTCTTTGAAGATCCTCGAAACCTAGAAAAGTATCAGGATGAGTCACCAAACCAGACCAGACACAACGATAAAGAAAAATGATGCAAGAGGTGGATGTTGAATAATTACTTGACAGCATGCTGCTCATATCCTTGATTTTCTTGTGATTCCTGATATGCTTTATATTGTTTGTCAAATCTTCATAACGCTTTTCTTTCGCAGACCGGACGACCCTTTTGGTATCTTCTTCATCGTCACTGAACTGCAATTGGAAGAAGCCAATTAGTTACATTTAAATGTATACAAATATAGTAACGAACAAGCTTGTGTGTTTAATAACCAAAATAGATCTCAAAGTGCAAGATAACCTAATTGAGGAATACAAACCGTGAATGTAGCTACGGGTTGACGGGAGATTGGCTCCTCCTCGGATGAGCTCTCAGATTCTGAGTCTGAGCCAGTGGCGAAAAATCTACTCATTCTGAACGCGGGTTACCTGAAGAAACGAAATAATGAGAAATTATTACTTGTTCAAATTGAGAGGTAGATTCATAGAGCTGAACCGTTCTACAAAGAGGCCTTATAGTAATAGTATACGGATATCAACAAATTTAATAACATTCGAGGATGCTGAATCCAAAAATAAAATTATACTGGTGATAAGTACACTATCCTCATTCACGCCAAACCTGCATTGCACAAGTCTTGCTCACGCCTCCCGAAAATAGTTGCGTTGGAGATCGATCAGGAAGAGATTTTTCGGTGGACCATTACCTATTGTTGTAATCCCGTGTACTGGGGCCTAGGGAGAACTTAAGGACAATCTAACTAGATTCAACTAGGCACTGAAATAGCAAAACTGAATCCACCACGGGCCGTCCCTCTTTCTCCTCACAGTTCCACTGTCCTTCTAGGTCTTTTCCTCCACCTATCAGCAGCAGCAAGGTGACATCCCTTTCCGAGTGGGAAAGGGACACTCGCCCTTCAAGAGTGACAGCGTTGTCGTCCACAACATTATGGTAGAGGCCGGAGTACCCAACCCTAGGGTCTTCTCAACCCTATGAGTACAATAATTTGATTTCGCTCAGATTTTAATAAATGAGGGAAAAGGTTGGTCCTGAGTTACCAACTTCTATAGTAAAAAAAACGGGGGGGGGGGGGGGGTTGGCCAATAAATAAATGAAATACCTATAATATTATATATCAAGTTTTTTGAATGCAAGTCAAATTGTAAATTACCGCTAATTTTATAAGTTTGAACAATAAAATTAGACCCACCCGAACATTATACCATTACATACCAACGTAAAAGCCAAAAGCACGCATCTAAACGCTACGGTTTTCTCTAACGAAGGATATAAATATAATGAATTCCTTTTTTTATCAAATGAAACCACCTTGAGCTTTTTAGGTCCAAGTTTTTCCCCATAAGGGTTGAATGAGCCACCTTCACGAATCTAGAGAGCATCCATAAAGCCACAACTTTCAGAATCAGTTTCTCAAGGAATTTCTTCCATTATTATATTTCTGAAAGTATTTTAATTGATTGTGATAGCACACCACAGTTTAAGATGTCTATCTCCAGTATAATTTGCAGTACTACGCCCAGTTATTTCACCTGATTGAGTGAATTCGAAAGTGCAATTAAGAAGGCAAAATTAGTGATAACTAGGTAAGCACAACAAACTGTGCATTGCACGTATTGAGCTCAGATTATTTGGAACGATATTATTGTTTTCTAGTTTTGGAAGATGAGATCCATCTATTCAATTAGGTACCTACCTACCACGGTCGCAAAGTACGTGAGTACGTTTACCTTTCCCTAGAGCGAGAGCAATCATATCTATCTACCAAACGCATCTTGAGTACACAAAATCTAACGAAATAGGTTAATAATAATGAAACTACAATAGCAAAAGGTATCGTCGATAGTAATAAGAAGGAATAATTACTACTAGAGCCGTAATGAAAGGAGACCACGCTCACGGTGAGTTGACATATGCCGACTATTATATGCGTACTAAGACAGTGAAAATAACTTAATGACTCGAAACTTGAAAAATTCGTATCATGAAGTAATCACAGATACTTAATAGGTCATAACTTACCACAAATATCACAAATTTAGGCAAAATTCCGCAAAAAACACTGACGCGACACGCGCTCACGCACAAAACAATGGCGAAGGAAATTAAGGTTACCTGATAATAAGGTTAGAGATTGGCGAAGAGCATGGCATTGGAAGTGAGAATCAATAGCTCTTTTTCATTTCAAACCTTAACAATAGATGGTTGAAATATGTCAAACTATTGCCCAAACGTCAAATTAAATTTTAAATGAAATTCAAATTTTTTAAAGCATAAAGAACATATGAGGATATCCTCACGATCAGAACCCCTACAGAGATGTGAAGGAGGAAAAGGTTTATCCACCGGGAAGGGATGACCTCACACGCTCTCGACCACGCCCATTGCCACGCCTCTGTCACTCCCGCGCTCCGCTCGATTTGAATGGTGAGCATCACGAATTTTAGAAATGTGTTGAGTGCAACCCCCATGATAGTTGCATTTTTTTTATTGCTCTTCCAACTTCAATTCCTCATGTTTTATGGATTACAGTCACGAATACTAAGTCAAAATGACAACGAATGTACTCCTTCGAGGCGAAATTCTACTTCAAACTTAGTAAGAAAATGTAAAAATGTAACTAGTACTTTCTGTCTTTCCGTACTTACCTCGTTGTTTGGACATGTCATATTTCATTGTTTTACAATCCTTCCTTGGGTCCTTTTGCTTCGTCATTATCGAAGGTAAGATGCTTTGTAATCGTGTAATTTTTAAAAAAATCAATTGAAAAATTGAGTTTTAAAAATTGAAATGCTATGCTACTAGGATGCCAGAGATACCTACTTACTGCCCACTCAACGTGGTGGACGTGGTTATTTTCTCTTTGGTTTACCTGCTTTAGATTGATTATGATCAGGATGGTAACAATTTGCTAAGGATAGGTAGATCTATCTATTGGCCAGTTCGTCATAAAAAAAACGCAGCAAATTATTACACAATGGTTTATTATTTTTCTATAATATAGAATGGATGGTTGGTGGCTTTGCAGACGAGTGATCTATATTATAGATCACTCGTCTGGAAAGCTACCAACCATCCAACATGAAGAAAAACATCGATTGCGTTTCGGTCAGCTATAATTTGAACGGAGATTAGGCCTCTTTTGCGATTCACACTCGTGTTTCTGATTTATCGAACGTCCAACCCTAAAATTCTCGTAGGGAAGAAACGGTTTGTCCTACAGGGCTCCGCGTGGTCTCAAAAAATTCTAAAAATTCTATACTATCTTAAATTGATGAAAAAACAATACTTTTATGTCAACATTTTTTGAGTTAGGGCGTTTTAAAAATTCATCTTTCAACCCTTAGAAGTGACCTACATCAACCAAAATCTTCGGGGCACAACTACACCCCAAATGGAGCCCATATACCAAAGTTCATAAAAATCGGTCAATGCTAAGTGGCAAAAGTGCCGCGGACGGCGGACGGACGGCCAAATTTTTATTCGATTTTTGGATTCTACGTACCTTGAAACGTAAACCACCAAATTTTGAGGGGGTGTTAAAATTTTTTTTTCTTGGGCGATTCCAAAGGTTCATTATTGAAAATAATAAACCAAAATATAACACCACTTTTAATTTACAGTAGGTACCAAAAATCTACTATCCAAAACATTTACCCTTAGACTCCTTTGACAAAAATATGGTTAAATCCTTAATGACTTTAGAATAAAAATAATGGAATAAACTTCTTTATTATTCATGAAGAGATCATAATATTTCAATACTTACGAACTCATCTGCACTAATAGGAGGTACCTACCTAGGTACTTATCGCTAGGTACCTATAGAGGGTGTAACACTTCAAGTCAATTCGATGAATTTCGGTTCTATAACTAATTTCCGATCGAAAATGTCTCATAGCAATTTTCGTTTAACCCCTTGTTTTTCCTGTGCTTTTTTAGGACGTCCCACAGTCAGACTGGGGCGTCTTTATGCGATCAATCTGGGGTGGAGGAGGACTACACTCAACAGAAAAATAATAACCACACAGTAATCTGTTTTAGACCATTCTGAATCCAAATCCGCAAAAAAACCATAGGTGAAAGTCTGTGTGTGTGTATGTATGTGTCAAAATCTTGTGTCGTCTGCCCAGGCCTTAGTTCTCAACCGATTTTCGTGGTTCTTTTTTTGTTCGACGAGGAAAGCTATCTAGTTGTGCACTACGTCGCCGGAATTTCGAATTTTGTTTTTTAAGGGGGGAAAGGGGGGGTTAATGCTCAAAAAACGTGCGTTTTTGGGCCTAATTTTGTGTACTCTACCCAGGCCTCAATTTCCAACCGATTTTCGTGGTTCTTTTTTTATTCGACGTGGAAAACTATCTAGTTGTGCACCACGTCGCCGAAATTTCGAATTTTGAAGTTTAAGGGGGGAAAAGGGGGGGGGGTTAATGCTAAAAAAAACGTGCGTTTGCTGGCATAATCCTGTAAAATTTGCCCAGGCCTCAATTTCCAACTGTTTTGAGTGTTTCGTTTGTTCGACTCATAAATCTTCCGAATTGCACACTATTTTACCAGAGTATCAAAATTTGCAAGAGGAGGGGGAGAGTGGGGGATGATATTCACAAAATATCAGATTTTTCAATATTTCGGTACCTTTATAGCTTACTAATTGTACCCAAGCTCAGAAATTGAGAAAAAATTCTCACTACACCTCCGGATTTTCATGAATTATTCTCTGTCTGGAACTAATAGTGGTGCCACCATGGTGCCAGGTCACCATAAACCGCATATTTCATGGGTTTTTAAAAGTTTTTTTTTGTATTTCACCTTGAATACGGAATTGAACTTCAACGAACTGCCTACCAGAACAAATAGATGAAAGTTCAGCATTACGAAGTACTACCGCTTTGGTGCCAGAATGGCACCATTGCCTTGGGGGGGGGGGATGAACTCGAATTTGCATGTTGGGTGTTGTAGATCATGGTTTTTAAAATGCTCTTCAAATTCCAGGCTCCCACGCCGCTAGAAATGTTGTGGTAGATAATGGTGAGGGGGGGGGGGGAGGACCACTATTTCTTGCCTATAATACTAAATAAATTACATCGAGTGAAAAGTGTTTTCGCTTACCAACTGGTATTAATTGGCCTAATGCTTATCCAATGGGACGTCCCCTGGAATGCATGCATCATTAAACAATATGATTTATGTGCCTATTCTTACCAAGATATTTGTAACTTGGTTGAAAATTGTAACTTGATGGAGCTCTTTTGGAGACGACTATAACTGAATGACGAGTCCTACTCAGATGAGTAAGATTGAAGATTGATTTGGCTCCAATTTCTCTTACGACTTTCAAGTCACAAGAGAAAGTTATTTTTGTAGGTTTCATAGGAGGCATGGAAACGCAATTAACTTCTCATACTTACGCAATTTACGAAGAACATTGCTAGTCATTTATGCCTTGTTTGAGCAGAGTGGTCCTCGATCTGAAGCCATTTCGCCTTCCTCAAACGCTCCTGCTACTACAATTTGTTCTTCGTTCGTCTAGAGCCCATTAAATTTTTAGTACAACGAACGTTGTTTCTTGTTGAGGATAATAATACAGTATTATCATCGATGAGTAGGGAACTAATACAACTCCTCTAGAGGAGTCGTAACTAATAAATTATAACTGCTTTTAATTTTTCAAGTACATTATCCAACTGGATAAGGAACTTTGTCCGAGCAAGAATGCAAAGTCACTACTTTAGCGTAAACGCCTTCGTGAATTAGACAATCGGTGGTTTCTGCGGGCGAAGTTTCTCATCCCTTTGAATAATGACCTTGAATCGAGTTTGGTGGTCGTGCATGGCATTGATCGAGGTTGTTCAAGTCAATGAACAAGGTAGGAAATTTTCACGAATCATTTTTCTATGAAACGAAAAACATCGCTCGAGCAAAAATCCAATGTCACCGATAGATTAATTCACTAACTCGTTTACGAGAATTATCTACCTTTTTCATTGACTGGCATTTGCACGACCTCGTTCAAGGCCGTGCCGACCTAAAAACTCGATGCAATTGATAGTCTTGTGATTTATTCACATGAAGCGTGACAGCACTTAAAGGACCGTCGAATTCAACTGTAGTAAACGAGCAAATTATGTAGGTAGCTCTCAACCTACTATCCGAAACGTGGAACCATCGATTCCTTCTAAAACGAATGGCCATGGTAATTGATTCATGTTCAGAGCTAGTTCAAAAGAGCAATTTTTTTAAAAACAACTAGTGGGGTGTCCGTTACGGCCTTCACTCTTCATGTCCACATATAAACATCAACGCGATCGTGGAGTCTTAGCTATAAAATATAATTATGTTGATGATTTCTCACTTTTGCACATGCACCGTGGCTCTACTCACCGATATCCCTCCATACTTGTTCAAATGAGTGAATGAGCGAATTTTATAAGAAAATATTTTAAATGATTTTCAACCATTTTTTTGAAAGATAAAAATTGTTTTATACCTAATTATACAACTTCAGGAATCGTTAAAGATGACGTTTCAAATTGGATTTTCAGAAATAAATGTTTTAAAATTTTTCATACACAAATTTCCAAGTACCTATTGCAATTATAATAAACCTTGTTTTCTTTTCGAAAATTCGCTAATCGCCTGTCATGTTAGATTGAAGACGAAAAACAATAAGCAATCATATTGATACTATCCACCAACCACTCTTTTAATTACAACATTAGGGTGTCGTGAGAGTAACTCTTCGAGGAGGAACGAATAGAGATTACTGTATCACATTATATTTGAAATAAATTTGGCCAGTATATATAATCAAAGTGGACAGCAAAATGGAGAATCAAAATAAATGAAACTAAGTCGGTACATGTCGATTTCACTAACAAGAGAATCGAGTATATTCCGGTACATTTTATGGGAAAAGTTATTCCGAATCCTAATGAAGCCAAATACCTAGGCATGACACTAGACGCCAAACTTAGATGGAAAGCCCATGTCAAAAAAAAGAAGGAAGAACTCCTTCTCAAATTCAGAAAAATGCATTGGCTAATGGGGAGACGGTCGAAGTTGTCAATCCAGAATAAGCTTACATTGTATAACCAAGTCCTTAAACCAGTCTGGACATATGGAGCTCAGCTTTGGGGCTGTACGGCTCAGTCAAATCGAGACATCATCCAAAAATTCCAGAACAATGTGCTAAGAACGGTGGTCAATGCACCATGGTACTTTCGAAACGAACGTCTCCATCATGAGCTTCGGATCGAAACAATAAACGATGCTATAAAGCGACAAGCTGTGAGACACCTACAGCGGCTAAGATGTCACATCAACGAGGAAGCTGTCCAACTCCTTGATACAAGTGATGTCATCAGAAGATTGAAGCGTAACAAACCACTTGACCTAGCTTACTTGTGAAGCAGTGAAGTGAAACATCCACCATAATCAACAAAACTCAGTGATGTATCTTAGTTTTGAATATAAGTCCATATTTTCAAAATAATATTGTTAATAAGTAGGTAATACTTGGTGCAATAAAGAATATTGAAAAAAAAGTATATATATTGAGAAATTCGTGCTCAAGTGGGTAGATTGAAACAAACAAGAAAAGATTTTTTAAAAATAAATTTTGTTGTAAATTGTTTTGAAGGTTGATCGAGCGCTTTTTTTTAGGACGTCCCACAGCAAGACTTGGGCGTCCTTGTGGAATTAATCTGGGGTGAAAGAGGAAAACACTCAAAGATTAAACAAAAGAACCACACAAATCCATTTTAGCCCTATTAATCCAAATCCACGACAAAACCATAGGTGACAAAATAGGAGCGAAAATCTATGTATTTGTGCTCTTCGTCACCGGAATATCGACATTTATGATAAAGAACTGGGAGTTATTTACTGAAAATAATAGCGAATTCTGACAACTCCTCTATGGCGAGCTTCTTAGACCTCAATGTTCAACCGATTTGCGTGTTTATTGCTTCCGGCTCTACCAAGGTAGCGGAAGCTTTGTTTTGACTTTTCAAGGTTGAAAAAAAAGTTCTCCAAAATCCAAATTTCCGCTAGCGTTTTACGTTTCAGCCCTTCCTGAACAATTTTGGTTCCATGTCTGTCTGTCTGTGTGTTTGTCATGAAATCCTTGCCACAGTCATAACTTCTATAATTTTCATCTGATTTCGATGAAATTTTCAGGGATTAGCCGCTGCGCATGCGCAAAAGTATATTTCCTTGTTACAGCCATAACTTCAACTATTCTCTTCCGATTTCGATGACATTTTCGAGGATTATGCGAGTTGGCGTGTAGATGGCCCTCTATGAAAATCATCACCCCCTGACTGATAGTAGCTGCGCATGCGCAAAAGTACATTCCCTTATTACAACCATAACTTCTACATTTTCAGGGTATGGGTAGGTAGCTTTTTAAGGACGATTTCAGATTTTAAAATATCCAGTTTTTGGCTAAAAGTGGTTTATGTTACTTTCTCATTATACTAATCAAATTATATTGGATGAAACTGTTTTGTGCAGTAGAGGGGTGAATAAAAATGTTTTATCGTTTAGGGGTTGACATTAAAAGAACTACCAAGTCCTTATACATGGGACGTCCCCTGGAATCCCCGCCTTACTAAACAGTATGATTTGGTCGTCTAAAGGCCCCAAAAAGGTCGCTGACAATTTTTGATTTTGTAATACCCAAGTTTTTGTCTTGCTGCAAAAAAAGAGAAAAAAGCGTCCTACCATCGATAGTAAGAAAGCAAGATATCAGATCAGTAAAGGCACTCAGTTTTACAAGGCACTCCATTTACCTTCCTTAGTAACCCAGAGAAAGAACAAAAGCTCTATTCAATCTGTAAAACTCAAGCGGGGTTTCCGGGAGCTTTCGTGTTTTTCAATGATCACAAACCTGATTCTTTCTGGTAGATTTATAGAGATAGAGGCTGCTGGTGCACAATGGAATGCAACGCGACAGGGTCCCTGCCAACCCCTCCAAACCGGCAGTCCATTCTACCGTCGTTTGAACCCTTCTTCACCCTGAACACGGTTCCACTACGATTTCCCCAGAATTCCGAAAACAACTAGTCGCTTTCCTGGAAGTTCTTTCGACTAGATTTCACGGCCATTGTACAACTGTTTCAATTCGTCGGAAGTTAACGTTGGTATTTGTGTGTGAATGTCGAACGAAGTCGCTTGCATTTCTTAAGAACGGGCAATAAATTAATACGTTGGACTTTTGATACGTTGGGTAGTTAAACACACTAGACATTTTGATACTTTGTAAATTTACTAAATTGAAATTAAAATACGTTGGTCATATTGATATTTATTCTTATACATTTTGGTTTATTGTTTTCAATAATGAACCTGTGGGATCGACCAAGAAAAAATTCAAATCCCCCCTCAAAATTTGTTGGCTCACGTTCAAAGTACGTAGTACGTAGAAGGTAGAAATTAGGCCTATTTTCGTCACTAAACAGTCTTTTTTCTGACTTATTTTAACACCTAATTTCTCAAAAAGCAAACGGTTTGTTCTATAGAGCTCTGGGTGGTCTTAATCGATTTTAACAATTCAATTATATTTTAATTTGATAAAAAAACAATAACTTTATATCGAGAGTATTCGAGCTAGCATGCTTTGAAAATTACAACCCCTATTGTTCATATTTCATCAAAATCGGTCCAAGGTGACTAAAAAAAGGGCCGCGTACGGCGTAATCGAGCAGGAAAATAAAAACGTCTGCCAAGTGGGTTTGGCACATAGCTTCCTCGTATCCATAACCCGATTATATAGATGATCCGATGCATAGTAGTTAATCTGAAAACACCAATCTGTAAGTACCTTTCACTACCCTCATAGGGTACCATCTACACGCTAATCTGGACAATCCTAGAAAATTTCATCAAATTCGGACGAAAAATGTAAGTGCGGTAGTGATTGGAATCAAAAAATAGATGATCCGATGCATAGTAGCTAATCTCAAAACACCAATCTTAAAGTACCTTTCACTCATAGGGGACCATCTACACGCTAATCTGGTCAATCCTAGAAAATTTTATCAAATTCGGATGAAAATTGTAAATGTTATGGCTGTTACAAGGATTTTACGTATGCGCATGCGAAGAGGCTTCTGTAAATTTTAAGGCCTTGATTTTCATTGGGGACCATCTACAACCTAATCCGCGTAATCCCTAAAAATGTCAACGAAATCGGGTAGAAAATGTGGAAGTTATGGCTGTTACGAGGAATTCACGTTTGCGCATGCGCAGTGGCTACTATCAATCCGAAGGTGGTGATTTTCATAGAGGATCATCTAAATACTAATCTGTAGCATCCCTGAAAATTTCATTGAAATCGAACGGAAAATGTGGAAGTTATGGCTGTCACAAGGAATTCACGTTTGCGCATGCGCGGTCGCTTCTATCAGTCCGAGGATGATGATTTTCATAGGGGACCGTCTACAACCCAATCTGCATAATCCCTGAAAATTTCATAGAAATCAGGAAGGAAATGTGGAAGTTATGGCCGTTACAAGGAAATTCACGTTTGCGCATGCGCAGTGGCTAATATCAGTCCGAAGGTGATGATTTTCATAGGGGACTATCTAAATACTAATCTGTGACATCCCTGAAAATTTCATTGAAATCGGACGGAAAATGTAGAAATTATGGCCGTTACAAGGAATTCACGTTTGCGCATGCGCAGTCGCTTCTATCAGTCCGAGGACGATGATTTTCATAGGGGACCGTCTACACACCAACCCGCACATTCCCTGAAAATTTCATAGAAATCGGACAATAACTTCGTATAGTTATGCGCGTTACAAGGAATTCATGACAGACAGACACACAGACACGGAACCAAAATTGTTCAGAAAGGTCTAAAACGCAAAACGCGAGTGAAAATTTTGATTTTGGAGAACTTTTTTTTTCGTCCTTGTAAAGTGAAAACAAAGCTTCCGCTACCTTGGTAGACTCGGAAGCAATAACACCCGTCCCCCCACTCTGAATTTGATTGTTTGCGTTTGAAGGTATACAGGGTGTCCTCCCCCCCATTATTTTCTCTTATTGTGAACGAAAAAAAAAAAAAAAAAATCGGACCAACGCTATTCTTCATAATTTTTTGCGTAGAATTAAAAAATGACAAAATTGCGATGCGCACAACCAAGATCAACTTTTTTTTTTGTCAAATACGGGGAACCCCCAATTTTTATTGCAGTTTCAGATTCTGCGTCAAATTTCACGAACATTTAACTTCAACAACTTTTTTTTCGACGCGCGAAACCCCCTCAGCGAGCGCTCAAAGATGCATGACCCAGGGATTGTGCCAAAACTGAGATGAAGGTAGACCTCA
This sequence comes from Apolygus lucorum, assembly GCA_009739505.2. Taxonomy (NCBI): domain Eukaryota; kingdom Metazoa; phylum Arthropoda; class Insecta; order Hemiptera; family Miridae; genus Apolygus; species Apolygus lucorum. The sequence goes on from CM019177.2 coordinate 59,163,247, forward strand.
AGTTGCGTTTATTATTTGGCACTGTTTTCCTACGCTAAATTGAATGGTGATATCCCTTTCTCGATTTGATTTCATTTTATTGCATTTATAGCCGAAAAAAGTAGGAGTTGTAATTTTCAAAACGCCTAGCTCGAAAACGCTCGTTGTAAAGGTTTTTTTAATCACCAATTTAAAAAACAATTGAATTTTTAAAAATCGATAAATCAACCAGAGCTCTGTAGGACCAACCGTTAGCTCCCTACGAGGTCTAAGGGTTTAACTTAGAATAAATCAGTATACTAGTGTGTATCAACGGGAATAGGCCTAATTTATTTCTTCGAATACTCAGTTGTGATTTTCAATCAACCAACATCCAAATAACAATGCTTCGCTCGTAAGTCATTTCTGTCTCAAAATAGACAAAGCTGTGTTCATTGCAAGGAAGTGATCTATACAAAAAAAAAAAAAAAAAATTAACTGAATCCGCACCGTTTTTAATTTGATCTTCGGATTCTACATACCATGGAATGTGAATCGTCAAATTTTGAGGGGGTTAATTTATTTGTAATATTCATAAGGTATCGAAATGTCCAACTTATAAAAACGCTGCAAATTATTACACAAAGGTTTATTATTTTTCTGTATACATCACTAGCCTCACTAGATCACTAGTATAGATCACGGCTCTTCCAATTATTGTGACTTCCGCTTTACAACTCCTCCACATATTCACTTTCAAAACCACCCTGAGAAATGGAGGAATTCGAGAGACTTAGTACGCCCAGCATGTAGAAGTAAAAGAAGGTCCATTCAGACGAGCAACTTATTACGGCAATTATTGCTCAAATGATATTATTGCGGCTTCCCTACGTTTGGCCAATTTTTTCCCTGCGTCGGCAATTTTTCCTGCAATTTGTGAAGTCCATCGCCAGTGGGCTTCAATTGCTCGTTTTCGGCAATTTTTTTGTGGATAGACAGGGAGGAAGGTGACATTCGAAGAATACACAAGGAAATAAAATGGATTGATTTATACTTTTTTGTAAATATAGATTCAAATATACAAGTATACATTTTATAAAAAGGAAATTGTCCATACTCTCGCTGCCATAACTTTCTTTCCCGTTTCCTCCTAGATGCTGCCAGGATCACTACAGCAGCAGCAATATTGACTTCTTCTTCCCACATCGTATACCTTAATGCACGATACCTTAAAGCACAAAGGCGCTATGTCCAAAAACGGAGTTTTGAGAAGAACGCAAAAAAAAGTATCACCAGTACACGATTCCTAAAATAATGGCTTTTTACAGATAACTCTTTAATTTCTTTAATACATTTTCATGCTATAATCGTCAAGAATGTCAATAATAGTTTTGATAAATTTGGATTTTTCTGAAATTCAAAGAAAATTAAAAATGTGGAAGATGTGGAAGGACTAGCGCCTTTGTGCTTTAAGGTATCGGTATAAGTTTGGTACCATCGTAAAAACGTTCCTCAATAATAAAAAGTTGAGCAACTCTAGGCAATTAATTGCTCGGAGTTGCTCAACTTTTAGAGAATAGAAAAAAGGGAAAAATTGCGGAATTGCATCAAATTGCTGGGTTTTGGCAATTTTAGTTGGTAGTCTAAATGGGGCTTAAGGCTCCTCTATTCACCAAAAATAATACTTCTTTAATCCTCAACAACCCTTCCCCGCACTTACTAAAGTCTTCTCATCTCTCCTCACTTCAACAAATCTTCATTCCCTCTTTCTTAAACACTATTCCAATCCCTTATCCAGCTTCCTCTTCCTCATTTTCACAACTCACTCATCTGCACGATTCTTTCAATAATCAACTTCAAAAGAGTCGTTTGGATAATTGTCTTTCTGTTTTATTGAGTTGATCGCATTGAAAACCAATTATTCATTTGGACCGAGTTCCATTGCCATAGCCAATGGTCATCGTCAATTAAGAGTATTGACGCTCCGTCTCTTCTTTGTATTGCTTGCGTTCAAAGCGAATCAACTCACGCCAGGACCGTTAAGATATTCTCTTCGCAAAAGGAAATTGCCACTGAAATCGATATCTCTACACCACAAACAAGTTCATTGTAGTAAAACCTAAATTATTGATCTGTGACCTTGCTTCCCAGTCGTGAGTTGTTAGAGTTGTTCTCTACTACCGATACTACTTCACTATGCCACGCCAGCTGTCGATCCGAAGCCGGACCGAGCTGTCATCAATAAATTAATTATTCTTGGGAAACTCTTCCCTTGAGCATTGACCCACCGTCGGATATACACGCCCACCTTCCCGTTATGTCATCGTTCAGGAATGTTGAAAGTGATTATAGGAAAAGTTCAGTGTTATTGATTACATTTTTGATGATTTGTTTAAAAACATGTGCTATGAAAAGACGAAGAAATCTGAACGGTTTCTTTACTGTATCTTTGCAACCCTCAAGCTCTAAAAAAAGGTGTTACGGTAGGGCACACGCGGACGCAGTTAAAAATAACTCATTTTCACCCCTTGGAAGTGACTTACATCAAGCAAAAGCTTCGCGGCACAACTAGACCCCAAATGGAAATTAAGGGTTGAAATTTTCAAAATGCCCTAGTAGGTATAGGTAAGAAACAAAAAATAAATGAACAGTGACAATGGCAAAGCTGTGATCTTTGCAGACGAATGATCTTCACAGGAAAATAATAAACCTTTGTGAAATAATTTACAGCATTTTTTGGAAGAAATAAACCTTTCACACTCGATTCGAAAAATCGTCTGCAAAAATCTCAGCTTTGCCATTGTCACAATATTTTTTTACCTACCATCCATTGGTACCGACTACCTACCTGTTGGGGTTCACTCCAATATAATATTATTATTATTATTATATTATTATTATGATTGTTGTGATTCGTGTGATGATGATTTGTTAGTTACTGAATTTAAAACACTTTACTTGAAATTGTATGAATAAAAGTTGTTCCGAATTGTGGTTTAATTATTTTTTTCGACGATTTGGTGAGTTAGGGTGCCAAATCGCAAATCAATACCTACTAGGTACATACCTTCAGAATCAAGTCCATTTGGAAGAAATAAACGCTTAACACTCGATTCGAAGAAATACGGAGCTTCATATGGAAATTTGATTACTGGTTGCTAAGGAAGCATTACTGAATGCAACTCGAAGAAACGAACAGCGCTCGCATTTTGGTTAGCTAAAATTTCAACGGAGATTAGACCTCTTTGGTGATTCACACTCGTGATTCTGTTTTATGGAAGGAAAACCCTTAAGTACTCCTAGGGAGCAAACGGTTTGTCCTATAGGCTCCGCGAGGTCTCTAAAAATTCAATACTATCTTAAATTGATGGTAATCCGATACCTTTATCTCAAAATTTTTTGAGTTAGGGCTTTTAAAATTTTAACATTTATTTTTCAATCCTTCGAAGTGACCTACATCAACCATAAGCTTCGGGCCACAACTTGACCCCCATACCACATACCAAATTTGAACGGACGGAAAATTTTGTATTCGATTTTCGGATTCTACGTACCTTGAAACGTAAAACATCAAATTTTGAGACGGGGCGAGGGGGGGGGGTCAACATTTTTTTCTTGCTCGATTCCAATGGTTTATTATTGAAAATAATAAACCAAAAGTTGTTATGGTAGGGCACAAGCAGACGCAGTTAGAAATAACATTGAAGTCAGTCAATCAAACGTCAAGCGCACTGTAATTATTTTATGCAACGTAAATTGTTGTTGATAAACTTTATCTATTCTACAGAAACCAAAATTGTACAGCGAGACCGCAAACAAGGAAATCTTGATTTCGGAGGATGAAATTATTTCAATGTCCTGTCGCCAAAAGTCACAGGGAACTATGAATATTTTAACATCTTTAAAGACAGAGGTGTCCTGCTTGTTCAAACTACGATGCTCACGCAGACACATTTGAAACTGATCTTGGGACTGCTGGGTGATCTCGTCGGCTGATTGACAGATAAAGCTAGTTTCTTTTCTAATCAAGCTGGACTTGAAAAATATTTGGCTGCATGTACCTATCTGAAGAAGATTTATAATATTGTTTGAAGGTCCATCACAGTGCTGTTTTTCACAGTGAAATTCACATTTTGGCTTCTGAACAAAGTACTAGATCATTGACCTTATTTTCTGCTCGTTGAACATATTTATTACATGAATATTACTGTATGATTTAACTGTAGGTTCATTATGTCTGGAGCCCATTTTTCACGGGCACGCAATTGGACCCATCATAGAAAATTAGGGGTGGCGGACGATGAAAAAGGATGGTAAGTAACCCACTTCAGAGATCAGTTTTTGGTGATAAGCTCAAATTATTAGAATTTAGGTACCAAAGTCAGACTATGAATGAATGAATACGAATGAGGATTCAAAGAAATTCTGAAAGAAAGTTTTATTAGGTTATATTCACTTTCAGATGCAAATGTCTAGAGACCGATTTCTCACGATGCTTCTTTCCACAGCTCAGAGTTGACAGGCTAGGCCTTATAAATGTCACTATTCGGGTGGAGGCTTCGAATACACAGTTATTTTCACAAGTCTTCGCGAAGAGGAGTGAAGGTGTCCGCATTTCAAATTAGGTTTCCTCGTTGGACGAAGACCTCGTCGTAGCAGTGTAGTTCGAGAACACCGATCGGATAGATCGTGTATACCTACTTCTTCGTTTTTACTGTATGAACTATAGAAGGAACTTAATACCCTGATTTTCTGAAATTATGAGAAAAGTACAGTTATACTTCGTCTTGGGGTCACTTCTCATCGCTACGTCATGTTCAGCTCCAAATCAGTAAGTAACCAAGTAGCTACGTTAATTTTTTTTTTTTTAAGGAAACGTGGAAAAATTGATTGGATTTGATCACATACCTATAATCTATAAGTAAGAAATAAATGTAAAAGTTTACAACCATTAATGATTGAATTATCGTCCGACTGCCATTTTTGGCGTTGCGGACGTCATCAGTTGTCCTCCAAAGGGGAGGATCAGAATTTGATGATTTCGCTCATGGCTATTTATTGCCTCATCGTCTTAAGTGGAGAAGGGTCTACCGACTATCCAACACAAAAATTATTAGGACAGGCGATCCCGCTCGCGAGCTGTCACCAATTCAAATAATATCCCGAACCGACTGGCCCCAACTTTGGTGATCTCACGGAAGCCGGTTCAGTATAACAACCAACGGCCGTTGGTATGTATTGTACTTGATGTCACTGGTTTCAAGATACGCAGAAAGATAATCTTAGGTAGGTATTAAACTTAGAGATGGTTCCTCTAAAGAGAATATTATTAGCACGTGGTTTCTTGCAACTGAGAAGAATCAAAATAACTTTGACCTTCCGCAAACCAGAAATTTGTGTATTTCATCGGGATTGAAAAATGTTCTATTTGGAATAACCAATACCAAAATCAGATTCAAACTGTTTTTAACCAGCATAAGTTCCGTTCCAAGAACCTCATAGGATCCGATTAAAATGAAAAATATCTTCCCATATATGTATTTATGGCTGGCGGTAGTATGCTATATTCCATGGAGAGTATTCGAAGCCAGTTGAGCTATTCACTTAAGCGGTGTTCTATCGTGGGACCTCTCTGTTTATTGTCTTCACAAATGATCTTCTACAATTAACAAAGTATTCTTATCATTTGTTCACACGCTTCTAACTTCAAATTTTTGAGTAGGTGCCCACCTCTCACATGTACGTGTTTAACTCGTGCGTAATTGTCGTTTAGATGTTAATTTCATGGGTATGTTTTGTTTCTCGCAGGTTGAAACGTGAACATTTCAAGCCAGCTTCAGAAGGCCGAGTTGCTTCTGAAGTTTTGACGATGGGCGAGGGAGTAGAAAGCACCCGAACTCTAGTGGCGATCACGATCTTGAGTTGGATAATGAACGTTTTCAAGGCGATGGTGAAGCCGGCCAGAAATATGTTCTTGTCGCTTTCACCAGAAATATCTGCCGTCAGGTGTCTGTCCGAGTCCAGAGAAGTTCAGAACATGTTCGGCTACAACCTTGACAGCTCAGATGACAATTTTGAAGGTAAAGTAGAGGTTGGCTGCACGCTCAAAACGCACGAAGCACGGTGTCTGATAAAGTCCTGTTTATAATGTTTGTCAACAACCTTATCGTGCCTTACCTGTCTTAGATGAGTAATCGTCTTAAAAACCCGACCGAAAGAGATGCTTCACAATAACCGACGGACCAAAGAAGTTTTGCAACAAGAACTGAAACATAATGTGTTCATCTTTAGAATATTGTTCTACTGTCATAAAAAATGAAAAAAAGGTCTTAACTGTCATCATGATTGTGTTAAGTTCCACTAAAGTGGCAACCAAAACATCTGCAACATTCCTACTTTCAAATTTCAAAAAAATTTCTCCCTTAGAGGGAAAAACAATGGATCATGGATATGTCCATTTATTTAATTCTGTTTATTCAAAGAAAAAGTAAATAGGTCAAAACATGTCAAAACAACAACTGCAATAAGTTGGTTAGAAATTTAGCTTTTCTGTAATAGTGATTGAAATGAAATGACGTGGTAAGTTTTTTAGTGCCTATTGTATAGATGACTCTATCACAATATTATAGATTCTTAAGATATCATCAACGGGTCAAGAAACTTGTACCTGTAATGCCCCAGTTTGAGAGAGGTCGACAGAGTGAAATTACGGTTTGTTGGCATGTAGTATGGCTCGAATGATTTGACTGGAGGATGATCTAGTTGCAATTTTACTGTCCTCTATAAATATTATTTGCTTCAGACAAATAGTTGCGGATGTGCTCGTACAAAAAAAAAAAAAAAAAAATGAATCGTTACGTCTATGTTATGCTAAAGCGATTATTATTATTTAATAACGATTAACAGGAGGTTTCCATTATCTTTCCGACCGCCACTTTTGACCGTCACGGTTAACCCATTTCCGGCCCATTTCCCATTTCCCATCGTCATAATAATGATTTTTTTTAAATATTGAAATAGTGGAAAATCTTCGTAGAAGAATTTTTTCTCGTTCGCAATTCTTAAACTTTTCAAAAAAAAAAAAAAAAAATGTCTTCGACATTCGGGAGCTCAATGAGATTTGGGAAATTTTTTTTCTGAAAATGAGGCTTTTTGGCCGAAATCGTGATTATGGTGGCTCAAATTCGATCCTGGGCGAGTGAGCGTTCTGGGCTAAGAGTAGAAACAAATTCTGGTCCATAAACGGATTTTTACATTTTACCTAGATTTCTTAGATTTTTAACAACGTAATGGATAAATCATATCGATTTGGAAAACTGAGACCTCTCAAATCCCGTAAAATATTAAATTCATAGAATCTGGAGCAATTTTGCTCTCGATTGGTGAGCAAATGATGCCTTATTTCGGCCGGCATTCTGTAAAATAATTCATCCTCCTCCTCCCATTACTCTGTTATTTTCTACCCTCGGCAAATCGGTGAATATCGCTCCTTCGCGACCGATCGTCTCGTCACAACTCAAGAAAACGTAACCATGTTCTTTTTAACAAAATGTCATGTGAACATTTGCTTGAAAAATAAAACAATTTTTTGAAAAAATGGCATGAAATTAATCATTATTAGATGATATAATCAGATCATCTAATAATGATTAATTTCATGCCATTTTTTCAAAAAATTGTTTTTTTTTTTCATTTTCTAATTTCTTTCATTTCTTTCATTTTTCTAATTTTTTTTTCATTTTCTAATTTTTCATTTTCTAAATTGTTTTTTTCTTCATTTTATAATTTATTACATATTATAATGTAATGTTATAGGTTATTTCTATGAAACGCCCAGATCATCGTTAGATGCGGTTGATTTGAGCAAAGATCGTGTTCTGAAGAGGATGCCTCGATTCATAGATGAAGTTGCTTCGCTGCTGAAGGACGGTGGCACTATGAGCTGCGTCGTCCCATACATGAGAGAAAGGGTCGTCCGGTGGTTGGATGGATGAGTTTGGATTCCTATGCATCACCTTGGATTATGGATTATCATTATGGTAATCTTTTTGGATTCTGAAAAATACCAGGCTTGTGTCTTTCTGAACGATGTTTTGTTAACCAGTCTGAAAATCATTATTGTAACCCCAAACCGACGGTTGATCAGAAATTAACGGATCATAACCAAGAAACCACTATGAATTTATTTAGGTATCACGATGATTCGTCAATCCGGTAGATACCTTTTTAAAAACCCAATTGTTAGTCGACAAGTAATAACTCAAATCGATTATCCCCACCAACAGCATTAAAGTTAAAATATGAAAACTTCAAATAACATACCACTTTAAAATATTACTGTAAATTGTTTCAAACTATTTTTATCGTTTAGAATAAAATGGAGTATGATAATTTATCTATCGAAGTTCCGATGACCTACAATGCAACACAACAGTACATAAACCAGTCAACATGAGTTATTACTTCCTAAAACATTGAACTGGCTTTAATTAATGAGTTTAAGTGATTAGTAGGTACTTACTCGTCATTTTTAAAAAATGATATCACGGAGATCAAACGGGATCTCATTTGACACTTGAAAGACGAGTCAACCGTTTTCTATCCTAGGGACACTATTCTTCTACTCGAAATATGATTAAAACTGTCTTTAGATACTAATGAAGCACTGAAACATGTAGGGAGTTATCGTAGGAACCCTTGATATCGATACATGCATTACTTTTAGTGAATTGTCGAAGAAAATGAAAAAAGTCCTTAATTACTTCTATCATTGCGTTAACGCCTCAAAATTTCCCCATGGAAATCCGTTTTGTAACATTATTAAACGTTTTATGGAGTTTATTTATATTTATGTCATATATATTTATTTATTTTTATGTGAGAATGAATAGGTCAGCATTTTTGGACGTCTAGGCATCCAATGCTCGAAAAAATGTTTCCAAAAAGTACTTTTCTAAGTTTTTAATGAAAATATTGATGTATAGCGCATACCTACGTAATCAGTGTAAAATTTCCTACAAGAATGCTCTAAAAAAAAACCTTCATATAAAATTGACAACACCAAGAGTTCCAACAATTTTTTTCGAGGTTTTTGGTGGAAAATTCTATTTTGAACATAATATTACTTTTATGCTGTACTTGGAACTAGCAAAACCTTTCCTATATGAATATTTTTATGATGAAAAACAAAATCATCATAGTTCAAAAACGGCTGAAAATTGGTTAAAATATTTTTTTAAATTAGCTCGATCACTCTTGGTCTTGCCATTATTTTCAATCAAAATCAGTATATTGGTATAGAGCTGCATTATCAGCTCAAACCCGTATTATATTGAATTTGATTAAAATGAATATCATTATGGAAAACTAGTGACGAGGTTTCACCAATTAATTGTGATAAATGATTGTAAATATTGTGAATATCGTGTCATGCTGAAAATTTCCCATCTAGAAATAAATGTGTATTTTTTAATCATATTAGGTTAGTGTGTTATTACATAAATTCCTATCTAACTAACCTGACGGGCAATTCTCCTATCCTTTTGATCTAAACTGAACAAGTCATATCCTCCCGTCGACGGTAACTTAATTTCCAGCGGCAATTGTCCGAATCGCCATTGCAACCCGGAAGTGAGTGTTTTCAAGTATAATGGGTTTATGATTATTTCCCCTTTATTACAGATAGCTATCAATGTGTGCTCTTCTGAAATTCACACAATTATTACTAGTGGAGCGTTGATACAACAGATAATTTTTTCAGAGGCAGCTCGTTCTTAAGTTCCTTTTCTCCTATCGTTTGTTCTTAAAAACAATTTTCTACTGTCCTGTTTAATTTTTAACGATTTTTCGAAAGAATGAACCTATTGCAATGAATGACAAATGAAATTCACTATTGTAAAGTTTACCACTTTTTCTAAATGTATAAAAATGTATACACATTTAAAAGGACTCACGTGGATGTTTTGCTTCGTTTCGCCTTCACCTGTCCTTCACTTCACTTCACCTGTCCTGCTTCCCTGGATATAATTGAGGCCCCTTCGCGAATTACCTAGTTCTTGTTTTTGCGGATCGAATTTGGGTTTTATAGTGGGAAGTGAAATGGAATAAAAACTAAGGGAGGGGGATATACTTACAAATTAATTTTTTAAAATTAATACTTAATCATTATTATAAAAATCAAAATAGAATTTTAATATTTAAAAATGGATTTTTTTTGTTATTTGTAAAAATGTATGCCTGAGCAGAGTGCTCAGCTCTCTCCTAGAGATAAGATGGCGGTTGCATCCGTTTCCACTCATTCCAAACATTCGTCAAACAACAGGCTACGATAGCTTGTTGACTCCCGGGTAGTTGTAGACTTCTATTCACATACCAACAATGATTGAGTGGTGTAGATTAACCGATGGAGATTTACAGTCATATTCCAGCTAATTTTACTCGATCGGGTGTTGAAATGAACGCAAATCGTTCAACCGGTTTACGCTAGGAAAGAGAAAACTTTACGTAGGTATTAGAAACACCCAAAATGTGTTTTACCGTGGTTGTTTGGTTTGAAAACGTCTATCTCGTAAGAGCGACATAAGATCGGTGATGAGAATATTTATCCAATAGAGTGATACAAAAGTTTTTATTGCAGTCGAAAAAGATGGTTGACTATACCGAGGTATCTTTAGCGGCAAAAACACATCCTGTATTTCATTGGTTTGATCCTCGATCATAACATTAGATTGCATTCTACAATAAATTTACCATCATAAACAAAATAATACCACTGGCAGCTACCAATAGCAACTTCTTTGGTTCCCAGTCCTCGAATTGTTTTCACTTTTCAAGTTAGAGAAAAAAATCTCTCTGATCTTCAAATTTTCAACTCGTGTTTTATGTTTCAAACCTTCCTGAAAACTGTTGGTTTCGTATCTTTGTGTTCGTGTCTGAAATCCTTGTAACGAAAAAACTAGAAGAAGTTATCGTCCCATTTCGCTGAAATTTTCGGCGATTGTGAGGGTCGGCAGATGGTCCCCTATGAAAATCATTGCTCCTTCTCCATTTTTCGGACTTTTTCATTTGTACTATTCTAAATGACGCTTAAGAAAACAGAAAACTTACAAAAATATTGAATAAAATGTTGCTCAATTTATGTAGACATGTTTTACATTGCACTGGGCATTCGAGGTCTCATGAATCAAAATCGGTAGGGGCGTTAGAAATCACCTCAACAAGACTACCTGGGTACAGGTAATTTTGTTATCATTTCCATCTGGAACGAATCACATCCTCTCACCGATAGTCATTTAATTGCAATGGTTAGTCGTAGTTGCTGTTAGAAATCAGAACCATTTTCAGTACACAGCAGTGGGTGTGTGATATTTTGATTCAACAATGGACTCACCAATTTTTCCATGTTTATTACTATTTTTCTCTCTGTCTTCTCTAGGTAGTTTTGATCCCATTATTGTGAGTAACTTTCCGTTTCATTATTTGAACATGCTTCTTTTTCACTTTGAACTATGGCAGCTATACAATGGAGAAAGCTGAATAGCTACGCTAGAGATTGGAGAAATGGTTTTGTTTCAAACAGTAATTATGTTAAATAAAAATGCAAACATTGTATTCAATATTCCATGTATTTATCACATCAAACAACAAAAACGCTTGTATGTTACATGCAAATTTTGGGATCACACAGGGTCCTGCAGACGTCATCTTCAAGTACTCGGAAAAATGCAAGTTTACAGTTCCTACGTTGGTTGACGGGCAAATTCGACTGTTCACCAGGAGGCAGAAATTGATTATTCAGACGAACTTAACCTTCCCTTATCAGATTTCTGATGACATTGAAGTAAGAACCTGATCATACTCGGCATTTCCAATCTAAGGGCCTTCAATTCTTGCATTCAATTAAGAATTTTTAAATGAATATTTTTGGTATATTATTATGAATTATTGGAATCTAGCAAGAAAAATACTTCAGCCCCCCCCCCCCCCCGATACATTTTGTTGGAATAAATTTCTGATGTCTACTCTAGCTCTAGATGCTATCTTTTGTGGTGGGTAGAAATATTACCTCAAAAATGCCATAATGGGGGGTCTAAGAAGAGAACAAAATATGTTGAATAAAAAATAAAAATTACAATATTATGAAAAACGTCCGCTAAGTGGGCAAGGCGCATGAATTTCTTGTATCCATATTATAATGGGTAGATAACCCGATAGTAGATCATCGTAACTACCTACCAACTAACTAACTATACTGGGAAATTTATATCGAACAATCAGGTTCGTGATATTCAGAGTTATTTCAGAATAGAGGACCACACAAGGCCAACCCGCACAACGCCAAAGCATTTCATCGAAATTGGTAGGACGTTGTGGAAATTATGAATTGTGGTAATCATTCTGTGATCAGAAGTTTGAGGTGTTCCAGGCGGCTGCTTGCGCGGTCTTGTGGTGCTCAGATGTGGTTTTCAGGAGAACCAAACAGTTGAGCAGATCTTCAATTATTTTGTGAAGAGTTTATTCCATCTGCCGCCAAACAGTCCGGATGGTGTGATTTATCTTGACTGCCATTCCACCCACTTCCCTTCATACGTTTAGCCTACATGTAGAATACCTACTAAAGATACTGAACATGGAGAAGTTGTTCGTCGTGGACTGTTTTGGTACAGGGGGCTGAATAGCATTTGCCAGCAGCATGGGTGTGTAATTCAAGACATTTTGAGGATCGACGTGAGTGGAAGGTACTTCTGGACGAAGTTCAAGAAAGACTAAGTGCATCATGAATGGAGAACGCGAAATCACGAGCTCTCGCTATTACAGATATCTGGATATGGAAATCTGATGCATCAATACGGCAGAGAAGGAACAGAAAGCCTTCATGTTTGTTCAAGATGGGTTTGCAGAATTTGCTAATTGAAGCTCATCTGTCTACCGCGTATGCCACGTGAGGAAGATGGACACACTGACATTTGTTCTTTGTGCAATTTGGGTGTACCAGGGGACCACAAGCATTTTTTGGCATTTTGCCCCATACTTGCAGAATTTCTGGTGGCATGTTTCGGATCTTCTAGGATTTCCATAGATGACCTGAGCATCTCGAATGGTGCCAACAGGATGCTACACGCTAAATTTTGCCAAACTGCTTGGTGATACTTATTGGGCTTACGCGGACAGACGGGCTTAGCCCAAAGAACCCATGTATGAAATGAAATTCTTTTTTATGTTAAATACTAAAATGAATGCATGTTTTGCTTCTTTCTCTTTCTTCTAATCATTCTGCAAGGAGTTTAATTTTGAGCCTGCGCGGAGGCTATCTAGAAACTCCTGGATGATTGATAGGTTCTGGTATATTGGTTTATTATTTTCAAATTTAAGCCTTTGGAATCGAGCAAGAAAAAAATGCTGCAAATTATTACACAATGGTTTATTATTTTTTATTTTTCTATATAGATCACTCGTCTGCAAAGCCACCAACTATCCAACATGAAGAAAAACATCGATCGCATTTCGGTCAGCTTTAATTTGAACGGAGATTAGGCCTCTTTTGCGATTCATACTCGTGTTTCTGATTTATCGTACGTCCAAACTTTAAATTCTCGTAGTGAGCGAACGGTTTGTCCTACAGAGCTCCGGGTGGTCTCAAAAAATTCTAAATATTCTATAGAATCTTAAATTGAAGAAAAAACAATACCTTTATATCAAAATTTTTTAAGTGTTTTTAAGGCGTTTTCAAAAATTCAAAATTGATTTTGAAACCCTTAGAAGTGACCTTCATCAACCAAATTCTTCAGGGCACAACTAGACCCCGAATGGAGCCTACATACCAAATTTCATCAAAATCGGTAAATGCTAAGTGGCAAAAGTGCCGCGTACGGCGGACGGCGGACGGACGGCCAAATTTTGGAAATGAACCTTTGGAATCGACCAAGAAAAAAAAAATTTTAACACCCCTCAAAATTTGATGGTTTACGTTTCAAGGTACGTAGAATCCAAAAATCGAATAAAAATTTGGCCGTCCGTCCGCCGTCCGCCGTAAGCCGTACGCGGCACTTTTGCCACTTAGCACTGACCGATTTTGATGAAATTTGGTATATAGGCTCCATTTGGGGTCTAGTTGTGTCCCGAAGATTTTGGTTGATGAAGGTCACTTCTAAGGGTTCCAAAATCAATTTTGAAATTTTGAAAACGCCCTATCTCAAAAAATTTCGATATAAAGGTAAGTATTGTTTTTCCTTTAATTTAAGATTCTATAGAATTTTTTGAGACCACCCGGAGCTCTGTAGGACAAACCGTTCGCTCACTACGAGAATTTACAGTTTGGACGTACGATAAATCAGAAACACGAGTGTGAATCGCAAAAGAGGCCTAATCTCCGTTCAAATTAAAGCTGACCGAAATGCGATCGATGTTTTTCTTCATGTTGGTTGGTTGGTGGCTTTGCAGACGAGTGATCTATATAGAAAAATAAAAAATAATAAACCATTGTCTAATAATTTGCAGCGTTTTTATTCGTTTTTTGGATTCTACGTACCTTGAAACGTAAACCATCAAATTTTGAGGGGGTTTTAAAAAATTGTTTTTCTTGGTCGATTCCAAAGGTTCATTATTGAAAATAATAAACCAAAATGTAACCCCCCCCCCCCCCTCAAAATTTGATGTTTTACGTTTCAAGGTACGTAGAATCAGAAAATCGAATACAAAATTTTCTTTCCGTCCGCCCCACGCCGCACAGTGGGGCCAAATGGCCAAAAAGCGGAAAAAGTCATTATCTTTTGAACGAATTACTGTATCATCTTGGGAATGGTTTCATTCGATTCCGAATACGAAAATACATTAGAAAAATATGTTTTCTGACGTTTAAATGTATTATTTTAGTACTAAATCTTGAATTTTGAAAAAAATAATGTTACTCAAAGTGGAAAAGCGTGTGAAAAAAACAGAAAAGCGGTTTTACAGGCGATGGGTGTGTGTTATTTTGTTTTTTTCTTCGTTTCAGAGGTTATAGGATACGATAAAGATGATTGAATTGAGGTTTCCTTATATATGTATGTAAATATATATATGTAAATATATATGTGTAAATATGTATTTATATATTTAATTTTGACAAAATTTTGAGTGATAAAAACCTCTGAAAATTGGATAGTAAGCGATCGAATATTGGAACGAATCCAAATTAAACGTTTGCTAAATCCGAATAAGAGATTTTCAACGATGACATGTTCTCGGTATGTCACGACAGTACGAACTGACCACACTACTGCGAATGACAATCCGAAGAACCAGGTCTTGTTCAAACAGAACCTTGTTGACTCTTACCAGAAATATTTTACGAAAACGTCGCTATTTACATCATTCTGTTTTCCAATAAAAAATAAAACAAAAAATGTATGCCAAATGGGTGTGGCACATAGCTTCCCAGTATCCATAACCCGATTGTATAGATGATCCGACCAATGTAGCCTTAACTTGACTCCGTTACTCTGTGATTGTAGCTAACAGCCCACATAGGGGACATTCTACATGTCAACATTCACAATCCCTGGAAATTTTATCGATTTTGAGAGGAAAATGTAGAAGTTACAACCTTTAGAAGGGTTTTACTCTGATGCTGCGGTGACGGCAGAGACGGCGTTCTTGGTGTACCTTTAATCACATTTTAACCCACTACATCTGAATTCGGTGAAATACGGCTTTGAAATTTTTACAGCTTCTTGATAATGGTCAGATTTTCAAGAAAAAACTCGACCCTACGGGCCTCGCCAAGGGGCTGTGCCCCCTGGACCCCCCTTTTGGTTTATTATTTTCAACTAGCTGAAAAGCCTACTAAAAGTAGGCAAAACGCTTGTTCCGACTCTCCCCGCATCCCACTCCCTCCGGCTCCTCCCGCCTCCGATTCCCCCCCTCCCGCCCATCCGACTCGTCCCGCCTCCCACGACCCCTCCGTGCATACGTACGTACGTACGTACGTACATACGTACGTACGTACGGTTGGCGTTTTATTATATTAGATAATGAACCTTTGGAATCGACCAAGAAAAAAAAAATTTTAACACCCCCTCAAAATTTGATGGTTTACGTTTCAAGGTACGTAGAATCCAAAAATCGAATAAAAATTTGGCCGTCCGTCCGCCGTCCGCCGTACGCAGCACTTTTGCCACTTAGCATTGACCGATTTTGATGAATTTTGGTATGTAGGCTCCATTTGGGGTCTAGTTGTGCCCCGAAGCTTTTGGTTGATGTAGGTCACTTCTAAGAGTTCCAAAATCAATTTTGAAAATTTGAAAACGCCCTAACTCAAAAAATTTTGATATAAAGGTATCGTTTTTCCTTCAATTTAGGATTCTATAGAATTTTTAGAATTTTTTGAGACCACGCGGAGCTCTGTAGGACAAACCGTTCGCTCCCTACGAAAATTTGAGGGTTTATATTGAAATATATATATATATATAAATCAAAACACGAGCGTGAATCGCAAAAGAGGCCTAATCTCCGTTAAAATTAGAGCTGACCAAAATGCGATCAATGCTTGGTAATTTTGATTTTTTTTTTGTTGATTTTTTTTGATTTTTTTTGGTTTTTTTCTTTTTTTTTCTTTTTTTTCATATTGGATGGTTGGTGATTTTGTAGACGAGTGATCTATATAGAAAAATAATAAACCATTGTGTAATAATTTGCAGCGTTTGAGACTCCAAGATCATGTAAATGAGGATGTCATCCAGCTACTCAACACAGATGATCTGCTTAGAAGACTTAAAAGTGACTGACATCAACCAAAAGGTTCGCGGCACAACTAGACCCCAAACGGATTCCATATAACAAATTTCATCATAATCAGTAGATGGTCCCATATGAGGGAAAATTTTGTATTTGACTTAGAAAGTTCTGAAATTGAATTGGAAAGTTCTGAAACTATATTGGAAAATTGTGAATATGCTTTGGAAAACTCTGAATACGCTTTGGAAATTTCCGAAATTGGTCTGGAAAATTCCAAATCAGACTTGGAAATCCTACATACAGAAAAATAATAAACCTTTGTTTTCCGTCCGAATGAACAATATAGATACGAGGAAGCTAAGTACCACACCCACTTTGCAAATTTTGGTTTATTATTTTCAATAATGAACCTTTGGAATCGAACAAGAAAAAAAATTGTTTAACACCCCCTCAAAATTTGATAGTTTACGTTTCAAGGTACGTAGAATCCAAAAATCGAATACAAATTTGGCCGTCCTCCGCCGTCCGTCGTACGCCGTACGCGGCACTTTTGCCACTTAGCACTGACCGATTTTGATGAAATTTGGTGTGTAGGCTCCATTTGAGGTCTAGTTGTGTCCCGAAGATTTTGGTTGATGTAGGTGACTTCTAAGGGTTCAAAAATGAATTTTGAAATTTTGAAAACGCCCTAACTCAAAAAAATTTGATATAAAGGTATTGTTTTTCCTTCAATTTAAGATGCTATAGAATTTTTAGAATTTTTTGAGACCACCCTGTAGCCTGAGCTTTGTAGGACAAACCGTTCGCTCACCACGAGAATTTAAGGTTTGGACGTACGATAAATCAGAAACACGAGTGTGAATCGCAAGAGAGGCCTAATCTCCGTTCAAATTATAGCTGGCCGAAATACGATCGATGTTTTTGACATTTTCATGTCTTTGATTTGGCACATAAACTGAAAAATCGTCACGAAAACTAAGCAAATCTTGCTCACGCGACCAATAAATAAATGAAGTAGACTCACTGTGTTGAGTAGAGAACATTCAACTGTTTCCTTATTTTGATGCTTGGGTAGTAATAAATACAATAAGAAAACACACATGAAAATGTCCCAATGTGTTGCAGACTCGTATGCAAGCATTTATAATTACCATTTGAAGTTTCTTCTTGTTGGATGGTTGGTGGCTTTGCAGACGAGCGATCTATATAGAAAAATAATAAACCATTGTGTAATAATTTGCAGCGTTTTGTTTTTATTTAGAGCCTGCTGCTACAAGTATAGAAACGTAGAATACGCTTAAGCCTCGATTGGACGCTGAACGTGATTATCAAACGCTGCAAATCATTGCTCAATGGTTTATTATTTTCTGTATAGATCACCCTTCTGTATAGATCACTGGTTCTCCATCAATAGCACCTACCACCATCTGTATTCTCCCTTGACCTTCCCTCTAAAATTTCAGCTTCCTGCGTTCAACAGGAGAGAAAATGGCCTTGGAGCTCACTCAGCTGATCAGTGACCACTCATGCGCCTTCAGCATTCTCCATTGACCCGCCCTCTCAAATTGCAGGTTCCTGCGTTCAACAGGAGAGGAAATGGCCTTGGAGCTCACTCAGCTGATCAGTGACCACTCAGGCACCTTCAGCATTCTCCATTGACCCGCCCTCTAAAATTTCAGGTTCCTGCGTTCAACAGGAGAGGAAATGGCCTTGGAGCTCACTCAGCTGATCAGTGACCACTCAGGCGCCTTCAGCATTCTCCATTGACCCGCCCTCTCAAATTTCAGGTTCCTGCGTTCAACAGGATTATCAAACGTGTATTAGCGTTTAAGTAACGTACACTAACGATGTTATTGATATGGCGGGCGAATATGGAATCAATGCACGATCCACCACGATAATCCGCATTCTTGTATGTGACAATCAATACAAACGTGCGCAAATCAATAGAAACCATGTTATTGACGTCCACGGGTACATTCACAACTTGGCCTACGATTCGCGAACGACTGAAACTCCGATTTACATAAATAAAATTACTCACTTCAAACGGGTTTGTCACAATAAACATCTGGTGATATGTTTATTGGTTGTCATGTTAATGTCACACATTTCGTTCCCATCCCGCGTTCCATTTTCGGCTAGTTAGTCCATGGCTAAAGCGTATTCTACGCTAAAATGAGCCAAACCGAAGGAAGGCGAAGCTCGGTTTTTCCACTCCTCTAAAGTTGTATTTCGCTATAAAAACCCAAATCTGGAGCTAATGTTCAAGCTAAAATGTTATGAAAAAATAATTAGTATTTTTTAGAGATACTACATATATATATCCAACATTATATAATATTATTTAAATTTTTTGAAACACATAGAACGTGTTAGGAAATTTTCAAGTTCCACTCTCAAAGTGCTTAAAATCTCGAAATATCAGGTTTGAGCCCCCATTTAGCAGTGAAAACAATTTTTAAACATTGAAGGTCCTTCACATCCTGATTCTACAGGGACTTTGAGAAAACCACATTTGTAGCTTCTGAACTACAATTCAATTAAAGATACAGAACTATGTTAGTAAAAGTATACAAAATTATAGAGAACACAAGATTAAGGTGAAGTCATAATTCGAACTCATGTATTTTTTGGTTTCAATCATTCTCATTGTTTATGTAACTGTTGTTAAGGTGATGACAATATGATCGCTACTGTAGTAACACTACATTCCCCCCGACTAAGAGAAATCATTGCTCCTGCAATGATATAATAGAACGTTTTTCAAAGCTGCAACTTTTTCATTTCCATCATCTTCATACAAAATAGTCTTTGGTATGTTATTCATCACAATAACTTTTTTCACCAAATATGGTCCGTTGACTATAGGCATTTTATTATTGTACCCTTGTTGGACTAAGATGTAGCTCCCTGCTTCCAACTTTGGAATAGTCTTGGCATGACGAGAATCAAAGGATATCTTCATGTTTGTGCGATAGGCTTCTTGTCTTTCCGGGGTCCATGGAGTTTCTTCTATGAGGTTTGTGGGTATTCCATAGTTCTCATCAGCTGGAAAATGGACAGCATATCCAAAAGCTTTGCGGTGTGGAGAACATCCTATACTTGAGGAATATGACCTATTAAGATGATTTGTTGCCGCTTCCAAGCATGGTTTCCATCCACCTTTGAAATGTGGATAGAGATTCAGAAAAATCTTCAGATCACGTATTCTCCTCTCCACGAGTCCATTTGCTGCAGGGTGATATGGAGATGTTGTGGTCAAGGTAATACCAAATTCTTTCCCAAAATTTTTAAAACTATCAGAGGTAAATTGGGTCCCATTATCCGTGACTATCTTTTTCACCTTACTGAGATGAGGAAACTTCTTCAGGTATGCTATGACGGCTTGAGAGTTCTGTTTCATCGACTTGGCATAACAATACCTGCTATTTTCATCAACTATCACAAGAAATGACTTGGTTGTTCTATTAAGGTCGGACTTTTTACACATTTCAGCGAAGTCTATGTGAAGTGTTTCGAAAGGTTTGTCTGAGTGTTTTGGAATGAGCATGACGTCAGGTTTCGGTCTAAACTTGAATTTAGCAATTTGACAGTCATGGCAGCTTTTTATATAGTTTAGTATGTCAGTTTTCATTTTTGGCCAAGCAAATCTTTTTTTAATTTTCTTGTATGTCTTGAGGAATCCGTCGTCAACTACCTACAACTTCAATCTTGAAACCATGACATCCTCCAGAGCAAAGAAAAGTAGGCGAAGGAGGGGTATTAGGCATCGCAGTACAGCCTTCACATTGGGATAACACAATTTGCTGAAGTGCCGTTTGTGTAGCGTTAGTCCGTCCAGGGTGGTTCTTGATGTTTACATAAGTTATTTATTTCAGTCATAAACGTGTCTTGTTGAACATTTCTGCACCATCTTAATTTTGTTGCGGTCAATTCTTCTTGGTGTAGCTGTGGCTGCTGTCTGACATCTATCATTAGTTTCTTTCTATGTATGTCTTGAGGAATCCGTCGTGTCCCCCCGAGTGAGGGGAATCATGGTATGCTTCCATAATTTCCAAAACTCGGTCTCGATGAACTTCAATTCTTCCATCAGTCCCCGTTTGCAATGCACAAATGTTTTCTGGTTCTTGAACGCACAATCTTGAGATAGCATCTGCATCTTCTAGCTCCTTACCTTTTCTATGATTGATTTTGGCGTTAAACCCCATCAAAAACACCTGCCATCTACCAAGACGCCCCTTCGGCTCTTTTAGTGTCATTATGTGCGTTAAGGCTTGGTGATCAGTATGTACCAAGAATTCACGTCCTTCAAGGTAGGTGCGGAAATACTTTATTGCATTGACTACTGCCAACCCTTCTTTATCGGTTACAGAATAGTTGATTTCCGGCTTTGTGAAAGTGTGGGAGTAATACCCAATTACCCGCAGTTGTCTATTCTTCTTTTGAGTACTGTCGCGTTGGTATAAGATTGCTCCACATCCGTATTGACTTGCATCAGTGCACAACTCAAATCTAAGTGTCCAGTCGGGTAACTGCAGTATGGGATTTGATGTGATTTTGGAGACCAAGGTCTGGAAAGCATATTCCGAATCTTGACTCCATTCAAATTTGGTTCCTTTCGTTTTCAACTGGTCAAGAGGACGCACTATTTGAGAGTAGTTTGGAATGAACGAGCGGAAGTGACCCGTTAACCCCGTAAAAACTCTCAGTGAGTGGAGGTCATGTGGTCGTTTCATGTTCTTGACTTTGTCTATGGATTCTTGCTTCGTAGTCTTGGAGTTCCCATCAATGATTCGGCCAAGAAACGTCACATTTGGTTGAGTGAAAACGCTCTTTTCTATATTCAATCTAAGCTTTGCTTCCATCAGGCGTTTTAAAACTTGATACGTTTTAGCTGAACAATCCTCTTTAGTGTGGCCTCCAATTATTATGTCGTCGATGTAAACGCACACAAGAGGGTCTTTCAATAACTCCCCTAGGACCTTGGTCATGAACCTCTGAAATTTGGATGGGGAATTTTTCCAGCCAAAAGGGAGTTGGTTGAATTCGAAATGTCCGAAAGGTAATACAAATGCCGAATATCTCTTTGTGGATTCACTTAGAGGCAATTGGTGAAAGCCGTCTTTGAGGTCTAATTTTGAAAAGAATTTACAGCCTCCAAATCCACAGATGATGTCATCGATTATAGGAAAAGGGAATGGGTCAAGCTCGGTGAATTTGTTGACCTCCCTATAGTCTTGGCATAACCTCCAGGAACCGTTTTCTTTCGGCACAATAACACAGGGGGAAGCAAAGTCAGACTCTGATGGCCTAATAACCTTTTTGTCTAGCATTTCCTGAATTTTTTGCTGTGCCCATGCGTACTTCTCCCTGGATAATCTGTACGGTTTCTGTTTTACAACAGGAGCATCCTGTTGCAAGTTGAAATGTATCAAGCAATCAGGAGAGCCCCTGAAGTCAACTATCTCGGGGAAAATTCTGATTGCGTCTTCCTTTGAGAAAATCTGAGTCTGAGATGGGTTAGTGCATGAAGTAACCTGAGTAACATTCTGCGATAATTGGTAACCCAGTTTCCTCAAAGTGGGTAATCCAATAATTGCTTCATATGCCATATTAGGTACTACAAATGCAGAGGCTTGTATCGGGATGCCATTTGAAATTATATTGACGAGAACTGATTGCTTTACATGTTCTTCAGCTCCGTTGAAACCTCTTAGAACTTGATCTACGGCCATACATTTCCACTTGTTTCTCCTAACTATGTGAGCATTGACCAAATTCACTGATGCCCCAGTGTCCAACAGTGCATGAATTAGCTCTCCATTCAACAACATTTTCCCCAAGAGTGGTGAGTATGAGAGTGAAGACGAGGAGTGGGAGCTTAAAACTTCATTACTTGGGCCAGGACAAGAGCGATAAGTTTTAATGTTTTCAGTACTCCTCCTCTCTGTTGGACTTACGCGGGATAGAACTGACTGGAGTTGTTCTTTGGTTTGGAAATCGTACATACATAAGTTAACCTGCATAGATTCAGGCAATCCTAGCAAAATAAAGGTATTTATGATGTGATCCGGAAGGTTTCCATACGCACGAGTTAGTCGAAGAAGCTTTTCGTAATAGTAGTCTATAACGCTACCACCAATGTACCGATATTGATTGGCTCGCTTGGCTAGCTCCAACTTATTTCCAGAGAACGATCTGACAAATTTCTCCTTCCAATCTCCCCAGCTATACTCTTTGTGTCCCTCATCGAGCAACATACTGGATACCCATTTGCCAACAGTACCTTTATTTGAAGAAAGGTTGATCAAGAAATGGTTGATCTTTTGTTCTGTGGTGAAGTTATTGGCTGAACAAAAACGTTCAAATATGGTTATCCATGTAGTTGGATCTTGAGTCTTGTAATCGAATGTTAATGATGTCATACTCAATTCTGGGGTATTGTATTCTTTTAAGTAGGATTCGAAATACTGATTCGTTGAGCTTACCAGAGATGCCAAAAACTCGGAGTTCCGTCGACCGTTTTCCTCCAGTATTGTTTGTAATAACACAAGCAAATTTGGATCACAATTCGAATAGTTTTCAACCGCCTGAACTACCGGTCCTACCGACTGCGCCATAATTGTAGCTTCTGAACTACAATTCAATTAAAGATACAGAACTATGTTAGTAAAAGTATACAAAATTATAGAGAACACAAGATTAAGGTGAAGTCATAATTCGAACTCATGTATTTTTTGGTTTCAATCATTCTCATTGTTTATGTAACTGTTGTTAAGGTGATGACAATATGATCGCTACTGTAGTAACACTACAACATTACATTTCTTTTTTTAGTCACTTTGCAAAACGCTGCAAATTATTACACAACGGTTTATTATTTTTATATAGATCACTCGTCTACAAAATCACCAACCATCCAATATGAAGAAAAAAATCAAAAAAAAAAAATAAATAGATAAAATAAAAAACAAAATTAAAAAAAATTAAAAAAATTTAAAAAAAAAATTAAAATCACCAACCATCGATCGCTTTTCGGTCAGCTCTAATTTGAACGGAGATTAGGCCTCTTTTGCGATTCACACTCGTGTTTTGATTTATATATATATACATTTCAATATAAACCCTTAAATTTACGTAGGGAGCGAACGGTTTGTCCTACAGAGCTCCGCGTGGTCTCAAAAAATTCTAAAAATTCCATAGAATCCAAAATTGAAGGAAAAACAATACCTTTATATCGAAATTTTTTGAGTTAGGGCGTTTTCAAAATTTCAAAATTGATTTTGGAACCCTTAGGAGTGACCTACATCAACCAAAAGCTTCGGGGCACAACTAGACCCTAAATGGAGCCTACATACCAAATTTCATCAAAATCGGTCAATGCTAAGTGGCAAAAGTGCCGCGTACGGCGGACGGCGTACGGCGTACGGCGGACGGCGGACGGACGGCCAAATTTTTATTCGATTTTTGGATTCTACGTACCTTGAAACGTAAACCATCAAATTTTGAGGGGGTGTTAAAATTTTTTTTTTCTTGGTCGATTCCAAAGGTTCATTATTGAAAATAATAAACCAAAATGGAGTTTTTTCCACTCCGGCCCCACTGTGCGCCGTACGCGGCACTTTTCTTAGCAACCTTGGACCTATTTGGTATTAAATGAATGGGGTTAGTTCCGCTAGTTATAAGAATACAATTATTACGAGAATCCGTCGTAACCAGCAAGTCGAGTACAGGAGGCGAGCGCTTTCGATGTAAAGACATCATCTTCAGGCCGTCGAGAGAGTACTGTACTCGACTTGCTGGTTACGACGGATTCTCCTATACGGTACGTAGATAATAATTGGACCTATTTGGTTCAATTTGGTATGTGAGCTCCATTTCGGGTCTAGTTGTGCCGCGAAGCTTTTGGTTGATGTCAGTCACTTCTAAGGGGTGAAAATTAAGGGTTGACATTTTCAAGAGTGCCCTAGCTCGAGAAATCTCGAAATAAAGGTATTGTTTTTCACAAATTTTAAATACGAGTAGTATTGAATTTTTAAAATTTTTGAGACCACCCGGAGCTCTGCTGGACAAACCGTTCGCTCTCTAAGAGTACTTAAGGGTTTTTCTTCGATAAAACGGAAACACGAGTGTGAATCACAAAAGTGGTCTAATCTCCATTGAATTTTTAGCTAACCAAAACGCGATTGCTGTTCGTCTTCGATTTGTAATCAGTTTTGGTTTCTGAGTAACCAGTAATCAAATTTCCATATGAAGCTCTCTATTTTTCGAATCGAGTGTGAAGCGTTTAGTTCTTTCTAATAAACTTGATTGTGAAGGTGTAAAGGCAGTATGGTGTGGTAGGTAAACAATTTTTTTCTTCTCTGTAGATCACTGGTTCTCCATCAATAGCACCTACCACCATATGTATTCTCCCTTGACCCTCCCTCTCAAATTTCAGCTTCCTTCGTTCAATAGGATTGAAAATGGCTACGGAGCTCACTCAGCTGATCAGTGATCTGAAGAGTGAAGAATATCTTCTCGAATGCTGGAGACGCCTGGGAGAGCACTGATCAGCTGAGTGAGCTCCGAAGCCATTTTCAATCCTATTGAACGCAGGAAGCTGAAATTTGAGAGGGAAGGTCAAGGGAGAATACAAATGGTGGTAGGTGCTATTGATGGAGAACCAGTGATCTCTACAGAAGGGTGATCTATACAGAAAATAATAAACCTTTGGGCAATGATTTGCAGCGTTGTTTCAATCGAATTATATCTTTGGTTCCATTCGATTAGCTTGTGTAGATTGAAGAATAATGTAGTTCAAGTTTATAATAAAAGTACGATTTATTCCGCAGTATGAAGGGAACGTTGCAACAAAACGAAACGGCGGGTGGAAACCAAATTTCATGAAATTTCAAGGTACTGGAGTATGTTCGATGCTGAAGAAAGCAGATTCAAAATTATTTGATGCGTTTGCTAAGCAACTAAAGGCATCAGAACCTTATAAATGTCCCCTACCAGCGGTAACCATTTTAGTCAATAATACTATTTATCTAAATATTTTTTAATTTGGAATTTATAGGCTGGTATGGTGAAAGGCCAGGGGAAGTCTCATGATTGTAAGCTCTCTGACGTTTATATTTTTTTTGGTTTTTTATTTTCAATAATAAACCTTATGACTATACTAAAAAAAAAAAAATTAACCCCACGCAAAATTTCGATGATTACGTTTCAAGGTATTCGCAGAATCCAAAAATCAAGTAAACTAACTACACCCATTGCACCCGCGCAGCAAAAACCCGCACATTGCACCCCCCCCCCCCCTACCGTCATCTCGCGTCTCCTGCAACGCCATTTCCTTTCTGGATAAAGTCTTTTTGGTAATACCGTATTTTTCTCAATTGGTAATTTATCAATTCACAAAAAGCTTTCAAAATGCTTCAAAAATGAGGTTTCTCCTTAATCACAGGTTTTCCATCGATGTTACCAATCAATCATAGGTAAACCATGAATCATGAGGAACCTTTCAATCACATAGGTATCCCATCAATCGTAGGTGACCAATTAATCGTATGCAACCCATCAATCATAGGTAATCCATCAATCGTAGGTAACCCATAAATCATAGGTAACCCTTAAATCATAAGTTACCCATTAATTACTAATTACCCATAAATCATTTATCATCAATGATTTATGTGCTGTCTATGTTACAAATTTTATGAATTAGCGTGACCAC
Source organism: Apolygus lucorum (assembly GCA_009739505.2). Lineage (NCBI taxonomy): Eukaryota > Metazoa > Arthropoda > Insecta > Hemiptera > Miridae > Apolygus > Apolygus lucorum. The sequence goes on from CM019177.2 coordinate 59,189,639, forward strand.
TATGCTTTCTCAAATGTTTTGCAGATGATATTATTTAAATCTAAAGCATCTACCTATTTATTTCAAAGTCAAGAGCTCTGTCGAGTAGGTAGTTGAGTTCATAAACTTAATTCTAAGATTATATGGAAGATTCATGTTGACAACTTTTTAAGATACTAAGAATAGGCACTAGAAACTCATCCTAACGGCTCGGGTATTATTCTAGGGTCTGATTACATTGGACTACACTGGGGCTGATCCTACGAGGGCCCTGAAGACGTACGGATTGGAAGTATTGCCTTACGGCGAACTTAGGGTCACCGCAAATGCCACTCTCAAAGGAAACGTTATTTTATGCTTCCGGATGTATGTCGATCTCGTGCCGAAAAAAAGGCCTTAGGCGATAATTTACCAATAATTTGGATGTATGGTAATCCATTGGTTCAACTCGGGTGATGTAGAAAAGTGGTCTTCGAACCTGATTAAGGGCATTTTGCTTCTTTTTGATCAACACCTTTGAAACTACTGAGCGGTATCAAAGTTTCATCTGTTGTGTTGTGATTATTTTATAGAAGGTAGATGAGTAAACCAGAATTATTATGAACTTAAAACTGTATAAATATAACCTAATATTATTCTGAAAAAAGTGTATTTCAATAATTACTTTCATAATATTGATACATAATGCATAGTTGATATATTGATATAAATTTATGGTCAGAGTTCAATACATTTATAATTATTGTTAAGATGTTTCCAAGATAAATATAATTTAGAATGTAAAACTTGTAATACATTTTCAAGTTTCAACATTCCATGTAAAAACTTCAACATTGATCGTAAATTTGCCTTTTGAGCTCAACTGATCAATAATATTGAGGCCCGTCCGTCACTGTAGCGTCTGCCGCATTCTAGTTTGATTCTCAGTCAGCCGCAAAAAAGGTATATTTTAATTGGGGTACCACGGAATATATAGAAGATCTTCAATAATTAGGTTGTTAGTACTGCCGTCCCAAGCCAGAAAGTCGTAAAGTGAAAATTTGACCAAATTGAGTTGTTGGTACCAGAGGGTTTTGGGGGTCAATTTCTATCAATTTTCGGAGTTTTAGAGTCGAATTTCAACTTGAAATGCCTCAAACAACCTCCCAATTTTCGCGTTAAGGCGTGTTAACTTGATTCTGCTAGGAAACTAGTCGTATCAAAGCGATTCAGATGAAGAAAACTCGTATCTTGACACTGATACGGGAATCAGCCTTAGTATTTCGACGATACGACTTCTTGCATTCTAAATCGGCATGATACGACTTTTTGCCTCTGAAAACTCAGCATTTAGTGGCGACTTTAGTAGGTAATCTTCCCTAAGGATATTCATGTTTTCAAGTCACTTTGAAACAATGTTTCAAGTAATTACGAGGAGACATGAAAATTATGTATAATGGCTCATTGATGTAGGTACCTACTGAAATAAACATTTATTTATTGATTCGGTTGTTTTTTCTTACAATATGAACACAAATATGAAATACGATTGACTTTGAGCCAAGAAGGATGACGAAATAATTAAGGTGAATTTCGATTTAAAGATATTTATAAAGTTTAAGGAATTAAAATGTGCTTAGCATTCCACAGTCTTATGGTTGCGTATTCAGAACAGAATAGTAACTTCGGGTTTACGAGAGCGCAAAACTCGCATCAATCATAGATACGACTTTTGGTGCTTGCAAAATCGAGATACGACTTTAAGGCTTAGTACATCTGACTAAAGATAGGAAGTAAGTAAATAAGATAGGAATGAAAAAATTGTATACCGTTTTTTGAAAATTTACGCCCAAAAACGTTTAATTTTGACTCCAGAAATTGATTCGGCTACTAATTTCCTTTAAGAAAAACCTTTACTTGTGGTAAAAGGAGGAAAAGTAATCCCGTGAAAGAGTTATTTCGCCACGAAATCTTTTAGGGTGTTTTCCCGAAAGTTGGGTGAAGTCAAGATACGACTTTCTGGCTTAGCACGGCAGAGTAGGTAGGGACCCAAGCCATTTGTTCAGAAATACAAATTCCCTCATGTAGATCATGAAGAATTGATAATGTTGAAATATCGCATTTGAGCGCGCAATGGAATTTATCAGGAACCAACACAGGACAAACCTGAACCGAAATTGCCCAAAAGCTCTAATACGTGAATGAGAGACTAAAAAGTCTGCCAAGTGGGTGTGGCACATAGCTTCCTCGTATCCATAACCCGATTGTATAGATGATCCGATGCGTAGTAGTTAATCTCAAAACATCAATCTCTATGTACCTTTCACTACCCTCATAGGGGACCATCTACACGCTAATCTGGACAATCCTGATAAATTTCGTCGAAATATGATGGAAAATGTAGAAGATATGGCTGTTACAAGGAATTACCGTTTGCGCACGCGCAACTACTATTAGTATGGGGCAGATGATTTTCATAGGGAGTCATCTACACGCCAACCCGCACAATCCCTGAAAATTTTATCGAAATCGGATGAGAATTGTAGAAGTTATGGCTGTGGTAAGGATTTCATGATAGACACACAGACAGACACGGAACCAAAATCGTTCAGGAAGGTCTAAAACGTAAAACGAGAGTGGAAATTTCGATTTTGGAGAACTTTTTTTTCAACCTTGGAAAGTGAAAACAAAGCTTCCGCTACCTTGGTAGACTCGGACGCAAAATGTATTCGTACTCAAGTTTGGTTAGCTGAATTGTATACTTTCCGATCATTGACAACCACACCAACTTTAACGGAGATTTTTTAAATCTCTGAAAACTCAACGTGCTCGTTAAAAGAATTTATTCCTTTTTTTCTTGAGTAGCTGAATATTTTCATGTTTTTTCTCCAACGGGACGGGAATGAAAACTATCTTGTCATGCATATTGGATTTAACTTTGTTCAAATTTCGAGTTGATTCATTCCTTCCAAATAGATGTGTTATTTTGTTCTTAATCGTGCGGATCGTGCGGTAAAACAAGCCGCTTCTGGGTTGGTCATTCGATCTGTCCACATTCGCAATAGCGCTCAGGCGATCCATTGAAATCCTGTGTACAGACAGATTCCTGCATATATCCGAGTCTTGGGCAGCCGCCGAGCATCCTTCTAGGTGAGATGCATCGCTGTAATACTTGAGTTTTGACTTCCCCGTACCCCTTTCCAACACATTTGTTCTTTTCGTGTTACCGATTCCGTAACCCAAAGAAAAGCCTTTTCCAGTTCGTGAAGACATGAAACACCAACACCCGCAACAAAATTTTCGTTCTTGAATTACCGGAATCGCGCCTTCCATAATTTCAGGTCTAGAGATTATCTTGGAAATATCTTGACAACTTCTCGATTTGATTTTAATTGCTCGCTTAACGTTTGCCACTTCTTCTTGCTGGTACCATTTGATTTTCTCTGCAACTTTTTCGTCTCCAAATTGCTTTTGCATTTCGATGCACGGAGTCATGTTAATAACATTTTTGGTTTCACGTAAAAAAGAATTGTTCTTAGGATCTCTTACGACCACACTTTGTTTCTTCAAAGGCAACTCTTCATCAAGAGGAATCACCTCAATTGGAATATCGTTACGATGTGCTTCTACAGCTCCATTTCCAGTAACCATCGGACCCAGATCCGCAGTTCCTTTGCTAAATTCAATTGAAGGTTTTGGTTCGCCTATCTGAAGAGATTTGAACTTGTTCAAAAACTCATTCTTTGCCGTATCTAATGCTTCCAAATCAGTCGAGCGGTTTCCAGAGTCCTTAGAAGTGTCAAGTAAGTGTCCAATGTTTCCTCTACCAACCAAATCACTTTCAGTGCAGGTGTGGACTGTTCGAATTTTCCGGCGACGTAGATCAGCATTGAAATTATAAGAATTAATTTGTTCTAAGTTCCTTTCGATCAATAAATTCACGTTGCTACCCTCAGTCCGTCCCTCCTGTCCTGTAGTTGTATCAACATTCAAATTTTCTGTCTGGCTCCCTCGATTACAGTTCAAATCCAAACGTTTTTCACTGGAGCAGTTAATATTGTGCTCACTCATGTCTCCATCATTACGATTCAAACTCGATGTTTCAGATCTATGGTACCAATAATTAGGCCCACAAATGTTTTGTAGAACCTCATCGAAGTCGTCGACTGTCGAAGTAGACATGCCAAAATCTCTCTTCGGACGGTAGTCATCGACTTCCTCGTTTATGTATTGAGTGCTAAGTTCCGGTTTTATATTCCTGATAGAACTGTTTGAAAGATCATCAAAACGAGTATTACGTAATAATGTGCTGTTACTTAAGCAGCTGGTTCGGGACTGTATCATTCTGTCAACCGCTCTACTGTATGCTGGTTTTGTCACTAGGATTGATTTCGGATCGTACAATTTGTGAACTATATAAGGCATTCGATTCGTCTTGGTTTCAGATTCTGGTACACAATTTCTTCGTCGAAAAATATTCATTAACCGCTGAGTGGGAAACAATTTTTTATAGTTTTGAGAGCCACTATCTAAACAACAAGTATTACATTTTGAGGTATGATTGATGTTTTCTGTTGGTTGAGTAGAATCATTTTCCCGTCCCAAGTCGCCGGACACTTGGACTTCAGTGGACTTGAAGCTCTTGTTTTCTTCTCTCTGGCAAGATTTACTTTCCTCTTGTTTCAAAATGCCAGCGGTGTTGTCTTTATTCCTTTTCACTGTTTGGACAACATCGTTTTTGTCTTCTCGAATCAAATAATCATCATCACTTTCAGATCTTTGATCTATTTTCTTATTGAAATCATCACGATTGCCACCGCTGAAGGCCAGCTTCAAAAATGGTTTTCCATCGGCAACTTCTTCAATACTCACGTACAACGACCTTTTGTCCCCATTCTGCAAACTTCGGCAACCATTGCGTAGTAATTCGTCATTTCCGTGAAGTTTCGTTACTCTCCGTCTCTCTTCAGCGGTGGCAACATTCGGTTGAACTTTTAACCCAATCTCGATTCCAGAAAACCCACTGAGAGTTTTAGGAGACCTTGACATGGAAATTTGGTCAACAGAATTTGAAATGTGTGCTTTCTTCTTCCCCATTAACTTGTAACTTGACTCGTCACTTTTTGGGACTTTTGTTGAAGATATAGCCAGATTACTTGATACTGGTTTGGGAGTGGTAACACAATTCTCTTCTTGCTTTTTAAATTGAATTGAAGAGCTATTCAATTTCTTGACAACACTTGCTTCAATTGGTTCCAATCTTTCGGGAAGCTTGGCCCACACAGGACGGAATTCACGTGCATCTTTAGCTGAACGGTTGGTCACTTTTTTCGGTGATTCAACCATGTACTTCTTCCTATCTTGTAAGGTACCTGTGGGGTACCACTATTTGTTTATATCATCATTTACGTAAATAAAGTAAAGCCCTTGTTCATCCAACCATAGCCACAACAAGTCACAACAGTTCATTCTCCTGGGTCTTTTCCAGGGCCCCCTAGGGATTACCCAGACCCTTAGTGGGGTAACTTGTATACAGAGTGTACACACTCAAGATGGGCATAACTTCAGGGTTCGATTTTAAAAGGTATTTCCAACAAAAGATATCTCCTAGCAATTTTTTCTTAACCCACTCAAAATGCCCTTTTTCCACTTAGAAGTTATTTTTCGCGTTTTCGATCTTACGCCATCAAAACTGTCATAACTCCTGTTATTCACTAAGTAAAGGATAGTAGGATATCGTTAGAAAGACCGTTAAATTTCCAAGCCACCTAGTGTAAAACCAAAATCTTTCAGCAATAATCATTTCTAAAACATCAAGTCAAAAAGCAAACTTCATTTTTTTTTAAATATGCCGCTTTTTAAATAATTTTTTTTTACAATAAATCCTTGGCTATTTCGATGGGCGCTCTTCAGAAAAAAACATATTCAAATCATCAGCTTTCCAACGGTTTATCAATTTTTCTCTTTAAAATTCAAATTGGAAGAGTAAATCAAGTTTGAATGCCAAAAAACGTATGTTTGACAAGAAAATCTAGTGTTGTACGCGGTTTATGGCCCCCCTCGATCTCATGATGACTTGACGAGATTGGTATCATTTCCAATGTAATTTTTTACACTGACTCCATTAGTGATACTTCCGAATAATTCTGACTGCTACAAAGTGGATTCTTCGAAGAAAACCTTCGTTTTGTGTACGTAAAATAAGCATTATTCGTAGATATGGTAGTGAGCTTAAAGTAACACCTTTCTACTCAATAAAAACATCAAATTTCTAGCTGATTGATTTTCTAGTAAAACTAACGTTTTCTTGCATTCAAACTTGATATACTCTTCCAATTTGAATTATTTTTTAAAAACTTGATACACCCTTGGAAAGCTGATAATTTGAGCATAATTTTCCGAAGAGCGCCCAACGAAATGGGCAGGGATTCAGAGTAAAAACTTTGGTCAAAGAAAATCAAGTTTCAAAAAACATTTTGAAGTTTGCTTTTTGACTTAATTTTTTGAAACTATTTAATTGCTGAAAAATTTTGTTTTTGCACTAGGTAGCTTAGGAATTTAACGCTGTTTCCATCAGTGTAGTCAAATTTGAATTTGCACGGGAAATAAGGGAGTTATGACCATATCAGTGACGTAAGGTCGGAAACGTGAAAAAAACTTTAAAGTGAAAAAAAGGAGGAATTTTGAGTGGGTTAAAAGAAAATTGCTTATAGGTATTTTTTGTTGGAAATACCTTGTAGAATCGAACCCTGAAGTTATGCCCATCTTAAGTGTAGACACCCTGTATAGGGCTCCTGTATAGGAATTAGGTGGTTGGACGATCCAGAGTAAGTATCTCTGACCAAAATCTTGCCATAATTCTTTAAAACCTTGCCAAAACTATAATCAAAACTTGGTCAGTTTTAAGCCTCCCAACTTTCCTCACCCGATCCAATATTCAACTTCACGGGCTGGCATAAGCATAGTGCCAGGTACTAACGAGGAGTTATATGTACCTCAAACCATAGGCAACATGTGGCAGGAACTTCCTGTTACCGCTAGCCAAACTCCTCTCACACACCTCAACCTACTTTAAAGTAAAAAGTACCTATTTAAATTCAAATAAAGGGAAATTTAAAAACGTAAGACTAAACGTTAGTTCTTACAGTACCTGATTGAGTGAAACACTTGAAAACCGATGACAGGCAAGATTTTGGCGACGGAGCCACGCGAACTGTCGAAGGCTTTCGCTTGAGTTGGTGTCCCAGCCCGACTTCAATTTCTCTCATTGTCTTGTAGATCGCGTCATCCATCGTAGGATCCACCGATACCAAAAATGTACCATTGTATCTCGAGCCGGTGATTTTGATCAAACATTTCGGTGATTTAGAGTTCCGGTTTTCGGACGAATTTGTAACTTTTTTGGCGGTATCAGCATTCTTCCGTCTACTTTTCTTTGGGGAATTTGGTTTCTTTGCCACCACTAGAATGATCGATGATGACAATGAGATAAGTATGAATAATTTGCATAAATGCATAATCTATAATACAACTTGGTTTCTAAAGCACAGATCACAATGAATTGACAGTATAGGTCAAATGAATCACATCCTATCACCCATATTATGAGTGTTTCTTATTTTTTCAAAACTTGTCTAGAAGAGTTTCAGCAACGTAGTCACCGTTGCGATTTGGAATCAACCCCTAATTAAATCAGTGAGATAGGTGCACCATAAACATCCATATTTATAACAAAATTCCAAACTTAAAACGGCGCACAGTGGGGCGAAAACGATAACATGCGCTTATAATTCAAAATCAACTGTCTACATAAATCGATATCCAAAAAACACTTGTTGGGTAGTGATAACTAATTATGCAGAATCCAATTAATGTAGAATCCAACGGAACCATTTTTAGATCTGTTCTACGTCTTCTATGGGCTGAAAATTCAATAACCAGGGCAATATCGTGAAATATTTCCAAAGAAAATGATTCATTGGTTAGCTATGTTGCCAGAAATTGTAAATTTGTTCTATTACAGGCCATTGACATTTTAAACATTGTTTAGGAATCATTAAACGATGAAATGAAAGTAAAAAGGTCTGCCAAGTGGATGTGGCACATAGCTTCCAAGTATCCATAACCCAATTGTATAGATGATCCGATGCATAGTAGTTAATCTCAAAACATCAATCTCTATGTACCTTGCACTACGCTCATAGGGGACTCAACACGTCAACCCGCACAATATCTGAATTCGAAGTCGTAGATTAGGGAATTTAGTGGAATTTAGTTTGGTTATTGTTATGCAGAAGCATAACACGAAAAAGGTGAAAACATATTTTATTATTATTAAATTATGAAATGACGATGATAATATTGTTAATGATCGTTTTTGGTCCTACAACCACAGGCTCTTACCTACTGTGGCAATAACAAGTGAACTGGGTGGTCAGAGGTCAGAGTTAATAGAAGCAGCTCTGAGAGGAAATGCTTTCGTTTTTATAAATTACTTAGAACCTTGAATGGTCGCTTTAGCGGTAATCTACACAATTCCTGACGATATCGCGGAAATTCAGAACTTATTTCTGTTTATTTATTTATCCTGGCAATTTTCTATTTCATCAAAATTTTTACAACTTTTCACACTATTTTCCCTGGTCAAACCAAAATCTCTACGGTCTATTCATCAACTTGGCTGCTTGGAACTGGCTTTGACGGCAAAGAAACCATTTTCTGTCATCACTTGGACCAAATCACTACTTTCAAAAATTCTACGTATAAGCGGTTTTGCGTTTTCGCCCCACTGTGCGGCGAATTTTGAGGGGTCTTAAAATTTTTTTCTTGGTCGAATCCAAAGGTGTATTATTGAAAATAATAAACCAAAATGGACGGACCCACAAGATGTATAGTGTCTTACACCCATATCGTTCTCTTCTGATACTTAGAGGAACCTATTTCATCTCACTCCGAGAGATATAAATTTCCGCCTTACGCTTTTAATTAAAATCCACTCTTTGAAAAATGGCATAATAACCGGGAAAGGAGAAAGAGCGGCCGCAAATGATGACACTTGAGAATTTGAGGACCACAACGGTAATGACACTACAGTTGGCTCTGAAAAGGTATTTCAGTAACCCCCATTCACATCCACTCATTTGTTTGTTTTTTTTGGCTAATAATATAATTTTATCATTAGCGCACAATTTTAATTAAACGGGTAATTATTACATTTTGTAATTGGTGAACGGTAAACATAAAATGAACCAAAAGGGTCAACGACAAGTATATAAAACGTTCAAGAGAATTTCAAATTGTTAAAGTTGAGTAGGAACCTTAAAAGCGAACAATATCATTACTATACCGCAAGTGTTTATGGAAAATTACCTGCTGATTGAATCCAGCGTCCTGGCTCGGGCTTGGGAATCTCCATTTAGACCAAACAGAAATATTTTAAAGGAAGTTAATCTGAAATCATTCATGCAGTACAATACATTTTTACATACATTAGGTAGTAATATGACACGTGTAGAAACCTTCGTGCAGCGTGAATGAATGAGCAAATTTTCAGAGTTTGCTTTTTTTGACTTGAAAAACCACAAAAAATACTCCTAGCGTCATCCCGAACTCATAGAGTACCTACACGTAAATTGTTGATTTTTTTCGATTTTCAGAAGGTCCTCCATACCACTCTACCACACATAGATGCAGGGTAGGTTAGTTTTGAACATTTTAGTCTATTCATTCTATTTTCATGTACTAGCCTGCTTGACAAACTCCTAGTGAACCCGCTCGGCTATTGTTGGGTTATTATTTTTGGTTGTAACAAATATAGGCATCACTGACCCCCAAAATACAAAATTTCGACCATCTTTGGAATATTTAGGACTTTTTGAATTGATACCTCCTTCAGAAATTCTTATGTGCTGATTGCGAATGTACCATTATATACTACATTTGAGACGGAAATTTCCACAAAAAACGGAAAAAACACGTTTTCATTTTCTTCGAAAATTTGCTAATATTGACTAATGTGTATAAAATTAATGATATTCCTAGTTTATCCTAGGAATGCTTCACGCTTCGACCAAAATGTGGTTTTGAGTTGTTGCTCAGATATGAAGATTTAGCAAATACGTTGAATCTGGTCTGACAATGACACGCACCCTTAGCATCACCTCAGCCCTGATGGATCAGCTACAGAGCTGCTCATGCTGGACGATCGCCAGAGCTCAAGAGTGTTCAGTTTCACAACTGCTTGAAAAGGATCCCTCGTGGTAGTTCAAGAAACCAACTACTGGAGTCCTACGGTAGGATCCTACCTACTACCAACTTCGGTAGGATCAGTGCACTGAATTTTTTCCTGAACAGAGTTGTTTGGATGGGTTCTACAACATGAATGCAGCACAACTATGAACACGCACAAGTTAGGGTAGGAAGCTCCCTGATTTAGTTTCCTGACTCCTCCACCACGCAGCGCCAGCGTGGTGATCAAATTTTGATTTCATACTTTCTCATGATTGGGAACTAGGATTAGAAATCAGATTTTTGACAGTTCTAAATATTTTCTACATTTCAAATAGTTTCCAAATACTTCATACACTGAAGTACGAGTAAGTTAAACTTAGTCATAACTTTAACCTGTGTGGTATAGAACTTGGGTTTAAAATCGTAAAACTTCGAAAGTGACATCATCACACCAGGATGACTGATCATTTTCGTTTCAAGTTGGTTTCATTAATCTTTTTAACATTGATCTCTTTTTCGTCAAGGTTTGTTCACGAATGCTATTGAAGACTGATCTCCTTGCATCTAGTTCAATTTTAGTCATGTGACTGGCTATGATTTTGTTTTCATTGTAAAATTTGAAAAAATAAAGGTTAATAATTATGTTGACATTTGATAGTTATTTTTCCCCTTCTCTCTATTGGAACAAAACCAATCATGTAGAATCTCTTATGTATACCTGAAGCAGCTCAAAGCTTGAAAAACGTGGTTTTCAGAAGGGTTTTGGAAAGTGGACCAAAGTATCATAACTCTTGGAATAGTTTGGTCCAAACTTTACCACACAAAAAAGATATTGAGCAGTGCAAATTAATTTTTCTAGAGGTAGTAGTTCGATTCTTAAGGTGCTTGTTACGAATAAATTATTTTACATTAAGAATTTTTGATTTCCAAGTGTTTGAAAATCCTCAACTTTGAAGAAAATGGGGAAAACTGGACCAAAATCTTCTAGGTAGGTTCCCACTATTCTATGATTGTCGTGCTATAATTGTACACATAGACACAGTTTTCTTTTGTTTTTGTCTGATTATTCTCCGGGACGAACTTGGTGAATCAAACCTCAATGTTGAATAAGAGTAGTTCCGTGTGAACTCCACCTGAACGGCTCTGCTCCTTGCTTAATATATATACTCTTTAGTGTGTTCTCGAATATAGATAAGGAGGAGGCAAATTCTACACCAGTCAGGTATGGGAGTAGTTTTGTGGTGCTGTCAAGATGTTCAATTTCAATCAGGTATTCTATTTGAGCGGGGTTGTTTTTATCAGAATTATTGCACCAAGTTACAATTTATAAGCAACATTTTTCTGATACATGGTTAAGAAAACAGCTGATACATAATTAAGAAAACTAAGATACTTCACTTAGTTTTTATTGTCCTGAAATTTGCACTTCATGATGGTCACACTAAGTGGATTAGATCGAGTGGCTTGGTTCTCTTAATTCCTCTAAGCAGATCATCTGTGTTGAGAAGCTGGATGACATCCTCATTTACATGATCTTGGAGCCTCAAAAGGTGTTCATGGCTCGGCTGCGAATGACCCCATTGACATATTCAATTCAATCTTCAGCTCGTAGTCTATCATTTCTAAAGTATCTGTATGCATCAGCGCAGCATCGCAGTACATTATTCTGGAAGCGCTAAATTATGTCTCGATTGCTCTGAGCTGTGCACCCCCACAGTTGTGCACCGTAAGTCCAGACGGGCTTTAGGATTTGCTTGTACAGTACAGTAAGAGCTTGTTGTGGACAGACAATTTTGACCGTCGGCCCATCAGCCAGTTCATTTTTCTGAATTTAGTCAGAAGCTCAGCTTTTTTCTTCTTGACGGGGGAATGGGATTTGACCGGGTGAGGTTATCTGGGTTATTATAAATTAGGGATACGAGTACACGCGCTCTGACCCAAATTTCATGAAATATCGCATACGCCTTCAACTCTCCATACTGTACATAACCAGGATGCGGAAAAGGTAAGGGCCGAAAAGGCGTATAGGAAGACAAATCTTCATAAAGTGACGAAAGCTTCCTCCCGAACCCTTCAGAAAAGACGCAAAAGGCTTTGATTTAAAGTGAGAAAAGCTATCGGAGAAAATACAGCTCCAGCCCAAAGAGCAGTGTGGCGCCTTTGATCACGTAAGTGAGTGGAATCGAAGGTACCTTCCAGCCCTATAGCGGCCACCCCTCACTTAATTTACTAGTCCCACGTCTTTTTCCTTTTTCAAAGCCCTCCCCACTCGTTCCCCATTCCTTGAATATTCCTTGAAAGAACTTTGTTGACATGACTGGTGCTTGTGATGTAACGGTTTCTTCTATTGATGTTTCTTATGTAGTCCAAAAGGAACTTTGCTATGAGACGCTGAGGGAACGAGGTTTTTTCTCTTCTCGACGAGTAGATAAGAAATTTGGCGTGAGGGAGAAAGACGAGTTTTATTACTTTGAATGCTGAATGGAGAGCCCTCAACCTTTTGTACAACTTCCGTGTGGTGGAAAGAGACCGACATTGAAGTAGGTATGACTTCGCATATACATTTCCGCTATCATCAGTGACATCAATATTAACCATTATAACACTGCACAGGCAATAAACAGAAGTGTCACAAAAATAACATGAACGCAGTACCTTTACAACTTGGTTGCGAAGGTTCCAGAGCTCAGCAAAGGCAAAGGTTCCAGGCTGGTCTTACTATGGCTCAAAATAATGACTTCAGGCCAATTTTCGAAGACATAAGCTGTTTTCTAGAACAATTATGACGTCGAACAGTATACTGAAATAGTACGGTCAAATCCAGTATTTTGGTAAGTTTCCTGTACTTCTCTTCGTTGAATTCGATTAAATCGAAATTATCAGTACAATTTAAGCAAAAAACATCAAACCGTGAAGAATGATATCAATCAAAACCAAAACATATTTAGGTGGGAATGAGTCCTATTATGTTTGGAAATTTTTTGCAGAATTATTGAGAGATCCAATAAAAACACAAGAAGACATTTTTGTAGCTATTTGCAGAAATGAAAAGGTTTCCAATCATTGGAATTCAGAATCATTGGGATGAGGGTGTAAGGTTTATTCGAATGGTTCAACTTACTCTTGTTACTTCAGTTTCATTAACAGCTGGACTCTTGAGTTATTCTTGAGATTACGGTTACCAATCGTTTTAGAACTATGAGGAAGAAATTATCTTGAGTTTCACTGAAAATTTTGAGTGTAAAATGTCTGAAAACTAAAAAAATGCAGTTGAAAAAATAAGTAAATAGGCTTGTTATTACGTTATTATTATATTCGTTCCATGGCATTGAGAGATGAATAAAATAACTTTGGAGGAACCGTAAATAGGCTATTCAACGTTTTGAGGTCATAGTCAATTATTATTGAGAACCACGGTAGACTTTTTTTTACCTACAAAATTGAGGATTCAAAATCAAGGATTCGTAGTTCTTTACTCAAAAATTTCTGTCCGTTGTAAGATGAGTTGAGAAATTGTTGATTGGCCTAAAAAAGGTGAAAATTCTGTAAATTTTGGATAAAGTGGGAAAAAAGTTCAAAAATTGGTAAAAAGTTTTTTTCATCCAACTCTGAAAGAGCGTATTTAATTGTTGGTGGCGTCATAAAAGGCGCAGCCTGTTTGGCTGTTGAGAAGAGACCCGTCAGTGTAGATCATCAGGCTGTTAGGCCATCTGGACTGGAGGTCATCAGTTCCTGGAAGCGATGCGGATCCGAGCGAAGGTCCATGTAGAAGGAATTCGATAGGTTAACAGCGTTGACTGGCTTTTTAAAGAAGGAGAAAGGAATCGTGTACACGAAAGAGGTTGTTTGGGAGATTGCAATCCATTGAAGATCGTTGCTGAAATCAGTGAAACATTCACAAATGAGTGGAGATGGCTTCTTCATCCAGTACCGTCAACCGGGGTGATATGGATCATTTTTTGCAGTTTTTATTGAAAAATTAGACCCCACTGTTTTTAGAGCGAGCTGGCTTTCCGAATATAGATTCTCTGAGATGTCAAGAAGACGGTACCATGTCAATTTTTGTGATTTGCACCTTTTTTCACTTTTATTTTTTTAATGAAACATTATCCATATTACCCCGTTAGTCGGGGTGATATGGATCAAAGCCACAAACCGATGTAAAATTCACTCCAATCCAGTAACGAGGTGGAATGAATCACTAAAATTATTTAAAAAAATAGAAGATCGAATAAATGAAGGGTTAAAAAAAGAAAAGGGCTTTGAAATTAGGAAATTGACGGTGCATTCAGGCTTCACTCCATCGAAGCCTGAATGCACCGTCAATTTCCTCATTTCAAAGCCCTTTTCTTTTTTTAAACCTTTCATTTTCTTTTTTGGCTGTTCTTCAGTTCAGTAAAATAATCATTGACAGTGTCCCAAGTAATAAGTGCTCGTGCTCTTTTGAGATGCCCAATGACCTGGTAATGTCGAGGCATTTTCTCCCGATTCACTCCACCCCTCAAAAACTCCGAAATTCATAAAATCAATCACTGACAAGGGGGGTTTTAAGTTGAAACAAAACACAAAATCTATCTCTTTTCATGAGAAGTTGTTGATATGATAAAAAATACGCAGATTAAGTTTTCTGGTCATAGGTTGGCTACACAGATGAACGTAAACAAACAACACAAAAGTGCGGCGTTTCTATGGATCTGATAATCTTCATGGATGATCTTCTAACATTCTTGAATCGACTGAATCATGGATGAAGGTGGTGAAGCAAAATGCCTAGTTCAATATTCTGCTACCAGATCACATGCAAACGTCACCAGGTAGCGCTGCAATCGCTAAAAGCGTTGCTGCCTCCAAAGTATCCATATCTAGGGATGGCATATCGAATGAAATATATCGATATATCGATCAAATGATATATCGTCAATGAGATATCGATACCTTCGATATATCGGAGAAAATATATCGATATTTTGATATATCGGAGAAAATGTATCGATTTTTCGATGTATCGGAAGATCTACTTCATGTGAAGTAGGTAGGTGAATTTAATAGTTTTAAAACAATATAAAAATAATTTAGGATGACATTCGAGCCTCCATTAATTTTGGATTTAGTCAAGTATTTGAGCCTTGAGAGCCACTGTAGGTGAATACTATGTACACAATTATGTCTGAGCTGAAGTCAACAGTCTGAAATCAACCCATCAGTAGGTACCTACAAAATTTGGAATAAAATTACTTGATGTTTTTATAAGTACAGGCGTCCCTTCTCGTCCATTCATTTCAATATTTAATTTTTACTAAAAATTTTTTTTTTTAAACTTGAAAACAGGTCGCGATATATTGTTAAATAAATCGATATTGACCGATAATATCGGTTCTCTATATCGATATAAATATATCGATATATCAAACGTAATATATCGTTGCCAACCCTATCCATATCACCCCGGCTGATTCATATCACCCCGGTTGACGGTACCGCTTAGTAAGATTATCTATACATAGTTGTGCAATTTTCTGAGTGAAGAGTTTATTCTTTTTTTCTCTTTTCTTTTTTCTTCTTTTTTTATTCTTTAATTTTTTATTTTCTTTATTCTTTTATTTCTTTCTTTATTCTTTTCTTTATTCAAGTTTGAGTGAATTCAGCCAGTCAGATTGACACATGTAAAACCCAGCATCAATAGTTTATTCGAACTTTCATATCAGTCAAAAATAATTTTTTTTTTTGCTCGATTCCAAAGGCTTATTATTGAAAATAATAAACCAACATAACATTATATAATACTATTCAAATATCGATGACAGACTGATATCTTTAGAAAATTATGTAGTAGGGTGCTCAAGACTTCAGTTGTACGTTCAGTTGCAATGCGAATGACTACATCAGCCTGCTCGTTCTTCCGATTGATCCACATCATATTTCAGTTTCGATGAAAAAATGGAGGGTTGTCCCCTGTGTGTTGGTTAATGATCTCTCATGCCCTCTATGATATTTTAAATGAATAGTTGAGGCCATTTTCAGCTTGGAGCTTATCTTCTGTGTGACCTTGTGCCTGTCTCGTAGTATCCTTCGATGCTTCAGACTGCAGAGGTCCAAGGTCCCTATTTAGCTTCGATCTGTTATTAATTCAGTTTATTACACTGAAAATCAACTACCGGGTACCAGGGGCCGATTGAATCCAAGCTATCGTGCACAATGGGTTCCCCTATCAGTATTTCATCCCCCAGTTCCTTAAATTTTGGCACCAGAACTAGTGAATAGTTGGAACAAATTTGGTATATTCTTGACCAAACTTCGAAAACATACTACACCATATTACAACTCTGCCGCTTCAATTCGATATAATTTTCTATAAGTGTAATAGTAGAGAGAATATAGTTTACCTATGGATATAAAAAAGCTTTGAAACTGAAAAGTTTAGGAGACCTAGCGGGGTACTTATGTAAATCTATTTCTTATTATTTATGTAAATCACCTCTTAGTCATTCGAAGTCAGCTAGTATTCGTCTGTGAACCCCTGAACATGTACAAACCTCACTATCTTATTTTCGTAGAGGACATAAGAGATCATTACCCAACACACAGGAGACTATCCTCCATTTTGGTTTATTATTTTCAATAATGAACCTTAGAAATCGACCAAGAAAACAAATTTTAACCCCGTACGTAAAAACCAAAAATCGAATAAAAATTACGCCGTCCGACATCGAGGAGACATCACCACAGACCAGCCTCTCAATGGCTGAAAATTGTCTCTAAATACACACAGAGACAAAAATGGTTCTTCGAAGTTCATGAGCTACGAAGCTCGCAAATCCCCTCGTCACACTTCTACCCCGTTTTTCTTACAAGTCGGTTGGTCCGCTCAATGTTTACTTTTACACTTTTAGATAAATTATGTCAAAGACTGCTAAGAATGATGCATTTAATTTAGGTTTCTTCTACGTTGAATCGAATAAGTATTTCAAGTTTGAAAATATGAAGTTATAGGAAATATTATTTATTGTAGAATCCACGAGGTAGGAATGAGCGAGGTTAGGCAATGACCTGCAAGACCAAAGAGCGTTGCTGGTACAGTATACCCCAAAGTTATTCCTCAAGTTGGTGAGGTGGACACGTCGCTCGAGAAAAGTGATACACTGCTTATTTCTTCTTATCATCTGAACTTTTGGCGATGAAAATCATATTACATCCATCTTGCGTTGAGAACCTCATAATGCTGCTCCTCAGGTTTCAGTTCGTTAATTTGGCTTAGTTCACGTTGGTTCTTTCATTCTGTTTTTTTATTTTTGGCTTTGGAGGGATGTCCCTGAACACCGTCTGTTCATTGAAAGCCCCTTTCCCAGAGTCATGTCCTCCTCGCAACCGCCGTTACAGGCCTAATCCATCATCCTTTCCAGACCCGCCTCTAAAATGCTGTGGCGCTTGATTGATGCGGATTCAAACTTGCTTTACGGCCTTTCAAGGGTTTCCCCTCAATATCTCCGCACCCCTTTTGATTCCTTCTGAAAGATTTCTCTCAAGTTGAATCCTTGAATTTCACGCATAATCCGAATTTCCATAGTAAAAGTGTAAATCCTTGTGATTCCGAAAATATAAATTTTTCAGGGGACGAAAAAAAACTTGTTCAAGGGCAGCTCCATTCTGCATCTCTTATGGATGAAGATTTATATTAAAAGCAAGACTTCTGTGGAACGAGTTTCGTATTAATTTCGGTATGTATGACTTACGATTTTTGACTCGACTTACGAGGTTTTGGACTTTTACTATCGATTTGGTACTTGCCTACCTACTTAACTACACATTTGACGAAATTATAGGAGGTATTTTGAAGAAAAACATGTAAAACATAGACATATAATGAAATCGCATGATTCGAAAACACTTATATTTTGAAATAATTGGTAGATTGAGTTCAGGTTTGAAATCGACCAAAAAAAAAAATAATAATAATAATAATAATAATAAAAAATAACCCCCCCTCAGAAATAGTTGGTTTACGATTCAAGGTACGCATAATCCAAAACGCTGCAAATTATTACACACACAGGTTTATTATTTTCTGCAAAGAACTCGGCTTTGCCTTTATCACCACTTACCAACCATAGATACTACCTACCTACCACGTACCTTCAGCGATCGCATTTTGGCCAGATAAAATTTTAACGGAGATCAGGCCTCTTTTGCGATTCACACTCGTGTTTCTGATTTCTCGTAAGACCAACCCTTAAGTTCTCGTAGGGAGCAAACGGTTCGTCCAACAGGGCTCCGCGTGGTCTCCAAAACTTCTAAAAATGTAATACTATCTTAAATTGATGGAAAATCAATACCTTTATATCTAAATGTTTCGAGCTTGGGCGTTTTCAAAATTTCAACCCTTAGAAGTGACCTACATTAACCAAAAGCTTCAGGGCACAACTAGAACTAGCCGTCCGCCGTTTGCCGTACGCGGTACTTTCCTTAGTTCCCACGGACCTATTTTGATGAAATTTGGAATATGGGCTCCATTTGAGGTCTAGTTGTGCCCCAAAGCTTTTGGTTGACGTCAATAACTTCTAAGGGTTAAAAAATAAGGGTTGGAATTTTCCAAACGCCCTAACTCAAAAAATTGGATACAAAATTTTCTGTCTGTCCGCTCAGTTAGGTACCATGGACCGATTTTGATGAAATTTACTATACTTATGGGCTCCATTTGGGGTCTAGTTGTGTTCCGACGCTTTTGGATGATGTCAGTTACTCCTAAGGGGTGAAAAATAAGGGCTGAAATTTACAAAACGTCCTAGCTCAGAAACTTTCGATATAAAGGTTTTTTCATCGATTTAAAATATTATTGATTTTTACAACTGAATGAGACCACCCAGGGTCTGTTGGACCAACCGTTCGCTCCCTATGAAAACTTGAGAAAATCAAAAACACGAGTGTGAATAGCAAAAGATCCGTTCAAATTTTAGCTGACCAAAATGCAATCGTTGTTCGTTTCTTCGTACTCAGTTTTGTGTCCTTAGCAACTAGTGATCAAATTTCAAAATGAAGATAAACACAACTCTTTATTTCTTCGAATTGAGTGTGAAGCGGTTATTTCTTCAGTATGAACTTCATTGTGAAGCGGAAATATGGTTGGTTGGTGGTGACAATGACAAAGCTGTGTTCTTTGCAGGTGAGTGATCTATACAGAAATTTTAAATAGTATTGAATTTTAAACAAAACACAAACGGCGGATACAGCTTTCGTACAAGTACGCAACCACGAGAGACATTTTATGTCTTATGTTTAATCAATTGAGAGCTTTCCAATGAGTGGTGAACGATTTTTGTGGGGTGGAAAATGAGGACGTTAGTTTTCCCTAGGAACGATTGGTTGTACGTGAAAATCATCAGAAATTTCCGCGTAACGCTCCCCTCGTAACGCTCCCCGCGTGACGATTTTTCATTTATGTGCCATAGTAAAGACATAGAATGTCAAAAATTTGATATAAAGATATTGTTTTTTTTTGTGGATTTTGGAACCCCTAGAAGTGACCTACATCAACCAAAATCTTCGGGGCACAACTAGACCCCAAATGGAGCTTACATACCAAATTTCATCAAAATCAGTCAATGCTAAGTGGCAAAAGTGCTGCGTACGGCGGACGGACAGCCAAATTTTTATTCGATTTTTGGATTCTACGTAACTTGAAACGTAAACCATCAAATTTTGAGTGGGTGTTAAAATTTTTTTTCTTGGTCGATTCCAAAGGTTCTTTATTGTGAATAATAAACCAAAATCGAATAAAAATGTGGCCGTCCGTCCGCCGTACGCGGCACTTTTGCCACTTAGCATTGATCGATTTTGATGAAATTTGGTATGTAGGCTCCATTTGGGGTCTAGTTGTGCCCCGAAGATTTTGGTTAATGTAGATCACTTCTAAGGGTTGAAAAATGAATATTGAAATTTTGAAAACGCCCTAACTCAAAAAATTCTGATATAAAGGTATTGTTTTTCCATCAATTCATGATAGAATTGAATTTTTAGAATTTTTTGAGACCACTCGGAGCTTTGTAGGACAAACCGCTCGCTCCCTACGAGAATTTAAGGGTTGGACGTACGATAAATCAGAAACACGAGCGTGAATCGCAAAAGAGGCCGAATCTCAGTTCAAATTATAGCTGACCGAAATGCGATCGATGTTTTTCTTCTTGTTGGATGTTGGTGACTTTGCAGACGAGTGATCTATATAGAAAAATAAAAAATAATAAACTATTGTGTGATAATATGCACCGTTTTCTTTAAAGTACTCAGTTTTGCGTCCTTAGCAACCAGTAATAAAATTTGTCAATGAAGGAACCCACTACTCGTTACTTCTTCGAATGGAGTGTGAAGCGTTTATTTCTTCAATATAAACTTGATTCTGAAGCGAAATATGGTTGGAAGGTCGTGACGATTGGAAAGTTATGTTCTTTATTGGCGAGTGATCTATACAGAAAAATAATAAACGTTTGTGTAATAATTTGCAGCGTTTTTGTTCTCGTAGAAAATTTAGGCGTAGCACCCATCACTAGACCAGATTTCCTGCACACCAGATATACACTACAACTCTATCATCTTCGTATCATTCTTTAGGATTACTGATATTCTACTCACCAAAACTAGCCCAACGACTGTCATCACCAAGGGAGGGCCAAATCCCAAAACATCAAGAAATTCACATTGATCAGTTTGTGGTCATTTCGATATTGTGCTCGTACCTTTAGAGTATTCAATT
This sequence comes from Apolygus lucorum, assembly GCA_009739505.2. NCBI lineage: Eukaryota > Metazoa > Arthropoda > Insecta > Hemiptera > Miridae > Apolygus > Apolygus lucorum. The sequence continues at coordinate 59,210,568 of CM019177.2, forward strand.
CTTCAAATAAAAAACGTAAGTACTTCCCTTATTTTCCCCAGACCCTGCTCTCCAGTCCCCAGGGCTTAGTTTTCGCCCGGCGGAAGCGGCTATTACCAAAATTGCCACCGTCCCTACCCAACAACTTCCCTCCCTAAATAATTCAAGGATGTAAGATGACCGTAGAGCGCAGTAAATGGCAGTCTCTAAACTGACCAATTTAGTTTAATCGTCGCCTCGAGATATCGTTGGACCGAGGTAGTTGGTGCTATAGAGTTTACCCTTCCACGTATGAAGTAGGTATTAGGTATGTACTGACGGCAAATTGAGTTATGGATTTCAACTTTCACCTAATTGGACCATGGTATCACTAGTGTCACTGAAAACATCTCAGGAACTCTACAGCTGTTCCAAAGTGTCACCTGAGTAACCAAAATTAAATATCAATTTAAAATTTAACGGGCAGCAGAATTTTTCGTGGGTTATTGAAAGTGTCAAATAGAATTATGATAAACATTAAATGGAAATTTTCCAAGGAAATCGATGAGAAAGTTTCAAAATTTTTGTCAATCGTCATTTTTTGACTTCTAATAACTTTAAAAAATTATTTAAAAAATTTATCTCTGTCCATTATTTTTAAATGCTGCATTTTTTGCTTCAATTGCTTTTGGTGACACCTAGGACAGCTGTGGAATTATCAAGATGTTTTCAGTGACACTAGTGACACCATGGTACAATGAGGACCATGATGGTCTCAGGATGGTGGTGTGTTTATTAATCGTGTAATGCAAAAGTATTGAAATCGGCAGAAACTAAATGTTTTCAAAAACCACCTTCAAATGGGTTCGATCGAAATTTAATCCAACTATTAGGCTATTAAACCGTGTGAAACCACTTTAAAGCGTTTGCAGCGTATTGGTAGGATTATGATTGAGATGAGTTTATTTGGGACCATCTGTGGGCAAACCCGCTCAAACCCTGAAAAGTCATCAACACTTTCCAAATGAAAAATTAGATTTATTCTCAGAAGTGCGTGTTATCCTTACAACACACCTTTTACGACCCTGAAATATCATTGTTCTCCCTGATACCATACGAAAACGCTGCAAATTATTACACAATGGTTTATTATTTTTCTATATAGATCACTCGTCTGAAGAGCCACCAACCATCCAACTTAATTTGAACGGAGATTAGGCCTCTTTTGCGATTCACACTCGTGTTTCTGAATTATCGTACGTCCAACACTTAAATTCTCGTAGGGAGCGAACAGTTTGTCCTACAGAGCTCCGTGTGGTCTCAAAAAATTCTATAGAATCTTAAATTGAAGGAAAAACCATACCTTTATATCAAAATTTTTCGAGTTAGGGCGTTTTCAAAATTCATTTTTCAACCCTTAGAAGTGACCTGAATCAACCAAAATCTTCGAGGCACAACTAGACCACAAATGGAGCCTACATACCAAATTTCATCAAAATTGGTCAATGCTAAGTGGGGAAAGTACCGCGTACGGCAGACGGACGCACAGTACTGTAAGTACGAGTATGTGTAAAAAATCGAAAAAACGAACGTCTATCACAAGAACATGTCCCCAGATAGTCTTTGAGCACGTTTAAATAGGTTTCCTGACCTCACAAGCCTCTTACGGATCATCGGAGGACAAGTTCCGCGATCATTTATGTTAATAACTCATTTCACCCAAAACGCTAACGATGAGCTACCTGCTCATTATTATTGCGGATACCGTCTTATCAACAAGTTGGGTCTTATTGCTCTTCTTGACGAGTCACGGCATAAGTATGTGCTTTATTCACGTGTTTAAATAATTTTTGAAGTATGAATTCCCCCTAAGCACTCGGTAAAATCTTCACAATAATAATTCCCAATTTTTCTTCTTAAACCTTAACATTAAATAGTGAATTTCTCAAAAAGAGGAGAAATGATGAATTAGAGCATTTGATGAATGTTTTCTAGCACTATCCCTTGACTCAATCCCGTTGGAATTTGCCGCGACTAGCCGCGACTTTTTTCTATGAAATTTTCAATTCTAATAGAAAGCTTTTTGATAAATTAAAGTCGCAGGAAAGTGTGGAGATTAAAAAAAAACCACATCCTCGCATTTTTCATATCGACAGAATAGAACAGAAAAGATTATGAAGTCATCAACCAGTATCTGATTAGGGATAACTTCATTGATACGACCACCATCCACAAAACTGATACCTAATGCTGTACCAAGCACATCTAACGCTAAGGAACTAAGTTGTGGAAGCGCTCTCTCCAGCATCAGCAGCGCTAATGACAGTGAAGATTTAGATTCATCATTCAGTGTAATGCTCTTCTAAAGACATCTAATTATTACTTTTGTTTCAATACCTAAACTTTTGTAAAATTTGTGAAATTTTACTTTTGTTTTGAATTTAAAATTTCAGTATTTTTCATAAACTTCTTCTAATATTATTTATTGTGCAATTTTCTTTCCTTGAAATATGAAGTAGTATGAAATCCGTGATCAGAGCAACCTTCCCTAACAAAACTCTCCACAAATTGATTTTTGATCACTTGACCTATAAACTCACAGTACTGTGGGACGGCCAAATTTTTATTCGAATTTTGGATTCTACGTACCTTGAAACGTAAACCATCAAATTTTGAGGGGGTGTTAAAAATGTTTTTGACATTTTATGTCTTTACTATGGCACATAAATGAAAAATCGTCACGCGGGGATCGTCACGCGGGGAGCGTTACGCGGAAATTTCTGATGATTTTCACGTACAACCAATCGTTCCTAGGGTTCCTCATTTTCCACCCCACAAAAATCGTTCACCACTCATTGGAAAGCTCTCAATTTATTAAACATAAGACATAAAATGTCTCCCGTGGTTGCGTACTTGTACGAAAGCTGTATCATTTTCTTGGTCGATTCCAAAGGTTCATTATTGAAAATATTAAACCAAAAGTAAATAAATATTGACGATGGCAAAGCTGTGATCTTTGCAGAAGAGTGATCTATACAGGAAAATAATAAACCTTTGTGAAATAATTTGCAGCGTTTTTAGCATTGAATCCTGGCTGTAAAGTTATAATAAAGTTATAGTGAGAGAAAAATAACCAAACTTTGGTGAGCTCACTGGTAGTTTCATAAGAAAACAGTTTTTTGTAGTTCCTGAGAAATCGATGAAAGTGAGGCTGTGTTGCATCTTAAGCGACGATATTCACGTGTGAATAGGAATTTGTTGTAGTTGTACTGCAGGTAAATAATAAGACTTATTATTTACCTTATTATTTACGGTTATTACTTAGTAATAACCGTATTTTCGAGTGATGGAGATTAAGCGATGTAGAACAATCCTCGTTCGAGTGAGCGGATGAGGAGGGAGGGGGTTGAAATCGGCCGATAAGCACTCGTGTTGTGGGGAACGACAGTCGTTCCGTAGGCTCAAATTACAAGGGAGCTGGAAGAGGGAGTTGAGGGTAGTAGGCGTAGCCTTGGCCTTTTAAAAAGCGTACCTTTGACAACCCCTTGGTTTGCGAGAGGCGGAATGAAGCTGGGAAGTATTGAATCAGGGGGGAGGGGAGCCTGGGGGTGGCGTGGGGGGCGGATATTTCCTTATTAAAGGGTACCCCTAGGGCTGGGGTAGGGTAGGTCGCCTGGGTGTCTGGGACCAGGGGCAATAGGGCCTGCGCACTGCAGCTTTCAACATCGCAACAAGAGGAGCAAAACGGAGAGGTTGCCGTTACCCTCCCCCGAACTCCCTCGCCTTCCCGGAGGGCTCCAGTAAGCTCACCAGCCGCCACCCAGGAGCATGGTGTCCCTCAGGCTCCCAGACTCTGAAGAGTACATAGAGGCCAGGAGCAGGGCTCTGGACGCCGGTTTCCTCCCTACACGACCCTCCAACTCGACGCCGAGGCGCCTCCTCGTCAACTCCCTCCTCGTCGACTTCGTCATGGACGCCCTCGTGACCAACTCGACGCCGACTGCTGACCCCAGCACGGACACCCTCAACCAGACCGTTCCCCATCTTTACTACAGGCACACGGTGGCCATGACCATCGTCTACTGCATAGCTTACCTCATAGTATTCGTTGTCGGACTCGTCGGTAACATTTTCGTGATCATGGTCGTCTATCGGTCCCCCAGGATGAGGAACGTGACCAACTTCTTCATCGTCAACCTCGCTGTGGCCGACATCCTCGTCGTCGTCTTCTGCCTCCCCGCCACGCTGATGGGCAACATATTTGTCCGTAAGTACCTTCCACCATTCATCACCAACAAAGTCAATATTTCATTTCTTTGTCATTTTAAGCCTTCAGGGTGGTTCATTTTTTGAGCCAACTAGAGACATCCTAAGATGAGTCTATTCTACTCAATAGAATAGAATAGAATAGAAACTTTGTTTATTTGGCATACAATATTCAATAATAGTTTGTATTACAGAAAACATTTAAGGCGCGGACCACAGGTCATCTGCCCGGAGAGTTCAACACCTTTAAAACCAAAAAAGTCGTACACAATCATCTCGATCAATGTTACAAAACTTCTTAATTTAACAATTCATTTTTATCAATTATTATCATTTTATTTTTATTTTACTGCAATATCTTTTAATCATTTCCCACTTACCTATTCACTTTATTATTTATTTTATTTTATTTACTTCATAATCATTCTCCTACTTTATTATTTCAGTTATTCTCAACAATCAATAGAGACCAGAAAAAGCTGGAGGGCATAAACATAACAGAAACGACAGAACATTATTCAACAATCCATAGAAACCAGAACAAGCTAGAGGACATAACATAACATAACATAACATTAACGACAAAATATAAAACAGACCACAACTTCCACATGGCTCAGCCAACGAAATTGAAATTCAGTACCAAAAACGCACGGTAACTCAAAGCCTCCCTAAGAAAACCGTACTCTACTCCGTAGTCTATTCTACTGTTATTTAGCAAAATACGTCCTATCTGACCCTTTCTAAGTACCAAGTGATATCGTACCAAGTGCACCCCAAACATGCAGTTAGGACTTTTCTTCTTGGGATACTCTGTCAGATAGAACCTTTTTCCTTGCTATTCACCACCTTGTGGTGATTTATTATTATTATATTTTTAAAGCCAACTAGAGACATCCTAAGATGTGTCTTATCTGCTGTTATTCTAGCAAAATACGTCCTATCTGACCCTTCCTGAGATGAATCGTACCAAGTGCACCTCAAACTTGCAGTTAGGACTTTTCTTCTTGGGATACTCTGTCAGATAGAACCTTTTGACATGGACATGTCTTTCGGCCGGGTGTCAAGCCATTTTTCGCTACACTTTTTTAACCAGTAAACAAAATCATAGCTACATATCGATAGCTACATATTACGTGCGATCCGAGAGTTTCAAATAAATCTGTAAATATTAATAAATATTTATAAATATTAATAAATAGTAGAATAGAATAATAGAATATAATAATAGTTTATTAACAGAAAGAAAATACAATATATAATGGCATACAAAACAGAGAGTAAATAAACAATTTCTTTCTGTCCACCAACCAAATAAGTTCACAAGAACTTGTGGCGGCTGGTGGAGCTGGTTTCAGTCTATAAGACCACAAAGTCGACTACTAACTACATGTACTCGTATGTCAATTTAATTTGACAAACAAATTTAAAAAAAAATTAAAAAGAAAAAGAAGGCTCTCTACAGTGCAGATTTTTTTATTCTGCTCAGAATCTCTCTTTTAAAATGTACAAACTATTAAACACGTCAGTATTAAATTTATAAGCATAAAAGAACTTTAAAACTTTATAATATGCATTCTTTTTTGCACGTTCGGTTCTAAGTTTAGGCAACTGAATATGCGATGACGCTGCTGTACGTGTATGCATGACTATGCTTCTATGCTCTGGCTGAATTCCAGTTTTATAAACTAGCAAACACGATTGAAATAAAAACAACTGCCTTACATTGAGTACATCTAACTCACGATGCAGCAGGATAGTAGGATATCGTGGATGTCTTCGAAGGGCTACTTTAAGTATAATATTCTGTGTAACCTGTGCAGATCCTGATAATGCCTTACTAGCACTTCTCCATACGAAAATACTATACTTTAATAAAGAAAAAACTAAGCTCAGGAAGGGTCTAATTATTTTGAATAATTTTCCACGATTTTTCTCTCGGGTCAAGAGAATTTTCGTTTTATTCTAACCAACTTTGCAAAACTTCGTTAGATCAAAAATCTCGCTTGCGCATAAATCCCAACTCTACCATTCTAAACGCAAGCAGCGCATTTCATACGCCGAAGAAAATCCGAATCTCGTGAAAAGGAAAAATCGTTTAAAAAGTGCTATCTTTTTTTCCCCTTGGATGGGGTTAAAAGATGAAGGCGGACTTGAAGGGGCAGAAGGAGGCAGATAATTTCACTCAAGAAAACCCCAGAAAAAACCCCCAAATTATCTTTTCACTATATTATAGTCACCGCTATCTCTCTTCTCAGCGGTATAAAATGAATGAAGGTGTATTTTTTTCCACTCGTCGTTTTTCGACGGAAGTCGGAGCTTTTCTTTATATAATGTGATATTGAGGAAGGATTTAAAGGGATCAAAAATATCTTGGTTTAGTTGGACGAGAACCAAACAAGGCACTTTTATTATGCCATCTACAAGAATAACGCCTCGGATAGGTCATCCAACCTTGACCGTTTGTACAGCGTGGGGCAGCATAACTTCCTTTTAGCGAATTTTCAAGGAAAATGAATTGCAATGTCCCCAAATTTTTAGAATGAACTTTTTTGAAAAATGTTAGACTGAAATCCGTTTGGAACATTCTGAAACGATCCCTGAAGTTTTTCCAGAAATTATATATACATATTATTACTATTGTGTGTGTGTGTCATTCCGCAAGATAACTTGAGTAATTGTTTAGAAATTTTTTTATAGTTTTTTTTCCAAAATGTTCGTAACAACAAACAATAGGTCAAGTTCGTTAGCCAGCAATTTTAGACAATCCAAAGCGGTCCAAAATTAGAAAAAAGGCCAAAAAATGGGGGCTTCCCGTTTTTTGTCGGCATTACCTTCAAATCATGGTAATTTATGGTATATTCGGATTTAGCACAAAATTTTTGATATTAATGCGTTTTTCAAAAATGAAAATTGTCCAAAATTAAGAAAAGTAGGTATGTATCTATTTATATATAATGCATACGTGCGTACATTTGTTGTACCCAGAAATGCAGTAGCTGTGTGGGTACTCGATGAGTTCGTAGAGACGAGTAGAACATGAATATGGACCCCTAAGATCTTCAAAGTATACCCAGTGCATACAGTATGTTGGTATGGTAGGTATACTGAAAATCTAAAGAAACATACCAGTATGTTGGTATGATATACTGAAAATCGAAAAACCCCAACAATAGCCGTGTGGGTACTCTATGAGTTCGTGAAGGCGAGTAGACGACTTTTTTTCACAACTGAATAAAACGCTTTGTATAAATCAGAAAGTTTGTAATTTGGTTTTTACAATGTAGGTACACTACTAAAGTTCTGTTTTACATATTTATGAAGATAAAAATAACTTAGGTGACGTCCCCCATTCTCAATTCGTTGAATAAACCGATTTCTGGGGTTTCATGACTCTTTCAACCATAGCAGGCGTTATGTTGGAAATTCCTTCTTAATGTCGTTCTTTAAACCTTAAAGGATCCTTGGACGGTTCACATAAACTTGGGATTTCAAAAAACTTCATTGAAAAATCAGAACAATCATTGATCAAGTTCTAGAAGTGGAAGAAACGTATAACTAGCTCACGTCTTTCAAAGGAGCCAACTTGGAGATATCATTTATCTTGAAAGATGTTTTTTCGAGCAACACACCATACTTTTCTTCCTTATCAGTGAACCCTCTTTCGAAAAGTCCAGTATATTGTGAAATTTATCCTTTGGAGGGGAAAACAATAGATCGTGATTATGTCCATTGTTTCTATGAACAACAGAATTTTTTTTCTTAAAAAAAAAACTCTCTGATCGCACGTACTATCTAGAATCTAGATAGTACGTTATCTGATAACCTTGCTTCATAGCTAACGATATGTAGCTATGATTTTGTTTAACAAACGTCTAAATCACACCTACAGCATTAGTTCATCTTTCTCCCGCTAGGGATAGTAAAGCATTTTGGTTTATTATTTTCAATAATAAGCCTTTGGAATCGAGCAAGAAAAAAAAAATTTAACCCTCCTCAAAATTTGATGTTTTACGTTTCAAGGTACCTACTTAGAATACGAAAATCGAAAACATCAATCTCGAAGTACCTTCCACTACCCTCATAGGGGAGCAATCTGAACAATCCTGAGAAAGTTCGTCGAAATCGGATGGAAAATGTAGAAATTATAGATGTTACAAGGAATTCACGTTTGCGCATACGCAGCAACTACTATTTGTCTGGGGGGTGATGATTTTCATAGGGGACTGTTGACACGCCAATCCGAACAATTCTAGAAATTGTCATCAAATTCGGATGAACTGCTACAAGGATTTTCGGTTTACGCATGCGCAGAGGCTACTGTCAATTTTGGGGCCTTGATTTTCATAGGAGACCATCTACAACTTAAACCGAATAATTCCTGAAAATGTCATTGAAATCGAATTCTTTTGTTCGCACCCTCACTCCCTCCCCACTAAAGCCTTTCCTTGGAGAAACAGAAAAACTCAAAACCAAAATTGTTCAGAAATCTCGGAAACAAAACGCAAGTGGACATTTTGTTATTGGAGGATCCACATTTTATGGCTTTAATGCACGATTATTAAACGTTCAGCAAAAGTTGTGATCATATAATAATATTATATACCGTATATTATACGGTTCCAGTTTTGTTGAAGTCTAGAAAGTTTTGATGGAAAACGATAAGTTGATCTCCATAGGATCAAATGTACTCTAACACCTTTGTTTATGTCTAGTATCATTGCTTCTTGTTTGTACGACTCTTAGCGGCGAAACATGGGAATTTGCTCAATTATTTCTTTGAAACATGGAAGTGAAACACCATTATTATTAAACTACAACAACTACAACTACTTATTGGACTTCAGTCAAAATCATCGTTCGCGACTCCATGGGTAGGCAGATGTAGCTCATGATGAAACTAAATATATTTGAGGACCTACATGAAACATCTACCCCCTCCCTCTGTGTTAAAACCAGGATGTTACCGTCGAACAAAACAAAAACAACGTCCCAGCAGTAAAGGGAATGTAGGTCAAACCGGAAAATCAAAAGGTCATTGGGTCCGAATGGGCAGAACCTGGAAATCTCTATAAATGGGTAGAGGAGGAAGGGCCGCATTATGAAAGAATAACGTCCGGTGTCCTTGGGACGGAAATTTTATTATCAATTAGGGTCACATTTCCCTTACGCTACGTCCCAAAAGGGCTTGCAGAGGACGGATTTAGACCTTGAAAGGTTATTTTCGGAGTTATGCTGACGCCCATGGTTTTACTAGATGGTTACTGAAGTATTTTGAAGCTTAGCCCAGTAGTGGCAATAATTCAATTCCCATCATTTTAGTCGAATTTTCTAATGGATTCCATCTAGAAGAATCTTCCTAATGAAGAAACGGGTATTAATGATATTTTAATACAATTTAATTGAGGTAAATTCAGGTGTACCATTTATGGTACGTTGCCCACTTTTCAGGCAGCATGAACCATTGTTCCCAGAACGACTAGAAGAGTGGCAATTTTGACAAATCAAAGACAGAAAATTGGAACAAAGTGGTTTATTCAAATTTGGGTGAATATAATTGTGCTCCCAGTATCAGTAGATATATATTGAAAGAAAAAATATCCAGAACGAAAAGTAAAAACATAATAGTTCTTACGTTGAAATGGGCTGTTTCAATTTCTAACTACATCGTTCTGCGTAAACGCATTTTTCTTTCTTAGTTTTATAAATTTTGGTAAGTTTTGAAATAGTCATTACATAAAGCAACATCACATTTTGTACAAAAATAGCGAGATTTGGTTTTGCAATGTGCTCCACCGCAGCGTCGTCGTTTTGGTTTATTATTTTCAATAATGAACCTTTGGAATCGACCAAGAAAAAAAAAATTTTAACACCCCCTCAAAATTTGATGGTTTACGTTTCAAGGTACGTAGAATCCAAAAATCGAATAAAAATTTGGCCGTCCGTCCGCCGTACGCCGTACGCCGTACGCGGCACTTTTGCCACTTAGCATTGACCGATTTTGATGAAATTTGGTATGTAGGCTCCATTTGGGGTCTAGTTGTGCCCCGAAGCTTTTGGTTGAGGTAGGTCACTTCTAAGGGTTCCAAAATCAATTTTGAAGTTTTGAAAACGCCCTAACTCAAGAAATTTCGATATAAAGGTATTGTTTTTCCTTCAATTTAAGATTCTATAGAATTTTTAGAATTTTTTGAGACTACGCGGAGCTCTGTAGGACAAACCGTTCGCTCCCTACGAAAATTTAAGTGTTTATTTTGAAATATATATATATATATAAATCAAAACACGAGTGTGAATCGCAAAAGAGGCCTAATCTCCGTTCAAATTAGAGCTGATCGAAATGTAATCGATAGTTGGTGATTTTGATTTTAAAATTTTTTTTTTTTTTTGATTTTTTTGATTTTTTTTTTTCCTTCAAATTGGATGGTTGGTGATTTTGTAGACGAGTGATCTATATAGAAAAATAATAAACCATTGTGTAATAATTTGCAGCGTTTTTGACAGGGAATCTTTTCCAAGAAGTGATCTCTGTGATCAAACCTTGATTGGTCCAACGTTTTTGATGTCCGAGGCCCAGTTGCCTTCTTCGGGACGTTATATTTTTCAAGTAGTTCAGTACGATAGCCCTTCTGAACTCCAACTGAGCAATATTTTTATTACCTGCGTTCCGATGCAACATCCAGGAGTTTTGAAGTGATACATTCAGCAGCCAGGTAATCAACGGCTAGTACCATTTTCTGTTCCTCATTTGGATGCGGTATAGATTCACGTTCTGATCCATTCGGTCTGCACCTCCCATTCCTTTATTATACTCGGTCAGAAGTGCAGGGTGGGGGGCTTGGATCTGAGCCTTACTTGCAGCTGAGTACCGAGAAACTTTGGTCAAAGGGTTGATGCCATGTGTATTCGAACAAGCAGTAACAACCGAGTTATCGCGCCACTTGCACACAAGGACTCCATGTGGCTTATTTATTATATTTTCAATGTGCCCGCGTGGGTGAGTCTTCAAAAAATCCTTATTGCTGGGTAGAGGACAAGATTTGGGGATCCTGTTCTCCCGCTCAAGCAACTTTGTAGATCACGTGCGGAGTGCGCAATGTACCATAAATGGTACGCTCGGTTTTATTACATAGTGTATGCGTGTGATGAGTACGAAAAAACCCCAAACCGCTTTAGTTGTATCACTAAACATATACTCTAAAACAATATAGCGAAGGAATACAATTGGAAACGATAGTGGAATGATAATACTTACTCTTCGTCGAACATGATGACAAATTGTCGAACATGAAACAGTATAAATTCACTGAGCATGAATAGGGGACCGATCGAGGCGATTGAACTCACAGGACTGATAGTACAAAAGCTGAACATGATGTTCGAACCTTCGGGAGTCCAAAGTTCACATGGGTTTACATTCTGTCAACCCTCAAACTCGCCCTTCTTACTGTACCATATATGGTACGTTGCCCACTACTGGGCTAACCCAGTATAGTATTCATGTTACAAGTCAAAACTAGGGTCTGACAGTTGGTTCCATGGAAATATAGCGTCAAAGTTTCGATGGAAATTGAGCCTGAGAATGTTTCCAACAATTTTTGGATTGGTCCTTAATAAGTACTCCAAGGCTCGTAGCTAAGTACCCAACTTGACTCCAATCACATCTGAATGAACAAGGGTTCTCCTAAACGAAGCTGAACAGATGGTAATTAAACTACGGACAATTGAGGAGTTTGATTCCAAAAGGTACTCAATTTTGGTCAAACGTAAGAAAAACCGTAGCGATCTGAAAAACGTGCTAGTATCCAATTATGTTATTTTGAAAAATATATTTATAAATTATGATAACTATTTTTGGAAAAAAAGGTAAATTAGTTCCAAGTTTAAAATAGTTTTGAACAAGATTTTAAATATCCGATTTATGGATAAGTAATAGTACTTTTTGACCGACTTCATGCGCGGCGAAGCCGCGCCGAAGGAAGGAGGTATACAGTTCGGTGTGTCATGGGACGACGATTTTTTTTTTTCTTTTTTTTTTTTTTTCTGTATGTTTGTACCACTAGCATTTTCTTATTCGGGCACCAATCTGCCTGATTCTTCTTGAAAAGTGTTCTACAAGTATCCATAGTGGTCCCGTTTCAATCAGATTTCATTTTGCTTTGTTAAAAGTATCGAAATTTTGTGAAAATAGTTCAAAAAACGTGGTTTTCGGGAAGATTGTTCCGCATCCTCTCCCCCCGCCCGACTCTTCGAAGCCACCCACCCGATCGTACCACCCCCCCGCCCACCCAACCCACCCACCCGCCCGTCCCCTCCGGCATATTCTCGGACGCCTGCCGCCCCTCAACAAATTCAAGGGGGACCACCCTCTCATTCATTGGGGACCATCCTCCCTATTTAGAGTGAAACGCTTATTTCTTCAAGATAAAGTGGATTGTGAAGCACAATTTTAATTTAAAAAAAAAAAGATATTGAACTCAATAATTATTTTGAAATTAACTTTAACATTTCACTGAAAGACGAGTTTCCCGACTTTGTGTACATGTTTGTGTACATTCAAATTTAAGGTCCGATTCTAAGCTTCACAAAAAATGAGATGCTTTATGAGGGGGTTTCCGATAACCATCAAATTCCAGTAGACTACCAAGTGGGTCTAGCACATAGCCTTCTCATCATCCCAAACATGTTGCAGCTGGCTAAAATATGAAGTTCTAGTCCGATTCCGATGAAATTTTCAGAGATTGTACGAGTTGGCGTGTAGATGGTCCTCTATGAAAATCATTGCCCCCGGACTGATAGCCGCTGCGCATGTGCAAACGATAATTTCCTTTTAGCAGCCATCATTTCCACATTTTCCATCCGACTTCAAGAAAATTCTCAGAGATCATGCAAATTGGCATATAGATGGTCCCCGATGAAAAGCATTGCCAAGGAACTGATAATAGCCACTGCGCATGCGCAAACGTGAATTCCCTGTAGGAGCTATACTTTCTACATTTTCCATCCGATTTTGATGGTATTTTCTGGGATTGCGCGGATTTGAGTGTAGATACTCCTCTACGGATATCATCGCCCCCGTGTCACTTACGTTGAGTGAAACAGTTTGGTGCAGGAGGAAGCGAAATAACAATGCGTGTTTTTTCGCTCACCAACAGGTTCTAATTGACTTAATGCTTATCCAATGGGACGTCCCCTGGAATGCATGCATTACTAAACAATATGTTTAATAATTTTTTGGACTCACTAATAACTACTTAAAACAATAATACTGTAGGTATAGGTACTAAAATAAAATGTAAAAATTAAACAATAAAGTTACCTGCTATATAAAAAACCTCAAGAAGTAATAATTAATTCCACAATAAAACTCCACAAATTCCACAATTCCTCAATAATAATAATTCCATAATTCCATAATTCCACAATAAAAACAATAAAGTTACCTGCTATATAAAAAACCTCAAAAAGTAATAATTAATTCCACAATAAAACTCGGCGCTTTGCGCCCCGGCGGGGGGCTCCGCCCCCCTGTACCCCCCGGTTTATTTCTTTTTCCATACTCTGTATGAAATCATAGGAACACAGAATGTGTTTTTGCGATGCTAGTCATCCGTTAAATAAAAAGAACAATAATAAATGTGGAGTCTTTGGCAATAATAAAATAAATAATTGTTAGACATTTAATTTGGTTTAAAACCCTATAAATGTTATATAAATAAATATGTAACTACAAGAAAAATACTATATAAATTGAGAGCTTTCCAACGAATGGTGAACAATTTCTGTGCAATGAACACTGCGGGAGTTCTATTTCCTTACCAACGGCTTGGTTGCACGTGAAAATCATTATAAAAGGCGCGTAACGGTTTTTTCTGTCGCTTTTTCGTGACGATTTTTTTTCGGTAGGTCATCGCAAAAACACATTCTGTGTTAAAAACCATTAGTAATTAAAAAATACAAGTAAAAGATTTAAATAAGAAAAATAGCGAAAAATGTAGAAAAAAGGTTAACAGTCGGTAACTCAAAGAATACCGACTTTTAACAAAAGTACTTGGTAGTAGGTAAATTATGTAAAATTAAAAAAAAATTAAATAATAAAAGTCGAAAAAATTAATAAGTTAAAAATTAAAACGAATGATTTAAAAATTTAAACAAAAGTACTTGGTAGTAGGTAAGTTATGTTAAATTAAAATAATTAAAGTCGAAAAAATTAATAAATTAAAAATTAAAACAAATGACTTATAAAATTAAATTTTAAAAATAAATTTAAAAAATCACTAAAAAGTAAAAAATAAAAAAATTATGAAAATACAAAAATAGTAAAATAAAAAACTTTTTAACAAAAAAACGGACCGACCTCAAAACTGATGATATCATCCCACTAAAAAGGAAAAAATAATAACGACAATTTATTTAGATAGGTTGGTAGGTAGGTACGCATTGAAGTCGCCGCCGTGCCCATCTGCAGAGACAAACATACACAAGTAGATTCCACTTCCATCTGGTTAGTGTTACAACATGGGTCGATAGTGCAATACAAAACATGAATGAGAGTGGGTACCTATCATTGAGGTAATGCATGTGTTCCAAAACTATTAGGTAGTACGTCACTGCTGTCGTATGAAGGAGGATGAGAGAGTGACAATATGTGTGAATCTCAGTAAGAATATTTCTTTTGATAACAGCTGAAGACGTCTGCGTCACCAAAAATGGCAGTTGGATAAAAATTCAACATGAGAAGGTTGTTTACTTACTTACCTACCCCTACTCCTGTTTTGTATTGCACTATCGACGCATGTTGTAACACTAACTGGTTCATTTGAGTATGAACTCATATCACAAACCCACATCATGACCTAGACAATTCTACATTCAATATGCCATACATGGAAAATAAGATTAATTAGATATTATGTAATCAAAGATTGATCACGTATAATTAGATAAATAACTATTAGATACTATCTAATCAAGAGATGGTTTGTTGGAATCCAAACATTTCGTACGGGGATTCACACTTATTGCCACTCTCTCATCCTCCTTCATACGACAGCAGTGACGTACTACCTAATAGTTTTGGAACACATGCATTACCTCAATGATAGGTACCTACTCTCATTCATGTTTTGTATTGCACTATCGACCCATGTTGTAACACTAACCAGATGGAAGTGGAATCTACTTGTGTATGTTTGTCTCTGCAGATGGGCACGGCGGCGACTTCAATGCGTACCTACCTACCAACCTATCTAAATAAATTGTCGTTATTATTTTTTCCTTTTTAGTGGGATGATATCATCAGTTTTGAGGTCGGTCCGTTTTTTTGTTAAAAAGTTTTTTCGGAACAAAACGTGGCGTTTAGTACTTTTTGGAATCAAACGAAGTGAATATAGTACTTTTGGTTCATTGTTTTCAATAATGAACCTGTGGAATCGACCAAGAAAAAAATTTTTCAACACCCCCTCAAAATTTGATGGTTTACGTTTCAAGGTACGTAGAATCCAAAAATCGAATAAAAATTTGGCCGTCCGTCCGCCGTACGCGGCACTTTTGCCACTTAGCATTGACCGATTTTGATGAAATTCAGTATGTAGGCTCCATTTGGGGTCTAGTTGTGCCCTAAAGATTTAGGTTGATGTAGGTCACTTTTAAGGGTTCAAAAATAAATTTTGAAATTTTGAAATGCCCTAACTCAAAAAATTTAGATATAAAGGTATTGTTTTTCCTTTAATTTGAGATTCTATAGAATTTTTAGAATTTTTTGAGACCACCCGGAGCTCTGTAGGATAAACCGTTCGCTCACTACGGGAATTTAAGCTTTGGACGTACGATAAATCAGAAACACTAGTGTGAATCGCATAAGAGGCCTAATCTCCGTTCAAATTATAGCTGACCAAAATACGATCGATATTTTCCTTCATGTTGGATGGTTGGTGGCTCTGCAGACGAGTGATCTATAGAAAAATAATAAACCAATGTGTAATAATTTGCAGCGTTTTTGGAATCGAACGAAGTGGATTTTGAAATCGAACGAAGTGGACTTTTTGAAAGCAAACGAAGTGGATTAAGCAATTTCTGAAACAAAAGGGATAAGAGGCCGCCATCGTGCCGGATATAGTACCTTTTGAAATTAAACGGAATATTCACCCTCGTTTTTCAAGGGAATAGATTACCCTTTTCTCCAAAACGATCGCATTTTTGTGAAGAACTACCCCCCTAAAACCCAGGGAAAGAGGACTCAATTTCAATAAAAATGGTCTTTAGTACCTTTTGGAATAAAACTCCTCAATTACGACTCAAAGTCATCTTATTCGCGTATGACGACTCCCGTCATTTTAACATTAAAAATTAAAAATGTTACCCCTTCAAAGTTTGCTGTTTTACGCTACAGGAGATGCAGTTCCGGAAATCGAATGAAAACAAAATTCCATCTTCCCATTCCAAATGCATTTTTATTGATGGAATATCTTCATTAAAATTTCAGCTGTTCTAATACTGTACAGTTAATCACCAGATTCTACTAGAATTAGATAGTAATAAGCATTCGCATAGCTAACTGATGAATTTTATGGCCTTTCTGATCAGTAGGGGTTATGGCACATAAATATTATTATTTCAAAAAAATTACATGAATGGTAGAGAAGTACCACTTCTGTTGATGTTCATGAAACTTAACTACCTAAATTGAATTTTGTTGCATCCACTTTATCGTTAAGTTCATGTTTCTCATCAAGGAATTTATTATAGGTAATAGATCATAGTTTTATTGTATGACCACGCTGTTGTGTGAGAAACTACACAAACTTGGCAGACTTTCGATATCTCTCAATTTTCTGGAAGTGTTACGGGTTCGACCGTGAATGCTGCACGAGATATTCTTGACGAACGAGCGTTTTGCACAATGAGCTATATATTGAGCTTTCATAATGAGGTCGTTGATGGATCAAGACAATTTTGATGACGCCGAAAAGTTTCCCCCTTCGTCGGGATGAAATACGAGGGCATGTTAGCGGTGATAAGAGACTCCTGACTTAGCTGCATTCCGTCATTCCCGGTGAGAGTGACAAATTTGACTAAGCTATAGAGCCAGTAAAGGATGGTTGTAGATGATAATGTTCATTTTACCAGTTTTCGCAAGAGGCAGCGCGCTTGGGTACAGCTTGTGTCAAGAAAGACAAATTACTGAGACTGACGAAAAACGGAACACACCATCGCAGGAAAGTAGTGTTCTTTACTAGAAACGCTAAAAAAATCGTTTAAAAATCTCAAAATATCGATCTCTACGAACCTTGCACTACCCTCATATGGGATCTTTTACACGCCAACCCGCACAATCCCTGAAAATTTCATCGAAATTGGATGAAAAATGTAAAAGTTATGACTATTACAAGGTTTTTCAGTGTTGGCACGAGCAGAGGCTATTTTCAATCCGGAGGGGATGATTTTTTTTAGGGACAATCTACACGCCAAAAAATAACTGAATTAATCACAATGTGATTAATAACACTTTTTAAAACTGCAAAGATTTAAACTGCAAATGAGCTGCAAAGATCTTAAGATACTGTTTAGAAAGCAAAGATTTTCAGGGTGCTATTGCCAACCCACCTACTTCTATAACCAAGAAGCCTTCACCATCCGATTTAGCCAGTGTAAAAAAGTAGCAAATATCCAGAAAGTAGTGTATGACAATCGACCCGATGTAAATTATGTCAGCTTTATTGGGATTTGGGTCCAACAACAAAATCCTCCTCCTTCACCAAATTTTCGAAAAATTTATTTTCTTCATCAGGGCTCAGAGGATGAGTTTAGGTTTGAACATCAAACCACGGTCGGGAACAAAGTGGTATAAACCAGGAACACTAATCATTAAATTGGTGTTAAAAAACTTGACTATTATAATTAAAATTTGGAAAAACACAATAACATCAGGCTTTAATATAATAATATTGGTAAAAAACAAATCAAGACAGTCAGAAAGACACAACCACAATAATGTGGTGTATTTTTGTGGTTGTGTCTTTCTGACTGTCTTGATTTGTTTTTTACCAATATTATTATATTAAAGCTTTTTACCAATATTATTATATTAAAGCCTGATGTTATTGTGTTTTTCCAAATTTTAATTATAATAGTCAAGTTTTTTAACACCAATTTAATGATTAGTGTTCCTGGTTTATACCTCTTTGTTCCCGACCGTGGTTTGATGTTCAAACCTAAACTCATCCTCTGAGCCCTGATGAAGAAAATGAATTTTTCGAAAATTTGGTGAAGGGGGAGGATTTTGTTGTTGGACCCAAATCCCAATAAAGCTGACATAATATCCAGAAAAACGCATTTTTTTGCTCAACCTAAGAGTTCTGAATTCGGAAATACAGGAACTCACAGTTAAACCGTCCATATTAGACGAATGTCGTAGCAAAAGGGCCAAAAGAAACAAGTTTGTCGGCGGAAGAAAAGAGCTCGCAATTACAAGAAATTGCGAATAAAACACACTACAGGTCTGAAATGTTGCTCTGTATTCCGAGAATATCAGTATCTTTGTTCAAGATTAAAGTTTTTACAAACCTATTTTCTCTTTTTATTGCCATGATCATTGATGGGAAAGAATATAAGAGAGCAAAAGGGGTGCAAAGGTGTGTAGTTGAAAAGAAAATCACTGTCGACCACTATCTTGATTGCTTGTCATCATTGTCAAGATTAAAGTTGAATTATAGAATTTATAGAATAATGATCTAATTATAGCTGATGATTTCAACTCCATGACGTCCAGGCTAACTCATCATTGCAGAATAAGCTTTGTCCTAGGTAGGGATGGCAAATCGCATGAAATATATCGATATACAGGTCAAATGATATATCGTCAATGAGATATCGATACCTACGATATATCGGATAAAATATATCGATAGTTCGATATATCGGAAGATCTAACTTGGAAAATCTTATTGAAGTAGATACGTGAGTTAAAACGTTTTAAGCTATACAAACATCATTTTGGAAGAAATTTATCGATATACTCGACATATCGGAAGATTTAGTGGAAAAACTCTTTAAAGTTAGTATTTAACCCTCTCAAAAGTATCGTGGTATACGTTACTAGGTATGTAGGGATGGCAAATCGAGTGAAAAACATCGGAAGATCTACTTGGAAAATCTTATTGAAGTAAGTAGGTAGGTGAATTGAAACGTTACTAATATCATTTTGGAAGAAATATATCGATATACTCGACATATCGGATGATCTACTTGGAAAAACGGCTGAAGTAAGTATTTAACCTGGTTTAAAAAGTTACTGGTATGAATTATCGAAATTATCATACGTAGTTGTAAAAGTGCGAAAATGTCATGGTTGTCAGAGCACTAGGTCAGTAGCAAAGGGTTTTTGGGGTCGTAAATTTGGGGATAAACTACCCTCAGGAGTCCTAACAACATAATATAAAAAATCATAGATACTTACCCTCGCCATAGCAATGTTTCATTTTTGAGAGAAAAAACACTTTATTGAACATTGTAGAAGGAATGAAGGTGGACAAGGACTCCAGTAGTTGTCGAAACGTAATGGATTTGCCGAAAGTTCAAAATGAGTTGCCAAAAGTTCATTAATTTATAAATTGCTTCAACTCATATAAGTATTAGACAGTTTCAATCTGGACACGCCTCCATTACTTTTGGCTCAAGTCAAATAATTGAGACTTTTTTTTTCCGGCAGGCTGGTGAGAAAATCTGCAAGATCCACAGGTGGAGTTGGATCTCGTAAGATACCTTGAAGGATCCGTGACTTCAAGGTTATGAGGGATTCAGACCCACTAAAAAAAACACCTCCTTTTCTCCCACGTTGGATGCTCAGCCTGGAACTGTTTAACACATTACTTCGGGATGAGTCCTGGGACACTTCATTAGTTCTGGATGGCGGGTCGGACCAGGTGTTCCCTTCTCTGTCTCTCTCGTTCTAACAATGTCTTCCTTGTCAGGATACTCTCTACGTACGCTGCCACAAGACTCCAGCTCCTCTCACCTTCCAGCATCTTGCTGACGACAGCTTCTGGTGTTGAAATTTGGGGAGTTAATCCCAGCTCTGACAGCAGCTGGCTTCTTTCAGCCGCCCATTTGGTGCATTTGAAAAAGGTGTGTAGCGCATCATCATCTTCTCTCTTCTGGCAGTGCGGACATGCTGGGACAGTTACCTTTCCCATTTTATGTAGATAGGCATAAAACAGTCCATGTCCTGTGAAGAATTGTGTGAGGAAAAAGTTTGATTCTCCATGCTTCCTGTCCGTCCATATCTGGATGTTTGGCACTAGCCGTGCGGTCCACCGTCCTCTATATTCTCTTGTCCATATCTCTTGCCAGCTTACCATCGTGCAATCTCTTTCTTCCTTGGCTATGCGGGAAAAATGTCTCCTTCATCCCTTCTGTCGAAAATTCTTTTTCTCTCTGAAGCCATCAGCTGAATTGGTATGACACTGGTAAGGACAAAGATAGCGGGTTCTGACACTGTTCGGTAAGCACAGGCGATTCGTAGAGCTCCTCTTCGCTGCACAGCTATCAGTCTCTGTCGGAGATACGCCACGCTCAGTGCATCCGCCCACACCTCCGCTCCATACAAGAGAATTGACTCCACCACTGTCATCATCAAGCGTCTCTTGCATGGTCTAGGGCCATTTATGTTTCTCATAAGTTGACAAAGAGCTGCCGATTTTTGTGCAGCCCTGTCTGCAGTCCTTTTTAAATGTACACCAAAAGTGATTTTTGTGTCCAACATGACTACTAGATATCTGGCTGCTGGTTTAGCTGTTATTTCAGTTAGTTCCAGTTATTCCAGTTGTTATTCCAGTTTGTTAGTTCATTGGGATGATGGTAGGTATGCGCTTACGGGTGAAGATGACTACCTCTGTTTTTGATGTAGCTAGTGCCAGGCTATGTTCTTCCATCCACTCCGTTACTCGTGTCATGATCTGCTCCAACTTGGCTTGGGCTGAATCCATTGTCCTTGCGAGTACTACTGCTGCCACATCATCAGCATATCCAACAAGGAAACAGTCCTCAGGCATTTCCAATCGCAGGACACCATCGTAAGATGCATTCCACAGTTGAGGACCCAACACTGATCCTTGAGCCGCTCCTGATGTGATCTCTTTCGTTCGTACCCCTTGAGCAGTCTCATATGTTAGTGTTCTGTTCTTAAGGTAACTGTCCATCACTGCCAATAGGTAAGACGGGACCTTGAAAGTATTGCTCAGGGCCTCCATCATAATATGATGGACTGATATTATCAGTCCATCTTGCAGAGTTGAAGGCATTTTTTACGTCGAGGGTCACCAGTAGTGCAAGGTTTCTTGAATGCCTACTGCCTTCCTGTGATTTTCTTACTGCAGTTACTACATCTGTTAGTGCATGGACAGTAGAGCGACCCTTTCGGAAACCAAACTGTCTAGGTGATAGATCCCCTGCCTGCTCTATTGCTAAAATAATTGAGACTTGAGGCCACTGTAGTGTAAACCATCATGTTTGAGTTGGTCAGTAATCTGAAATCAACCCATCACGTAGGTACCTACAAAATTTGGAATAAAATTACTTGATGTTTTTACAGGTACAGGCGTCCCTTCTCATCTAGCCATCTTAATATTTAGTGTTTACTTGTTGAAAACAAGTAGCGATATATCGGTAAATATATCGATATTGGCCGATAATATCGGTTCTCCATATCGATATAAATATATCAAACCTTATATATCGATATATCGTTGCCATCCCTAGTCCTAGGTAGCAAATGATGGCTTGTATGTAACACATGCTTTACATCCGCAACGCTTGATTCACCTTGTCAGCCTTACATCCGCCAAAACGTACAAAATCTTGACTTTTTCGTCAACGAAACTTGTGAGGACCCAATGTTTTACATCATCCCAAATGGGGCCACAACGTTGATACAGTTGACCTTGTTATGACAAAAAACTGTATTTATTATTACTCCATACGGCGGCATTGTTCGTGATGACCCGGTTAAGACGTTCCAGCGTACGTAGATACGTCTTTGAAATTCGTCGGTCGTCCCGGTTCTCAAAGTCTCATAACGCGGGGAAGAATGCCCTACCGCAACCCCGCTAGTATTATCAGAGGGCGAACGTATAATAGGACTTTTTGTGTTGTCCAACATGTTTTCCCAGAGAAACCTCCCTTCGAAAAAAGCCGATCCTCTTGTTTGTTGAAGGAAGTGTAATGACATCGTGGGGAAGGGAAGTACCGGAAAAACCTAGCCGGGGACTCCTGAAAACTCGATAAAGGGTGGTCCGGGCGGTACCGAACTTTGGTCATTACAGGGGAAAGGAACAAAAAATCCTTCTTCCGTGTCAAGGTTGTCAACTAAGTATGAAGAAAAGAAACAGACGATGAAAGCCGATAGAGAGACGAGTCTCCCAAGAAGTATTAGGAGTCACCGAGGAAACGTAATGGCTCGGAATGAGGGAACTGGGGAATTACGATGGGCATGTGAACTCGATCGCTTCGCAGTTTAGTGAGCTGCTCGATCGCACGGATAAATCTGGTACGTTTTGTTTCCATAAATGTTGCACTAAAATATGGGAAGCTGACTCCCATCGGGATAAAACCAAGCGTTTGAGTAAAGAGAGAGAAAAAAAAAAAAAAAAAAAAAAAAAAAAAAACGCTGCAAATCATTGCTCAAAGGTTTATTATTTTCTGTATAGATCATCCTTCTGTATAGATCACTGGTTCTCCATCAATAGCACCTACCACCATCTGTATTCTCCCTTGACCTTCCCTCTCAAATTTCAGCTTCCTGCGTTCAATAGGATTGAAAATGACTTCGGAGCTCACTCTGCTGATCAGTTATCTGAAGAGTGAAGAAGATCTCCTCGAATGCTGAAGACGCCTGGAAGAGCATTTCCATTCAATAGGATTGAAAATGGCTTCGGAGCTCACTCAGCTGATCAGTGATCTGAAGAGTGAAGAAGATCTCCTCGAATGCTGAAGACACCTGGAAGAGCATTTCCATTCAATAGGATTGAAAATGGCTTCGGAGCTCACTCAGCTGATCAGTGATCTGAGGAGTGAAGAAGATCTCCTCGAATGCTGGAGACGGCTGGAAGAACACTTCCATTCAATAGGATTGAAAATGGCTTCGGAGCTCACTCAGCTGATCAGTGATCTGAGGAGTGAAGAAGATCTCCTCGAATGCTGAAGACACCTGGAAGAGCATTTCCATTCAATAGGATTGAAAATGGCTTCGGAGCTCACTCAGCTGATCAGTGATCTGAGGAGTGAAGAAGATCTCCTCGAATGCTGGAGACGGCTGGAAGAACACTTCCATTCGATAGGATTGAAAATGGCTTTGGAGCTCACTCAGTTGATCAGTGATTTGAGGAGTGAAGAAGATCTCCTCGAATGCTGGAGACGCCTGGAGGAGCACTTCCATTCAATAGGATTGAAAATGGCTTCGGAGCTCACTCAGCTGATCAGTGATCTGAAGAGTGAAGAAGCCTTTGAGCAATGATTTGCAGCGTTTTTTACCCACCAACATTTTTTTTACCTACCAACTTTTTTTTACCTATCAGCCAGGTACTACCTACCACACCATACTGGCTTCACACCTTCACAATCAAATTTATTAGAAAGAACTAAACGCTTCACACTCGATTCGAAAAATAGAAAGCTTCATATGGAAATTTGATTACTGGTTACGCAGAAGGCAAAACTGTATACAAATCGAAGAAATGAACAGCGATCGCATTTTAGTCCGATAAAATTTGAATGGAGATTAGACCTCTTTTGCGATTCACACTGATGATTCTGTTTTATCGAAGGAAAACTTCCAAGTACTCGTAGGGACCGAACGGTTTGTCCTACAGAGCTCCGGGTGGTCTCAAAAATTTTAAAAAATTCAATACTATTTAAAGTTGGAGAAAAAACGATACCTTTATTTCGAGAGTTTTCGAGCTAGGGCACTCTTGAAAATTTCAACCCTTAATTTTCACCCCTTAGAAGTGACCTACATCAACCAAAAGCTTCGCGGCACAACTAGACCCCAAATGGAGCCCATATACCAAATTTAAACCAAATCGGTCCAGTGTTGCTAAGAAAAGTGCCGCGTACGGCGGACGGACGGACATTTTTTTATTCGATTTTCGTATTCTACGTAGGTACCTTGAAACGTAAAACATCAAATTTTGAGGGGGGGGGGGGTTAAAATTTTTTTTTCTCGCTCGATTCCAAAGGCTTATTATTGAAAATAACAAAACCAAAACATTACCTTTATACCTATCAAAATTTTTTGTGTTGAAGCGTTTTCAAAATTTCAAAATTCATTTTAGAACTCTTAGAAGTGACCTACATAAACCAAAATCTTTGGGGCTCAACTAGACCCCAAATGGAGCCTACATACCAAATTTCATCAAAATCGGTCGATGCTAAGTGGCAAAAGTGTCGTGTACAGCGTACGGATGACGGACGGCCAAATTTTTATTCGATTTTTGGATTCTACGTACCTTGAAACGTAAACCATCAAATTGTGAGGGGGTGTTAAAAAAATTTTTTTCTTGGTCGATTCCAAAGGTTCATTATTGAAAATCATAAAACTAAAAAAAAAAATACGCTGCAAATTATTACACAATGGTTTATTATTTTTCTATGTAGATCACTTGTCTGCAAATCCACCAACCATCGAACATGAAGAAAAACATCGATCGCATTTCGGTCAGCTTTAATTTGAACGGAGATTAGGCCTCTTATGCGATTCACACTCGTGTTTCTGATTTAACGTACGTCCAACCCTTAAATTCTCGTAGGGAGCGAACGGTTTGTCCTACAGAGCTCCGCGTGGTCTCAAAAATTCTAAAAATTCTATTCTATCTTATATTGAAGGAAAAACAATACCTTTATATAAAAATGTTTTGAGTTAGTGCGTTTTCAAAATTTCAAAATTAATTTTTGGACTCTTAAGAGTGACCTACATCAACCAAAATCTTGGGGGCACAGCTAGACCCCAAATGGAGCCGACATACCAAATTTCATCAAAATGTCACGTACGGCGGACGGACGGCCAAATTTTGTTTTATTATTTTCAATAATAAACCTTTGGAATCGACCAAGAAGAAAATAATTTTTACACCCCCTCAAAATTTGTTGGTTTACGTTTCAAGGTACGTAGAATCCAAAAATCGAATAAAACTTTGGCCGGCCGTCCGCCGTACGCCGTACGCGGCACTTTTGCCACTTAGCATTGACCGATTTTGATGAAATTTGGTAGTACGCTCCTATTGGGGTCTAGTTGTGCCCCGAAGATTTTGGTTGATGAAGGTCACTTCTAAGGGTTCCAAAATGAATTTTGAAATTTTGAAAACGCCCTAACTCAAAAAATTTCGATATAAAGGTATTGTTTTTCCTTCAATTCAAGATTCTATAGAATTTTTAGAATCATTTGAGACCACGCGGAGCTCTGTAGGACAAAACGTTCGCTCACTACGAGAATTTAAAGTTTGGACGTACGATTAATCACAAACACGAGTGTGAATTGCAAAAGAGGCCTAATCTCCGTTCAAATTTTAGCTGACCGAAATGCGATCGATGTTTTTTTTCATGTTGGATGGTAGGTGGCTCTGCAGACGTGTGATCTATATGGGTCATTTTCCCAGAAAGGGCCAATCGTTGTCCAGAGAAGATTCCGAATGCCAATTTATGATTTAGGCGTTTGCAAAAATTCTCCATCGATCAACTTTGTTCTACTTCGGGCAATCAATAAAATATGCACTTATTCACGCTAAAATACAGAAATTAAAGTTTAAACAGTTTAAAGCAGTTACTGCTAAATGTCCAGTAATCTGCCATGTCCGGACCCCTAGGTAGTCAACTTTGCTTTAACACTGTGAATCACCTATGAAAGCAGCGGCCTGAATTTGTAGTGATTCTTTATTGCATATACCTAGACATGAAAAAAATGGGTTTGCAGATTTTTTCAGAAGCAAATAAAGCGAGCAGGAGGATAAAATGTGCTTGTCCGGAGGTTTCTGTCTTTAATCTGCCTTTTTTGTGTTTTCGTATTTTCGCGGCTTTTTATCGTTTCCCGCGGTTTTACTACCACTGTAAGAGGCGAGGTTAGTCGTTAGGTTATCAATGAAAGCGGCGGGAATCGTATTTCTTCTATGTGGAGGCGTGCTCAGGTGGTTTCAGTTGCAAAAACGTGGTGTCACAGTCACCGTCTGTCTTTCATCTGCCCTCTGTGAAACGGTAAGAAATCGAAATTATTTTTTCTTTTTGGTCTCTAGTTCTTGTTTCTACCGAGCTGGTTCCAGCGATATGGTTACACTTCAGCAGAACAGCACCAGAATGCGGGAAAAGCTGAAAAACCTAAGTGCCACCCAGGAACTTGTGTCTTTCATCTGCCGGTGATGGTGGCAGATAAAAGACTTTTTTCAAGTTGTTAACGATTTAATTTGAATTTTCCATTGCAATTTTAAAACTTTACATTTTTCGACCTCAAAACTGTATTCAGCAACCGTAAAAATCCCCTGGTACCAAGTTTTGGCTCGAAAAACCGATAAATCGAGATTACTTGGTTACTTTCGTAGGTTTCTAGGTTGCTATCAGAAAAACCGTGTTCCACGTTGGTTTAACCCTTTTCTACACCTGCGTCCCGCCCTGGTTCAATTTTTGGAATAACTCCCAGTTCTCGCTCCTCATGGAGATGGGGTTCCGAGTATTTTCCTTTACGCGGAAACCACGCCAATAGGTTTCTTTTGATTGCTTCTCTTCTTTAATTTTTAATTAATCAATTAAGCGTCCCACTGTGTGTTCTTTCGTCGAAATTCAAGCAGTATGGTGTAAGGTTAATCCCTGATTTTTGGCAGAACTTGAGTCGAACTTTGAGTTTTCTGAAATTTTGGGATACCGATTGTCCCTTTCTAGGAAAATGACCCATATAGAAAAATAATAAACCATTGTGTAATGATTTGCAGCGTTTTTTGTGTGTGTTGACTTAGATTATTAGCTTCATCTTTCTATCATGCTATTTTTAATATTTTATGTAGATATTTAATACACCAGTAGACTAATGATAAAACGTGACGTGTGTTGCCTGCGAAGGCTCTTTACAAATAAAATCTCATTTGATTTGAGTTGAGTTGATCTTTGAATATGGATGATTTGTACTGAAAACTAATGAATTATTGGGTATTTAAAAGAAAAGTTCGACATAAATGACAGTTTCATACTTGACAAACACTTTTAATCCAAACAAGGTGAATTAAAGTCGTCAAAAACGTAGAGCAACAAAGAGCCCTTCATTCAACACCTCATCGTCAAGATGATGAAATTGGCACGTTTTAAGTAGATTCCTGCTTGCCGCCGCTGAGTTGAGGGCTGAGTTGAACTGAAGGGCTGAGGAAGGTGTAAAATTACAATTCGGTTGTTTGTAAATGAGTGAGACCTCAAGACCTTAACCCGCCTGGATCTCATCAGACGGTTAACAACGCTATTCTGTTAGCTCTAACTCCTCCAACGGTAGACAACGTTTACCACTCTACCTAACGAATTTGGTTTCTGGTCTTGACCCGAATTATCCTCATCCGGGGAGGGCGGAAACCCAAAACTGTTCCTTCCGTTTCTGACCTTTGTAACGAAAAACATCTGTTGAGTGATCTTCCCAAGGGAATTATATTCTGATTTCAATTAAGTAAAAACCAAATTTTCGTAACTTAACCCATTGTGTATTGCTACTCTTCAAATATTCCAGGGAATTTGTGGGTCTGTCTATTCTTTTTAAATCCTGCAAGAACAGGTTCCTAGGATCTGTGTAGTTCCACCAAAATCATCTCCAGCACTCTGTGAGTTCCACCAAAAGGGGGGTTTCAGTGTTCTTCACACTTCCGTTGAGGTGATTCAAAACGGATGACCTATTTGATCTAGACTCTCTTCAAATTTTGACTGCGTAAGCACTACATTTTTTACTTTGTAAAAATGATTGTGCTTGAAATTCAAAGTTGGATAGTTGTATCATAGACTCATGCAGTAAAATGCTAATGGTTTATTATTTTCAATAATAAACCTTTGGAATCGACCAAGAATTTTTTTTTTAACACCCCCTCACAATTTGTTGGTTTACGTTTCAAGGTACGTAGAATCCAAAAATCGAATAAAAATTTGGCCGTCGGTCCGCCGTACGCGGCATTTTCCCCACTTAACGTTGATCGATTTTGATGAAATTTGGTAGGTAGTCTCCATTCGGGGTCTAGTTATGCGCCGAAGGTTTTGGTAGATGTAGGTCACTTCTAAGGCTTCCAAAATCAATTTTGAAATTTTGAAAACGCCCTAACTCAAAAAATGTTGATATAAAGGTAGTGTTTTTCCATCAATTCAAGATAGTATAGAATTGTTAGAATTTTGCTTCCTCACTACCGAAGGTAGGGAAGCTTTGTATTCGTGAAAGAAGTGAAAAAAAAAAAATGTCCTCCAAAATCAAAATTTCCACTTGCTTTTTGCGTTTTAGAGCTTCCCGAACAATTTTGGTTCCGTGTCTGTCTGTCTGTCGGTCTGTCTGTGGTCAATCCTTGTCCCGGGCAAAACTATACTAACCTGTGGTCCGATTTTGATGAAATTTTCAGGGATTGTGCGGGTTAGGTCTTAGACGGTCCCCTATCAATTTCAGCACCTTCGGACGAATAGGAGCGAGTGCGCATGCGCAAACGTGAATTTCCTGGAACCTCGGTTTCTCGGTTTCTAATGAACCGATTTTGCTCAAATTTGCAGGTTAGTTAGGGACTAACTTCTAAGGGACACCCTATAAGTTTCAATCAAATTGGTCAAGCAATACCCGCTGCGCATGCGCGAACTTTAAATTTATTGTTACAACCAAAACTCCGCAACTATTCAACCAATTTCGATGAAATTTTCAGGGATTGTGTGGGTTAGGTCCTAGACGGTGGACCGCTAAATAAAGAATCATAATTTTTTCGCCAACTGATTCTATACGTCCATGTTACAATGAGTGAGGAAGCTATACTGCCCACCCAACTTGGCAGACTTTTTTTTTCACTTCTTTCACGAATACAAAGCTTCCCTACCTTCGGTAGTGAGGAAGCAAAAATAATAAACCATTGTGTAATAATTTGCAGCGTTTTTTGTATATATATATGAGACAACAACATATATTATGAGACAATATAACAACATAATATGAGACAACAACAACATATTATGTTGTTCAACTCAATCGACTGGTACAATTATTCCTCTTTACACACGTACCTTCAATCGATTCGTGTCATTTGAGTCAAATACGACAACCATACGAGACACCTCAACCCGATCTTGAAGCCAACAATGTGGAGGAAAAACAACTCAACAGCGTTTTCAGCGAGTTGAGTCTTGTTTTCTCCACAAATAAATAGCAAATCTAGCTAGTTAAGGCGTTTTAATCGAGGAGTTGAGATGTTTTTCCTTAAAAGCATGGAGTTGAGACGTTTTTTCTTAAAATTTGGCAATTTTCAAATTACACTCCTATCGATTTCAACCCCTTCCGGGGTGAATTTCGGAATTTTGACTCGTTCATCGGAAAGGCGGGGGGAAAATTAGAGGGGATACGTAAAAACCTCATTTTCGACCATTTTCGAGTTGAGTCGTTCTTCCTTCACACGGCAGAGTAGTCTCAGGGAAATCTGAATGCACCATCGACAATTAAGGGGAGAAAACGGGTAACACTTGGCGATTCACGCTCGTGTTTCTGATTTATCGTGTCCAACCCTTAAATTCTCGTAGGGAGCGAACGGTTTGTCCTACAGAGCTCCGCGTGGTCTCTAAAAATACTACCTTACATTTACGAAAAAACAATACGTTTATATAAAAAATGTAGAGTTTGGCCTTTTATAAAACTCAACCCTTATTTTTGTACCCTTAGATGTGATATATGGTATATTATACCAAATTTCATCAAAATCGGTCCTGGGTTACTTTGTTGTTTGTGACCTGGTACCTGATTAAAGTAGTTCAAAACATGATTGCCACACACGCACACAAGAAAACATTTTTTTAGGATCAAATAAATCAAAATTCAAACATTGAATAAAAATTTAAACCATACTGACGTTATATTTCAATTACAATTTACCCGACTTTTTTGCAAGATTTGGTATTTAAGTGGCCAGAGAAGAGAAAAAGTCAAATTGGGTTTGTGGTAATATCAGTGGAATTCATTCGATAAAATGTTCCAAAGCTAATTCTGATGCCAGCTAAAACTGAAATGGTTAGATTAGCTACGAGCTGTTCGTGTGGAGAAATGAATTTTGGTTTATTATTTTCAATAATGAACCTTTGGAATCGACCAAGAAAAAAAAAATTTTAACACCCCCTCAAAATTTGATGGTTTACGTTTCAAGGTACGTAGAATCCAAAAACGCTGCAAATTATTACACAATGGTTTATTATTTTTATATAGATCACTCGTCTGCAAAGCCACCAACCATCAAACATGAAGAAAAACATCGATCGCATTTCGGTCGGCTAACACTTGAAAGGCGATTAGGCCACTTTTGCGATTCACACTCGTGTTTCTGATTTATCGTACGGCCAAACGTTAAATTCTCGTAGTGAGCGAACGGTTTGACCTACAGAGCTCCGCGTGGTCTCAAAAAATTCTAAAAATTCTACAGAATCTTAAATTGAAGGAAAAACAATACCTTTATATCAAAATTTTTGAGTTAGGGCGTTTTCAAAATTTCAAAATTCATTTTGGAACCCTTAGAAGTGACCTACATCAACCAAAATCTTCGGGGCACAACTAGGCCCCAAGTGGAGCCTACATACCAAATTTCATCAAAATCGGTCAATGCTAAGGGGCAAAAGTGCCGCGGACGGCGTACGGCGTACGGCGTACGGCGGACGGCGGACGGACGGCCAAATTTTTATTCGATTTTTGGATTCTACATACCTTGAAACGTAAACCATAAAATTTTGAGGGGGTGTTAAAAATTTTTTTTTTCTTGGTCGATTCCAAAGGTTCATTATTGAAAATAATAAACCAAACGCTGCAAATTATTACACAACGGTTTATTATTTTTATACAGATCACTCGTCTACAAAATCACCAACCATCCAATATAAAGAGAAAAAGAAAAAAAAATCAAAATCACCAACCATCGATTGCATTTTGGTCAGCTCTAATTTGAACGGAGATTAGGCCTCTTTTGCGAATCACACTCGTGTTTTGATTTATATATATATATATTTCAATATAAACCCTTAAATTTTCGTAGGGAGCGAACGGTTTGTCCTACAGAGCTCCGCGTGGTATCAAAAAATCCCAAAAATTCTATAGAATCTTAAATTGAAGGAAAAACAATACCTTTATATCGAAATTTTTTGAGTTAGGGCGTTTTCAAAATTTCAAAATTGATTTTGGAACCCTTAGGAGTGACCTACATCAACCAAAAGCTTCGGGGCACAACTAGACCCCAAATGGAGCCTACATACCAAATTTCATCAAAATCGGTCAATGCTAAGTGGCAAAAGTGCCGCGTACGGCGGACGGCGTACGGCGTACGGCGGACGGACGGCCAAATTTTTATTCGATTTTTGGATTCTACGTACCTTGAAACGTAAACCATCAAATTTTGAGGGGGTGTTAAAACTTTTTTTTTCTTGGTCGATTCCAAAGGTTCATTATTGAAAATAATAAACCAAAATCGAATAAAAATTTGGCCGTCCGTCCGCCGTACGCGGCACTTTTGCCACTTAGCATTGACCGATTTTGATGAAATTTGGTATGTAGGCTCCATTTGGGGTCTAGTTGTGCCCCGAAGCTTTTGGTTGATGTAGGTCACTTATAAGGGTTCCAAAATCAATTTTGAAATTTTGAAAACGCCCTAACTCAAAAAATGTTGATATAAAGGTATTGTTTTTCCTTCAATTTAGGATTCTATAGAATTTTAGAATTTTTTGAGACCACGCGGAGCTCTGTAGGACAAACCGTTCGCTCCCTACGAAAATTTAAGGGTTTATATTGAAATATATATATATATAAATCAAAACACGAGTGTGAATCGCAAAAGAGGCCTAATCTCCGTTCAAATTAGAGCTGACCGAAATGCAATCGATGGTTGGTGATTTTGATTTTTTTTTGAATTTTTTTGAATTTTTTTTTTGATTTTTTTTATTTTTATTTTTTTATTTATTTATTTTTTTTTTCCTTCATATTGGATGGTTGGTGATTTTGTAGACGAGTGATCTATATAGAAAAATAATAAACCATTGTGTAATAATTTGCAGCGTTTTTTTTCAGGGTTAGCTGTTAGCTATTAGTTGTCAGCTACAGCTAAAGCTATAAGCTATTAGCTGTCGATGAACAGCTAAATCACCGCAGCTAAATCTGTTAGCTACAAGTTTTCGACTAATAGCTAATTTAGCTAGAAATTTTAGCTGTAACACGACAGATATTAGCTAAATATTTAGCTGGTAGCTTCAGCTAAATGGTAGCCAATTTAGCTGTAGCTTTTAGCTGTTAGCTATAGCTAATTTTTGCCCAACACTGTGCATAGGTTATCGATACGAGGAAGCTATGTGGCACACCCACTTGGTGGACGTCTCTATTACGTTTTACACGAAAATTTGATGATGAATGAGTGTGAATTATGATGAATGACGGTGACTGTTCCCGAATGGACGCTCGAACCGTCTAACGAACTCGAATCGGTTAATCGTTAACGGTTATCAGGAGAGAAAGCGCGTTATTGAAAGGTTCCAGCGAGCGGATTTGTCCACCGCCGCGTCACCGGAGCCTCCTCCAATCAACAATGATTACTCGACACTGATAATCATTAGCACGACTATAATTATCGACGAGGTCGTCGTTTACATCGGGGTCCGGCAGATGCAGCGGGTCGAGCGGACTCGGAGCCCGGGCGAACGAACGCGGGGGCGGACGTCCTGCGCTCATCCCAGCCCCGCCCCGTGATAGTAACGACGGACCGAGCTCATAAATCACTGTTGACGACACGATGCATACAGTTGATAACTCCGCTGTCGCTATCGGCGTTTTTCTGATGGAATCCTCCGCAACTGATCGTTACAGTCCTCCAATACAAGAATATCAATTAACATAATATGTTAATTATTAACAATATGTTGATATTAACACAATATGTTATATTATCAATTAACACAATGTGTTGATATTATCAACTAGTTTCTTTATTTATAGCATTTTCACGTCAAATGGGAGGTTTTACACATCAATTTGTAGGTTTTACACATCATTTTCGAGGTTTTACATTTCAAATTGGAGGTTGACGGAAATACATGATTTAAATCTGGGAAAGCAATAACAACAAATTAGCGAGTGAGACGTAACATTCAACAAGTAAGAATGAACATAATGAACGGAAAAGAATGAACAAATTTTTCAACGTAAGTCTCTCCCTGCAGCAGCGGCTGTCAGGTCTATCATCATTCTCATAACATAATTTGTGCAGTCCGATGTGGTGACAGTTGCAACGCTTCGGGTTATCGTGTCCCACAGGTCGTGGTTTGTTTGGGGCTCACCACAGAGTAATGGAGACAAGTTAATGGGGACAAGTTAGTGGGGCTCACTGAGGATTTGTCTTGCTGACAACTTGATTTTTGAAAAGCAGTGCTCCAATGGATTCAAGTTGGGTGAGTAGGGGGGCATATATTTCACGTTAAACCCCAAATTGATGTGTAAAACCTCAAATTTGAAATAGAAAACCCCCAATTTGAAATGGAAAACCTTCAATTTGACGTGAAAATGCTATATATCCGTTGAAGTCCAATTCAAACGGTTTTGTTTTTATCAAATTTTCAAGGAAAATGGAACTATTGCAATGGAATCAAAATTTTGAGATTTATGTCTTCACTTTGGTACACGAACGAAAAAACGTCACGAAAAGGGGTCACAAACTTGGTCACAAAATCGGTCACAAAAACGCTGCAAATTATTACACAATTGTTTATTATTTTTCTATATAGATCACTCGTCTGCGAAGCCACCAGCCATCCAACATGAAGAAAAACATCGATCGCATTTCGGTCAGCTAAAATTTGAACGGAGATTAGGCCTCTTTTGCTATTCACACTCGTGTTTCTGATTTATCGTACGTAAAACCTTTAAATTCTCGTAGGGAGCGAACGGTTTGTCCTACAGAGCTCCGGGTGGTCTCAAAAAATTTTTAAAATTCTATAGAATCTTAAATCGAAGGAAAAATAATACGTTTATATCGAAATTTTTTGAGTTAGGGCGTTTTCACAATTCATTTTAGAACTCTTAGAAGTGACCTACATCAACCAAAATCTTCGGGGCACAACTAGACCCCAAATGGAGCCTACATACCAAATTTCATCAAAATTGGTCTATGCTAAGTGGCACAAGTGCCGCGTACGGCGGACGGACGGCCAAATTTTTATTCGATTTTTGGATTCTACGTTCCTTGAAACGTAAACCAACAAAATTTGAGGGGGTGTTAAACAATTTTATTCGTTCCTGGTCGATTCCAAAGGTTCATTATTAAAAATAATAAACCAGAATGGGAAAAATGACTGAATGAACTGTTTTTCTCGTATTTCTCTGGCAATTATCGTTCGATCTTGATGGTTCCAGTGGCAATCTTTCATTTTTTCAATTCCCAATGCCCATGCACTAATGAATTTCTAAAATCCTTGAAAATTTCAAGTTTAGATACATTTTATGTAAAAAAACATAACTGAATTAACGGGTTTTCCCATTTTGGTTTATTATTTTCAATACCTTTGGAACCGACCAAGAAAAAAAATTAACACCTCCTCAAAATTTGATGGTTTACGTTTCAAGGTACGTAGAATCCAAAAATCGAATAAAAATTTGGCCGTCCGTCCGCCGTCCGCGGCACTTTTGCCACTTAGCATCGACCGATTTTGATGAAATTTGGTATGTAGGCTCCATTTGGGGTCTAGTTGTGCCCCGAAAATTTTGGTTGATGTAGGTCACTTCTAAGGGTTCCAAAATGAATTTTGAAATTAAGAAAACGCCCTAACTCAAAAAATTTCGACACATTTATAGCGAAATCGATATGTTTATATGTATTGTTTTTCCTTCGATTTAAGATTCTATAGAATTTTTAAAATAGAGATACCACCCGGAGCTCTGTAGGACAAACTGTTCGCTCCCTACGAGAATTTAAAGTTTGGACGTACGATAAATCAGAAACACGAGTGTGAATCGCAAAAGAGGCCTAATCTCCGTTCAAATGTTAGCTGACCGAAATGCGATCGATGTTTTTCTTCATGTTGGATGATTGGTGGCTTTGCAGACGAGTGATCTATAGAAAATAATAAACCATTGTGTAATAATTTGCAGCGTTTTTCTCTTGCAATTATTGTTCGATTTTGATGATTCTTAACTAACTACACCGGGTACGGTCACCCGCCTGAGACCACCTGGAGGTCCTTCAAGACATCAAGCCAGCAACTCCGAGGACGACCTCTTCGTCTTCTAGTTTCCATCCTAGCTCGCAGCATCATTCTCGGGCAGGCCTCTACTGGCATGCGGTCGACTTGTCTCAGCCATTGGATGCGCCCAGCTTTGATGAATCGGACTGTGTCTTCATGTTTTAATAATTCATCAATTTCTGCATTCCGTCTTGCTCTCCATCCTTGGCCCTCTCTGACCGCTCCATAGATCCTTCTCTCAAATATCCGCAGTCTAGCCTCATCCTCAGCCCGCATGATCCAAGCCTCCGATCCATAACAAACCACTGGCCGCACCAGGGATCTATATAGCCTCATCTTCGTTGATCTGGAGATCACACGGCTCTTGAAGAGTTTTATATTGGCATAAAATGCTCGGCTGCCTGCCATTATTCGTGAGTATATCTCATCCTGTACTTGGTTTCTATTCGTGACCAAACTCCCCAGATAGGTGATGACCTGACTTCGTCAAACTTATAAGAACCATCGTCACCCCTCTGGGCACCCGCTGGACACGGCTCGGGGGAGCTATCTTGAGGTATTAAGTTTTGCTTCCATTTATTCGTAGACCCATTGGCTTTCCCCCTTCATGCAAAACCCCAAAAGTCTCCTGCAGGGTATCAAGACTTCGCCCCAATAAAGCAATGTCATCAGCATAAGCCAGAATCTGTCATGTTCTGTCGACAATTGTTTCCTTCTTATCTGCATTCTTGACAGCCTTATGCAGAGCTAGGTTGAACAGTGTGGCTGACAGCGAATCTCCCTGTTTGACGCCCGAGCTTACCTCAAAGGGTTCCCCGCTGCGGTCACCAACCATAACCTTCGAAGTGCTTCCTTGAAGGGTAATTTTGATTAGCCTGATCAGCTTTTTAGAAATCCCGTTTCTCCTCAACGCGTGCATTATTCCTACTCTGCTAAGACCATCGAATTCTTGTTGATAATCTATAAACAATACGTGCAAATCGGTATTATGTTCTACAAATTTTTCAGCAGCTTGCCTTAAAATGAAAATTTGATCGAGAGTTCCTCTATTCGTGCGAAAACCACACTGGTAGCCTCCAAGAGCTTCTTCTGTGTAGCCCTGGATTCGTCGAAGGAGGATAATGGACAGTATTTTATATGCTACATCCAACAACGAGATGCCTCTGTATTACGGCAGTCAAGCTTGTCGCCTTTCTTGTGTATTGGAACTATCAGACTGGTACACCAGTCAGCAGGCATTTTCTCTTGGGTCCAAACAAGGGGAATGAGGGAGTGCAATGATTTTCCCAATTTTTCTCCTCCATTCTTTAACAGTTCTGCCACAATCCCATCTTCTCCAGACGCTTTATTATTTTTCAGTTTGCTGATGGCATCTCGTACCTCACCCAGTGAGGGCTCATCCACTCGTGGCTGAGGGCCACAAAACTCATCAAATTACTCTATCTGCACTGGCTCCTTATTCAGTGTAATGTCATACATTTCTAGTCAGTAGTTCTCCAATAAAGTGACGCGTAGGAAAACCCCAAGGAGGCATGAGTCATCACCAACATGGGTGAAGTGAGGAAGGGAAAAAAAAGTCACTTGATGTCACCTTTTTTCCACTCTCCCCTCACCAAACTAACTTGAGTATATAAGCCACACTGAGGGGTCTTCCTACATGCATTTGTACCTCGTCTATCCGACTTATCATTTCTCGTATTACCTACAGCCCCAGTTCTTCCGAGGGAACGGTTTGCCCCATAAAGGCGCCGAACCTCTAGCTCCCCTTAGGGACCTCTTCAGAACAGTAGGCCTGACCAGGTAAATGTTCCGCCTCCCGCCGGTGAGTATATCATCAGACGCCGAGGTTATCGGATAGATTTTGACGCACTCGTCAATACGGTCGGCCGCGAGGCGCCGCAGATGGAGTGCTGAAGCAACAGGCTTTTAGGGATCAATCTCTCCGTTGAGTAGGATTCAGGCTAGGAACTATTCAGCGCATCGAGAGGACCATCGCCCTCACTTGACAACACGCAGAACACAACATTCAGCAATTCCTGGAAGTACTCAGTCCATTTGGGAATTATTCAGGATTCATCGTCAATGATTCTACCATTATTGTCCTTGCAACCATTATTTCTGGGCTGGTACCCTTTCTTGAACCATTTGACATTTCGGAAGAACTGTCGATTCTCATTTTCTTTAGCCAGCTTTTCAGTTTCCTCTAATTTCTTTATTTCGTGATCCCTCTGCTTCCTACGAATAATCCTCTTGGCTTCCCTTCTTCGTTCACAGTTGTCTGTTACTTCGTGTCTCCCTCTGAATCAATTTCTCTCTCGCTTGGTTCTTTGATTCGATAGCCTTCTCACAACTTTCATCAAACCACTCATTTCTGGGTCGTTTGTTAAGACCAACTACATCACGCGCGGCTTGTGAGACACTGTCCCTTATGTTTCTCCAGACACTTTCCACATCCTGCGGAATAAAATCTGAATCCCGTTCACGTCTGTCAATAAGATCAGCGACTGCCTTTTGAAATGTCTGCTTTATTTCTTCGTTTTTGAGTTTATTCATCTCCCACTTAGGCCGGTTTACTAGTCGCTCCTTCTTCAGATTTTCTATGTGATGGCGGAACAATGTTTGTACTAAAAAGTGGTCAGAATCACAATTGTGGCTTCTCTTTACTCTAACATCCAAAACGCTTGAAGCATGGCGCTTTGATACCAAAACATGATCAATTTGGTTTACAATATCAGAACCAGGTTGATTGTTGAAACCTGCAAATACCTTCATTAGAGTGACACTCCATGAAATTTCAAAAACCACCAGTCACTTATCTACCAGACTCGTACTTGATTGGCACCACTCTTGTTAAATACCCAATTCGTAGCACTGATGCAGAGGCCCACCGGTGATGAAACCTATTTTAAGTACCTTCGTATTGTCATCCCGTGGAGAAAGTGTCCTTGAATAGCGGAGTGTTCGGGTCGTACCGGGAGAGGCGGTGGAGCAGTCGGTTCAATAAGGCTAATGCAGTTGTCTGGGTGGACATCTGGTTCCAGTAATATTCGCGGGGAGGAACAATCACGATAAAACTCACAATCACCGTCGTAAGTTAGTTAATGTTGACTTGAGAAGTCTCAGAGTTTAAAGAGCGTGAAATCGGACAATTATGTAGGTAGTGAGGAAAGGAAGTTTGAGAAACTTGGTGCGACCTCAAAGACTCTCGGTGATCAAATTACAAAATATAATTCTTAATTTTAATTTTCAAATTGCACTGCATTCGTGAGTGCTTGAGTGTTATTTCTTCCCACCAAATCGTAGAACGTGTTATGAATCTGATTTTCATAACAGTTATGTATTTAGTGGTGTTCGAATGCGACGTTTTCCTAAGTAAATAACTATTTGCTCAGCTCTCATTGAAAACTTGCTGGAACTAAGAAGTTATTTGCAGTTTTATAAGCCACACAATCCACGGACATGAAGGATTTTCTGTAGAAAATCAGGATCATCAGATCCACTAAGAGTTCCTTAGGTGTCAGATTGATGGTTTTCTACGAATTTCAATCTCTTGAAGTCTCTGTGAAATTGCTGATATATACCAAATAATAAAGATATCAGAATGAATCACTAAACTGGAGTAACTTAGCGGTTTATCCGTAAAAACTAGGGATATTTTGGGTTGGTCTTCATTAAAATTTGCAGGAAATGGGAATTCCTTGGAGTTTTGTAAGCTTAACGTATTGGTGTGACTCAATCATGATTCATTTTGTAAGTAAACTACAGATCCCATTCACTTTCGATCCACAACCCACAAATAAGAGAGATTGAGAGTCTACGAGCCACAAATAAGAGTCTGGCTCCCAACAATACTTGTCGGGTTTCAGCGCTACCACCCTCCACTTCAACGAACTACCATTCCTAATTACCATAACTACCATTCTAAAGATTGTTGTCTCATAATCGTTTTCGTTTCTCATATTCGTTTTCGTTTCTCTCATTGTTTTCTCTCTGAATAGTTATGGACGTGAAAATGATGCCAAGTGTCGTTTTATGTTGCGAAACGTGTTTCAAAGCTGATCTCCAAAATCGTCACTGGTTCATGTTATAGAAAAATGAGAAACGAAAACGATCACGAGACCTTTAGAATGGTAGTTATGGTAATCAGGAATGGTAGTTCTTTGAAGTGGCGGGAGGTAGCGCTGAAACCCGACAAGGATTGTTGGGGGTAGACTCTCATCAGATCGATGGTCCCTTATGAATTTCATCGCTGTCAGCAACGTTCGTAATCAATGACGGGCGCTTTGTAATCGCAGGCAATGTTGATTCGTAATCCATACAGAGATTTTAACGATCACTATCGGTATACAGGGTGTTTCACGAAAAGGTCACACTCCCCTTCATTTCCGCAAAATACAGCGTAAAAAATTCCGACCAACGCAATTCTTCGTGATTTTTTGTGAGGATCTCAGGAAAAATACTTTTGCGCAAAAAAGTTGCGCGCAATCGTGCGCAATTGACACTAACTTCATTTTTTTAAATGGAACCCCCCCTTTTTTATTACAGATTCGGATTCTACGTCAAAATTCATGAAAAATTCATACCCGAATCGATTTGTTTTATTGCGCGCAACCTAGCTTTTTGAACGCTCTAAGTTGCGCAACTCCACAATTGCACAAAAATTAGGTTTTGGAGAACCCTAAGTGTGGCACATGTTTTTTCATCATTTTTTAACGCTATATCACAAGGTGGCATCCGTTTTTCAATTTGACTGGAATTTTTCTAAATGGCGGCCAAAAAGTCGGTTGTTGTTAGTGAAAAAATCCCTCTTTTTGAATCGTTATGAGTTTTTAGGCAATTTTATTCAGTTCAAGCATGATCGTGCTGCCAGTTTTTATTTTTAACTCCACCGTAGACGGCCCCAAGCCCGTGGTTCAAAAGGAGGTGAGAAAATAAAAATAAACATGACTTCGACCACAAAACTGATGTTTACGTGAAAAAAATGTTAATTTTTCCTCTTGAAATCTTGGTCTTCCTCAAAACGGATGACACCCTGTGATTCAGCGTCAAAAAATGATGAAAAAACATGTGCCACACTAAGGGTTCTCCAAAACCTAATTTTTGCGCAATTGTGGAGTTGCGCAACTTGGAGCGTCCAAAAAGCCAGGTTGCGCGCAATAAAACAAATCGATTCGGGTATGAATTTTTCATGAATTTTGACGTAGAATCCGAATCTGTAATAAAAAAGGGGGGGTTCTATTTGAAAAAATGAAGTTAGTGTCAATTGCGCACGATTGCGCGCAACTTTTTTGCGCAAAAATATTTTTCCTGAGATCCTCACAAAAAATCTTGAAGAATTGCGTTGGTCGGAATTTTTTACGCTGTGTTTTGCGGAAATGAAGGGGGGTGTGACCTTTTCGTGAAACACCCTGTAGTCATGTTTGGGTACGAGTATTGACTATGTGCTACACCCATTAGGGATACTTCCTTGTTCGACGTCCCACCAGTCATATCCAGCTACCACTTAACTACCACATCGATGAAAGTACCCAGTTTACTCGTACACAAAGGTAGTTAAGACCATAAGTGTTTCACTCTGTCTCAAGTTTGGTAGTAATTCGCTACAGATGAAAATCTCGTTTCGGTTCGTCGGACGAACTAAAACTCTCATCTAAGGCCAAGGTGAGTTACAGGGAATTGAGAGCCGTCCATCCTCAATCCCCTTACGAGAGCTTCAACTAATCTTGAACTAACGAGGACTGCGGTCGTCTGCCTCAGGCAAAGGACTAGTCAGAGGGTGAAGACACAAGATCCAACTCAATAAGGAGGTCTCATCAATCCTAAACCACCTACCTCATCCTCCAAGGGCAGATTGAACGGATACGTCGCAGAGAGCCCGTCCTTGAACTTGGCCAAATCGAATTGCGGGAACATTTTCAAACCATTCGTTCAAATAGATGCACAAATGAATTTTCAGCCATGGAGTTCCGCGGTGTCTTTCGGCGGTGTGCGGAGCCCATGGAAACTGAAAAGGGGGGTTCGGGGAATACAGGCAGAAGTCCCCAAGGTTGAATACATAACCTTATCACTAGGAAACCGTCCTCGTTGACGAAGTTAGAGCCGCTAACTTGCCATCGGGTGGTGGAGAGGGCTAACTGACTTTATAACCCACCAATCAGCTTCCTAACTGGTTGCAGAGGAGTGGATGGGTTTTGGGACGGGGTTGTTGGAATTTCCTCTCTCTCTCTCTCAAGGTTAATTTTCCGATCCCTCCACCCTCTCCCACTTCTTTCATCCTGCCAACTTCAATCATTCGCCGGTGCTCCGCCAGATGGGGCGCAG
Organism: Apolygus lucorum; assembly: GCA_009739505.2. NCBI lineage: Eukaryota > Metazoa > Arthropoda > Insecta > Hemiptera > Miridae > Apolygus > Apolygus lucorum. The sequence goes on from CM019177.2 coordinate 59,252,553, forward strand.
GCGAAGTCGATTAGAGTGGAGCTGTGACAGGATGTGAATCTCGTCTTATAATAACGTCAGTCGATATTGCGAAAAGAGAACGTCTCCTATGTTTTAAACCGGTTTTAACGAGGACGCTCCAGTTCATCTTTGAAGACCCATCAAAACTTTATTTTTAGAATTACATACAGGAGTTCTTGATGGTCCATAAAGGTTGAGGTGTGTTCTTATGAAAAATGCATCAAAATCGGGATTATTTGTCATCCTATTCACCTAAATTAGCCTGTCGCAAATACTACTGTGATTAGAGGGCGTCGGTGGTCTAGTGGACAGTGTACCCGACTGCGGTGATAAGATAAGAACCGTCTTGCGGGGATGCGAGTTCGAGTCTGGTCGCTACAGAAAGTTTTCTGTCTATTAGACGATCGGCAATCTCTCGTTCCAACCCAGGGTGGTGATGTTTGGGAAGCCATGAGCGAAATCATCAGAACAAATTCTGATCTCCCCTTAGGGAGACAGCTGATGACGTCCGCGACGCCAAGAATGGCAGTCGGACGAAAATTCAACCTGAAATGGTTGCTTACTTTACTTTACTTTACTACTGTGATTAGCGTAACTTTTTGTAATAATTGTTCACAATACTGAGAAATTTATACACTCAATTACTCCCCAAACATAAGAGGCTCCCAGCTACTGGGAATAGGAAAAAATAAGGGTTATGGAGGAGGAAGTGTAGCTCATTTACTCACAAGATCTGGGAAGTCATACCTTCTCATTTCAACTCTTAGAGATGAGTTTCTGCTTCTTGAACAGACAGACGGAAGGAGCGACTGATAGGAGCGCCGAGTTTAGCTCTTCCTTTCACTAGAACTTGAACACAAAGCTTGATTGTATATGGACGCCAATGTAATAGTGAAAGATTAGAACTTTGTGCCACATTAATGCATCATCGAATTCACTGGAGCGATTCATTGCAAGTAGGTATGCTAATAGAACAGGTTCAATAAAGGTAGGTAACTACCTTTCCATAATATTATCAATAGGTAAACCACAAATTCGAATGAAGAGGTGGAAAAAAGGAATTTAGGTATTCGGAACACAGATTTTCGAACAAATTGTTGTGTACCTATTCTGTTCAGACCCCGATTTTCAGCCGATTTCCATGTTTATTTCTTCCTTGACACGAATATCACTCCAGTTTTGCATTACATCGCCAGTGCTTCGAGATGATTGTTTTAGGGGGAAGGAACGATAACCATAACTTGTCTCAGTGGTAACCATCAAATCATCAGATGGACACAAATCTGACGATGTCGTGTAAAAGGAGGGGGACATTAAATTTACTAGCTGGGTAAAGATGATTTTGGATATTTGAGGGGACACAGATCCCAAAAAATTACGGATTTCGATTCTAATTTTTAAATGTTGCTCATACTTGAATGTCCTGGGAAAACGTACTTAGATTTAAACAAAAAAATACCAAATTATTCCATCTTATGGGTGCAAAAAATAATTTTTGGATAAGGGGTAATTGAGGCTTGAAACTACTGTGGGATGAGGATCACTGAATCATCACTATTCTTCCTCTCTTAACGATTGCACTCACTTTTCCTTCTCAAATATCATCACAATTCCACTCACTCGCTCCTCAGCCTACGAAGAGTCGTTCAGAGAACCGTTAGGTAAACTTTTCTACTTCTATTGAGCGAGTTGTTAAAATGAATCGCTCACGCTCGTCTAGTTACTTCCCACTACTAGTTTAATATATTAAATCCTCACAGACATATCTTTGAAAATGGAAGAAAGTTGAGGAGCAAGAGTGAAGAGAGTTGTTGAAGTGGAGAGATTTATTGAAGTATATTGAGTTTTTTTTCCCCGGCGGGCAGGTGAGAAAATCTTTAAGATCCATAGGTGGAGTTGGATTCGTAAGATACCTGAAAGGATCCGCATCTTACGGTTATGTGGGATTCAAACCCACTAAAAAAACACCTCCTTTTCTCCCACGTTGGAACTCAGCCCGGAAATGTTTAACACATTACTTCGGGATGAGTGCTGGGGCGTTTAATCAGTTCTGGGTGAGGGGGTGGACCAGATGCTCCCTCCTCTCTCTTTCTCGTTCTAAGAGTATCTTCCTTGTCAGGATGCTTTCTGTGTATTCTGCCACAGCAGCCCAGCTTCTTTCACCTTCCAGCATCCTGTTGAACTCTGGGGAGCTAACTCCAGGTCTGCCATCAGCTGGTCTCTTTCAGGCGCCCATTTGGTGCATTTGAAGAAGGTGTGGAGCACATCATCGTCATCTTTGTTCTGGCAGTGTAGACATGTTGGGGCAGATACCTTCCCAATTTTATGCTAATAGGCATACAAAAGTTCATGTCCTGTAAAGAACTGCGTAAGGAAGAAGTTCAATATAGATTTATAGAGTTGCTGGAGTGAAGAGAGTTGTTGGAATGAAGAGAGTGCAGAAGTGAAGACTGGCAAAGTTAAGAGAAAGCTGAAGGGAATGAAGCTTCGTAAGGTTGCTTTACTATGGTAGAGGTATTATGGTAGTAAGGTAGATTTATGAAATTTCAAGATTGTTGATCAGTTCCATTCTTGATAATAATTGAGTACTTTTATTCCAAGGTACAGTCAATTCTATTCTCGAGTAAACTCAAGTCTGACAAACATTGAATCAGAAGTGATTGACTGACTTTTTAACTTTTTGAAGTGATTAACTGACCAATATGTCTTTTTTCAAGTTATTTTGTCGATGATGTATGTCTGGAAAGTGAAGAAAGCTGCTGAATTGAATAGAGTGAGTGGCGGAAGAAAAGTGAAGTACTCGGTTGTCTAAACTCAACTCAACCTTCACGACGTTTTTCTGAAACTTGATGAATGGTGACCAGATCCGTTTAAAGTTTTGATAAAGAAAATTAGGTTTGTATGAGTCCAAAACCACACACACACACATTTGGTTTGACATTTTGGTCTCTCCATTATACCTTTTAGGTGGACTAGTAAGGAAAGTGGCAACGTTACCTCGACGTTTTGGGCCTCTTCAATATTGGATCTGACCATGTCCTAAAATAACTACTATAAATAAATCCTAATTCTATAAATAAATCCCAACTACCTGCGTGTACTACGGAGTCAAATAATGACGGGGTATGACGTCAGAGAAGTAAAGCCTTGGGACTCGACCTCCTATCCTACGTGTAAAAGAGCCTTAAATGTAGGACATTTTCAAGAGACAAATGGACGAAATTGAGGCGATTTTCCCTGGGATGAAAGCGTTGGGTAGACTGAACGGTCTCCTGACACACCCTGGGGTTGAGGTGAGAGGTTTTTTCCGAGGCAATATATTCCGTTTATATAGACAGCAAACGGAGGTCAGTGACTGTTATAGGCGAGAGGGGTCGGGGTCGTGCTGGTGGACAAGCGACAAATCAGGGGATTGGGAGGACGCACCGCTATAAATAAAACGGCACCCGAGAGTAGCTAGCTGTACAGGAGCTACTTCCACGACGTATGACTATGACCCGCGGAGGGCAGTCCTGAAATGCTGAAGATGTCCTATGTCCTCATCTCAGATCTAACGTGGATGTCTAAGCTTGAGCTTAAGTACAAATTCAGCTCTTTGAAGACATTTCGGTTAAAATTTGACGCATCGTGGATTTCACAGTTTGCATACCTCATTTGCGGAAAACAAAAATCTGTAAAATCCATAATTTTAATGTAGGCAAGCTCACTCCCTCATAGCTCCAAAGGTTTTGCTTCCGAGTCTACCAAGGTAGCGGAAGCTTTGTCTTCACTTTTCAAGGTTCAAAAAAGTTCAAATCGAAATTTCCACTCACGTTTTACGTTTCAGACCTTTCTGAACAATTTTGGTTCCATGTCTGTCTGTGTGTCTGTCTGTCATGAAATCCTTGCCATTGCCATCACTTCTACAATTCTCATCCGATTGTCAGGGATTGTGAGGGTTGGCGTGTCGATGGTCCCCTATGAAAATCATTACCCCCGGACTGATAGTAGCCGCTGCGCATGCGCGTACGTGAATTCCGTGTAACGGCCATAACTTCCCCATTTTCTATCCGATTTCGATGAAATTTTTAGGGATTATGCAGACTAGATTGGAGATGGTCCCCAATAAAAATCAAGGCCTTAGAATTGACAGTAGCCTCTGCGAATGCGCAAACGCAAAATCCTTGTAACTGCCATAACACTTACATTTGTGAAAAATCTGAATTTGATGAAATTTTCTAGGATTGTTCGGATTGGAGTGTAGATGGTCCCCTATGAGGGTGGTGGAAGGTACTTGGAGATTGATGTTTTGAGATTAACTACTATGCATAGGATCATCTATGAAATCGCGTTATGGATACGAGGAAGCTATGTGCCACACCCACATGGCATAGGTTTTTTTTTGCTGTTCTTCAAGTTGAAGTATTCCTTCAACCAGGGAATTCATTCAGCCTGCTCCCATCCCTGAATACAGATAGGTAACTACTTGTTTTTGAATGAAATTTATTTTAGTTACACACTAAAAATTACACACTGAAATTAAAATTTACTTACATTTTACGATGTCGATGGAAGTATTTCGTCAGAAGTCTCCTGACCGCCTGACTCAACACCATCAAGTTTTGAAGTGTACTGAGCGTTAACATAGAGGCGGATCACTGACCACAGAGGTGGGACATGTTGTGGGAAGTCTAATTATAGAATACATGACCTTCCCAACCCTCATAAAATCATAGGTGAGCGCATCTCTTCGAAATTCAAGAAAGGCGGTCGCTTGACAGCCTGCTCGAGCGCTTGAAGGTTAAAGGGTGTTTTGCAGGGATGGATATATCCTGTGTCCTCCCATTGGAGTCTTGGAAGTTGTAAGATTGTGAATGTGAAGTCGTGAAAGTCTTGGGAGTTCGTGAATATTGAGTTGGAGTGGGCTGATATTGGATTTTGCTTGTTTGACGACGTCTTTTACTTCTGGTATCTTCAGGTCTCGATGTAGTACCGATCCCGGCCTTACCAGTTAGTCCCTGTATCTGCTTACGGTGAACCTATCTTGGTGAAACTGGCTGAACCCTGCCAGATGGAGCTTATTATAGTAAAATCTCCTAATTGGCAGGAGAAGTTGAGAATAAGAGCTGATGTGATGTTCACTTGGTAACACATCCTACGAGTCCTGAAGAAGGTGATGAATTTACCGAAACCTCAGCAAAGGAGGAATTTTATTTCCGTAGAACCCATTCCCAATCAATTTGACAGAGGATTTTAATTAAATGTTCTGGGTCTGTACAAAGGAGTGTAAATGCTCTCCCATGAAATTCTTTGTGACCGGACTGATCACATTAAATCCTTGTAACAAGCATATCTTCCGCAGTTTCCATTCGACTTTTCAGGAATTGCGGGAGCTGAAATCTGAATAATCCCTATGCATTTTTTGTGATCGAATCAACGGTAGCTACTGCGATTGTGCAAATGTAAAATTATGTGTAAATGTAAAATTTCCACTCATTACTTCCACAGGTCACCACAGAAAGCGTGCAGTTGGGGGTCTGGGTGGTTCTCTGTGAGTTTACTTGTGATTGGTTCATCAATAGCCACTGTGGTCATCAACAACAAGCACAACTTCTCAAAGTTTCTCCCGATTCGATGAAGTTTTTAAGAATCACGTTACCTTTGGATTTTTTATCGCCAAATAAGGATGTGATCCTGAATTGGTCGATATGTTCACATTATTTTTTGTGAGGATACCCTCTAACCAGCTTGGCCGACTTTTTTTGATGAAAATTCATTAATAATATCCTTAACTCTTCACTTGCAAAAAAAGTGAAGGTCAACAAATCGCTCCAACAGGTACCAAGTAGGCCAACAAACAAAAAGAAAAATGCTTTGAAAAAAAAAACAAAAAAAAAAAAAAAAAAAAACAATCCACCCAAATTAACAAGAAATTAAGGTAATATCGCGAGATTTTCCTCGGAATATCCGAATTTAAACCATCATAACAAGCTCATTCGGGAAGTTTTCTCCCAAATGAACAAGAAATTGGGGTAATTTCGCGAGATTTGTCTCCACACACCTGAATTTGAATCATTATGACGTTTTGGGATTTCTTGATCGATGTGAGAAGGCTGTTGTTGTTTTAAAGTTATGTCGCCAAGTTGAAGGTTGAAGAAAATCTTGCCTACCTTCGTCCCTCTATATGTGCGTTTGGCCTAATGAGAACAAATCGTGGGTTCCCCAAAACAATTTCACCTGAATATTTCGAAGCTTTTTCAGTCACTTTCGTGGGTGAACCGAGTATTTGGTAAGTAAAACTTTTCTGGGTCGTAGTCGTCGTACACAACGGAGTCCTTTTTGCACTATTTTCCGTTACGGTTTCAACTAAATCTCAGCTCGTAGGTACCTCAAGGTGGAAAGTGTCGAGAGGGACGAGGAAGGGGAGAGGATCCGGATTCCTCGCGATACGACATTCCGTTTGACAAAAGAGCGTGACGGGCGGAGGGATTCCTAACATTCTGCCTCCCACGCGGAGCTTTCCGCCGCGGCCTCTCAGAGCGCTGAGGAAGGGGCAGTGAGTTCAGCGGAGCTGACTGAGAACTCAAGGGAAACTTGGGATTATCTGCCGACCCCTTCTTTCAGAGCCGAGGAAACATCCAAACAGCGGGAGCTTCTTTTCGACTGAAAATCCAGCTCGGAATTGGTTTATGTACGTCGTCCGTTTGTTGTTGAACTCGAGGGATCAAAAGGCAAGTTGTTCTCAACCTAAAGCGGATATGCGAATAACGTTGTTGGTAGAAGTAGGTACCAGCCATGCAGAGCAATTTAAAAATACAAGTAAGAAAACAACATGAAAAGGAATCGGAGAAAACAAAATCAACGATGTTTTCTTGTTTTCGAAGATAATTCGCTTTGTATTCGCAATGGGCCAAGAAATATAAAATCCTCCAAAATTAAAGTTTCTACATGTGTGTGTGTTTGGATGATTGCCGAACAATTTTGGTTCCATGTCAGCAAAAAAAAAAAAAAAAAAAAAAAAAAAAAAAACAGTCTATAATATAGGCTGTTATATGTACAATATTATTATACATTATTTGTGACGTGGATATATCGCACCTCGAGAATAACATTGTGACAAGCAAAAAACGCTGCAAATTAGTACACAATGGTTTATTATTTTTTATTTTCTTATATAGATCACTGGTCTTCAAAGCCACCAACCATACCACATAAAGAAAAACATCGATCGTATTTCGGTCAGCTTTAATTTGAACGGAGATTCACAATCGTGTTTCTGATTTATCGTACGTAAAACCCTTAAATTCTCGTAGGGAGCGAACGGTTTGTCCTAAAGAGCTCCGCGTGGTCTCAAAAAATTCTAACATTTCTATAGAATCTTAGATTGAAGGAAAAATAATACCTTTATATCAATTTTTTTGAGTTCGGGCGTTTTCAAAATTTCAAAATTCATGTTTGAACCCTTAGAAGTGACCTACATCAACCAAAATCTTCGGGGCACAACTAGACCCCAAATTTCATCAAATTCGGAGCCTATATACCAAATTTCATCAAAATCGGTCAATGCTAAGTGGCAAAAGTGCTACGTACGGCGGACGGACGGCCAAATTCTTATTCGATTTTTGGATTCTACGTACCTTGATACGTAAACCATCAAATTGTGAGGGGGTGTTAAAATTTTTTTTTCTTGGTTCCAAAGGTTCATTATTGAAAATAATAAACCAAAATCTGCAATTTCGGTAAAACAAGTTTTATATTTCGCGTATTGCACATAGTTCGCCAAATCGCGATTTTAAAAATTATTTACCTTTTGTTTTTGTGTAAAGTGATATATAAGGAGTTCAACTATTTTCTTAATTAACCATGAGTCGGTAGGACAAAATTGAATGAAGTTTTTCCTCCAATTCTGAAAAAGGAGGAGAGATTTTGAAAAAAACCTGTTGAGAGTCCAGTGACAACTCTGAAGAGATTAGTGCGACAATTCAAAAAATTATGTAATCCAGGAGACTACAGCTAGAAAAGTAGCGTTACAACTCAAAAATTGCACAGTACTCACGTGTCATTCATGTCCGACACTCCACTCACTCACTGCCTGGGTGTGCTACTATTTTCATCAGCACAGAATTCCGAAAATTTTGTCTAAATAGCGGTATCACCCAAATGATTATTGCACCAGGTCACCCCGCAACCAATGGATTGGCGGAGAGGAATGTGCAAACGATGAAACATGCACTCGAAGCAAATTTTTATAACACTACGACAAACTTACCCGCTAAAATTCAACAAATTTTGTTCATGTATCGAGCTACACCTTTACAACGTGGAAAGTATCCTTCTGAGCTATACCTCAATCGCCAAATACGTACAAAATTGAGCATTCTCCAACCTTCCTCTCAAAACCAGGCTGCCATACAACAAATACCCTTCCGATCACTAGAATAATATTCTATTATGGAGAAAGAGTAACCGCTCGAGTCGTTGTTGGGGGGAGAGAACTATGGCAGCTTGGAAAGATATTGCGCCGATTTGGATATGTACATTACGAGATTCAATTGGATTCAAGCTACAAAGTGAGCAAACACATAGACCAGTTGCGTAGGACTTCTGTGCACTTCCCAGAAACGTCGAGTTCAAGATTGGTTCCACAACCACCTATGGGTTCACCTTCAGTACTTCAATCAACTGAGCGGAATATTGAACACCATACAGAAGTAGTGGGACTTCCTTCTGTCCTTCAACCCATCGTACCAACCGGATCACCAATTGTACGCCGTACCGAGCTTCCCGAACAACCTCCTATGCCTTGACATTCTGAACGCCTACGACGATCACCCAAAGGCTGAATTATACATCGTTCTAGTTCATTATAAGTGGGGGAGAACTGTTATGTCCAACACTTCAGTTATTATTGTCAAAGTAGAGCCAATGCAAGGAATCGCAAAAACTGGTTACGAACTAGTATGATAAATATATTTTCCCATTTAACGATATACATTCGTGCATACACGAATGAAATACTTGAGAAACGAATCACTAACAAACATTCTATCTTGGTAACGACAACAGAGGTGATAGTCATTTTTTTAATTTTTTTTAATTTTTAATTTTTTTTATGATACTTTCCTGAAAGACGCAGGGGGCACGCCATCAATTAAAATAAATAAATAAATCAAATATAATGGGGAAGACGCCCAGGACTCACCCGACGCCGGCCCTAGGGATGAGGGATGATGAGGAAGGTGGGGGTGGGAGAGAGGGATGAAGGGAAGTGCCTCTATAAAACGACCACCTGTTCAAATATGAGCCGAGCAGGACACGGGTGGTGATACCACGGAGTACGCCTACCGAGATGCCTAACTCGCGCAACTCCGTGGCACTTTTCCCGCACCACACCCCGCGCCATGACAAGGTTGCAGCCAAGCCCTGATGTTGTTGGGTGCCACTCCTTTTAGCTCCGACACCGCTTGCCGTAAATCATCATGACACTACATTTTCCTCCCACATCTTTCTCCTTCTCCTACATGGAGATCCCGTCTACTTCTTCCCTCATTTCTTCCTGATTAGGTCATCGTGTTTTCTCTCTTCTTACCAGTTTACTATCATGGAGTATGAAACATCTCCATTTCTTTTGTTAATCTGTCCCAGAGTGTGTTAATTATTAATCTGTGTTAATCTATACCCTTTCTTCATCTTGTTCAACACCCATACTTCCTCTCCCTCCACAAATTCCAGGAACTTCTTTCCCTTTTCCTGGTATTGCTTTTCATTTAAAATCGCCACATCGACCATACGATCGAAATTTGGCTTCAAATGAAATGAGACCGCATTCAATGATTGTACATCAGCTCTGCAGGCGATCTTCGCGTAGTGGAGTGTGGCGTATTATGATATGCAACAAGAAAATCACGTAGTCGATCCTTGATATTTCTGTTTGAGTTTTATGATGAAGAGTGCGAATGAAGAGTGCGCATTCACTAACGCGAAATTCTCAATTAGCTTAAGTTCTACAGTTTCCTTTCAGGGGTCTCTTCATTTTCAAGGATCATATTGTTGAGACTCTGGATGGTTTTCAATAATTTAAGTTGTAATTTGATCATAAAATTTCGAAGGTAGTGGTGCTTTGAAATTTATTGAAATTAAAGTCTTGATTGTCCTTGAAGCATCGGATCATATAATTATTATATTCAATCGTTTTGTGACTACGGGGAAGCTATGAGTCGCACAGACTTGATTCTCCTCGAACGAAAACGGCGATCAGAATTATTCACCTGATGGGGTCCAGGTATGTTCCTTCGGGAGATGAAGAAGAGGCGTACAAGGGAGTAGGAGGAGAGGGGCCAGGGGTGGGTTGTTCTCACCTGGAGCGGTGGGTGGTCCGGAGATCAATACGGGGTACGCGGCTCCTACCCGACGTCCGCCCGCGGCTCTTACCCCGAGTACTTCCGACCCCCGGACAATTGGATTCTGATGAGAAATATCGGGATTGTTTCTCCAAGTTCAAGATGGCGAAAATCGTTCAAATCAACACTTTCAAAAATGGAAAAAAAAAAAAAAAAAAAATGATTCAAAACAAAATAGCCTCGACCTTGAAAATCTGTACTCTTCCTGTAGAAAAATAATGGATACTACACCGTCGTATATTTCAGATGTATAGGTTCGTACTATCCATAAATTTGTCCTCTAGCTGTAGGAAATTATAGACACTACATCAACGTACATTTCAGATGACTAGGATTGTGCTATCCACCAATTTGTACTCTAGAAGTAGGAGTATGTTAGACTCTACATCAGTGTGTATTTAAGATGACTAGGCTTGTACTATCCGCCAATTTGTACTATAAAAGTAGGAAGATGTTAGACACTATACCTATGTATATTTCAGATGTCTAGTGTAGGTTCGTACTATCCGCTAATTATTTCCGGCACTTTCAAGAAGAGCCAATAAGTTCAATGATTAATGGTTTCAATGATTAATTCAAACCGTTCCTCGGACTTCGTGATGATGAAACGTGAACGAATCGATCTTACAGAAACAGACAGAAGTTTTAAGAAAAAACGCCGCTAATTTATGCAAAAAGGTTGACTATTTTTCTATATAGATCGCCTGCAAAGAACGCAGCTTTGTCATTGTTAGCACCTACCAACCTTGAATATCATGTTTATGTTGGAACAAAAAGTACGTAATAGAAAAGCACCGTAATTTGGATGTTGGTTGCTGGGGGAGCACAACTTAGTTACATGAAACTCAATTTGAAGAAATAAATAATTGAACAGCTGAAATGTCAACGGTGATTAGGCCTACTTCCGACACTGAACAATGAATGAAATGAATGAATGAATGAAAAATTTTATTCCGATAAAACAACAAGACATCTATTAGATACATGTGTTGAACAAATGGAATATACCCCATAACCATAGGGCAAGCCCTGTGCGGCTAGGGGGAGTTGCCAAGAATAGCATAAGTAATTTGAGATGAATAAGATAACATCAAAAGATTAAAACTGAGAAAAAAAAATAAAAATGTTACTTCTTTCGATTGTGTCTTGGTATAATATAATACAATAGGAAGTCAAAGCGATACATGTATAAAGCGATTATTAAATGAAACAGCATTTTACGAGCATACATAGGGAACATTGTTGCATAATGAAAGTCATCCTCATTTACATAAATGCTAGAGAGAACCGCCAGGCAGTTCTCTAGTCCTCTGGCGATCAGCCAGGAGAATATCTTCTTTTTGTAGTTAGATCGACTAAAATTTGAAGGTGATCTCATTTCGTACGGCAATGAGCGGATCAGGAAAGGCATGCTATAGTATATGTGCCTGGCAGTGCTCCATAGGCGGGTTCTCGGCGCCGGCACCATGGCTTGGGAGGTGAGACGAAGTGGGTAAGGAGCACCTCGAGGAATGTCGAAGAATTCAGGATGTTTGTGAAAGAAGGACAAAGATGTTTGCAATCTTTTGCAGTTCACACTGATTCCTACCTAATAGTCATTGATATACCTACTGATGTATGTAAGTAGGCTAAGGGAATTTGGAACTTCTGTTACCTTCTGTTGAGTTTTTGGATATTCGGGAAAATTTGGCAATGAGGTGGCAGATCGGAATGACAGAGCTACAACTGACGAACGATATTCATATACACGAACATAAGCCAAGACTTCAAATCCTGGTTTGACCCAACAGAAGTTGTGGGAAGTCAAGAAAAGTATCTCAAGGTGGTCTTCTTACTCCCGAACCATTGACTCTGCGATGGAATCGACGCCTAGAGGAAGAGATCTCACTTGTTTGCCTATTGGGCATGCCAGACTTACGCGTGGCTACCTCATAGAAATTGAACCGACTCCCCCACCTAACTGCGTTACCTGCGGATACAAACTCTCCGTGCGCTTGAGGAGTGTCCCGTTATTATTGAAAGTCCACCAGAAGTACCGAGGTCCATAGAAGAACTACACTGGGAAAGGATGTTTCTCATATATGAGATGTCCTGGAAAAACTGAAGACTCTAACATTCTATTGTAAGTTGTAGAATTTATTGTGACATGTCGTAGGCCCCCTGAACACTTAATTGCATGTGCCTAAAAAATAATTAAAAAACGTCTGCCAAGTGGGTGTGGCACATAGCTTCCTCGTATCCATAACCTGATTGTATAGATGATCCGATGCATAGTAGTTAATCTCAAAACACCAATCTCTATGTACCTTTCACTACCCTCATAGGGGACCATCTACACGCTAATCTGGACAATCCTAGAAAATTTCATCAAATTCGGATGAAAAATTAAGTGGTGTATGTGATTGAATCAAAAAAATACATAGCCTCGGCTGGGATTCGAACCCGCGACCTTAGGAGCTCTAATCATGACTTTAACCTCTGAGCTACCGATGACCTGCAATTAATGGGATTTGAGATTCTCACAGGAGACCATCCCTCTATGAATGAATCCCTCTATGAAAAACAAATCTCTGTGATTTTCATAGGGGACCATCTAAACACTACTCTGTGACAACCCTGAAAATTTCATTGAAATCGGATGGAAAATGTAGAAATTATGGCTGTTACAAGGAAATTCACGTTTGCGCATGCGCAATGGCTACTATCAGTCCGAAGGTGGTGATTTTCATATGGGATTATCTAAATACTAATCTGAAACATCCCTGAAAATTTCATTGAAATCGGATTGAAAATGTGGAAGTTATGGCCGTTACAAGGAATTCACGTTTGCGCATGCGCAGTCGCTTCCATCAGTCCGGGGACGATGATTTTCATAGGGCACAATCTACAACCTAATCCACATAATCCCTGAAAATTTCATTGAAATCGAGTGGAAAATGTGGAAGTTATGGCCGTTACAAGGAAATTCACGTTTGCGCATGCGCAGTGGCTATTATCAGTCCGAAGGTGGTTATTTTCATAGGGGACCATCTAAATACTAATCTGTAACATCCCTGAAAATTTCATTGAAATCGGATGGAAAATGTAGAAGTTATGGCCGTTACAAGGAATTCACGTTTGCGCATGCGCAGTCGCTTCTATCAGTCCGGGGATGATGATTTTCATAGGGGACCGTCTACACACCAACCCGCACAATCCCTGAAAATTTCATAGAAATCGGACTATAACTTCGTATAGTTATGCGCGTTACAAGGAAATCATGACAGACGGACAGACACACAGACAGACAGACACACAGACACGGAACCAAAATTGTTCAGAAAGGTCTAAAACGCAAAACGCGAATTGAAATTTTGATTTTGGAGAACTTTTTTTTTTTCGTCCTTGAAAAGTGAAAACAAAGCTTCCGCTAGGTACCTTGGTAGACTCGGAAGCAAAAAGCGATTCACACTAGTGTTTCTGATTTATTTCAAGTTCAACCCTTATAAGGAGCGAACGGTTTGTCCTACACAGCTCTGGTTCGTCTGATTCGATTCTGAAAATTCAATTCAATTTTAAATTTATGAAAAAAACCTTTACATCCAAAGTTTTTGAGCTAGGGCGTTTTGAAAATGTCAAAGCTTAGCGGCACAACTAGACTACATATACCAAATTTAATCAAAATCGGTACATGGTAACAAAGGAAAGTGCCACGTACGGCGGACGGACAGGAAATTTTTCATTAGATTTTCGGATTGTAGGAACCTTGAAACGTTAATCATCAAATTTTGAAGAGGAGGGGGGGGGGATATATTTTTCGATCCATTATTGAAAATAAAGAACCAAAAAGGAACTTCGAGTTTTGTATTTCAAGTGGTGGTAAAGATAACACTAAGTACATGATACTTCTGCATCGTCGTCTGACTGTTGGAGAAAATATAGAAGCCTGATTCAAGTACCTATCGACATATGACTTGACAAAACTTTCCTGTCCATCACCAATTCAACATGAGAGTCGAGCTAAAGATTGTTGTCTCGTAGTCGTTTTCGTTTCTCATATTTCTATAACATGAACACCAGTGACGATTTTGGAGATCAGCTTTGAAATGAATGACTTTGGGCACGATTCGCAACATAAATCGACACTTTGCATCGTTTTCCCATCCATAACTGTTCTGACAGAAAACAATAAGAGAAACGAAAACGATTACGAGACAACAATCTTTAGAGTGGTAGTTATGGTAATCAGGAGTGGTAGTTCCTAGAAGTGGAGGGAGGTAGCGCTGAAACCCGTCAAGGATTGTTGGAGGCTAGACTCTCATCAATTCAACAGGTGATTCCCATTGCTCCTATTATCATTTTGAAAAATAACTAAACCCTTAGTTTGAGTGAGGTACTATTTCAACTACCCTGGTAGGTACAATACAGTTTTTTCAGAATTCTCAATAGACTAGGTTTACAATTATTATAATTGAGATTATCCCCCAGATTCGGCATGGTGGAAGGTTACTGATTCAACCCTTACAATCATCCTCAAACATCGATAAATAAGAATAACAAAGTGTGCCAAGTATAGCTTCTTCATAAAGAATAACATAGACATAATAATTATAGAGTTAATTGATGAGGAAAATGCTGTTCATGAGCAATCAGACAGAACTGGAACCAAAGGAAGCGGAATTGGGATCATTTTCAAAACGTTCTGGAACCCAAATGAGAGTCGAAAATATGGTTGTAGAGGATCAAAATATTTCAAGCTTCCTTGAAAGAAACGAAAGCTACCTACAGAAAACCTACAAAGATCCCTTTAGAAAACGATGCTCATATTTAATTACACAAGAATTTCAATAAAATTGTTCACAGACTTGGATACAAATTGAAGTGAATCTGTTGTCCCACTTGCGAGTGCCTACCTTCGTGCAATCACAGTTATGTTGAGATCAATATGCAAATGTTATCCCGGAGTTTGCCGTTTACCATACGGAAATTGAGTTTAAACTCCATCATTTGTAACTTCATCTCGTGCTATGTTTCTCTCGAAAGGGTTTCGAACTGAGCGGAAAACTTGTCGATAGATGTTGCCCCCGATTCCGTTTCGCCTTGCTTAACGATTTATGAATGCCGTTCCCCCCCAGACATGCAGTCGTTTCAGCAAGGTATTGTTATGATGGCTGTTCAACATGATTCGATTCGGGAGATCGGATCTGTCGGAACTTCATTGGTTCTGTTGAATCCGGGGAGAATCAATGTTCTTAGAGGATAACGGTCCCACCACCGCCTTGCAGTTGCAAGTGTATTCTTATACAACATACTGCATGCAGGTTGGCTATGGATTTTCGAAAAGATATAATTATGTTAAATATAGATATCCTGATCTAAACCTATGTGCCTAAGCCCATCGTGTGCATCACTAAAGATGTGTATACAGGGTGTACACAAAACAGGTCTGCCAAACTGCAGGAGTCGATTTTACTACTAATTTGCAACAAGTAGTACCTCCCAGACTATTTTTGGATTCTCTCTTTCCGATCTATTTCAATTTACAGATTTTCTTCGTGATTTTGAACCTACATTACTTAATCAGTCATAACACCCTTAATTTGCTGCGGTAATCCAAATTTGAGGATAACATTAGAAGGAGCAATAAATTTCCTACCGGATAGGCTAGATAATTTATTTGAGTAAAGATTTGAGACATGAAAAAGCTCTCTGAAAAGAAAATCATACTGAGCTGAGATCTTTATTAACAGATTTTGGCGCAGTTGTTGCCGTTCTGGCATCTTGAAAAACATTGGTTCTGTTAGTCGAATTTCCGAGTAAAAAACTCGTGATTCGCTAAATTGGTAACTTTTTTTTTTCAGAGGGCTTTTTCATATCACAAACTTTGACCCAAAGAAAAGATCAGGCATTTTTCCGACAGAAAATTCAATACTCTTTCCAACGATATCCTCAAAGTTGAATTTACTCGTCAAATTAAGAGAGTTAAGATAAATTTAGTATCGTGATGATAATAATAATAATAATTTTCTTTATTTGCCAAAAACACAAGCATTACAGGCATGTAGGGCAATTGTCAAAGTAATAATTTAAATATCATATAGAGAAAAACTCGTCAACAGCGTACAGTTCCCTCTCCACCAGATACCTCTTAATAGATCTCTTGAAGGTAGGTCCTGGGGCGTCCACAGTGCAAACCGAAGATTCCAGTCGCAACACGTAGAAGTTCCAAAGCCAAACTACACTAAGCTCCACGCTTCTCTTATAGAACTCCAGACGATGGTCAGGGACTTGCAGTAAGTGCGGTGTTCGGGTACTATAATGCGTAAATGCATGCATCCGCCGAAGCTCGGGGTCTTGGTGAATGAACAGCAATGCTTCCAAAACAAACAGCGATGGCAACGTAAGCAAGCCTTCCTGGCGAAATTTTCCTCTGCAGGATGAGCGTGGTGCCACACCCAGAATTATTCGCAAGGCGCGCTTCTGCATTCCGAAGACCTTAGTCATGTTGGATGGGTTGTTCCAAAACAAAATCCCGTGCGATGCTTTGGACAGGAACAGTCCAAAGTAGACTGATCGTAGGGTCCGCCTAGATGATAATGAAAGCTCAAAATCGCGAAGAAAATCATACAATTTAAATAACTTGGAAACAAAGCCTCCAAAAATAGTCTGGGAGGCACTTTTTGTAGCAAATTAGTTGTAGAATCGACTCATGCAGTTTGTCAGACCTATTTTGTGTACTTGTGATTGACAGACAGACACACGGTCGACGATCTTAAGATCGTATGAGAAAAAGCCAAGTATTTCTTAAGTCAATGTATACCGACCTACTTGCTTAACTAGGAAAATTCGCAAAACACAAATCATGGCACTCATTTCCAGTTACTACAGAAGCAATATTAACGATAGTTGCGTTTGCGAATTCGCGTGATCCTAAATAATACAACGTGCTATAAACGATCGCTCGGTTGGAAATCGGAAAATAACTAGTCTCAAAAGGCTTTTTCGATGATTTATTGTGAACTCGTTCTGTGACTGTGTGAGCACGATCTGATAAAAAGGGATAATGTAGGTCGTTTGACGTCACTTCCGATAGGTATCTGTCTGTTGGTGAGCCAATTCGATGAATGTTAGGAGGGCAACACTACGTGTGTACCAGTTACTGTACATCACGCCATAGAACATCGAAACAAAATTATACGTAAATTCTTTGTTAATAACGAATTTCTTATGCTAACGATAACTCAAGTTTTTGAGTACTTTTGTCAAATGAGAATTCACATTCTTCTTCCAGGAAAGGCAGTTTTTGCGCATACGCGAATGTAAAATCTTCGTAATAAGCATAATTTCCACAGTTCTTATTTGATTGGAACAGTCAGACTAATTGAAAAGAAACCAAAATTGTTCAGACATCTTTGAAACGCAAAATGCGAGTGGAAAAAATGATTTCGGAGGACTTGATTGTCGAACCATTCCACCGATGCAGTAATCCCTCATCTTTGATAGTGTGAAATGACGGCTTATAACAAACGCTGCAAATTATTACACAAAGGTTTATTATTTTTCTATACAGATCACTCGTCTGCAAAGAACACGGCTTTGCCATTGTTACCACCAACCAACTTGAAGGGAAACATCGACCGCAATTCGGTCAGCTAACATTTGAACGGAGATTAGGCCCCTTCTGCGATTCACAGTCGTGTTTCTGATTTAGCGTAAGACCATCGCTTGAATTCTCGTAGGGAGCGAACAATTCGTCCTATAGAGCTCTGCGTGGTCTCAAAAAATTCTGAAAATTCTATACTGTATTAAATTGATGAAAAAACAATACCTTTAAATACAAATTTTTTGAGTTAGGGCGTTTTAAACATTTCAACCCTTATTTTTCAATCCTTAGAAGTGACCTACATTAACCAAAAGCTTCGGGGCACAACTAGACCCCAAATGGTGCCCATATATCAAAATTTGAACCAAATCGGTCTGGTGTTGCTAAGAAAAGTGCCGCGTACGGCGTACAGTGGACGGACGGCCAAATTTTATCCGATTTGTAGATTCTAAGTACCTTGAAACGTAAACCAACAAATTTTGAGGAGGGGTTAAAAAACATTTCTTCTCGATTCCATAGGTTCATTATTGAAAATAATAAACCAAAATTAAGAAAGTACCAAGCTGAAGAACGTCCCATTACTAAAAGTTATGGGACATTAAAATATGTTATAACATTACTAAATGTTATCAATTTTTTTTATCTTTTTTAATTTTTTCAATACCATCAATTGTAGCGGTGAAGTATTTTTTCCAAATATAAATTGTTAATGAAAGAAGTGAAGAAAAAAAAAATGTCCTCCAAAATCAAAATTTCCACTTGCTTTTTGCGTTTTAGAGCTTCCCGAACAATTTTGGTTACGTGTCTGTCTGTCTGTCGGTCTGTCTGTGGTCAATCCTTGTCCCGGGCAAAACTATACTAACCTGTAGTCCGATTTTGATGAAATTTTCAGGGATTGTGCGGGTTAGGTACTAGACGGTTCCCTATCAATTTCAGCACCTTCGGACCAATAGGAGCGAGTGCGCATGCGCAAACGTGAATTTCCTGGAACCTCGGTTTCTCGGTTTCTAATGAACCTATTTTGCTCAAATTCGGAGGTTAGTTAGGGACAAACCTCTAAGAGACACCCTATAAGTTTCAATCAAATTGGTCAAGCAATAGCCGCTGCGCATGCGCGAACTTTAAATTTATTGTTACAACCAAAACTCCGCAACTATTCAACCAATTTCGATGAAATTTTTAGGGATTGTGTGGTTTAGGTCCTAGACGGTGGACCGCTAAATAAAATTCTACGTTAAAAATACAAAATATTATAAACTATAATACCTTATAAAAATTATAAAAATATTATAAACATTAATACCTGCAACCCTATCCCGCATATTATCGCCAATATTTTGGTATTCAATAACTCTTTGAATCATAATTTTTTCGCCAACTGTTTCTATACGTCCATGTTACAATGAGTGAGGAAGCTATACTGCCCACCCAACTTGGCAGACGTTTTTCCTTTCCCAAGTTACCAAAACGACCTATGCAGTGCTCACAAAACACTTGAGAGAGTTTCTCACGAACAATATTTTCTTCAATGAATAATTTCTTCTTTGATGAAAAAACTTGTCCAAAACAAGTTCGCTTATAGTACCTACAGTAACCAACCTTCTGGACCATTTTTAGTGTCAACATTTTATGGATTACTGTCTATTTAGTGTGCAGAGTATAGCTGCTATTTTTAAACTATTTTTCCTTCATCATTTTTGGAATCATTTCTCCAACAATGGAAGCCCAATCTGATTAGCTGCCATTTTTGTACTAGTTTCCCTCGGACCATCCAGGACTAACACTCTGAAATACGAATAGAACTGCCAAGGAACCAAGTATATAGAAAACGCTATCTCTTAGAAAACAGTATCGTTGATGGTAGCTTGAATTCTCAATGACAAGAACAACCCCTGAGAATACGAAGGAATAGCAATGCCAGCTAAGTAGGTCGATCCGATGCTCCGGTTACAGGCGTGGAAGACCTCATTTACACCCTGTGAATCCCATTCAAGTTCCACCAGGATTCGGGTCACATAATGATAGCGCATCTGTGTGTACGATCACCTCGTACAAGAGGGTGGCGTGTCTAATTCAATATTTTCGCATTTATTACCAGCGGGGTTTACCAGGTTCCTCCTTAATTGACCGATCGCGTGTCGGTCGGTCACTCGGCCGCGTGATGGTGGCTGCCAGGAGGAAGAACTCAGTGACATTTTCATCGTTCGCGGCGACCTTAGTTTATTTAGGGCTTACCGCCCTTCCATTTGGCTCCGAGATTTTTCGTGATTGACTGAGCTGAGATACTCTTCAACCAGCTTTAGAATTGTCATGTTGGAAGTAAGGTATTTCTGGTAAAATGAGAAAGATTTCAAAATCGCATTCCAGATTTAGAGAGTTGAATGATTTGAGTGGTTATATGGAATCAATCAATCAGTAAGAATGCGTTTTTTACACGAACCTAATGTATTTGAACAACTGAAGCTCATTTGTAGTTGAAATAACACAGAAACAGATGCAAAGCGATTTTTTTTTCAGTTTTGATTGCTGAAACGCCGCTTTATGAACATATATAAAGAAAATTGAAGAAATTTTGGTTTATTATTTTCAATAATGATTCTTTGGAATCGACCAAGAACATTTTTTTAACCCCTCCCTCCTCCCTCAAAATTTGTTGGTTTACGTTTCGAGGTACGTAGAATCCGAAAATCGAATAAAAATGTTTCCGTCCGTCCGCCATACGCGGCACTTTTCTTAGTTACCATGGACCGATTTTGATGATATTTGGTATATGGGCTCCATTTGGGGTCTAGTGTGTGCCGCAAAGCAGTGACCAAAATGGGGGTTGAAATGTTCAAAAGTGCCCTAGCTCGAAAACTCTCGAAATAAAGGTATTGTTTTCTCACCAATTTGAAACAGCATTGAATTTTTAGAATCGATTGAGACTACCAGTAGCTTTTTACGACAAATCGTTCCCTCCCTACGAGAACTTTAGGGATGGTCTTACGATAAATCAGAAACACGATTGTGAACCGCATAAAAGGTCTAATCTCCGTTGAAATGTTATCTGACCAACATGCGATCGCTGTTAGTTTCTTCGAGTTGTATTCAGTTTTGCGTCTTTAGCAACCAGTATTCTAATTTCCCAAATCAAACTCCTTTTTCGTTCGAATCGAGTGTGAAGGTTCCATTTCTTTCAAATAAACTTTATTGTGAAGTAAGCAAGTAGTAGGTAGGTAGTAACTAAGGTTGGTATGGTCGGTGGTTGGTAGGCAAAGATGTGTTCTTCGCAGACGAGTGATCTCTACAGAAAAATAAAAAACAGTTGTGTTTTAAATTTTTACTGGTATAATACATGTACCAAAACTTGTATTGTACCACTACTGACAATTTTCAATCAATAACAATAAACTTTGCAGAACCAAGATAAATTTGGCTAACTCTCCTTAATTTTCTTCCCGTATCCGTATATGTCTATATTGGAATGTAGGAGAATTTCCGACATTCTGTTAGAAAAATGTTATCTCTCTCTATTTTTGTATTTTGTACAAATACAATTGTATGTAATTCACTTGTGTCCCTAAGTTTATGAGAGAAGTTGCTGCTTAGCTGAGTTTTCTAGTTTTGACTAAAAAGAGTAGGTGGAGGGTTTACAAAACATCCCTTCTGTGAAAATCGTCCCTTCATATCTCTTCTTCCAATCTGATTACATTATTATAATGAAATAGTACATGGAATAAGGTAGCAGGAAAAAAGTCGACTCTTATTCAACCGCCTTGAGCTTTTAGGATATAATATTTCTCAAGTTTTAGAATGTTATATTCAACAAATAATTCCTTATTACGATAGAACTTGGATTAATAGTTGCTAAAAACAACCAGTCAAAAAACGTAAAAGCAGCATTTGCTCATATTTAGCAAAAACATTTGTTCTTGATTGATAATTTTTCGTTTGATTCGTCTTATTTTTTATATACTGAAATGGGAAGTATTGAATAATTGAGAACAAAATGGAAACTGCAAAGCCGCAGGTGGGTTTTCTGTATTCTGAATTAATCACAGTATTCTGAATTAATCACATTTCACCCAATGTCTTTGCAAGCTTTGGTGGGTTTTCTGTTGGCATAAAAAAAATATGTGGGTATGATATGGGAATATCTATCTATGAGGTGGACTTCTCAAGTAAATCTACGCCTGGTCGTTGAGAGCACAAGGCAGCGACTGAATGATGGCTGAATGAATTACTTTGAATTATTGCGCTGGCGCAGATGTAATATATCACAGCAAAGGTGTCCATGATTGACGAGGTGGGTCAACTTCTGAATGTCCCCACTCGGCTCGCCAGACTCCGTGAGGTCATCTCAGAACCGGCGGGCCTCTCATTTGAAAACCTGTCACCTCCAGACGGGGAAAGAAGAGACTGTTTGATCACCTGCTGATCCAAAGGTCTGGGGAACGGCGGGACATCAGTCTCCTGCCTCAACCCAAAGTCTAGAGATGAATGGCCTGGCCAGGTTGGATTTGATCCGGGGGTCTTTGAAGAGTGAGATTCCTCCCTGGGCCCGCACCATCCTCGACGTCACCGGGGTTATTATGTAGATCACCGAGAGAATCAATATTTCAAAGATTTCCCTCCCAATACCTCACCCCGTTTTTACCTCCATTCTTGGCTATAAGCCTCTTTATCTCTTTGCATATTTTCTCATCACTCAGCCAAATTTGGTCTATGGTGAGATCTAGGGTAAGTGGGGGGAAGTTCTCGCACCTTTCGTGATAAGTTGTACTGAGAAAATATCGAATACTTCCATGGTACTTTTCCAGTAGTGGAGAATTTTCAGGGATCGTAACCAAGGTTCTGACGAACAAGAAAAAATAAAAACGGAATGGTTATAACACTTTATTTGAATGGGAAGGTAAATTAGAATTTGCGGGAACTCACCCATTTGAACCTGCTGAAATATCCCTCCACCTGCCTTATTGAACTATTTGTTGTGAAAAATCATTTAACAAGTAAAATACTCGGAATTTCTACCCAAATTGGCATTCATCGACGAAGATGAAAGAAATAGTATAGTATAGGGACAATAGAATCGCATGCATCACTGGGAGTCTTTTTATTCGATATTAAATCGGAACTAACAAGCCAAAATAGACGGAGCATTCTTCCCATTCAATATCAGTACTACTAATATTGCGTGTACATTTATTTTCTCCCTCGCTGCTATTGCTAGTAGATTTGTCTTCCTCTGTCATTGTAGTAATTTCTTTTGATGTCTTGGGTAAATACCTTCTTTTCGGAAAACATACCCTAGATACATTCATTTACGAACTAAATAATTTTCGAAGGGGGTTGTTTTTCAAATAAAAAACCCTTCTCTTGCCTATAAATTGAATCGATAGTCTAAGAACTACTGATGTATTGAATTGTTTCTTATTCACTCCACCAGTGTGTGTTTCAGACAGTCAAAACTTCTCTGTTATTATCAACTCAAGTTTGGAACATTACTTTGTGGCTCACAATGAGATAAGAGTATCTAGACAAATAGTACTCGCGTTTTTGATCCTTGTGGAACCATCAGCCTCAGAGCATCTCCGTACATCTTGTTTTGACAGCAGCGTACTAAATGATAATAAAATGTAAATAATAATGTTGCTATCAACAATGATGTTTCTTCACGTGCTAATCTTCGGACCGTTCTGTCCACCTCCTCGTTCCTTCCTACGCCGGGATATGTCTTTCCAATGCCACCACCACATTCCATCCTACCTCTCCCAGAAAGAGCAACTCTAGAGCAACTTTTCACTGCAAACTTTTCTCTTACTTTTTCTTTACTTTTGAATACCTAAGGAAGGAATGCGGAAGTTAAGAAACGTAGGTAGTAAACCAGCATCAAGGGGCTTACATTTTTTTCTTGCAGGCCAATATTTATGTTACTCTGCCAATACAGGCCTCTGCATCTGCGAACTATTTCAAGAGAGGATCTTATTTCAGGAACTTTGGAAAAGAGGAAACTCAATTCCCATTGAAACTTTCTTTGAATTTCTTGTCATATCTGTGATCAGCAGGATAAAATTTACTAGTAACTAAAAATAATTCCAAAAAAAGGAAAAATTTACCGATTGGATACCACATAGTTTTTGAAGAATTTGGTTCCCTAATTTTGATGGACCCAAGCGCGTCCCGAATCGATCGGTATAACCTCACACATGCACTTCTTTTGAAAAGTGTTGACTTCCGTTTTCATATTACCTACCTTCTCTTAACAAAAAACCGCAGTCAGCAGCCAAACCTACGTAATAGATTAAACTTTTAATCTCTCCCTCTTTGAACATTGAAATAACCGACTCCGCTCAGTAAACTTTTAGGTTTCTGACGCCTTCA
The DNA here is from genome assembly GCA_009739505.2 of Apolygus lucorum. Classification (NCBI taxonomy): domain Eukaryota; kingdom Metazoa; phylum Arthropoda; class Insecta; order Hemiptera; family Miridae; genus Apolygus; species Apolygus lucorum. The sequence goes on from CM019177.2 coordinate 59,276,874, forward strand.
CTGTGGTGGACAACACCTAAAAATACGAGCGTTCTTCAGTCTTTCACTTGGGTCTTCTTTCAACAGAAGGCTCTGAATATTTTACCGAAGGTAGAGCCGGCGGGTTTACGTTCTTACTTTGAGTCCTCCAGGTGTCGTAGAGGGGGGAGGCTGTGAAACTCGGAGAGCTTTACTTTTTGTTCCTTGAAACGCTTCTTTGTTCCGAAGTTTTCCAACGAGCTAAATTCATACTCTTCTGTTGTTCTTGTCTTTTAGATTAACACTACACAAAAACTGTTTGGGCTGGAAAAAAATATGCGACTTCTGTTTCGTCTCTTTAGGTCATTTTTGACCGACTTAGAACCGACGAAGGCGAGAAGGACGAGGTAACTTTTTCAGTGTGTCACGGGATGACGTTTTTTTTTTTTTATGTTTGAACACTTTGCATTCCAATTTGCCAATCTGACTGGGTAATTTTAAAATGTGTTTCGAACGAATTTAATTTTGCTGCGTTGAAAGTATCGGAAAAGAGTGAAAATAGTTGAAAAGCGAGTTCGCTGATTGCTGATTGGTCCTTATTCACGTAACTTCCCCTGTAACTGTCAAATGAGTCGTCGATGGACCATTATGTATATTAAAATTAAAGGTCTGATTGTAAGCTACAAATGGGATCTGATAACCGGTTGTTGTAGCGGGGGGGGGGGGGGTGCGAGAAAGGTGGATATTATGAGATAGTAGGTCGTCAGAGCTGCAAAGTACACTGCCAAATATTAAGGGATATCGCTCAGATTGGTGATGGGAGAGTAGTCTACCTAGTGTGTGTGGCACGAAGCTCATAGCGTCATCTTCAACATGATTCAAATTATAGATGTGATTGTGAGTTTTATGGATCAGTAGGGAAAACTGATCAGCGGTACGGAAACTAATCTAAACTACAAGACCTGAGACAAGTTATGGTAACCAATCCACAGTACAGAAACTTATCCAGAGTACGGAAACTAATGAGTATTAGAACCTGATCCGGATTACTAAACTGATCCACCTTACGGAAACTAATATACAGTACGGAATCAGATCTGCAAAAATGAAACTAATTTTGAAAATAAATTAAAGACCACTAGAAACCTGAAAAATAAAAAATAGGCAATAAATAATTAAAAGTAAAGAAATAATATTTTTGAAAAAAACGGACCGACCTCAAAACTGACGATGGCAAACTACTAAAAAGGAGAAAACAGTAATTAGAATGTATTCAGATAAGCACTGAGGCCGCCGCCGAGCCCATTTACAGAAACAAAGATGCGCAAGTATATTCTACATACTTACTCATTAGGTCCGTTATTACGCGTGTCGATAGTGCGATAGAGGACGGAAATAAGAGTGGGTATCATCGAGGTAATACATGTGTTCCAAAACTATTAGGTAGTATGTCACTACTGTCGTATGAAGGAGGATATGAGAGTGACAATAACGGTTAATATCCCTAGGAATAGTTAGTATTCCAACAAACCAACTTTTGATCAGATCTACCTACTATCAAGTGTCTATGAGTACTTAGTGGCACTTACTTCGCACGTACGACTATCAAGTTCATTATTTGTAGGTTTGTAGTATGGGAATGTATTTTTCGGAGGAAAGAGTATGTAAAAGAGTCTCAAGTATGGTATTCAATGAATGGGGTTAATTCCGCTAGTTATAAGAATACAATTATTATCTACGTACCGTATTGGAGAATCCGTATTAACCAGCAAGTCGAGAACAGGAGGCGAGCGCTTTCGATGTAAGGACATCATCTTCAGGCCGTCGAGAGAGTACTAAAGTTTGTCAGTCCGTCGTTCTATCAATATAGTATGGGGTGAAAGGGAGGTGAAAGGATCAGAATGGAAAGGGGGCCACGTGGTAACGAGACCACGTAGTGAAAGGTTGTTTGTCTGCCATGTCAAGTGAAAGGGAGAGATAAAACTAATCCTATTAGCTAATTGTACATTCGCCACGTGGTCTTCTATTCTAAACTATGAATATATTATAAACTAGCTTACATAACTAACTTATTGCTAAAATTATTTACTTATATCTATATCTAGTTCTAGTGGGCGTCGGTGGTCTAGTGGACAGTGTACCCGACTGCGGTGATAAGATAAGAACCGTCTAGCGGGGATGCGAGTTCGAGTCTGGTCGCTGCAGAAAGTTTTCTGTCTATTAGACGATCGGCAATCTCTCGTTCCAACCCAGGGCGGTGATGTTTGGGAAGCCATGAGCGAAATCATCAGAACAAATTCTGATCTCCCCTTAGGGAGACAGCTGATGACGTCCGCGACGCCAAGAATGGCAGTCGGACGAAAATTCAACCTGAAATGGTTGCTTACTTTACTTTATTTTACTTTTTATATCTAGTTCTAACTTAAGTACTATTTAAAAAAAGTGTATTGTTCGAAATTATGATACCCTAGGTTGTTTGGTTGTCTGAAAGTTAGTGGAGTTATATGGGTGCTGTTTGTGTTTTTAAGGAGTTATTGTAGTGTGTTCTGTTCATTGTATTTTGTTGTTCAGATTGTCAGTAAATCCTTCTGTGAGGGTTTTTCGTTTTTGGATGAGTTTGTCGATGACATACCTTGCGTGATAGATACAGACAACACAAACGAAATACTTACTGACCTCAAAAACATTCACCCTAACATCCACTTCCATATAATGCTGCTTATTTGCGTCATATAGTTGCCTCGTTTTTCCGAATGAAAGTATTTTGTAAATCGAGCTGGAATCGCTGTGGAAATAGACGAACAAACCCACCCCTACTGTTTACGTCAAAACTCGTCAAAAGAAATCGCTATCCAATCTTTTTCCTGCGTTTGAGGGGGGGAAAAGATATGCGGAAGGTAGTCGAGTGAGGTCAACGAACCCTCTGGAAAATATAAGAATGTTTATTGGCGAAGAGCTGAAGGGAAGAAACTCGTGGGAACACTGTCGTGCCAACGACCCTTCCAGCTACTGGAGTTTCTGCAGATTTTTTTCTAAAGTTGTTTTCATAGTAGGCGCCAAGGGTTTAACGTGTTTTCCCGGGTTGAAAAGCTTGGATGGGAGAGTTATGACGCATTCTAGAGACCGACCTATAGGTAGATATATCTACCGGCACTACTGCTACACATTTTGCTTTGTAATCCGATGTGGGTGAAAGTAACGATCGTGAATACATTTGACAGCCGTGTAATATTTATCTAGCAGTATGTTATGAAATGGTATCACTTAGGTATCTATTTTTTCCAAAATCCATGAGAAGCAAAGGTGAATAACATTTTTAAAAAACTGTAGTCGCCGTCGGGATTTCCTCCGATAAGAACTATTATTATGAATTTAGCTTCAATTCATTCACGTACATAAATATCTATAGCCAAAAATTCAACATCAGTGTTTATGATGATTATTTCAGTCGACCTTTCCTGACTTGAGACGGTATTGTTCCATTTCCGATTGCATCTCAATAGCTGTATTATTGCTGCTAAATTGGCACTTTTGAAACCTCTTCGTCGATTTTGTTGGTTTTCTGGCCCTCATTTGTCTTTTTTGCATAGTTTGATGACCAATACAATTTTGGTGGATTTTAGTCAGGACAACGTTGACTAAAAGTTGATAACTAGGCACTTGAGCTAATGAGCTCAAGCTATTATTGTCAGTCCATTTTGGTTTATTATTTTCAATAATGAATCTTTGGGAACGAGCAAGAAAAAAAATGTATTTTTTTTCTTTCACCCTCCTCAAAATTTCACGGTTTTAGTTTCATGGTACGTAAATTCCAAAATCGAATTAAAAAATTTGCTCCCCATGAAAACTTGACGGTTGGTGTTAAATTAAATCATAAATATGATTGTGAATCACAAAATATTGTTCAGTGGTAGGAAAAACGCTGCAAATTATTACACAAAGGTTTATTTTTTTTTCTGAATACTTCACTCGCCTGCAAAGCATACAGCTTTGCCATTGTCACTACCTACCATATTTTAGCTTCACAATCAAGTTTATTTTGAAGAAATAAACGCTTCACACTCAATGCGAAGAAGTAGAAAGAAATTCGAATACTAGTTACTAAGGTCGAACAACGACCGCATTTTGGTCAGCTAAAATTTCAACGGAGATTAGGCCTCTCTTGGGATTCACACTTGTGTTTCTGATTTGTCGTATGACCAACCCTTAAGTTATCATAGGGAGCGAACGGTTGATCCTACAGAGTTCTGGCTGGTCTCATTCGATTCTAAAAATTCAATACTATTTTGAATTAAAGAAAAAATATTAACATCAAATCAAAATAATATCAAATTTCAATAACAACAAAATATATCAAAATTTTTGATCTAGGGCTTTTTGAAAATTTCAGCCCTTATTTTTTCACCCTTGGAAGTGACTGGCATCAACCAAAAGCTTCGGGGCACAACTAGACCCAAAATAGAGCCCATATACCTAATTTCATCAAAATTGGTCCATGGTTACCAAGGAAAGTGCCGCGTACGTCGGACGGCGAAAGGACAGCTAAATATTATTCGATTTTTGGATTCTACGCACCTTGAAACTAAACCAACAAATGTTGAAGGGGGAAAATTGGAAAAAAAAATTCTTGGTCGATTCCAAAGGTTTATTATTGAAAATGTAAACCAAAATAGGCCTAATCTCCGTTCAAATTCCACCTGATTATGTTTCATTTTTTGAATAACGTTAACCTTGAGTTAACTTTGAAAAAAGTTGGATTCAAGTTGAAGTTTCAAGTGTTTTTCAGTTGGACTTCCTTAGCAAATGAAAACCAAATTTCGAACTGAAGACCCTGATAGCCCTGGGATAGCGATGTTATTGCTAGTAGGTAGTATTAATGGGAAAGCCGAGTTCTGTACAGTATAATAATATACCATTGTGTAATAATTTGCCGCGTTTTTAATGTTGAGAAGTGAAATTCAGGGTGTTCATCAGGTTTTATGTCAGTTGAGTCGAGTTTATGTTAAGTCTTTTGGATACTGAGGGACTTCCCTCAGAAACAGTATAAGAAATTGACTTTGAAACATACTTTGAGGAATAGGATTTACTTTAGGAGGTCAAGCAGAGATTGAACCGTAGAAAAACCAACCGTATCCAATCATTCAGGTTGTTCAGGGTGGTAAAAATCTCCAGGGTCATTAAAAGACGAGAATTTCATAATTATGGAACTATAAAAAGTGCTGGCAAAAGTGTGTGATTAAGTGTTTTCAAACAGTACTTCGCCATGTCTCACAATGTTATTAAACATTAAATGGAAGGTGATTGAACCGTGATACTAAGCAGGTGGTGTAGGCTGACTTCTACTCAACGGAACCCTTGTGTCACCACCAACATGGCCAATAACCAACCGACAAGTTTTATTATCATTTTACTGAACTAATAATATGACTTGATCGTTTGTTTTTAGATATTTCGGTCGGGCGCTAGACGTTTCAGATAAAGAAAAAAAAAACGCGAACAACCGTCAGCCTCTTCTATCCCTCTTCTTACAGAGCGCTTCTCAACTCCCAGTGCCATTAGCCCTGCAGAGTCTTCCCTCTACATGTTGGCTTCTGCCTCATAAAAATATATTGCAACTTTAATACCACTCCGCCGTCTCCCTTATTTTCCATCCTTCTCATCTCAAGTATGTGATCAATATTTAATATACGCAAGAAAAATCGAGGGAAATGCCTGTATCCTCCGTGCTCGTGAACTTGGGGTAACTTTAAAAACGCTGCAAATTATTACTCAACGATATGTTATTTTTCTATTCAAAGATCACGCGTCTGCAAAGAACGCGGGTTTTCCATTAATAGTATTTATTATTTCTAATTACCATTATTGTCGTGCACGGTTAATAATCAAGTTTATTTTGAAAGGAACTTCCTAACTGCTAAACATCGTTATCCGAAAGTAGTGAGTGCATTCAATTGGTTGATGGTTATTAAGGACGCACAAGTGAGTGGCATGAAAATCTAGTCGAACAAACGAAAAAATATCGCATGTGATATCAGCTGAAATTTGGCTCATCTCCGTCAGCGAACGTTCATGTGCAATTGACAGTACTCCCATGACCACTTAAAGGTTGCATGTGCCTTAATAAAGAAAAAAAAAACAATTGACAGTCGTGTTTCTGATTAATGATTCGTTCAGAGTAACTGAAACAACTTTCAACTACCTTCTAAGGACCAGGGTATTGTGTGGCGAGGGGGAGGGTTTGGGGCCCCAACATGCAAGGGAACTGCTCTGGCTGGAGCCCACATGTTTTGATAAATTTCACAATAAGCGCAAATTCAACTATTTTTAATCGTCTAGATCGGTTTCGAGAAATTAAAGACCACTTTAAATTGATGAAAAAATGCCATGAACATTCACTAATTAGGTAATGATTATTAGACAGACGGTTGGTCCTGTAGAGCTCTGGGTGGAGTCAAAAAAGTCATAAAAATCGTTGCTATGTTCTGTTAGTGAAAAAACAATACCTGTTTAAGTATGGCAAGTTTTAGAGCTAGGGCGTTTTGAAAATGTTTGCCCCAAATTTTATCTCAAGTGAATGACAATAACCAAACGCTTTGGGGCACAGCTAGACCTCAAATGGAGCCAACTCGTAGACCAAATTTCATCAGAATCGGTCATCGGAAACTGAGCAAAGAGCCGCGTACGGTAAACATCTTCGGATTCCACAAACCTTTAAAATTAACCATGAAAAATTTGAAGTTGGAAACCTTTTTTTCTTGCTCAATTCCAAAAGTTCATTAGTGAAAATAATAAACCAAAATTCGATAAATACCCATTATTAAGGTAGATTTTCTTTTATGATCCCTCTCTATTGATGGTAGGGAAGCTTTGTACTCTTAATCAGGATTTAGAATAATGCTTGTCACAATACATATATTTAGGATATCTCTCTCTCTCTGGTGGTCTATACCATTCCTAGAGGTTTGCCATCGAAAACATTGCGAAAATTCCCATGGAAATCGGGTAGCGGTTCGAGCATGATTGACACTATGGACAAATATAAAATTAGAAATGAACATGAAACATGAAATTTTCAGAGATTAGGTGGATAAGTCACTAGAGGGTCCCTTAAATTTAACTAACGGTCATCCAATCAGTAGTAGCTGAAACACCGATTTCGTTCAAATCTGGAGGGCGGTTCGGGCTTCCACAAGATTGTCTCCACACTATGCTTGCTCTGGTCAATTACATTTTACGAGCCAACCTATACAAATTCCAATCAAATATTCATTGAATTATGGGGCCAGGAACAAAAAGGCATCTGAAATATTTTTCAAGTTTCATGCAAATAACCAACTGCCGTGGTAGGTGTGAGCACAAATTTTTTAGAATCGACTAATTTTCACGACTACCTAATTACTACCTCAAATCGAGGGGGGTAATTTAGGCTGACTTCCAAAAGATTGCTCACATAATATGATTTTTCAGTCTGTCTGTCCCTGGTCAATGTGGAAATGAAGAGGTTAAAAAAACCAACACGAATAAGAACAAATTCCCGATCGTTTCAATGTTCGTCCATTTAAAATACATTAAGGATTGTCGTGAGGATAATTATCGTCAAATCCAATTTCTCAGAAATTAATAAATACTAATAAAAGGTGTTTTATCAGAAGTATAATGGTTTGGTTTTAAATATTGGGTCAATAAATACCATATTGGAACCCAAGCAGCACCAATTCTGTTAGGCAGTCTCAAAAAGCCTCCTGGAGGAAAAAATCAACGGGAATACCGTGAGGAAGTTGACCCTCAGCAAATATTTCCCTTCCTCGGAAGATAGTCAAGAAAATCTTTCCTGCTGAATCAAATAGGAAGAAAATCGTTTCGGCGGCCCTGCATCACTAGGATGGGAGAAAAGGTCACTTGACTTACCGTTCTCGGTGATGGGAAAATTGAAATCTTTATCCTGTCAACTCAGAAAGATGAGTCAACGGGTTTTATAAATAAATTTTCCCGTCTTCCTTATCGTTGGTCTTTTCGAAAGTCTTGGGTAAACTATCTTACAATGATCTAGTAAAATGGAAGAGTCAAATGATGTTGACAAACGAGAAAATGATTCATGCCATTCGTCGGGTAGTATTGTCATTTGGGATTGTTGTTTAGGGTGCTGACAAGTATCCCTCATCAGATCCCACCTCCCTCAATATCTGTTTTGACCTCCTCATCTTCACATAAATTAAATTTTACAGTCGATCGACTAAATTCTCAAGAGAATTCGAAGTAAAAATACAGAACTCTTCCCTTTGGACCGTATTAAAAAACATTATTATTATGGTTATTATTATTGTTATTTTTCGTAGGGGGTGAGGAAATCTTTAAGATCCAGGGGTGGAAATTGGATCTCGTAAGATATACTAGGGAACCGCTCGCACGGACTATGTGGGATTCAAACCCACTAAAACTCCTTGTCCCACGTTGGATCTCAGCCTGGAACTGTTACTGTTACTTCAGGCTGAGTACTGGAAGTCTTCTTAGTTTTCTGCTAGGGACCGGTCCATGGTTTTTTTCCATTATTTTTTCCACATAATCTGCCACAGTGGTCCATTTTCTTTCGCTTCCAGCATCTTTCCTATGACCGCCTCTGGGGTTGTGTCCTGTGCTGCGAGATGCAACTTCGCCCTTAGGCAGTTCCTCTCCGCTGTCTATCGCATGCATTCAAAGAATGTATTGAATGCGTCATCATCCTTGTTCTCCTGGCAGTTGGGACATTTTGGGGACCTCACCTTCCCCATCGTATGTAGGTAGGCGCAAAAAAGTCCGTTCCCCTGAAAGGAACTGGGTTAGGAAGAAATTTACCTCTCCATGCTTCCTCTGTAGCCATGTCTTGCTTTGAGGGATCAGCCTTGCGGAGCCCTGTAGGACAAACCGTTCGCTCCCTACGAGACTTTAAGTGTTGGACGTACGATAAATCAGAAACACGCGTGTGAATTGCAAAATAGGCATAATCTCCGTTCCAATTTTAGCTGACCGATAAGGGATCGAAATTTTTCTTCATGTTGGATGGTTGGTGGCTTTGCAGACAAGTGATCAATATAAAAAAACATCACTCATATTTTTTTAATCAATTTTTTAAAGACCCTGTGTTTATTAACACAGGGTCACTTGCGCCAGCACATATACTACTAATTACATTCATCGTCGTCTTTGGTACAGATTTAAAAAAATTAACTATAAATTTACAGATGATTGAAATAAAAATGGTATAGTAAGGTAGTGATTACAAATTACACCTGCTCGCTTCTTGTAAATCAAAATCACTCTCAGCTCTGCAGTAGTAATGAACTCAAGTTTTGCTGTCCACTCAGTATAATTTCACAAAAATTTTCACTGTAAATTTCAAAATTAATAAATTTTAATTGTTAAATTGTAAATTTTGCAAAATTTAATATTTTACTTCATTTCATTTCGGCCACATACCAGAAGATAAACAGCAAAGTGACTGAACGTAGCCTCTTGAAAACTCCTCTTCCTCTGAGAGAAGGGTAGGATGGAGAATTAGCTTTACTTTTCACTGTTTGTCTCGGTGTTCGCGGAGCAGCTCCAGCTGAACTGCTACAGTACGGAGTAAAAAACGTCTGCCAAGTGGGTGTGGCACATAGCTTCCTCGTATCCATAACCCGATTATATAGATGATCCGATTCATAGTAGTTAATCTCAAAGCATCAATCTCTAAGTACCTTTCACTACACTCATAGGGGACCATCTACACGCTAATCTGGACAATCCTAAAAAATTTCATCAAATTCGGATGAAAAATGTAAATGTTATGGCTGATACAAGGATTTTACGTATGCGCATGCGCAGTGGCTACTATCAGTCCGAAGGAGGTGATTTTCATAGAAGACCATCTAAATACCAATCTGTAACATCCCCGAAAATTTCATTGAAATCGGATGGAAAATGTAGAAGTTATGGCCGTAACAAGGAATTCACGTTTGCGCATGCGCAGCGGCTACTATCAGTCCGGGGGTGATGATCTTCAGTGACACCATCTACAACCTAATCCGCATAATTCCTGAAAATTTCATCGAAATCGGATAGAAAATGTAGAAGTTATGGCTGTTACAAGGAATTCACGTTTGCGCATGCGCAGTCGCTTCCATCAGTCCGAGGATGATGATTTTCATAGGGGACCGTCTACACACCAACCCGCACAATCCCTGAAAATTTCATCGAAATCGGACAATAACTTCGTATAGTTATGCGCGTTACAAGGAATTCATGACAGACGGACAGACAGACAGACAGACACACAGAAAACAAAACTCCTTGAAAAGTGAAAACAAAGCTTCCGCTACCTTGGTAGACTCGGAAGCAAAAATCCGATGATTCATGTCGTCCTCGGGAAAGGCGGATACTGCTTGCCTTTGCTCTTTGCTCAGCCACCAGAGAGATAACAAGCCACATATCCGATCTCAAAATTTACAAAAGAATGGTGCTCTCTGGCGGTCTCTCTATTTCTGCTGCCACTGTTCTTGGTAGGCTACTCATGCACCTTGAAAACCTTCAGGAGGTAGTCGTAGTGAATCCTGATTGTAAATACTGACAATGTATTATTTAGTTCTGCCTCCATGTAAGAGCAAAACTTTCACAGTATTGCATTGAAAATTAGGTATTTAACTTTATGATCATCAGAGCTTATAATGGTGGGTATTGTCATTTCTCCTTAAATAACCGGTTGATTTGACGGTACAAGAGGAAGCTCAAGAGTAGTGTACAACTGACGAGAAAGGACTGATGGGCCACTAGATACCTACAGGTATACATACAGCGAGACAATTATTTGAGTGGCCACTCGAGCCACTCGCAGGAGCGTTTTTCTCGTCGACGCCAGCGATTTTTCCCCTCTTTACTCAGCCCCGAAAAAAAGGTACCCGCGGGCCGCCACGGTGGGATTTTTGAGTGGGTCGTATGAATGCGAAATGTGATGGAAGGCTTCAAGTGGTCGGTGCGGCGGCTGGAATACGGCTCTCCAGCTCTGTAACCTCCTCATTCTGTGACCTCCCTGTAACCTCCCTGGTGAAGTGCCCTTGTTGATTTCCCACCCCCATGGTGACCCTTGGGGAAGAGGGATGTTCTTGGATGAGATGAAACCGTGTAGTCCGTTATTGCCTGTCTACCCTCGTGATGCATTGTGTATTGAGTGTTTTCATGCTTTGATGACCTATAGATAAAAGTTATGGGTGAAGTTGTTGAGGTCCAAAGCCGACCTCGCTTTAACTCGCCATGAAAGTGGATATTCCCTAAGTTTATCACTGTAATTTATTTCGAACAGTCACTCAACTTTATTCACTCAACCTGAAAGACAGCTGTGGGCGTTCTTATACCTACAATTATCAGGAACTTCAATGGGTGTTTTGATTACTTCCATGATATGTGAGTGACATAGATTTAGAGTTCGATGAAAATCATAAGTACTTGAGCACGTTGTGGGCTATACAGAAGTTAATATCTGTCTTTGCACGTAGAAAAGACTCCTGCTGATCCAAAATCTCTGAGGTACCTAATTCCACGTTGGACAGAAACAAACCTGTACTTTCCAAAAACGTATGTTTACAATCAAGCTCTTCAAGGCCTGTTCTGTAATTTACATAGTGATATAAATGTCACAAATCATCCACAGGTTCTACTATTACCAACTAAAACTTGTGCACAGTGGCCTTCAGAGCTCCAAATATGACGAAAAAGACCAAAATTTTGGATAACGGCTTCAAGTACTCAACAAGCTATAGCAAAATGAGATAGAGCGTTTCAAAGACCTTTCAGTAGCTTTTCAACGAGAAACTTCAAGAAATATTCTGCCCGTTACTGGCTCCAGTCGACTAAGCACAGCTACTGTCATGCCGTACCCGTTTCCTGATACGTGTAGCTGGCTCCCTTAGTTGCTAGGTTGGGGTAAAGCTTTTAGCACGCTTGTTGCTTTTCAAGCAGTACGAAATTTGTGGACAGTGGTGTTTACGATGCCAGTCGGTAGGACAGTTTGGCTTCTACTTTTCATTATGTTGTCAAGTTGCTCTGCTTTCACAGATCACCAGAGTGCATGGTTGGACTATGTCCTCGTTCTCTTTCCCGAATGTTGCTACCTAATTCAAGAAACTTTAGAAAGGACGGAATTGGACAGAGAAAAGTTGAACACCACTGGCATAAATGACGCTACTTACTAATTATTATCGTGATCAGGGGCATTTCATTAATTCTATAATTAATGAACCGCTCTAATCGCCTCACATCGCAACATGTTTAATTGCTATGTTATACCAGCGGTTGACGGTCTTTTAAAAACCGTAATTCTCAGGGTGAAACCACGAAGAATTCGCTAATGAGGAGGGACGTCGCACGAATAACGGCGAAAAAAGCAACTGGTGATATGGTCGAGCCAATTAGAAGTGTTGTGATTTTTCATTGTAAACCCCACGAAACGACCACCGCACACGGAAAGGTACAGGTGGAGTTTTTTAAATTAAAACTCCGGAGATGATAGAAGGGCGGTGTGGAGGGACTTAAACCACACAGCACACGTTTCTGTTCACACGGCGTCGGTCTTTAGGCTGCTGATTGGAGTCGTTCTTTTAAAATTAATTACCACCATGCGTCTCCACGTCCAGAGCTGGATATCGATAAGAATCTTTCGTACGAGGTGACGAAATAAATTATTACGCCGGTTTAAAACAAGTTACTGCAAGCTCAATTTGATCCTACCAAGGGATTTTCGAGGATGCTGAATCCCAGATTGATCAGTTTTTTCGGTTATGTTGTTGTAAGTCCTCTATTTGTCAATTTCATCCAATTCGGACCAAGATTTGGGGTTCATTGTAATTTCTGGGACTACTCCTCATCATTAATTGTTGCGTTAGTGAGGGTATGACATGGTTTCTCAAAATTACTCATTAGTGGGTTAATGGGTTAGTGTCTTCTCTCAAGGATCGCTGTAGCTTTTCCTAGCGTGTTACGACATAAACCCTGGGCACCGAAGGATACTCTCAGGTACATCCATCGAACATTGTGCGTCGCTGCTCTTAGGCATTGTCTATCAACATTAATGAATGACATTTCCGGTACCACAACAAGTCGTCCCCTCTTGGCATCAAAGGTTGATAGTTGGATTTCCTGAGGTTGAGATTCAGATTTACTATCTTCAATGCACCATTGAATGCTGCAATCAGAGGTCAGCCCCAGATATAGCGATCAGCCAACATCATCTGCAAAAGCAAGTCACTGTGACATAACATTCATAAGGAATAGAAAAATGAGACTCTCTGTCAAATACTTTCTCTACATCAAAACTGCAAGAGAAGGTCTCTCCTTTTACAAATACAAAGCTTCTCAATCCTCAATGGTGATGAAGCAGGATAATGAAATTTTGATTAATCAATCGATAGACCTATCTATGCACAAGAATGATCTGTCAATGTCAATGTCGATCGTTTTTTCTGATTCTGAGATTACTGTCGGAGTTAGTTCATAAGGATATGTAAGGTGATTGTGTGCACTAGAGAATGTCAACAAAACGAGGTCCTGTGCAGAGGGATAGTATTACTTCTTGAGATTTCTAATGATTTTTTCATTACATGGTCAAATCAAAATCATAAACTCCTGTCTAATTTGGCGTCAATTGCGAACATAAAACTCCATGCATTGGAAGTTGGAACAACATCCTTGATGCGGACGTCTTCAAGGGATTCTGCAAATTATAGTATATCATACATCCTGTTCCAAGGTGACAACGAAGGAGTGATCGAAAAACGATAAACCTTCCCAATGTCATGATCCGCACTTGCCGTTACAGCAACGACCCATCATTTTATCTTTAATAAAAAAGCAGCCGGACGAGGGCTAGGTGGTAAAACGTTGAGGAAGGTTTGAGAGCGGTTGATAAGAGTGTCTATACGTATGACGTATGAGGCGTCCGACCCAGCCACTCTTATCTACGAGCACCAGGATTTTTTAACCGAATTTTCAGCACCATTTCCCATTGACCAGGGGCAAGCCACCGTAACTGGACCCACCCTCAGACTTGTTGCTCATTATGATAAAGTCACCCGGGAATAAAGAATTTCCCGTTCTTTTTTTATTTTCACCATTTCACGATTGAATTCACTCGTTCGACAAAGTATTGGCTCATTTATATTTTTGAGATTCTTGCTCATCGATATAAAATGACCTTAACGATAGATAATTCTGCACTCAAAAGCCAGCCAACTCTTATTCACTACAGATAGTTGTTCTGATATAGTCAACAACGTTTCGTTCAGTGCCTACCATTTTGAAGAGATCCGTGACAGAATGACAAAGAAGTCTATAAATCCATAGATTATTGAATAAAATAATTCTTTATCTGCCAAATATTCATTGCGGCATGCAAAAAAAAGAGGTGTCACATCCCTATACAGTTTATTGAGTAGTACAAAGTGTATAGTAAATTCACTGTGTACTGATTGTGTCTGATGAAGATGATGGGCGAGGAAACTAAGGAGGTGATGGTGTGGACACCTTAAACAGGAATATTGGATAAAGACCAAAACAATGGTAAAAACCATGGTTTTAACCATGGTAAAAACCTGATCTACTCAGAAAAATGTAAGGTGGAGTTGAGTTGTAAGAAAAGAGCTAGTCAGAGATTTACAGATTCAAATTTTTTTTTGTCTGGAGACATGAAGATGTTGACTCCGGGGGCAAATGGTCACGTTTTGAGCAAAGCTACAATAGCAAACACCATAGGTAGTCTAACAACAACAGATTTTTATTTATTTATTTATTTACTATACGGTAATCAATACCAATTACATTTATTATGATCTTGAAAGAACAATATGTATGAGAGATTATAGAAAACACGAGTATACCAGTGCAGGCCACAAAATATCAAAATTAACAAAACATTGAACTACAGAATGATGTTTAGTACATTGAAAATCTAATATAAAAATAACTTAACACATCGCTTCAAGGAGGAGAGCGAATAATGGAAAAAATCAACCTCCTGGCAACCTTCAAGGAGCACATTGGCCTCACGTGGCAAAGGACAGATGGAGCGGTTCCACATATAATTTGCAGGGAAAAAGGGTACAACAAATAGGTGGTTTGAGCGGGTCGAGTACTGAGAGACATTGAACTTAATTTTAGAAAGCAATGAGGGACAATCTATACTCCCATTTATAAGTCTGTGAAGGAAAGTAATATCTGACTTGAAACGCCTATCCTCCAGTGGTGAGATGTGGTAATCTCTAGAGAGTTCATTGAAGTTAATAAAACCAGAAGGTACATGCAATTTATTATTATTTATTTATTTATCGGCATATGAAAAAAAATTTATATTAAAAAAAATTTTAAAAAAATTTTAAAAATAAAAATAAAAAAAAATTAAAAAAATTATTCAAAAAAAAAATTAATTAAAAAATTTTTAAATTAAAAAATTTGAATGCCAGATAACGAATGAATCTACGCTGGATTCTTTCTAATTGATTTTTGTTAGTGGAGTAGAATGGAGACCACACGACCGATCCATACTCCAAGATGGGGAGGACGAGTGACTTGTAGAGGTGCGTCAAGGCTTCAACACTAGTAAAATCACGAGTGTTGCACTTCAGGAAACCCAAAGTACTAAGTGCCCTCCTATAGCCCAAGCATATTAGGTTTTTGGTTCCCAAAAAATCCTAACAAACTGGAAATGGTCTTAATCGACGTTGGGGCACTCCAATATGTGAAAATAGAAGAGTGCGACGATTTTCCTTGGGTGCTTAACTTTTGGGGGCCGAAAAACCTCGAAATGTTAGCACTTTTTTTGTTTTTTTACAATTTTAACCTAGAAGGAAGCGTCTTACAAAAAAGATTATAATTACCTTTTTTGTAGAAGATAAGATTCTGCGTCGAATGAGACCAAGAACGTCCAAATCGGTTGAGTGGTTTAGCGACAACCGAGCGTCAAAGTTTGACGATTTTTTCCAACTTGGTGTAAAAGTGAGATATTATCATGTTTTGACGCCGAAATCACCTTTATTCACCCACGTACCCCATATATCGAGTTTTTTATAATAATTAGACAATTTTAAAAGTGGGGCCGCTGTCCAGGTGCCTCACTTGAAATAACTAAAAATACTCATTTTGCCAAGTCACTTTGTCATTATTTTTTATGCCTAAATTGATGTACTCACCCAAGTTTGATAATTGAATATTTGAAAATTAACCACTATAAAACACATGAAAATACAGGTGAAACCAAATTACCTGTGTTCCTTACGTGTTATATGAGAACTGGGGTTTTCAGAATAAATAGACGTAACACGGTTTGTATAAAATGAAAGTAAATGTACTGAATTATAAAAGTATTTACAAGTATAACATGGTTTGTATAAAATGAGAGTAAATGTACTGAATTATAAAATTATTTACAAGTATAATCATGTATAGTTTTTAATTAAATCTAGCTCGTTTAGGGGCTGGCGCTGCAGAGCCAGAGGGACTGGGGACGGGCGCTGCAGAGTCGGAGAGATGGTTCTTCATCGTCATCGGTGTCGTCGGGGGTGACGTCTGATGCCATGTCGGCTTGTTCGTTGAGGATGTCTATTTCCTCGTCAAAGGACGTATCGTGGTCCTCGTCGATGGAGTTGGAGCATGAATGCCCCTTGCAGAAAGTGCATATTGTAGAACATTTTATTGATACTTTTCTGCAGGAACATGCGTTGCCACAGTCCTTCTTGTAGGTGCAGGAAATGTTATTGAGTAGATCTTTTGGGGCTGGGGGCTCGAGTGTGGTGACAGGTTGGAGCCCAGTTTCCTTAGTGTCCCACTTCTTCGGATCCATGGCGGTTCCCTTCCACAGCTGCACCTGTAAAGATTCAATGATATAATATGTATGTTACATGGTCGTATAGCCGTCAATAGAAATAGCCGTTAAATAGTCGTCAATAGCAGTTCGTATCAATTTCGTATAGTTATGTATGTACTCATATATACTTCTATGAAATGTATTCCACAGTAAATTTAATAAGAAACAAACCAACCTGCAAGAAGACCCGAAGGGAATGCTGGCGTGCAGCTGCTGCTGTGGGTGGCAAACTGGCTAGGCTAAAGTTAACTTTTGAGAGGGCCTTCTCAAAATGGTGGAGCCGCAGGTCGTTCAGAGGTGTGTTGCTGGCACCCGAGTATACTGCAGCTATGAACTGCGCTCCAGCGTCAGCGACCTGATCAGGTGTGGCATTATGATCCATGAAAATGGAAACAGTTCTCTGAATCCCAGGGTTCTTTTCAAAGGTGTTCACAAACTTGGAGGACATCGATTTGTTAGTCCTGTTGACTGCCGAAGTGATGGGTTCTGCCTCGGATTCACAGCTGACCAATGTTTATTTGATGAAGCCTGGGAGAGGAAAAATCAGCACAGCAATTTACAGCCCCAATGAAAGCAAGCTTTCAGAACCAGCTAAAAAACAGCTGCTATTTCTCCACGCCTTTAGCGGCTGCGACAGCACTTCGGCATCTTTCAGGCAGGGGAAAATGAAGTTTGTGAACACCTTTGAAAAGAACCCTGGGATTCAGAGAACTGTTTCCATTTTCATGGATCATACAAACCATGATATACTTGTATATACTTTTATAATTCAGTACATTTACTTTCATTTTATACAAACCGTGTTACGTCTATTTATTCTGAAAACCCCAGTTCTCATATAACACGTAAGGAACACAGGTAATTTGGTTTCACCTGTATTTTCATGTGTCTTATAGTGGTTAATTTTCAAATATTCAATTATCAAACTTGGGTGAGTACATCAATTTAGGCATAAAAACGAATGACAAAGTGACTTGGCAAAATGAGTATTTTTAGTTATTTCAAGTGAGGCACCTGGACAGCGGTCCCACTTTTAAAATTGTCTAATTATTATAAAAAACTCGATATATGGGGTACGTGGGTGAATAAAGGTGATTTCGGGACAAAAAATGATAATATCTCACTTTTACACCAAGTTGGAAAAAATCGTCAAACTTTGACGCTCGGTTGTGGCTAAACCACTCAACCGATTTGGACGTTCTTGGTCTCATTCGACGCAGAATCTTATCTTCTACAAAAAAGGTAATTATAATCTTTTTTGTAAGACGCTTCCTTCTAGGTTAAAATTGTAAAAAAACAAAAAAAGTGCTAACATTTCGAGGTTTTTCGGCCCCCAAAAGTTAAGCACCCAAGGAAAATCGTCGCACTCTTCTATTTCCACATATTGGAGTGCCCCAACGTCGATTAAGACCATTTCTAGACCACTCAACCGATTTGGACGTTCTTGGTCTCATTCGACGCAGAATCTTATCTTCTACAAAAAAGGTAATTATAATCTTTTTTGTAAGACGCTTCCTTCTAGGTTAAAATTGTAAAAAAACAAAAAAAGTGCTAACATTTCGAGGTTTTTCGGCCCCCAAAAGTTAAGCACCCAAGGAAAATCGTCGCACTCTTCTATTTCCACATATTGGAGTGCCCCAACGTCGATTAAGACCATTTCTAGCTTGTTAGGATTTTAGGGAAGCACGGCCCTTTTTATCCTCAATATGCCTGGACTACTAGTAATAACTTCAATTTGATCAGAGAAGGTCAGCTGGGAGTCAAGGATTACTCCAAGATCCCGAATCGATGACTGACGCTCCAGTGAATGTCCACCGATCTTGTAAAATAACCTAGATACCAACAAATATAATTCAGTTTCCCAAACAAAATGACAACGTAATCTTGAGAGCTTTCAAGCTAAATTATCTCAACTGATAAATATTGTAAGAAAGTTCAAGTGCAGAAGGAGAACTCCACAAAGAGAGATAAAATATTACTTTTATTCGGACACGCACACCGACTCTCAAAACTATATTCTAACATTCCATTTAGGTTTATAAACATGTGTTTAAAAACACTCAAGATCAATAATAACAAAATGGCAACTCTTTAACAATATATTGTATCATCAACTGATAAAAATGATATTCATAATCATTTGGACTATCTTTTCATCAAGCAATACACACCTGGGTCTTTCTTCCCATCTCTCTGGCTTCCTGCATTCGTTTCAAGGATGTCCGATGTTTCATCAGATGAAACATCGCTTCTTCTCAGCTCTACTCCTGCAACGACTCCCATCTCCTCACTCAAGTTATTACCCTATAAATGCTGCAACCATCGTCCACCATCGTCTTTTTCTTCCATTTTAAAAGGCAAAAGGAGAGGAATTCTCTCGTTTTTGTGAGCCCGTATTTTCACCGCTCGCTCGTTTTTCAAGATCGCCAGTTCAGCACCTTCTTCTATTCTTCTCTCCCCATGGCCATCATAACTGTGCAAAATTTGTACCACTTTGACAAGGCCCTTCGCAAAAAAATCTCCTTGGATTATTATTTTTCAGCCCCTTTTTTGTCCTCTTTGGCTTCCCGGCATAATATAGATTTATCTGGAATTGAGTGCTTGAGCTACTACTCTTTCGTCTTTACTTCGAAACTCCAAACTTCGGGATAGAATTTATGAAACCGTGATAAACTTGCATGAACCTAGAAAAGTAATCTACCTTATTATTGATCCAATTGTTTAGAATTCCAGTTTCATGAAGTTGGGTGAGTTTTACGGTTATGTAATATGAGCATTATTTTTAAACTGTGAGGGCCTATGGAGAGCTCAAGCAAGCTGACCATAAGTTTTACTTGGTACGAGGAAATATTCGAAAAAATATCTCAGAAATAATTAATTATCATATTGACCAATTGCTGAATAGGTTTTCTATGGTGAAGAAAATTTCGTGTTTTAGAATCCCAGTATTTTCCAAGAAAATTTTGTTCAGTTTGAAAAAGCTATTACTTCTACAAGATCTGATAGCTTTGCAGAAGTGATGATTTTTTTTATGTGTTTGACGCCGTTTCCGGTGGTCGACATTTTTGATTTTAATAACCAGGAAGCAAACGTAGCTAATACTTTATTATAATTATTGAGGCACTGATTGTATCTGTAATCAACAACAAATATTCATCCCGGTGTTTCCATTTGGGAACTTGAACTGAATCATCGCACAATTTTATGTCGTGTTGTCTCGTCCAAAGAGTGCTCCAAAGATCGGCAACTCAAGACTTAGTTTATGACTATCAAAAATGATTTCTTCAACATCTTGTGGTTGTGGAATTTTTCTTTTTCCAAATAAACGGTTTTTTTTTTAAACTATGAAATTCCTTTTTTCCATTTCCAATCACTTTATTGCTGGAGAGCTTTTGACAATCCTCTGGTTGTAATTTTTAATCCGAAGCAAGAGGACGATATTACTGTGTAGGCACTACTGCAGTAGTATCTCCATCCATCTGCAGTAGTGCCTACACAGTAATCTCGTCCCCTTGATGTTGGATTGAAAATGAAAACCAGAGGGTTGTCGAAAGCTCTCCAGCAATAAAGTGATTGGAAACAGAAAAAAGGACTTTCATTGTCGAAAAACCCATTTATTTGAAAAATGATTTCATTAGAGAATGTTGGAGGAATGAGAGACATGAAGGGGCAATAAATACACTTTTTCAATCAAAACTACTTTTTGTATCGATAAAATAAACCATCCATATTCATGACACTATTCAGGTTGTGAAGACAAATTTTTGGCAGCCATTGTATCTTATTATTCTTTAGGAAATGTAGGGGAAGTAGATTTTTGAATCGTCAATAGCGAAAGAAAAGCTCCTATAAGAAAGACAACGTTAGATCCCCTAATCCCGTTAGATCCCGCAGTTGATACTACTTCTAGATTCAGCAGGTTGGTTTGAAAGACATCAGTATCTTTTATTTCCCATGCCTCTTATTCATCCACATTCCCTTTTCGATATTTATATCTTGGAGTGTGAATGAAAGAAGATATTACTATTGATAGGGCTCCTTGATACAGTGAGTTATAGACGTTCGCAATCAGAGCAAGAAACCAATGGGGGAGCATGTTGACTTAACGAGTAGAGGGAAGGAAGGATTGATTCAGAGCTCGGCACGTCCATCCATCACGGGTATTTACACTGGCGAGCTACACCTCGTGTAGGGTTTAGCGTAGATCTTCCAGCTGCCTTCGTTCCCCGCTAGGTATGACCCATCTACTCCCTAGTGCATATTCGAGATGCCATCTGCTTCAGGAAGTTTTAAAGCCAATCCTTCCCATCATAATTGGATTTCTAGGAAGCTCCGAGTTTACATTGAGCGAGACGTTTGGTCCACATATCGCATTAACCCGACACCGCAGTAACCAACACAAATGTTCTTTCAACCTAAAAATCTGATTGGTCCGCCAATACATAACCAGCTACTTGAAGAAGTGCTAGAAACAAAAAAAAAATACTAGTTGGTACAATTTGACAAAGTATGGGGGCTCAAGCAGTAGTTTTCTGATATTTCCTCCAAAATTGCTAGCAATATTTAAACAAAATGAATGAGATAAACACTGTATTTTTCACCTTCGAGAACAATAAATTAATATCCAATTTTCAACACTATAAAAGCACTAAAAGTAGAGCCATAGTTAGCAGGAAAAAATATATTTGTGAATATATTATGTATTAAGGAAAGAACCAGTCGACTTGGGAGTACTTGGATGTTCACTCTCTCAGCTCAGGAAAAAACCGTTTATTAGTTAGGTTTTCCCATTTTTCTCTGGCTATTATTGTTCGATTTTGATGATTCCAGCGGCAATTGTTCAGTTTTTCAATTCTCCAAACGGCTGCACTAATGGATTTCAAAAATACTTGAAAATTTCAAATTTCAAAATTAGGTACATCTTTTAAAATTTGAGCTCTTGTAATTTACGGAAATACTAATCCGGAACAAAGAACGAACGGCGACCGACTGAGACCACCTCAAAGTACCTTGCACTACCCTTATAAGGGACCATCTGCAAGCCAACCCATAGAATCCCTGAAAATGTCATCAAAATGGGGTGGAAAATGTAGAAGTTATGGCTGTTAGAAGGTGTTTACGTTTGCGCAGGTGCAGCGGCTGCTGTCGATCCGGAAGCTATGATTTTCGTAGGGGACCATTTACCTACACCCCAATTCCTGAAAATTTAATTGAATTCTGATGAAAAATTGAAGTTATGGCTATTCTTGACAGACAGACACTTGGATACATAGACACTGAACCAAAATTGTTCAGAAGGCCTAAAACGTAAACGCTAGTGGAACTTTGGATTTCGGAACATTTTTTTCAACCTTGCTGTCGATCCGGGAGCAATGATTTTCATAGGGGACCATTTACACCCCAATCCCTGAAAATTTAATCGAATTCTGATGAAAAATTGAAGTTATGGCTGTTCTTGACAGAAAGACACACAGACAGACACGGAACCAAAATTGTTCAGAAAAGCCTTAAACGTAAACCGCTAGTGGAAATTTGGATTTCGGAACATTTTTTTGTTTAGACTCGGAAGCAAAACCGTTGAAAGAAGGGCCATTCCGCACATCCGCTGGAAACTGACGTCAACATCGCACTCTGTGTAGTATCGTACTCAATAGGCACATAGACTGACTCCGACTGACAGATGAGTGAAGCGAAGTCGCGAATGATTCAAAAAACCTCTGAAAGAACTCGTGTTGGGATTAACGAGCAAAATCCGCGAACACTGCTGATTCCCATAGGATGCCACGAGTATCTTTTGCGGCTACGTGTTACGGAATTAATCAGCGTCAAGAGGAATTTCAAGGGTAGTTGATAGCTTTTACCGCCCGCCTTTTCTCTCGGTAAACTACTTTAGTGTTGATGAATAGAAGGTGGAGGTGGTGGATGCGACGGAGTGGTCTGAGGGCAGCCGCTAATGAATCGAATCATCACCCTCAGGTTTAGAGGCTGAACAACGACGTTGTTTCGGCGGACGACAGTAATAAGATAAAAGCCTCATTTCCCTGGTCGCACCTCAAACCGAGGGGGTTTAAAACGGATGAACACCCCCTCCAGCCCTTGTCGAAGAGTTTCCACTATAAAAGGGGTTCAAAATCATTAATCAACCTCGTCCTCCGCCGAAATGATAGGGGAAACCGACGGAAAAAGTTCGGTCGACTAATGGTGATTGGTCGTTCAGCTGCTATGGGATTTTGGAGGATGAATGACCGAACGGGTCTGCTGGTTCTTCCACGTTTGATTATCATCGTTTTATGGGTTCCCATCAGCCCCTAAAGCTTCCGACAACATCATAAATATCATTATCATGTCCGAATTCATCTCGTAGCTTATAATTTTGCTCAATGAAGAACTTCGGAAATCGAGAACAGGAAAAACTTTCTTCGTCACAATTTAAAGTCTGGACTGAATAAAGCTGCATATTTTTGCACCTCGATTTATTATCTTTCTGTATAGATCACTATCATGCAAAGACCACATTTTCGCACAAGGATCCATTATCAAGCTTATAAAGACAGGAAGTACCTACCAGCAAAACATAGTTATTCGGGAGTTGTCTGCGCCCTCATATTCATAACGAAATTTGTTTCATGGTCGCTGGGGGTGCACAACTGAGTGACATGAAACTCTATTCGGAAAAAAAGCTCGGATTTTATCTCCTTACTGAACTTTGAACGGAGACTTGGGCTACCTAATTCAGTATGTGAACTTCAATTTGCGACTCACATTCGTGTTTCTGTTTCATCATTCGTTCCAACTTTAAGACTCCATAGGGGGCAAATGGTGGCTTCTTCGGAGCTCTGGTTGGTCTCATTCGATTCTAGATATGCAATTATATTTTAAATTGATGAAAAATCAATAACTTTATGTCGAGAGTTATTGATTGATTTTATTTGGTTTTTGGAAAATTAAAACCCCTATTTTTCACCTTTCAGAAGTGACTGACAATAACCAAAAGCTTTTGGGCACAACTAGACCTCAAATGGATCCCATATTATATACCAAATTTAATATCATCGGTTCAAGTTAACTTTCTTAAGAAAATTATTTTATTAAGGATTTTAATTCAATTTTTGGATTCTACGTACCTTGAAACGAAGGTAAACCATCACAACTTGAGAGGTGGGGGATTTCAAAGGTTCATTATTGAAAATGATAAACCAAAATTAGGTAGGGAAGGTCAGCAGTAACAGACAGTCACAAGTTTGGATCTTTTAGGAGGGTAAAATTGATGTTTGTTGTGGCCCATGAGAACGTTGTAGCCATCAGAGTGAATTTCATTGGTCAATAGGTATTTACAAGGCGGTGGTGGAAGCTTATGTATGCCACCACTAGATCAGCTAGTGCTGCTGCAGCTTGAAGCTTGAACCTTAAGCAATGTATTAAATTTAGGTAGTCTGAAAAAAATTTCCATAAGTTTCTAAAAAAGTCTCCCATATCAAGATTTTTGGCATTGTTTTATGTTCTTCAAAAATTCTTCATTGTCATGCCAGGTCAACAGATTTTCTCTAAAACTATCAAAAGGACCAAAATAAAGTTGTAGGCTTGAATAAGTGCAGTAAAACTTATTCGAAGCCCTTCAACTTCGGGGCCCCGAGTGCTTGATCTCTCAAGCACAACTTACCGGGGAAACCGTTAGGTCTGGCTGAATGAAGGATGGTACGAGATGGATTGAAAAATTTGTATGATAGGCCAAGTACTCCGCCCGGTTCTTCGTAATCGCGTGAGGACCGTACAAGTCTCCTTTGAGTTATCAATTGACTATAAATCGAGGAAAACAATGTCGGAAAACGCGTCTACCAAGTTGGGTGGACTATAACTTCTTCGCCTATAATAGCATGCACTTGACCATTACAGTTAATTAATATACAAATTACCGCTTGTGATTATTTTATTAATGGCGAATGTCTGTGGGAGCTGATAGACAGGCTCTCTACAAGCTGCAGTAGTCTGCTGAGTTTATCGAAAACTCTTTCTCCCCAAGTTTTATAAAAGCTGAGAATGTCGGTGTAGGGCACCTTAGAGATAATGGAAATGAGATATCTTCTTCAGGTCACATCAAAGAGAGGAGTGGCCTGTTAGCTGACCCACAATTATTCAGTCCTCTCTAGCCTTGGCTATCAGTTCAGGCCATCAATATCATCAGTATTGAATATTTATTATTTTTTAATATTTATTATTAAGGTATTTCCAAAAATTGTGGTAGAACGAAACATGTTCTTCAGGATCAAATACCGACACGATCGAATAGTTATACCCAAACAGGTTGTTGATTTTTCTGATGCACCATGGTACTTTTATTGATCAGATCTCAGTCAAGTCAGTTAACCCTGGAATGCTACCTTTCGTTTAAGCGAACATGTAGTACTGTTTTCTGAACAGAGCTACATTAGCACGGCCTGGAGTCGTATGTTATGATTCTACGTGACGATGGAAGGAGCAGCCGGTGACTCGCAGCTTTTCGTGATTTTTTTCTCAATCGCTTAAAAGTCACTTCGTCGATGAGACGAACGAACATCGTTCTATGCAAAGAAAGTATTCGTCAGAGCGACTAATGAGTAGCATTACAGAATAAAAACGTTAGCCAAGTGGGTGAGGCACATAGCTCCCTCGTATCAATAATCAACTGTATTGACGATCCGATGAATTTTAGCTAGGTAATTTAAAAATATCGATCTCCAAGTTCCTTGCACTATCCTCCTGAAAATCATCCACACTTCATCCAGCACAATTCCTGAAAATGTCATCAAATTTGGATGAAAAAATGTTGAATTATGGTTGATAAATGGATTTTACTTGAATTTACTGGATTTTTACTTGTTTTGTTAAGTGGATTTTATTTATTTTATTACATTGTTAAATGGGTATGGTTTGAGCATGCGCTGTCGCTACTTTCGGTCCGAGGGTGATGGTTTTCATATGGAAAATCTACATGCCCACTCGCACAGCCCTTGGAAATTTCATCGAAATTGGACTTTAACTTCGTGAAGTTTCGCCCGTTACGAGGATTTCATGACAAACACAGATAGACTGACATGGAACCAAAATTGCTCAGGAAAGCCTGAAACGTAAAATGCGAGTGGTACTTTGCTTTGTTTCTTATATTTCCATACCAGTCCTAGTAGTTGGTATTTTCTAAGTCATGAAATTTGAGTCAAAGTTAGAGTTAAATAGGTAGTTTTTTTAAATCGAAAAACCATGAAAATTGTATTACAATCGTCAGAAGAGACTTAAATTAAGGGGACATACTAAACAGTTTTCTTACATAAATAATTAACTAAAAATAAAGAATAATGTTAAAATTGTAATTAAAAAAAGCACTAAAAACACTACTTATTGTTTTATTCATCCTGAACTGGGTCATAAGCTCAGACCTACAAGAGCGGATGCTGATTTTTATTTTTCCCTTGAAAAGTAATGGTGTTCGTCGCATCGACAAATGGTAGCAGTCAGGGGCGTCAGGTGAGAATACTCGTCAAGCAAACAGCTTGGCCAGTCTTTGATTAATCAACAATAATGAATAAGCAGCAAATTATTACACAAAGGTTTATTTTTTTCGTATAGATCAAGCGCCAGCAAAACAACACAGCTTTGCCATTGTCACTAACTACAAATCACGTTTTCGCTTCATAATCGTGTTTTTTTTTTTTTTTTTTTTTAAGGTAAACGCTTTACACTTGAAGAAATAAAGAATTCCATCATTTAGAACTTTGACTACTGAATGCTAAGGAATTTCTGAACGATGGTGTGATTTTGTGGGTGAATGGATCCATGGCTTTCTCTGTTTCTCTGTTTTCAAGGTCACGAAACAGCTCCCTGATTGTCTGATGCTGTGGTGGTGGGGGTAAAGCAATACTAGACCTCGCACTGACCCCCCAGCTACCCACTGATCGTTGCCTGTCATCCAGAACAGTCCCGCAAAATACATTTTTTGAACTGTTTGCCTTGCACTGC
This sequence comes from Apolygus lucorum, assembly GCA_009739505.2. Taxonomy (NCBI): domain Eukaryota; kingdom Metazoa; phylum Arthropoda; class Insecta; order Hemiptera; family Miridae; genus Apolygus; species Apolygus lucorum. The sequence goes on from CM019177.2 coordinate 59,303,683, forward strand.
CGGGCTTGCGAAAAATGGAAATATAGGAGAATCTCATTCCTTCATTCCTTCGATTTGTATACAGTTTTGCCTTCTGGGTAACCAATAATCAAATTTCCATATGAAGCTTTCTATTTTTCCAATCGAGTGTGAAGCGGTTAGTTCTTTCTAATAAACTTGATTGTGAAGGTGTGAAGCCAGTATGGTGTAGTAGGTAGTACCTAGCTGGTAGGTAAAAAAAAGTTGGTAGGTAAAAAAAATGTTGGTGGGTAAAAAAAGCCGCAAATCATTGCTCAAAGGCTTCTTCACTCTTCAAATCACTGATCAGCTGAGTGAGTTTCGAAGCCATTTTCAATCCTATTGAATGGAAGTGCTCTTCCAGGCGTCTCCAGCATTCGAGGAGATCTTCTTCACTCCTCAGATCACTGATCAGCTGAGTGAGCTCCAAAGTCATTTTCAATCCTATTGAACGCAGGAAGCTGAAATTTGAGAGGGAAGGTCAAGGGAGAATACAGATGGTGGTAGGTGCTATTGATGGAGAACCAGTGATCTACACAGAAGGGTGATCTATACAGAAAATAATAAACCTTTGAGTAATGATTTGCAGCGTTTTATATGATGAGGAACAAGTTAAAATGTTACAAAAATTTGCTTTTGTGACTCTCTAGATCTTGTTACCTAAAAATTCAAGACGAAATTCGAGTTTTTTTTTTCTGGAAAACGAAAGTCCAGGCATCGACCCGAGGTCGATAACTAGGTGAAGCTCTCTCGGGTCAATGTTAAAAGGGGGCAAAACTGAGGCCGCCCCCGCGAATGATAGCGTTCCGAGCCCGACTTGAGCCCATGCAAGAAAAGTAGCCTCGCTGAGTTTTGATTTTCCAACCGCGGGAGATTGTGTACTTTGGTTACGTGAATTCGAGACACATTTAACATGTATTTAGTGTTTATTGCGTATCTAGTCTTGGAAACAGTACTTATGTGACACCTATCTATTGGTTTATAATCTTCAATAGTGGACCTTTGGAATGTTGCCAAACCCAAAAATTTGATATTTGAGGTTTCAAAGAACGAAAAATCGAAGAATCTAATAGTGAAAAATTATAATCCGCCCGTCCGCCGTATGTGGCACTTTCCTTTACCGCAGATTTCCAAGAGTGGAAACAAAGTTTGAAATTTTACAATTTAAAATATAAGATCGATTTTGATTTTTAGAAACGAATGAGCCCATCTACAGCTTTGTAGGACCAACCATTCGATCACAGTAGGAGGCTAAGTTTGTTCTCCTTTTAGTATTATTGTCAGTCATTTTGACTTCACCATCGGAAAGAGCGTGTCACAATTAGTGAGAGGGGGGGGGGGGGGGATATATTGAAGATTTGTCAGAAAGCTGAGTACCAAATTCTTCGTAAAATTGTTCCCTGGCGAATTCAGTCGGCCTCGACGGAAGTGAAGTGAATATTTCTTATTTCATTCTAATGACTTGTTTCATGTTCACTATTCTCTCACTAGTCTAATTCATATAGTCGTATTCGTATTGTACCTATATTTAATTTCAAATTCCCATTGAGTACTCTTTATTTTGTTGAACAGTTGTATTCCCAACAAAGAACTTCTTATACAGCCACTTCTTATACTGGGTAACTTCTTGTACAGGGTAGCAATTCAATGGGGAAAATTATCATAATTTTGTTGTTGTTGATTTACGATAAGTTTTGGTTGAGGGGTAAATTCGTGCGTTCATACCACCCCTCTGACAGGAAGATAAGGAAAAATCATCATCTTGAGAATATATGATAGGTTTTTTCTTCTTTTTCCGACTCGTCCTGTCCATTCCACCATCCCTGGATTATCGTGTTTGCCAAGGCATCTTTTGTTGTTTGGCAGCCAGTTTTTCAGACAGGAAGAGCCCACATCTGGTTTCAAACGTTCTAAATCACATTAAATGTGATCATTATAAATTTTATAATGATTCCCCCCCTTTTTTTTTGAAAAATTCAATGAATTGAGTTCGTATGTATCTTCTTTCTTGTTCCTCAATTTTTCTTTTTATTTTCTCCTTGAGTCTTCATAGTCGTGAATCGAACCGCGCTCTTCCTACCACTGAATTAAAGCTGTGTATCTTCTTCGTATTCTTCGTTCCTCCTATTCGTATTACATTCTAACTTACCTGAGTATTTCATATTCGCACTTATGAAACTTGGTTATTTGATTAAATATTTTTTGAAAGCTCAACTTTATACTTGTTCAAGGTATAGCGATGGGACCATTATAGTTGGGATAAAAATATAATCTTAGTGTGCATGCCCATGCATTTTGTTCTTATCTTTTTTTCCTTTGCTTTTTTTATGTCAATAAACCAAATTTCTTCTTCTTCTTCTTCTTCTTCTTCTAGTAGGTACTTGCTAAAAAATGTTGATTTAGGATCATTTTTGGTTGTGGGTAAATTTGTGCGTTTACGATCGAACGTGAGGGTTCTCTTATCGAACTTCTCTTCCTTAGGACCACATTGGCCCAACCTCAAGTTCTGCCTTCCCAACAGTTTCCTATATTAAAATTCTGGGAGGTGTTTTGTACGCCACCCTTATTAGGAAAGGCTTAAGAAAGGTTGAGGGACTCTCGAAAAAAAAGTGGGTGAAAAAAACCAAAAGAGTTGAACGTTAAAAAATTTTTAAAAATTAAATAAATAAAAATTAATAAATAAAATAAAATCAAAAAGGTAAAAAGATTGTCGTCTATGGTTGGAAGGTTTATTTTCTAAGGAAGAGGGGGGGGGGACTCTTGAGTCGGCCACTGGGTCACTGAACCCCTGACCTCGCACGTGCTATCAATTCCACCTTCCGCGACCTACCTGCGACCCCGGGGATGGGCCGTACGCCTCCCCCGACTTTTACCTCCACCCCCGACTTTCACCTCCTCCCCCGACTTTCACCTCCACCCCCGACTTTCACCTCCACCCCCATCAGCAAACGCAACCGCTTTGGCGATATTAAACGCAGCCTATTTACATGCTCGTCCGATCGCCGCTTCCGTTCGTGAGGGTATTAATACACTCAGAGACGGTATTTTTTCATCCATTTTTTCTCTCCACCCATCGATATACCGAAATCCCTTGGAATTGTTCTTCCTGAAATATGTTTTGAAGCTTCGTATTATTTTTAGAGTTTGCCAGGTTATTTCCCTCCCTTGACTTCTGGGTCACCTACTTTCAAGCCACTCAAGCCCTCCTGGAGCTGAAATTGGGTCAGTAAAGTGAGAAAGTCAACGCGTTTTTACCACGTGGAGTAATGCTACCACTGGTGTGAAGATTCTTCATGAATTTTGTTTTTACAATGAAAATTCTTCGTATCACTAAGTTACAACTTGAACTCTACACATTTGGGGTCTTAGCTGCAGCTTGACCCACCTGGAGATTAGCTTCACCCTTCTTGATTCACCTACATCCCTCTACCGTTTCTCTAATGTTGTTGTCAGCTGGAACATTGAGTACCAGCTGAAATTTCGCGCGTGCTCTTAGTAGTGATGTGCGAAACGGTTACTTTTTGGTAATAGGTGACAACGTGACAGTGACAGGCCGGTAATAGGTTCCAGTAATAGGTGACTTTGTAATAGGGTGACAGAGAAGCGCATCCTGGAACTGCGGCGCTGCTTGGTGTAAAGTGACTCATTACCAGCAGTGATTTCCGTAACGAGAGTTCTTGCCCCAATAGACGCAACTAGCGTATCGGTCTCATATTTCTAATAAAAAATTGGTTCTGTTCATTGAGAAAAAATTTATAAACCCCTCCATTATATTTGTATATTACGTTTTACCGATTTAAGCAACTAGTATGAGACACTCAGTAATCAGATTAATATGTTTAGAGCTCAGAAATAATTAATTTATCGATCGTGGTCCCAGAGTCATCATAGTCCTCCGTTGGTAGGTAAAATGGAATAAATAAGAAAAAAATGGAATTTATCACAGTCGATCATTATTGGTAGGTAACATACATTTTCACCTCAATATTATCTCTAATTGAAACAAATGAAGGAACATCAGCAAATAGAAAAAATTATTACGAATTATATTTTTTAATTTGTAGGTAATGGTAGTTTTGAAACTACATACAAACTTGACCACATAGGTCGCACTTGGCAGTTTTTCGACCTTTTAATGAGCTTAAAAATCGCCCATAATTGAGAAGATTTCGGTTTTTTATTCATCTCAACTAACCACAAAACAATGAAACTATCGAAAAACATGGCGAGAGTCCTAAACCCGGGCCGTGGAAAGTACGGCGTGAGGGACGAGAGACAACCGATCACCTGATCACGCTACACAAATGGTAAGAGTGACAAGTGACGATGGAGCTCCGACCGTGACAAGGAGCTCCAAGAGTGACAACGTGACAAGTAGCGCCGACCGCCCATGAAGTGACAACCAGCGCCAACCACTACGGAGTGACGAGTAGCGCCAACGGCACTGTAGTGACAACGCACACAGTGACAATTCAAGAAGCTCCGAAGGGGTCAAAGTGAAATAATTTGAGATAGTGATTCGGAGCATGGAGGAAGGGAGAGTTACCTGCTGTCACTGCAAGTCCGTTGGTAATAGGGTCTGCTCCGTAATAGGTGACAAACGGAACTGTGACTCTCCGGTAATAGGTGACTTTAACCAGTGACGCGATTTCCTACCCACCTCTAGCTCTTAGTCAATGAGCATTGTTAACTTGTCTCCAATACTCTGTGAGCATAGTCAATTAGTGTTGTTCCGATATTCCGATATACTCGATACTTGGTATCGAAGTCTTATTTTTTAATCGATACGAGATCGAAACATAAGTACTCAATACCACGAGTATCATTCTATACTTCCTACCAAGTAGGAAGAGGGGGGTCGATACAAAAATAAATAGAGTGATAATACTCGTATTTGTCAATGAAGTTGTCTCAAGTTGGGACTCCCAACCTAATACCGAGCACATACTCGACCAAATGCCTTTGATAATCCTAGTAACAAGGCGACTTCTATGCTTTCTACGCTTTGTTTTTTGGTCTGACAGCACTAACACATGGGAAGGTACTCAAGGAAAGCACAAAGAATCAGGTAGGTTAAAAAAATGCGACTAACGAATAAGTGATTAGTGAGGAAGACAAACGAAAACGACTTATAAAATAGCATGATAGCATAATGATAGCACGATAATGATAGCATGATAGATCATGATGCTTGATGTATCACCGATTGATATCGATGTTGACATTTTGGAATCATTTTGTTACCTACAGTAATTTCAATTAACGGAATTTTCAATCGTCAGCTCACCTAAACCACCATTTCTCTCGAGTAAAGCAACAAGTTTCGATGATTTCCGCGTTCATTCTTGACTTTTTCGAACAATCGAGGGCTCGCAGGAGCGTTGGCCATCCTCTCCTGCCTCATCATCACTACTCTCTTTCTCTTCAACTGCCTCTTTAATCCACCAGTGTGCCCTTTGTGGGCGAGCATTCACTACCAGGTCTGTCCTCCATGTCAGACGGAAGCATCCTGTTGCTGCTAATGCAGCAATTGATATAGATGTAGAACAGCCTAGGTATGCTTCCGAGGATTTGGGCAGGATGGTGGCTGTGTCTGTGCGCAGTGGGGTACGTAATATCAATGTTTATTTAAGCGAACGTTTCCCCAAATGCATATTTACTGCCATCAAGAACTTCCGCCTGAAGCCTCACTATAAGCAGCTTGTCCAGGAAGCTATCCTGGCAAATAGCGGTGGGGCTTCTCCAGCATCCCCTATTGCTGATGTGGAGCAGCAGCCTGCCATTCAGCATCCCTCCCCCGGGACCTCCAGTCTTCTTTCCGATCTAAAGAACGAAGTATTGACGCTCTGAAGGAGTATTGAAGACTATGATAGTGCCAATCTGCAGGATCTGGTGAAGCGGGCTGCTGAAGGGCTGGATAACCTGAAGGAGGAAGTTGCAGCCTACTTAGGGAGAATCTTCCCGCAGGCTGTGAAGCATCTCCAGGGGGACCTCCTCCCAGAGTGGTGTTGCGAGGAGGTCGCAGAGCAGCTAAGCAAGCAAGACGGTGGGTGTACCCATAGAGGTAGAAGTCTTCTACCTCTATGGGTTTACCACCGAGTTCAGAGTTTGTGGAGGAACCGTCCAGCGCGTGTGGCTGCGGAGGTACTGGAGGAGCCTGGGGAAAATCAAGTTCAACCTCCTCTCCTGGAGTTGGTGGATTTCTGGGAGCTACTTCTCCCAGTCATGACCCTGGGAAGCGAGTGGTTCTCACAGTCTCCACCAGGGATTCCTTGTGCAGCATCTTGTGTTCGCCGGTGCCGTCTGACGAGGCAATCAAGGAAACGACGTCCCAGTGGACGCGGTCCCTCACCGACCCCGTTTTTAGGACGTTCCATAGTAAGACTTGGGCATCCTTATGCGATTGATCTGAGGTAAAGTTGAACCACACTCAACAGAAAAAAAAATAACCACACACCAATCCGTATTAGACCATTCTGAATCCAAATTTGCGAAAAACCATAGGTGTATGTCTGTGTGTGTGTGCGTGACAAAATCTTGTGTACTCTGCCCAGGCCTTAGTTCTCAACCGATTTTCTTGGTTCTTTTTTTGTTTCGCGGAAAACTATCTAGCTGTGCACTAATGCTTAAAAAACGTCCCTTCGCGGGCATAATCTGGTAAAATCTGCCCAGGCTTCAATTTCCAACCGATTTGAGTGTTTCTTTTTTTGTTCGACTCAGAAATATTCCAAATTGCACACTATTTCACCAGAGTATCAAAATTAGCATAGGGAGCGAGAGAGTGGGAGGGGGGGGGGTTAATATTGACAAAATATCTGCTTTGAAATTGAGGAACAATTCTCATACCTCCGGATTTTCATGAATCATTCTCTATACCACCATGGAACTAATAGTGGGGCCACCATGGTGCCAGGACACCATAAACCTCACATTTCGTGCGTTTTTGCGTGTGTTTCACCTTGAATAGGGATGTGAACCTCGACAGACTGCCTACCAAAACTAAGAGATGAAAGTTCAACGTTATGAAGTATTACTGCTTTGGTGCCAGACTGGTAACATTAATGGGGGGGGGGGGGATGACTCGAATTCGCATGTCGGGTATAGTAGATCATGGATTTTCAAAAGCTCTTCGAATTCGAGGCTCCCATGCCGCTAGAAATGTTGTGGTAGTTAATGGTGAGGGAGGGTGGTCCCCCCTACCACTATTTATTGCCTAAAACACTACATAAATTACATCGAATGAAACAGTTTTATCGCTCACCAACTGGTTTAAATTGATCTACCGCTGTCTATCAATGGGACGTCCCATGGAATGCATGCATTACTAAACAATAGGGGTATTCACGGTCGGGCCGTTCTCGACGTGTTAACGTGTTATACGTCGAGAACGTGTTTAACGTCGAACGAATCGGTCGTAAACATGTTATCAAAGTGTGATATCAGTCGTCGTAAGTTAACACACCCGAATGGTCTGTTAAAGTGTGTGCTAAACGTGTTATCCGTCGCAACATCAGAAAGAAAATGGCCGATAACTTGCCAGCTGTTTTTCAGTCAGTTTACTTGTGAGTTAATTAGTTTCGTCTTAGTTTTTTTGAGTTGGAGTCTGTTGAGTTGGAGTTCGTTTGTTTGTCTCGGTTATTTTGTGAGTTATTTGAGTTGGAGTTGAAGGTATGGAGGTCTCTTGGAGGTATGGAGGGAAGAGAAAGGTAGTTGGGAGGAACAAATAGCTGCAATGAAAGTGAAGGAAAAATGCGAAAAACTGTTTTCTTGACCACTTCATCATCAACAAGTTCTTGTTTACAACTTTTCTTCGACATGACTTCAGTGAGTAATCCTCAAATTTTCAGTGTAAAAAGTAAAAAAATCTGTAAACAATATAGGTGGTATAAAAGTTGTCTCCTGTGGTAAAAAAACTTTGCTTGTTTCTTTGCCATGGAACAAACAATGACGGACGTTGTAGATTTTTTTCTCCTCATTTTTACAGAATTTCTGGCGTTTTCCCCTTCTCGTTCACACTTCCTCCACCGACTCATGCCACACAATAACCATACGACCCTAATGGCTGCGATCTAGCCAGGTAATCGAAGAAGAAGGAGTGATGAGACTTCAACAACTTTAGCACGTTTAACACGAGTCGACTGGGGTTGTTCACGGTTTTTTTGTTTAACAAGTTTACCACTTAACACGTTTAACACGATAAGCTCAACCGTGAATACCCCTAATGTGTTTGAATCGTTCGCCTTTCTTCTTGCAAATTCTGGCGAACTGATTTTGAACTTTTCGCAGCTTCCCGCTTTCACTCTTCGAGAGATTCGTTGATTCTGTGATTCTGCATTGTGATTTCCGTGGTGACATCGCATATGAAGGGGGTTCCATGCGAAGACACCGCACCCCCCCCCCCCCCCAACTGATCTTGACGTGACCAAGAACGTGACTGGGTTCACAATTTCCCCAGCGGGGTGCCGCGGATGAAGTACGAAGCGCAGGGGGGGGGGGGGGGGTAAACGTTCGGTAATGAACCCCCGATGGATTCACGTGACCTTGCACGTGTCTCACCCCCGACCGCCGCCCCCCAACGGGTGGGTTGACCCATTTACGACGACCTCCCCGCCGATAAAATTGCGCTCATCAATTCGCCTCCGAATCATCGGCTGCGATTAATGAAATTTTACGGTTATGGGAGCCGCCGGGAGACTCGCGAGCCGCAATTCCGCATTCTTCCCCCGAAAATACCTCAAGGCCGTCCATCTTGTGCCCCAATTTGACGGCTCAATCAACGAGCCTACTTTCATTACCTGAACAACGAATTGAAGTGAAGAATAATCCATTCGCTAAGGAGTTTTCGCACGGAATTTTCAAATATGCATTTGTTTGGGAGGAAGTTACCTAATCATTATTTACACAATTATTATTTGTTCATAGTTATATGGTGTTGTTCGTTTTGTGGAGATCGGTTTTGTGAGCGGAGGAGTAACAATAGGGTTAAGAGGGTATATAGATAGATATGTTTATTTTTCCGCCATTTTGTACACTTTTACAATAATATAATTGCATGAAGGGATGCGATTTGCTCAGATTTCCTACCCGACGTTGGCTTGGTCCTTGTTGTAGGGTAGGATCTTTGCAAAATCGCTCCAAATCGGTAAATAAATTGATGTCTACTATACATTACAGTAATAAGTAAATTACTAAACAATACATGATTGGTCAGAAAAAAGGACGCATTTTGATAATCTCTAACATAAACTAACTTACTTTAATATTCTTCAACTTTAATCATCTCTAAGCTTTAATAGTCTCTTATACATATAATATATGTATATATTATCTATATATATGTCGGCGGCATCGCCAGTATTCAGATTAGGCGCTACCGGAATACAATAAGATATCTGAATCAGCATCTCGATGGATCGAATGAACGAGAAGCCTATTGACTCAGCTATCGATACTGGACGAGTGTATCGATGTATCGAGAGGGGGACAGGCAGTTCGAGAGAACCCCGCGAAGGGATGTCGGTCTAGTAATGTTTGATGAGTTAAATTCAACCGTAATGCTATTGTAGAGCAATGCAAGTGGTGTGATAATGTCGAGTTATGATTAGTGAATACGCCCTTTCCGTCATCAGAAGTGGTCGAACCAGGTGTGAGTTTTTATTTAGTATAAGAAGATTGAAGACAACAAAAACCATGGAGTCTCCAAAGGCCATTCGGAATCAACAGGTGAAACAATCCAATTTTAAGCTCTGAATCCTGACAAATCTAATTGAAATTCGAACGAATTTTGCTTTGCCTTACACATGATTACATTTTATTGGAAATTTTCATCCATCATTGATAAAATTGTCGTATAAGAGACAAAACATAGGTACCTAACCTCTCTACTTGAAATCTGTTATGAGATTCATTCCCTTCCCATTTTGGAAATTAATCTCACATTCTCTTTTAATGTAACACATTATTGTATCCACCTAATGAACTTTCAATCAATAACTTTGAGGTATGTCTCCTGCCGCGGAGAACCTAGTTATGAGGTTGTGGGAAGGCCGGGAAGGTTCCGGGAAGCTTTCCGACGTTCCAGCAACCAACTTGCGTTCTGGAACACACCTTTGTCACGTGACGTTTTGCAACCAATAGCCTTGCGTTTTGGCAAGACACACCCTTGTCACGTGTTTAGTAGGACCAATCAAAACCTCTCTTCCTCGCATAGTTTCGTGAATCTCCGATTCTCTCATTAGGTTTCTGAAATATCACGATATTTTTTTTGTTGCCAGCTGAGATTTTACCGATTTGAATTACAGAAAATTACTCCCTTCTCCTTGTAGCTAAAATTTGTTGAACCTGAATTATGCTGAGAATTTTCTGTTCATGTTCATGTAACTGCTGAATCGTACTTGCATTTTGTTTGGTGGTTTTTCGGCGATCCCGTCATAATGGCCAACCATCCACTACAAGAGTCGTTTTAGTCGGCTCCGCATTGTTCCTAACGTTCGAATTCGTCCGGAAAACTCAATTATTGGCCACAACAAATGTGACAATTTTTCTTCTGTTCACATTCCTTTGAAAGTTTTTTTTTTCAAAAATGGATTATTCTGCGTGTGTTGACCTTGGATTTAGCCAAGACATTTACAATCATATTGATTCTGAACTGTATAATTATGCGTTTACCCACCTTGAGTGAGTAGATCCGACTTACACTGGCTAATTATTAAATAATTAGCTAAATTTTAATAGGTAATTATTAAATATACCTAATTATTAAATATAATTATTAAATAATTAGATAAATTTTATCTGTGTGAATTAGGTGTCGTGTGCAGGCACAGTACCTACTAAACTGTTATAAATCTGTAAACTGCATCTTCATGTAAGATTGCTTGAAGCTGATGTTCCAGCCATGAAAAATTGCTTCCGCTTCCGTGATCAATTCTCCACTTTGAAAATGCATTTTATTTTTTTATTTTGCGCTTTCGTATCCCGTGTGTAAAATTGTTGGCTACTTAGTGTGAACGTACGATTTTGATACAGATTTTAATGGTAATTACGATTTTCATCTTTAGGAGCCTAAAGGCATCACTAAGGTCAAATTGATTATAGGAAGATGTATGGCAGAAAATAGTAGCGAGAAGATAGTACAGTCCTACTGCTGGTAGGGTACTTTCGATAAGTATGGATTTTAAGATATGACCTATCCGGTGGTAAATTTGTTGTACCTTGTAGTTGTTAAATTCTTCCTAATTTTGTCTCAGCGATCAATTCATTTCTGACATTGCATAGATTGATCCTTTACTCCTGTTGTAAAAAGTAATGAATTGGCAGTGTTCTGTGAGTCTTTTTGGTAATTGGTACTGATAGCACGTACCAAAAACAGTAATTACGAGTGTTCGGCAATCAGCATGAAATTTCACGAAATCGGCTTTTCAGAAATCAAGTCTAACTCGGAAAAAAATCACCCAATGAACTTGATTATTCTGTAATGACAAGCTGGCTCATTCGGCTGACAAGATTTTGAACAACAAGTACCTAAGTATGATTATTATTATGCTGATTATTTAAAAATTTAAATTATGAATTGTTCTAAATTTTGGTTCATTACTTAGGTACCTGACAACTACATAGACAAGTGTTGCTTGCCTTCTAATGCCAAATATAGTATGGTTTACCGTAATGTTCCTGTGTAAGATTTTCGTATATTTTTAATGCGAATTAAAAATGATGCTTGAAAGTTGAAATAAGTAGCTAAACCTCAATATTGTGTAAGATTAACGGTTTAGATACATGCAAAAACAAGTTCAACGTTCTGCTTAGATTTCGAGTCAACTCGAAATTTATTCAATTCTCTGTGTGAGATAAATATCATTCTTTGTGTGAGATTTATAACATTCTCTGTGTGAGTTTTATGCAATTCTCTGTGTGAGAAAAATAACATTATCTGTGTGAGGTTTATGCAATTCTCTGTGTGAGAAAAATAACATTCTCTGTGTGAGTTTTATGCAATTCTCTGTGTGAGAAAAATAACACTCTCTGTGTGAGTTTTATGCAATTCTCTGTGTGAGAAAAATAACATTCTCTGTGTGAGGTTTATGCAATTCTCTGTGTGAGAAAAATAACATTCTCTGTGTGAGTTTTATGCAATTCTCTGTGTGAGAAAAATAACATTCTCTGTGTGAGTTTTATGCAATTCTCTGTGTGAGAAAAATAACATTCTCTGTGTGAGTTTTATGCAATTCTCTGTGTGAGAAAAATAACATTCTCTGTGTGAGTTTTATGCAATTCTCTGTGTGAGAAAAATAACATTCTCTGTGTGAGGTTTATGCAATTCTCTGTGAGATTTTGTTTTACGATTTTCTGTGTGAAATTTATAAAAAATTTCTGTGTGAAATTTATAACATTCTCTATGTGTGATTTATAAAATTCTCTGTGTGAGATTCCCCATCTGTGTGAGATTTTCATTTTTCTCCGTGTGAGATTTATAAAATTCTCTTAAAAAAATGTGAGATTTATAGAAATTTCTGAGTGAAATTCTGTGTGAGATTTAAAAAAAATTACTGTGTGAACTTCTGTGTGAAATTTATAAAATTCTCTGTGTGAGATTACCAAATTTTCTGTGAGAAATTCCCAAATTTTCTGTGAGAAATTCCCAAATTCTCTGTGTGAGATTTCCAGTTTTCTCTGTATGAGATTCCAAATTTTTCTGTGTGAAAATCCCAAATTATCTGTGTGAGATTTATAAGAATTCTCTGTGTGAGATTCCCAAATTTTCTGTGTGAAGTTCCAGAATTCTCTGTGTGAGTTTTGTAAAATGCTCTGTGTACAGTTTTCTCTAAGTGAGATTCCATAATTCTCTGTGATCCAGTTAAAGTTTTCTCTAAGTGAGATTCAGTAACTCTCCGTCAGGAACAATTTCTTTGTCTGAGATCCGTAAATTCTTCATGACACTCGTTATTGCGACTGAAACAAAATTTTACATTTCATAGCAACATTTGTTTGCATAATGATTCCAGTCACAGTATAAGGTCGTTCAGCCACCACTAGCCCATGTTTTTGGAGGAACAATATCACTAATTGTCACTGTTTGCACTAAGTAACACTAGCTACACAGCACTATCAAATCATGTGGTTTGTTTCGTTTGAGGCGACTAATTTGTCATTCGTTGTCTGGTATGTACAGCATTTCTCAGTTCTCGATGAGTATCGTCATTCCTCATACATGTACCTACCATGGTGTTCTAGCCGTAAGTCGTAGTGTTTTGTTTTGGTTGGTGACTCGTTTTGTAACAACTCAGAGTTGTAATATGTAGATTTGTAGATGAGCATTTTTGCTGGTTTTTTTTTCTCTCTTCTTTTGGGGAGAGAAATTGGAAGTCGTTCATTTTTTTGTGCTTTATCTTCAATTATTTTATTTTTTTTCTTCAATGTGATTTTTCCCAATTAGTTTGGAAACAAGCGTGTGGTATTTTGATTGGTTTAATTGTGGATTGTATTGTAGGAAATTTCTTATTGGTAAAGTACTCTTATTGGTAAATGTACTGGTTTTGATTCGTTTAGTTTAATCTAATCTTCTTTGACCAAATAGCTACCTGGTTGGTGGAGGTTTGTAGTTTTTGAGTTGAGCTGTCTCTTCTACATCGTCTATAACGGATCGAATAGCAGAATTTTCAGTAAATTTAGCCATCACTGTTTCTTCAGGTTGAGGTGGGTCTCGAGTGTACTTGAGGTACAGTACAAGCCCTTGCTCGCTTTCCTGCCTTCATTGGCGTTAATCCCGAGTGCTTATTTTCTTAAATTGTGTTTGGTATTAGTGTTTCTGTCTGAACTCGAATTGGTTATGCAGAGTCAATTTTCTATGCACTGTTATCAGTGTAAGCCACCGGAGTAGTAATTTTGAGAAAGAATTTTTGACAGGAACTGGGAGAGAGAATATTGATCGATATCTAGTCTTCTCGTTAAGCGATTTTCCAGGATTGAGAATCGTGACTTCCGCAAATTTCTACTGGGATATTACGTACATGATGCAGCCTAAGCGCAGCTTTGATAGTATGAAGTAATTTGAAGGTCTCTTTGTCTAGAGGCACCTTTGCGATTCCAACTGTTATGAGTTGATAGCCAGGAGTCTTGGATTGATGCTACGCTTGATTTCATCTTGTGTTCTCTCAACGTAAAAGGAAGAATTTCATATTCGTCAATTTTTTTTGTTTTTTAAAACTACCTAGTGTTGTATTTTTATTTGAAGAAATAGGTACTCCTATTCAGAAGAGGTTAGAATGTTTCACACAGATGGTCTGGGAACAATAAATTGGGCTTTTTCTTGGTTACTCCCGGTCAATTTTTCGCTTTCGTTTGGGATTCACCAGTTTTTTTTTTCTCTTCCTGTGGACATGTTTCAAGTGCATTACTGCCAGTTGTATTGCTATTAGAAGTGCTTTGCGAGGCATCTTGCTGGATGCTATATATTAGCAAGTATATATGCATTCTTCTAGCTGTTGAGTTGATTTTAGAAAACTTTCTGATTAATTAATTCTCATTTTCTGCATCACTCGCTCGCTGATTGTAAGGATAACAGGCGAGTGTTCTGAGGCTGAGTCATCACTATCATCTACTTGTAAATATCCTGTAATAATACCCCCTACTTTTAAAGAAGTATAACACATCTGGAATTTTATTAGCATTTGTAGGCCAATACGTAGACTTTCCGGTTGAATGAAGATCGTACGAGTTGCTCCCTCGTGTGGTTAGTTCTTTATGTTTGGTTGTAGTTAGGAGCCCCAGTAAGTGTTCCTAGGGTTGATCTACGGTACCAAATGTGGAACTATCTCCTAATGAGTTAAGGTGGCTTCTTATCGATATTGGGGCACTCAAGATTTTGAAACCTTGACTTTTGAGGTACTCGATGATGTGGGTTTTGTACACATGGGATCTTGGGACCTTGGTTGCCAACAATCAACTATAACTTGGTACGTGTACCGTTGTTTTTTTTCTGTCAAAGTTTGTCCCTGATCAGTTTCCTCTAAATTGGAAGTTCATTTTCCAGACGTTGTTGCCGAATGCAGTTCTTAATTAATAGTTGGACGTCGGAATAATTCTTCATTCCAACAACATTAATCTGTGTGCACTCTGTGTGGGTATTTCGGTATTCTCTACTTGTGATTTCTGCAATACTCTGTGCGAACTTTCAGCAATGCCATCTTTGAGTTTTTTTTTTTCTCTTTTAATACCTACGCTCTATTTGATATTACGAAATACTCTGTGTGAGACTTCAACAACATCCTATTTGAGCTTTGTGAGATATCAACTACAATCTGTGTGGGAATTTCAGTTTCTAATTGAGATTTCTAATCTTACGTGTAATTTGCAGTTTTGTCTATGTGAGCTATATTTACGATCCTCTGTAAGGGATTTTCAGCACATTCTGTGAAATTTCTGAAAGTCTGTATAAGAAGTTCCCAATTTTTTTTTCTACATTTAATATTGTTCGCGGATTTCAACTTTTCTTTGTGAAATTTATATATGAAGTTACTCTGTGTGAGACTTGAAGTTACTCTGTGTGAGACATGAAGTTACTCTGTGTGAGACATGAAGTTACTCTGTGTGAGACTTGAAGTTACTCTGTGTGAGACATGAAGTTACTCTGTGTGAGACATGAAGTTACTCTGTGTGAGACATGAAGTTACTCTGTGTGAGACTCAGAGTTGCTCCTCGTGATATTAACAAATCGTCTGTGTGACTAATACTGTGTGCTCAATATGAGATTTCTACTTTTCTTCTTGTGAGGTTTTCAGCCTCTCAGTGAGATTTCTGGTCTTCTCTATGTGAGTTTTTCATTATTTTTTTTTTAAAATTAGAAATATCCAGTTTCTGTGATTGAGGCAACCCGTTTCCTTTGCAAGGGATTTTGGTTTGCACCTTCCAAATCCTTGCCAAGTTTTGCTTGCACTTGTTGTAATTTGATGCCCGTAAACTCGGATTCTGTGTGATTATACGAATATTTTTGTTTGTCAGGACAGCCGAGTGCTAGTTGGATGGTGGTGTCATGATAGCCAGTGTCGGCGGACAGAAACTGTTGCTAGATTTCAATAATGATGTAGGTTGCAATATTCTATTTTATGTTCCCCAAGTTTCGAGGAACCTGCTACTACTCATCCATTACTCTTGCTTTCCCAACCGCAGTCGAGGCGCCTGCATTGTCAGGGCTGGCCGTGTCGGCGGCATCGCCAGTATTCAGATTAGGCGCTACCGGAATACAATAAGATATCTGAATCAGCATCTCGATGGATCGAATGAACGAGAAGCCTATTGACTCAGCTATCGATACTGGACGAGTGTATCGATGTATCGAGAGGGGGACAGGCAGTTCGAGAGAACCCCGCGAAGGGATGTCGGTCTAGTAATGTTTGATGAGTTAAATTCAACCGTAATGCTATTGTAGAGCAATGCAAGTGGTGTGATAATGTCGAGTTATGATTAGTGAATACGCCCTTTCCGTCATATATATACATATATGTATATATAAAAACATATATTTTATATATGTATATATAAAAAGCATTGTATGCTTTTTCATAGCCTTTCGCATCTAAAGCCCCCTTCTGTAACTAGCCAACTTAACAGTTGCTTTTTGGTTTATTATTTTCAATAATGAACCTTTGGAATCGACCAAGAAAGAAAAAAATTTAACACCCCCTCAAGATTTGATGGTTTACGTTTCAAGGTACGTAGAATCCAAAAATCGAATAAAAATTTGGCCGTCCGTCCGCCGTACGCCGTACGCGGCACTTTTGCCCCTTAGCATTGACCGATTTTGATGAAATTTGGTATGTAGGCTCCATTTGGGGTCTAGTTGTGCCCCGAAGCTTTTGGTTGATGTAGGTCACTCCTAAGGGTTCCAAAATCAATTTTGAAATTTTGAAAACGCCGTAACTCAAAAAAATTTGATATAAAGGAATTATTTTCCTTCAATTTAAGATTCTATAGAATTTTTAGAATTTTTTGAGACCACGCGGAGCTCTGTAGGACAAACCGTTCGCTCCCTACGAAAATTTAAGGGTTCATGTGATTTAGTCACCATGTGATTTAGCGTTAAAAAATGATGGAAAAACATGTGCCACACTAAGGGTTCTCCAAAACCTAATTTTTGCGCAATTGTGGAGTTGCGCAACTTAGAGCGTTCAAAAAGCCAGGTTGCGCGCAATAAAACAAATCGATGTGGGTATGAATTTCTCATGAAATTTGACGTAGAATCCGAATCTGTAATAAACAAGGGGGGGTTCCATTTGAAAAAATGAAGTTAGTGTCAATTGCGCACGATTGCGCGCATCTTTTTTGCGCAAAAGTATTTTTCCTGAGATCCTCACAAAAAATCATGAAGAATTGCGTTGTTCGGAATTTTTTACGCTGTATTTTGTGAAAATGAAGGGGGTGTAACCTTTCCGTGAAACACCCTGTATATATAAATCAAAACACGATTGTGAATCGCAAAAGAGGCCTAATCTCCGTTCAAATTAGAGATGACCGAAATGCATTCGATGGTTGGTGATTTTTATTTTTTCGATTTTTTTATATTTTTTTAATTTTTTTATTATTATTATTATTTTTTCTTGATTTTCTCTTCATATTGGATGGTTGGTGATTTTGTAGACGAGTGATCTACATAAAAATAATAAACCGTTGTGTAATAATTTGCAGCGTTTTGTATTTTGGTCTAGTGAACTTCTGGGGACTTTTCATGCTACAAACAATTTCTCGATGTAACAAAATTTGTACATTTCTACATTTAATGTAGAATGAAAATCGGGCTGTGCGTTGTCGGAGTCACACTAGGTCTAGGGCCAATTACATTCTCTGCGGCGGCATACCTAGTATCGTATTTCGGATCCCTTCGAAAAACTTCAATTATGTGTCTTTGGGTGTCCCAAAGAATTGCAAAAGTAGATTTTTCACATAAAGTTGTCTAATAGTAAATACCTTAGCAATATCAAATAGATCTACGGAAGGGGTCCTACGCGGTAATGACATCATTTTTTTTATGATAATTTTCTGCCGAACATGTAACTTATTAATATGGGTGGAATACGTTCCTCCCCAAGCTTTTATGCCATACTGCAATACAGATTGCAACATGGTATAATATATAAGTTTTATTGTTTGCTTCGGGAACGTGTCTAACATTGTAGAATATATATATATAAATTTCCTAATCTTATCATGTGTATAGTCTATATGGGGCTTCCGCTTAAGCTCTTCATCCAGAACTAGCCCCAGATACTTATGCCTTGCAACTCTTTCTATCGATTCGCATGAGCATATTTGATCTTCTACACAAGAGTGCAGGGTGATGCAGGGTCTCAGTCGGTCGCCGTTTATTCTTAGTATTTCTTGAAATTGAAGGCGCAAAAACTTGGAAAGATGTTCTTAAATTTGAAATTTTAAAGGATTTTAGAAATTTATTAGTGCACGGCCCTAGGGAATTGAAAAACTGAAACATTGCCGCCGCAATCATCAAAATATAACTATAATTGCCAAAGAAAACGCTTCTTATAAAGCCCAAAGGTTTATTATTTTCTGTATAGATCACCCTTCTGTATAGATCACTGGTTCTCCATCAATAGCACCTACCACCATCTGTATTCTCCCTTGACCTTCCCTCTCAAATTTCAGCTTCCAGCGTTCAATAGGATTGAAAATGGCTTCGGAGCTCACTCAGCTGATCAGTGCTCTTCCAGGCGTCTCCAGCTTTCGAGAAGATCTTCACTCTTCAGATCACTGATCAGCTGAGTGAGCTCCGAAGCCATTTTTGATCCTATTGAATGGAAGTGCTCTTCCAGGCATCTCTAATAGGGATGGGTATCGTTATAAAAGTATCGATATTTTGTATCGATACTGAATCGTAGAGCATGAGTATCGATATTTTAAAATATCGAGTATCGATACTTTAGTGTCACAAACTATCAATATCATACAATTTTCTCAAGAAAAAAAATTTTCAACAACTTTAATCCTTTTTTCACTATTAAGAGTCCAAGCAGAGTGATTTTTTCCATGATATAAACGTTATTTGTGCAACCAAACAGTAATGACCCAAAAGCCTCTCTATCTTCTTCATTTTTTAGCCATTATGTTGAATTTTCCGCGAGAACAGTATCGATATTCGATATTTAGAAATATCTGATCCAAAGTATCGATATCCAAAAATATCGGATAGTGCAGTATCGATACTAAAATATCGAGTATCGGTAAGAAAGTATCGATATTTTGAAATATCGAGTATCGATACCCATCCCTAGTCTCTAGCATTCGAGAGAAGCTGACATTTGAGAAGTCCAGGGAGAATACAGATGGTGGTAGGTGCTATTGATGGAGAACCAAAGATCTATACAGAAGGGTGATCTGTACAGAAAATAATAAACCTTTGGGCAATGATTTGCAGCGTTTTCTTTAATTCTTTATAGTTCTGTTTTAGAGATGCTTACCGATTTTGCACATATTTCAGAAATTGTTTAATTAATTTCACATATTTTTAAAGAATAAATACATATTCAGCATTTAAAATGAATAAAAATCCGATCCCTATTCATTATTATAAGGCGTCTATCGGATAGTTTAATGCACTTTCAACAGTTTCCTCAAATTGTAATTTTTACAGCAAATTAATGGAGTAATGACCAATTTAATGATGAAATATCAAAATGACGGAAGAAAATTTAATTGAAATAACTCGGGAATGAAGCTTTTAAATAGGTAATTCAACATCTATGGTATGAGCAAGCTCTCATATAAAACACAAACGGTGGATACAGCTTTCGTACAAGTACGCAACCACGAGAGACATTTTATGTCTTATGTTTAATAAATTGAGAGCTTTCCAATGAGTGGTGAACGATTTTTGTGGGGTGGAAAATGAGGAAGTTAGTTTTCCCTAGGAACGATTGGTTGTACGTGAAAATCATCAGAAATTTCCGCGTAACGCTCCCCTCGTAACGCTTCCCGTGTGACGATTTTTCATTTATGTGCCATAGTAAAGACATAAAATGTCAAAAAATATCACTGAGGTGGTTGCAAATTAGTTGTAGAATTGACTCGTGCAGTATGGCAAACCATACAGGCTATGTGCCACGCAGACTTGGGTTTCTTATGAAAATGAGTAATTAGGTGGATCATTTTGCGTACCCTTTCTTCACTTGAAAGGTACCAATTTAAAATTCCTACAGAAAACACGGCGTCAGCGTCAGTTGTTTGCAGGTGTAACACAGCAAGTGATTATTTCGTGTGAACGAGTTTTATAATTAAACGCAAATAAACTCCGCCTGGAAATTACTCGGTGCTGCTTGCAAAAATAGAACCTTCCAGACACGGAACCCTTCGGCCAAGAACGTGAGGAGAACATGCGATATTAGATTTGGGCGAATTTATATGAGGAGGGCCTGGAAAACGGTTGCAAAGGTCGACCGCGAAATAAATATTTATGATTCGCATATTGAAAATAACTAGCGCTCGAAAAAAGTCGTACCTACACTTCTTACCTAGTTGGGTGGCGTATCGAGTCGTTTCAGATGTGGAGTCCCTACAAGGATTACATGGATGAAACATTGCACAAGATTTTACAGTTTGAAGTTTTTTTAAGGTTTACCAAAGTGCCTGAGTTATTGAATTACCATTGAGTTATTGAGTTTCCACTTGCCTACCACATTCCAAGTGTTTTTGGTGTGTTCTTAATTTCAAGTAGTTCTTTCCACCAAGGAACATGTATTTTGTTGACTTGAGCTTCACATTAAACTATGACAGTTATACTTTTTTGTAATAGAGAGAAGATTTTGTATAAAAAAAATTAAAATTGAATTGGAAAATTGATTTAAACTTAAAATTTTGAGGAAATATATGAACCCGTTCTTTTTTAAAGGGATTATGTGTCATTTGTGAAACTTTCGGGAAAACGCAAAAAACTATCCCAAGTCGTCAAAACGATCAAAACATCCAATTTTTTGGAATATTCCAATACAGTTAAATACTCTATAATCCTCCAGAATGTTTCAGATTTTTTCAGCAAGGGGAAGTGTATCAAATTGCAATTTGAAATGCTCTCACATACCCCCTTTAAAAAAAATCGATTTTTCAGGACTGAAATCATTTAAAACAGCTTTATTCATTGAATGAAACATATTTTAATGAGAATATGTACATAAAACATCATAACATAAAAGATGTATATAATAAGTTTATTCAAAATTAAAATCCAATCAACCAAAATCAAAATTTTCACTCGCGTTTTACGTTTCAGACCTTTCTGAACAATTTTGGTTCCGTGTCTGTCTGTCTATCATGAAATCCTTCCCACAGCCATAACTTCTACATTGCTCATCCGATTTTCATGAAATTTTCAGGGATTGTGAGGGTGGGGGTGTAGATGGTCCCCTATGAAAATCATTACCCCCGGACTGATAGTAGCCGCTGCACATGCGCAAACGAGAAATCCTTGCCACGGCCATAACTTCTATATTTCCCATCTGATTTGGATAAAATTTCAGGAATTATGCGAGCTGTGATGATGATGGTCCCCTATGAAAATTATGGCCCCCAAATTGAAAGTATCTTATGCGCATGTTTAAACGTGAAATCCTTGTAACAGCCATAACTTCTACATTTTGCAACAATATTCAGATATTGTGCAGGTTGACGTCGGAAACTTATTTAAAATGCACCAAGATTCATTCCAGGTTGGTTTTCAGTTACATTCTAAAATTGGAGCAAAGTCATCATACCCCCGAGTAACTTTGCTCCAATTTTCAACAAAAAATATTCAACTTTTAAAAGATGTATCAACATTTGTGACGTCAGATGCTGTTAATAGGAAGTACCTACTTGACGTTCATTCAAAAATGGAATGTTTTCAAGTGAATCAAGTTAAGAAAAAATGATAATTTCTGAAAAAGTTTGAAAAACCGGAGCGAAGCGACCCCGTATGACGGTAATTTATTTTTAACTTTTTAGTTCTTTTACTAGCAAAAATAAAAGCTTGTTATTAAACAAGATTTGGCTTCCGAGTCTACCAAGGTAGCGGAAGCTTTGTTTTCACTTTTCAAGGATGAAAAAAAATTTCTCCAAAATTAAAATTTTCACTCGCGTTTTGCGTTTTAAAACTTTCTGAACAATTTTGGTTCCGTGTCTGTGTGTCTGTGATGAATTCCTTGTAACGGGCATAACTATACGAAGTTATTGTCCGATTTAAATGAAATTTTCAGGGATTATGTGGATTAGGTTGTAGATGGTCCTCTATGAAAATCATCATCCCCGGACTGATAGAAGCGACTGCGCATGCGCAAACGTGAATTTCCTTGTAACGGCCATAACTTCTACATTTTCCATCCGATTTCAATGAAATTCTCAGGGATGTTACAGAGTAGTGTTTAGATGGTCCCCTATGAAAATCATAGGGAATGGTCCTTCATAGAGGGATGGTCCCTTGTGAGAATCTCAAATCCTATTCATTGCATCACTAGGCCTCAATAGGTCAGAGGTAGCGCACCCCCAGGGGTCCCGGGTTCGAATCCCAGCCGAGGCTAGGTATTTTTTTGATCCAATCACATACATCTACTCACTTAATTTTTCATCCGAATTTGATGAAATTTTCTAGGATTGTCGTGTTGTAGATTAGCGTGTAGATGGTCCCCTATGAGGGCAGTGGAAGATACTTAGAGATTGGTGTTTTGAGATTAACTACTATGCATCAGATCTTCTATATAATCGGGTTATGGATACGAGGAAGCTATGTGCCAC
Source organism: Apolygus lucorum (assembly GCA_009739505.2). Taxonomy (NCBI): domain Eukaryota; kingdom Metazoa; phylum Arthropoda; class Insecta; order Hemiptera; family Miridae; genus Apolygus; species Apolygus lucorum. Next base: position 59,326,447 of record CM019177.2, read on the forward strand.
ACCCACTTGTTTTTTCTTTAATTTTGTTTAGAAAAGGAAGCTGGCAGGAGCAGCCAATTTTCTGATGCATTTTGTTCCGATTCCGAGGGGAGATTCAATGCTGTCGAGGGTTGTAGTTCACCTCCCACTCGAAGTCACTCCATTCCCCCCCCCCCCCCTTACAAGCCTCGAATCTGTTCCGCTGATTCTTCCTTCCCGCCTCCTCCCGACAAACGGCGGTCTCTCGACGACGTGACGACCGAACGGCGCCGTTGGATCGCTCCCAAAAAATCCCGCCTGGCAGTTTCTTGGGGGGTTCCCCGCTCCACTTCGCCCTCCCGCCGAAACCGCGACATCCCTTTTCCACCGTCAACCCCCGATTGAGGTGTACCTGGGGAAAACAAGGTTTTGGCACCGCTTCCCCCCATGAATGCTGAAAAACTCGGTCGATCCCGTTCTGTTACATCGTTCCTAAAATAAAATTATTCAGATAACGCGGGGTGAAAAAAAGTACACGCAGTATGAGCTGATGAGCGACTTTTCAAAGAAATCTTCAAAGCTATGGCTATGAAAATCGAAATATCAGCTATACGAAAGAGTAGTCAGCACAGAGGGTGTGGCACATAGCACGAATCGTTAAAATTATACAATCAACCTCTTAGTTAACCCTAATTGGACCATGGTATCACTCGTGTCACCGGACATCTAAGGATTTCCATGGATGTCCCAAGGTGTCACCGGAGTAACAAAAATTAAATTGCAATTTTACATGTAATGGACACCATACTTCTTGTGAGCTACTGGAAGTTCCAAAATAGACTAATGGCAAACATTTCCAGGGAAATCGATGAAAACTTGTTCAACCTTTTTTGTAATAACATCATTTTTTACATTAAAAAAATGGTTAAAAAAACGCTGCAAATCATTGCTCAAAGGTTTATTATTCTCTGTATAGATCACCCTTCTGTATAGATCACTGGTTCTCCATCAACAGCACCTACCACCATCTGTATTCTCCCTTGACCTTCCCTCTCAAATTTCAGCTCCTGCGTTCAATAGGATTGAAAATGGCTTCGGAGCTCACTCAGCTGATCAGTGATCTGAAGAGTGAAGAAGATCTCCTCGAATGCTGGAGACGCCTGGAAGAGCACTTCCATTCAATAGGATTGAAAATGGATTCGGAGCTCACTCAGCTGATCAGTGATGTGAGGATTGAAGAAGATCTCCTCGAATGCTGGAGACGCCTGGAAGAGCACCTCCATTACATAGGATTGAAAATGGCTTTGGAGCTCACTCAGCTGATCAGTGATGTGAGGAGTGAAGAAGATATCCTCGAATGCTGGAGACGCCTGGAAGAGCACCTCCATTCAATAGGATTGAAAATGGCTTCGGAGCTCACTCAGCTGATCAGTGATCTGATCAGTGAGCAATGATTTGCAGCGTTTTTTACCTACAAACATTGTTTTACCTACCAACTTTTTTTTACCTACCAACTATTGGTAGGTACTACCTACCACACTATAATGGCTTCACACCTTCACAATCAAGTTTATTAGAAAGAACTAAACGCTTCACACTCGATTCGAAAAATAGAAAGCTTGATATGGAAATTTGATTACTGGTTACGCAGAAGGCAAAACTGTATACAAATCGAAGAAATTAACAGCGATCGCATTTTAGTCCGATAAAATTTGAATGGAGATTAGACCTCTTTTGCGATTCACACTCATGATTCTGTTTTATCGAAGGAAAACCTTCAAATACTCGTAGGGACCGAACGGTTTGTCCTACAGAGCTCCGGGTGGTCTCAAAAATTTTTAAAAATTCTGTACTATTTAAAATTGGTGAAAAAACGATACCTTTATTTCGAGAGTTTTCGAGCTAGGGCACTCTTGAAAATTTCAACCCTTAATTTTCACCCCTTAGAGGTGTCCTACATCAACCAAAAGCTTCGCGGCACAACTAGACCACAAATGGAGCCTATATACCAAATTTGAACCAAATCGGTCCAGTGTTGCTAAGAAAAGTGCCGCGTACGGCGGACGGCGGACGGCGTACGGCGTACGGCGGACGGACGGAAATTTTTTTATTCGATTTTCGTATTCTACGTACCTTGAAACGTAAAACATCAAATTTTGAGGGGGGGTTAAAAAAATTTTTTTCTTGCTCGATTCCAAAGGCTTATTATTGAAAATAATAAACCAAAATTCAACTCTGCCCATTAGTTTTTAAATTTCTAGTTAATATTGGGACACCTAGGGACAGCAGTGGAATTCCCAAGATGTTTTCGGTGATACTAGTGACACCATGTCCCAATTAGAGTCAACCCTTAATTTGGCTAGAAAATTTCAGTTCTACCAATAACTTTGATTATTGATGACTAAGGATTAAGGGAAAAAATGCTTCAAAATCGAAGAAACAGGGAGTTGAGGTTGCCCTAATTATTAGAAAATTCGATTAATGGTTGCTAAGGACGCAAAACTGAGTACAACTCGAAGAAAAGAACAGAGATCACATTTTGGTCAGATTAAATTTTAACGGAGATTAGGCCTCTTTTGCGATTCACACTCGTGTTTCTGATTCATCGTAAGTCCGACCCTCGAGTTCTCGTAGGGAGCGAACAATTTGTCCTACAAAGCTCCTCGTGGTCTCAAAAAATGCTAAAAATTCAAAATTGTATTCAATTTTTAAAAGAAATATATATTTATTTCGAGAGTTTTCGAGCTAGGGCACTTCTAAAAATTTCAACCCTTAAATTTCACCCCTTATAAGTGACTGATTCATTAAAATCGGTCCATGGGAACTAAAGAAAGTGCCACGTTTGGAGTACGGCGGACGGACGGGAAAATGTTATTCGATTTTCGGATTCTACGTACTTAATTACAACAAATTTTGAGGGGGGGGGGGGGGGGGTGGGGGTCGAAAAAAATGTTCTTGGTCGATTCCAAAGGATTATGATTGAAAATAATAAACCAAAATCATTATGGCCTCAGCCATGGCAATCTCAAATTTACAAAATTTGTAAAACATTTAATGTTGCTTTAAAGCTACATTGCGAAGGTACTGATGCACATCATGTCATCAGAACCTTCATTAATGTCAATATTGAGATGAATTCCAGGAATTATGTTGAAAAAACAAACAAAAAAAAAGAAGTTGGTGAAAATAATTTATTAACTAAAAATATTTTCCTCTTTTTAAGAGTTTTTGTAACGTATCATTAGAAAATCATTGGAAGAATGATAAATCAATCATTTAAAATCACCGTTGCTTATTGCAATCTGAACATATTCAGCAGCCTTGTTCTCATGACTAGGGAAAAATGGTGAGAGAAATTTGGATAGGATAAGACAGAAAAAATTCCGACAAGTGGCTGTGGCACATCGCTCCCTTTTCACGATCCGAAGCTAGTAGCTAATCTCAAAACATCAATCTCTAAGTGCCTTACATCACCCGCACAATCCCTGATAATTTCATCAAAATCGGATTATAACATCGTATAGTTTTGCCCGTTACAAGGGTTTCATAACAGACACTCAGACAGACAGACAGACACGGAACCAAATTTATTCAGGAAGGTCGTAAAAAGTAGAACGATAGCGGAAAATTGATTTTGGAGAACTTTTTTTTATTCAACTTTGAAAAGTAAAAATTCAAATAAGTTCTTTTTGGAATCAAACAAAGTGGATGAAGTACTTTTTGAAACGAAACGGATAAGAGACCGCCATTGTGCTGGATATAGTTCCTTCTGAAATTAAAAGGAATATTCACCTTCGTTTTTCAAGAGAGTAGAATATCTTTTGCTCCAAAACGATCGCATTTATGTGAAGATCGACCCCCCTAAAACCCTGGGAGTGTTTACTCAATTTCGATAAAAATAGTCTTCAGTACCTTTTGGAATCAAACTTCTCAATTATTCTGTTATGGAATTATGGGGTCAGCTATGTCTATTCGTCTTCTCAGCAAATATTCAGCTTGTTGAATTCATACTGGGATGGTTGGTGGAACAACAAATTAATAATGCGACCTGAGTAAGCAGGTTTGTGATAATAATCTGTGATTGAGCCATCTTGTTTTATTATTTTCATTTCAAGGAAAAGCAAACAGTTGTCTTTCTCTATCTCAATCGTGAATTTCTTGTGGGGATGACAAAAGGAGTTAAAATCGCGTAGGAGTTTTGATTTTATGAATTCTTCAACTACCAAGATATTTTACACCTTTCTTTCTCAATCCATATTATTTTGATACCGTATTTTTCAATGATTGTACCATAAAATTCATCAAAAATTAAGTTTGCTATTATACTTTAGATGAAATTTTGATTTTGGAGGACATTTTTGACATTTTCATATCTTTGCTTTGGCACATAAACTGAAAAATCGTCACGAAAACTTGCTCACGCGACCAATAAATAAAATAGACTCACTGTGTTGCGTAGAGAACAATCAACTGTTTTCTTACACATGAAAATGTCCCAATGTGTTGCAGACTCGTATGCAAGCATTTATAATAATCATCATTATCTCCAACAGTTTCTTTTTATGCTTGAAAAGTGGAAACAACGCTACCGCTACCTTGGTGGACTCGGAAGTAAAATGTCTTCTTCGTAAAGATCGGAACACGTCGTATACTAACCCGCCCGACCTGCAAGTCTTGCGGTCCGATTCCGAGTACCGTCCTGTAAATTGAAGGAGTTCTACGTAGGTGTTATTTTATTCTGTGGATATCTACCTCGACTCAACTGACTCTAGATGGGGGATTAACTAACCATAATATTCTTCTCTCCAGTTTTTGACCTGGGAAGTTGTAGGGAACCGAAATCTTTCCACTTTGTGTTCTTAACGAAATCTATGAAACATAACCTAACAGAACCATATTAAATAGATTTTTTCCAAGTATTTGTACAGGGTGTCCAACAAGTTCCCCCACCCCATCCCCTCCTACAATCGTCAAAATGGTGGTAAACTATTATTTTTTTATTTTTTTTCTAAATTAACATGACCACGTTGCGCATTGAGAACCCTCTTTTGATTATTACAAATTTGGATTCCGGGCAAATTTCGTGAATTCTTGACTTCTCATTCGCTTTTTTTAGCACGCGCAATGTAGCATAACTACGAATGTTACACAAAATACAGATTCTAGTATGACCCAAGTATTTAATTTTCAACATTTGACCCGTTTTTAGCGAAATATTGACCAAAATTTGGTTGTTTTTCTTGAAAAAAAAAATCATCTTTTATGCCCTTCTTACAAGTATCAATATTGAGACATTTCTACACTTGATCACTAAAGACGGTTTTAATCTTTTATTGCTTCCGAGTCTACCAAGGTAGCGGAAGCTTTGTTTTCACTTTTCAAGGACGAAAAAAAAAGTTCTCCAAAATCAAAATTTTCACTCGCGTTTTGCGTTTTAGACCTTCCTGAACAATTTTGGTTCCGTGTCTGTCTGTCTGTGTGTCTGTCTGTCTGTGTGTCTGTGTGTCTGTCATGAATTCCTTGTAACGCGCATAACTATACGAAGTTATTGTCCGATTTCGATGAAATTTTCAGGGATTGTGCGGGTTGGTGTGTAGACGGTCCCCTATGAAAACCATCATCCTTGGACTGATAGAAGCGACTGCGCATGCGCAAACGTGAATTCCTTGTAACGGCCATAACTTCTACATTTTCCATCCGATTTCAATGAAATTTTTAGGGATGTTACAGATTAGTATTTAGATGGTCCCCTATGAAAATCACCCCCTTCGGATATCAATCCAATCTACTATCATAGCTACTGCGCATGCCCAAACGTGAATTTCCTTCTAACGGCCATAACTTCCTCATTTTTCACTCGATTTCGATGTAATTTTCAGGGATTATGTGGATTAGGTTTAAGATGGTCCCCTATGAAAATCATCGTCCCCGGACTGATAGAAGCGACTGCGCATGCGCAAACGTGAATTTCCTTGTAACGTCCATAACTTCTACATTTTCCATCCGATTTCAATGAAATTTTCAGGGATGTTACAGAGTGGTGTTTAGATGGTCCCCTATGAAAATCATAGAGAATTTTTTTTCATAGAGGGTTTCATTCATAGAGGGATGGTCTCCTGTGAGAATCTCAAATCTTATACATGACAAGGCTTCAATAGCTCAGAGGACAGAGTCTTAATTTGTGCTCCAGGGATCGCGGGTTCGAATCCCAGCCGAGGCTAAGAATTTTTTTGATCCAATCACATACATATACTCACTTAATTTTTCATCCGAATTTGATGAAATTTTCCAGGATTGTCCAGATTAGCGTGTAGATGGTCCCCTATGAGGGTAGTGAAAGGTACTTAGAGATTGGTGTTTTGAGATTAACGAACAATCATCTATACAATCGGGTTATGGATACGAGGAAGCTATGTGCCACACCCACTTGGCAGACGTTTTTTTACATTTTTCAACTAAACCTCAGAATTTAGTCCCAGCAAAACTTTGAAAAAAGTTTGAAAATATGAACAAAACTTGAGCAAAACTTTGAAAAAATGAACAAAAATTGAAATGAAAACTAAATTTTGGTCGTGTTCAAAAATGAAAAATACGAAGACCGAATAAGAAAACCGAATTTTGGTCGTTATTTTACTAAGAACAAGTTAAAAAAATTTATGGCATCATGTGAAGTGACGTTAAAATTTAGTTAAAATTCATAGAACGAGTTGTGCGCTAAAAATAATAATGATGATAATAGTAAAATAAATAAAAATGAAAAAATCTAATAATTTGCATAAAAATTCGAATTTTCAATAAGAAAAGAGCATTTTCATTTGAAAAAACGAAGTGTGCGTTGCTCAACGTTGTCATATGCAAAAATGCTGCAAATTATTACAATTACTATTTTTCTTTATAGATCACTCGAGCTTTCCCATTGTCACTACCTACCAATCATATTTTCGCTTCACAATCTAGGTAGTTTATTTTGAAGAAATAGACACTTCACACACAATTCGAGTTAATTAGGTACCTACCTTGATGAAAAACCAATACCTTAATATCATACGTTTTTGAGGTAAGGCGTTTTGAAAATTCTTAGTCGATTCCAAAGCTTCATTATTGAAAATAATAAACCAAAAACACGAAGTTTCAAAAACAAATTTTGTACAACATTTTAACGATTTTTGGGAGGGGAGGTTATTAATAGATTTATTCTTAACAACGTCATTTTCAACATCTGCCGCAACGGAGGCTGTCTATTGACTCGTCCAACTGAGTCACTATCCTCTTTCTCCAAACGTTAATTATGTGCAAGATTTCGAATATATTCCGTTAATTTTCACGGAAATGGGTCCAAAATATAAATAAGGTATCTTGCTGTAACAAGGTAGTGTGAAAGAGTAAGCTAGTAGTGAAATCCACTAGCTGTAGGTACATGATATAAGCGGTAGGTACTTGTTTCAGAAATCAGTGCAAAACTCGACTACTCAACTTTTGAGAATTCAATAAATTACGTATGTTATTGTATATTTAATGATAAGAGCATTTGTACAAAGCGTGGAGATCGGCAAAAATGAGTCTAACTTGTAAGTGTGTAATCTAAATATCGACCCCATTGATTTCTGTGAATATTCAATACTTACTTATTTACTCAAGAAGCAAATAAATAGTTGTTTAAGATAGTGAAACGGAGTGAGTTAATTTGAAGAGTCGGATGTGATTGTTGAAAGGAGCGACTGGAAATCATCGTTTGACGAGAATAAGTGTCATTTCATGAGTCAAAAAGTCTTTCGGGGGTTGATGAATGAATTCAGTTAAGAGAACAGTTTCTATGTTCAAAATTTTGAGGTCATTGCACTAACATTATTTTTTCAAAAATCCACTAAAATCTATCAAAAACGCTGCAAATTATTACACATTGGTTTATTATTTTTTATTTTTCTATATAGATGACTCGTCTGCAAAGCCACCAACCATCCAACATGAAGAAAAACATCGATCGCATTTCGGTCAGCTTTAATTTGAACGGAGATTAGGCCTCCTTTGCGATTCACACTCGTGTTTCTGATTTATCGTACGTCCAAACTTCAAATGGGGTGTGCGCCTGGGTTGGAAAAACTGTTTATTGTTATTTTTAATTTAAAGTAGACCTCATTCTGAGAATTTTTGTACCAACCGCGACCTTCTAGCGTGTGTAAATCTTTTCCTATGAATTTTTAAAGTTTCGACCGTTTATAACGTCACAGTGGGCTGGGGGGTCCCGCCCAGGCGAGAGGGGCGCGTGACGTCATAAACGGTCGAAACTTTGAGAAATCATAGAAACAGATCTACTCACGCTAAAAGGTCGCGGTTGGTGCCAAAATTCTCAGGATGAAGTCTAATTTTGATTAAAAATATTTAAAAAATCAAGGCGCACACCCCATTCTCGTAGTGAGCGAACGGCTTGTCCTACAGAGCTCCGGGTGGTCTCAAAAAATTCTAAAAATTCTATAGAATCTTAAATTGAAGGAAAAACAATACCTTTATATCAAAATTTTTTGACTTAGGGCGTTTTCAAAATTTCAAAATTGATTTTGGAACCCTTAGAAGTGACCTACATCAACCAAAATCTTCGGGGTCCAACTAGACCCCAAATGGAGCCTACATACCAAATTTCATCAAAATCGGTAAATGCTAAGCGGCAAAAGTGCCGCGTACGGCGTACGGCGGACGGACGGCCACATTTTTATTCGTTTTTTGGATTCTACGTACCTTGAAACGTAAACCAACAAATTTTGAGAGGGTGTTAAAAAAAATATTTTTTTCTTGGTCAATTCCAAAGGTTCATTATTGAAAATAATAAACCAAAACGAACAAAAATTTTTTAGATGCTAAGTTGATACTAATTTAGAAAGATTCAATTGATGATCCTTCTTGCTGATTTTGCTGAATTTCTGATTCTGAGTATAGGTTTCAAAGTGTAAACAGTATTGATTCATAAACGACTTTGCAGCTCATACTTTAACCACCCACAGATATTCCAAGTGCTAGTATTCCAAGCGTGTTGCCTTGACCTAATTCTTTTTGTAAAATCAATAGCTTCTATCGTTTTCTCATTAATCACTCGGGAGGATATGAATGGGATGCTTATGAATGGTATAATGCTACTACGTGTTTTAGATTCACCTCCGAAAATCGGAGCGACGTTTTCGTGTGATTGGGGTATTACCGTTGAGTGGGGAGCGACCTTCTTTCACGTGTTCTATTATCCATGGGATTAGGTTTGCGAAATCGAACAACGCAGGTATCACCCGTCATAGGGTCTTTACGAGCCACAGAAATAGGAAGTTCGGGTTTGAATAAGCGAGTAGTTGCGAAGTATGACATGTTTGAGAGATTGATGAATTGGTGGTGGAAAGGCTCTTGTGGTCTTTGAGCTGCCAACTGAAAAGTTCCTTATTGGAAAATCTGAACGCATCTCTCCAATAGGTCAATGGAGCAACCAAGTATGGAAGTAAAGCCCCTGTTTAAGTACGGTAACCTGAGTTCCTTCTTTTGAAAGCACTGTAGTCACAACCCATTTTAAACTCATGGTTCTATAGAGTCCATTGGAATTTCCTCAGATTGATTCGATCTTGGAATATAAAGTTATTATAGTTATTGATCTTGGAAGTGTATAAAGGTATTATGGAAGTTTCTTTCATAGAAGTTCCTCTAAAATGTGTACAATACTCACACGTAATACAATACTGTATACAATACTTATACAAGACTCACCTTTTGTCAGTAAGTTTTGGTTTATTATTTTCAATAACGAACGTTTGAAATCGAGGAAGAAACTAAATTTTAATCCTTTCAGACTTTGATGGAATGAAGTTTTAATAATTTGTATGTAATCAATCCAAAACGCTGCAAATTATTACACAAAGGTTTATTAATTTTCTGTATTTAGCATTTAAAGATTTATTTCAACCTTTTACAAATTCAATTCAACCTTTTAAAAATTATATTCAACCTTTTACAAATTCAATTCAACTATTTACAAATTCAATTCAACTCTCCACCAATTTAACTCATCCCAAACCTTCAAATGATCTCATAAAAAAAATAAAAAAAAATAAAAATACTGCCAAGTTGGGTGGGCAGTATAGCTTCCTCACTCATTGTAACATGGACGTATAGAATCAGTTGGCGAAAAAATTATGATTCAAAGAGTTATTGAATACCAAAATATTAGCGGTCCACCGTCTAGGACCTAACCCACACAATCCCTGAAAATTTCATCGAAATTGGTTGAATAGTTGCGGAGTTTTGGTTGTAACAATAAATTTAAAGTTCGCGCATGCGCAGCGGCTATTGCTTGACCAATTTGATTGAAACTTATAGGGTGTCTCTTAGAAGTTAGTCCCTAACTAACCTCCAAATTTGAGCAAAATCGGTTCATTAGAAACCGAGAAACCGAGGTTCCAGGAAATTCACGTTTGCGCATGCGCACTCGCTCCTATCGGTCCGAAGGTGCTGAAATTTATAGGGGACCGTCTAGGACCTAACCAGCACAATCCCTGAAAATTTCATCAAAATCAGACCACTGGTTAGTATAGTTTTGCCCGGGACAAGGATTGACCACAGACAGACCGACAGACAGACAGACAGACAGACACGGAACCAAAATTGTTCGGGAAGCTCTAAAACGCAAAAAGCAAGTGGAAATTTTGATTTTGGAGGACATTTTTTTTTCACTCCTTTCACGAATACAAAGCTTCCCTACCTTCGGTAGTGAGGAAGCAAAAGTTTAGCTTAGCCAATGTAACGGTTGCTCTGTAAAACGAGAAACATGTCCATCACGTAGTTGCTGAAGCCACACTTTTTAGTATGATCCCAGATGATCCTGTTGGCTACTAAGTATTTCTCTTGCTCTTGACTTCATCTTGGAGATTGCGTATTCCACTGGATTAAGAATTGGGGAGTAAGGAAGTAAAAACTTGATACTCATCGTTAACAGATCTATAAAATCATTTACTAAGGATGATCTGTGAATTCGAAAATTGTGCATTATTAACAGTGCTGATGAATTTATTGTGCAGTAGAACTTCTTCAAGTTCTCTAAGAAAATCACAGAAGAGTTCAGCTGTCGTCGTTTCGGAAGTAATGATTTTCAAATTCACGATAACCCACCTACGTGTAGCCTACTACTTACGACGTACAATCCTAATCAATCAGCTACTTTCCATATCCATCTCTTCTGGTGGGGAGTTGAATAGAATTTGTAAAAGGTTAAAATTGATTTGTAAACGGTTGTATTGATTGAGTTTAAAGGAATTTGTAAAAGGTTGAAATAAATCTGGAAAAGGTTGTGTTAAATCTGTAAAAGGTTGAATAATAAAATATGTAAATGCTATAGATCACTTGTCTGCAAAGAACACGGCTTTGCGTACAATACCTACTTTTATTTCAAAATTTTAACCCTTATTTTTCAACCCTTAGAAGTAACTGGCATCAACCAAAAGCTTCGGGGTACAACTAGACCCCAAATTGAGCCCATAAACCAAATTTCATCTCAAAATCGGTCAATGGGAAATAGGGAAAGTGCCGCGTACGGCGGACGGACGGAAATTTTTTAATTCGATTATCGGATTCTACGTACCTAGAAATGTAAACCAACTTATTTTGAGAGGGGTAAAAGATCAAAAAAAACATTAACAGAATTATTCATGAATGAAACATATGGTCAGTCCAAAAGAGGTCGTGCAACGGAAAGGAATCGGGAGAGCAGAGAATGCCTATAGTTTTTCGAGTAGTATAAACTTTTACATAATGTTCGATAGCCCTAAAAGTTATTGCAGCCTACTAGATTACTTCAAGACTAGCCAGAGAGTTTCTGAACTCCCTTAGAGCTGAGGCTTGGGGCAATAAGCTGATTTTGCTCGGGATTCTGGTGAGTTGGGGTTCCATTACTGAAGATGCCCAAAATAGGAGGATATCAAAAGAGCTTCTCGCTGGCAAAATACTCCAAAGCAGAGGGAGGCCAAGTAGATGATAACCATTTCCAAGAAAAGAGCCAAATCTCTGCTATCATCGAGGCTGAAATAACATCGCATCATAGCAGGATTTCTCAATGGCCACTGTCCTTCAGATACCATCTCAGCAGAGCGGGCCTGGCTTGTACAGTTGAATGTTGACTCTGCTACGAAGGAGTTTACACAGCAAAACACATACTCTATGAGAGCCCTCCTGTAGCATTACCTACTATTAGATTACCCCCCACTATTAGAGTACCATTCTCCCGGTCGAGGTTAGTTGCTCAATAAACCCCGCAAAACTCTTTCACATTGTGAAAGAAAATATATTTTATTGACAAGGGAATTTTGGCACAATGGATCGACCAAGGGGCACGTCTGGAGGCCGATTACTAACCAAACTCATTTGAATGAGCGAGCAAAGAAAGCGTACGTGGTAGTACAGTATACTTAGAGGTTGAGTGGTATAAACAAAATATTTTATGGTCTCTATGTATTTTATTTGTCGTTCTAGCAATCCCAGTACTTACAATGAGTAAGTACCCTCCTCGTTACCTTGTTTGGTTTTGTGGCTACAGAGATCTCAAATCTTGCACTCACCATCAACTTTGACATTTGGAGGGTTTTAAACAGTCTCCGAGATTGGACGGAAACATGATACGAGAAGGTCATTTCCCGGTGTTTCGTGACTTCCCCCAGTGAATCCGTCTGAACTCCATCCAGAAGTGATTCATCATGAAGGCGTCCCACGGGGAAGATATGGTTAGCACATAATTTGGAGACCTCTTATCGAATGAGGGAGAGAGGGTGCTTATCAGTAGATGGAAAGTGGATAGATAAGTGTGGGAGATCATATTATCATGGAAAGTGGAGGAGGGAGGGAATCAATACGTACTTGATTTTTTCTACACGTCCCTGACCTGATTGTTGTTGTTACAGTTGTCACCAGTAAGGTAGGTAACTATGAAAACGTGAGATCACACTATACCCGATTATTACTCATCGGACTTGAACCAATGGGCCTGCATTTTGGAAGCGTCTAAATTTGAATTAAAACACCTCAATTATCGTTCTCAAACTGAGGGAGTTACTCGCCCTTAATACAAGGATTCAAAAAAACTCATTGGTGTCTACACCGACAAGTAACTACCTATACAGGGTGTCTTCATTGAAGTTGGTCAACACTTCTGGGTTCGATTCTACAAGGTATTTCTAACAAGGAATCCTCCTTAGTAATTTGTTTTAATCCCTTTTTTCCAAGTTTTTTTTCATGTTAGACCTCATGTCATCAAAACTTTCATAACTCCAAGTATTATTCCGGTATTTCCGAAGTAGATTCATATTTAAGAATTTGGTCGGAAAGAGTTCAATTTCCAAGCTACCTAGTGCAAAATCAAATTAAAAAAAAATAAAACATAAAAAATCAATCAAAAATCAAATCAAATCAAGACATTACCTATTCGAGAACAAAACATACCCAAATTGTGAGCTTTCCAACGTTTTTTCAGGTTTATCATGAAATTTGAGAGGGAAAATGGTGTTGAACGCGGAAAAACGTGATTGAAACGTGGCATGAGGCTCTGGACTATGGCTAGTTTAATAACACAAGGTAAAAAACGTCTGCCAAGTGGGTGTGGCACATAGCTTCCTCGTATCCATAACCCGATTATATATAGATGATCCGATGCATAGTAGTTAATCTCAAAACACCAATCTCTAAGTATCTCTTACTGCCCTCATAGGGGACCATCTACACGCTAATCTGGACAATCCTAGAAAATTTCATCAAATTCGGATGAAAAATTAATTCAAAATTAAATCATTCAAATTAATTCCGGGACAGTTCTATGCGCTACCTCTGAGCTATTGAGGCCTAGTAATGTAATGAATAGGATTTGAGATTCTCACAGGGGATCATCCCTCTATGAATGAATCCCTCTATAAAAAACCGTTCTCTATGATTTTCATAGAGGAACATCTAAACACTACTCTGTAGCATCCTTGCAAATTTCATCGAAATCGGACAATAACTTCGTATAACTACTTCGTAGTTATGCGCGTTACAAGGAATTCATGACAGACAGACAGACAGGCAGACACACAGACACGGAACCAAAATTGTTCAGAAAGGCCTAAAACGCAAAACGCTAGTGAAAATTTTGATTTTGGAGAACTTTCTTTTCATCCTTGAAAAGTGAAAACAAAGCTTTCGCTACCTTGGTAGAGGCGGAAGCAAAATACGAAAAAAATCTTTGAATTGAAAAAATCAGGAAAAACAAGGGGTTGAAACAAAATTGCTAAAAGGCATTTCTTCTTGGAAAGACATTGTGGAATCGAACCCTGACGTTTTCACCAACTTATTGCAAACAGCCTACTCATATTTATCAAAAAAGGGACATGACCGTTTTATAGGATAATTCTGGGTTTTGAGGACGAGCAGAACAATTTTTTTGTAGTCTCAGATGGATAACTGCTCTCATAACTTAGTGATAGTAAGTAAGTTTGAGTTTAAGTGATAAGTAAGTTTGGATTAAGTAAGGAGCTGAAGTGAAATTTTGGAGTTCTGTTTTGCTAAATCAGCAAAATCAACCAGTTTAAGATGTTGATTAACCAAAAAATTCCCTTTCCTCTTTCCAGCCGTTTGAGTAAGAATACAATTATTAGAGTGTTGTCCTTTTGAGGTAATTATATACATTTTGTAGCAATGATGAATAGTGATGGATGGGTTTGGCAGTTGTATTCCAATTGAAGTTAAATTAGTTAACATTTTATTTTACGAAGGGAATTCTTGCAGAGAGAAGACCGAATAAATTTTTGAGTTTAAAGCAGAAAGGCTAGGGGCGTCGTAGAGTAAGGGATCCAACTCTGACCTTTAGCATCTTCTACTTTATAAATAGAATCCCATGTAATCACCGAGGTCTTTTCATCCCTGAGGGCCTCACACTGTTCTCGTCTGTGAGCCACTTTACGGAACTAAGGGGATCGAATGTGACAGTGGTAGCTACTCTTCGAAATTGAGAGCTTGAACAAATACGGTGTCTATCGTTTTGCAACGTCATCTTCCCTGATTTTCGTTCGAGATATCCCATTCAGAGTTGAAGCTCGGGTAAGAGACGTCAACTTGGTATCATGGGTGTGTATTTCAGAGAATCCAAGTTCATGGACTCACCTCTGTTTATTTTGACTGTTTTGGCGCGGAGGGGGTACCAAATATTACAATCATGCAAAATGATAAAACTGTTTCAGTCGAAGAACACAAGCTCTGAATAATAATCATTTAGAAAATAATTTGCATTCCCTTAGTCATCTTCATATTGAGTTAGAGGCTTTGTTAACCGTTCTTCTCATCAAGCATGGATCTAAGAGGAGAGAGATTTTACGTTCATAGATCCAAGTGATATTGATTGGTGAGTTGTGATGTACAGATACTCCAGCTATTAGATACTGTAACAACTCTAGATTTAGTTAGGTGTTTTTCAATGTCAACAGATATTCATTCACCATGGCAGTATTTAGATTCAACAATCAAGAAACAAAATACCCCATGGGTCCCTTTGACAGTGTTGGAGACATCAGGACCACAGCTTCAAAAGTGCAGTTTTGCCCAGAACAGGACATCAGGTCACCACAGTTATCGATCACAAAGAAAATTGGCCACTTATCTACTAATTTAATTGACCTTTTATGTATTCCTGAAATAATCAAAGCTCTATGATATCCATAGGATCTTATAGCAAAGCTATTGGACTTGGAAAAGAAGGGAGTAGGCAAACTGATCCAAACCAGTTTAGGATTTTCCCCAGAGGATTGTTCGTGTTGATGAATGGAAGAATTGGTTGAATAACGGTTCTCAGACTGGACCACTTTCCTTTCAGGTTAATCTCATACTACCAATTTTGAACCAGTTGATTTCTTCATACAGTTTCATGAGTATGCTGTCAAGGGAAGTATAAAATAGGACCAGAACGTAATTTTTACCACTCTGTCGTTAGCCTATTTGAACTAGTTTTCTCTCTTTGGATTAACTAGTGTTTACCATTTTGAATCAGTTTTCCATTTGATTCCTTAAGTATCGAGTGTATCAGTCAAATGATTTTCGGGGGGGGGGGGGGGGGGGGACTGCTTCAAAACTTTACTTGGAAAAATATCTTCATGACCATTTTGGACTAGTTTCCTTGGATCTGTTTTGGTCTTTCAGGTTCCTGTGCTGAAACCACCCTGTCGGGGGATGTCATTTCACTTCGAGAAATATGCTGGGAGCATCACAATAATCATCATTATGGATGTGATTGTAGTTCCCACAGAGGAAAAGTCTCATGGGAAAATGATGAACTCGGCTGACAGATTGATGATGGTTGTTGATGAATCGACGGCTTTGACTTCCGGCGGGCGAATCCAACAGCTCCTCAAACCTCAGCCCGCAAATGGTGCCCTGAGGGGGGTCTCGTGACACCCAACACCCCAAGGAAGGCGTCGTTAATCAAAATACCGATAGATGACTCGACGCTTGAGAGCTTGCACGGATGGAACTTTGGGGATGGGAATGGTTTGCATTGTTATGAGAGGATATTCCTACCTAATTCGAGAACGTAGTTTGTTGATGAGGTGCTTCCTGGATATTAATCCTTTCCACCTGCCACTACTTGCTTGGAGTAACGAATAAGTACCTATTTAATGTCTGTAACGTACTGTAGGTTGCAGACCTCTAACACTCATGAAACTGTAATAGAAATTATTCCCTGGAACTCTTTGCGATTCCTTAACCATCTTGCGGGCGCACCATCTGAGCCCACACCGATGAGTGCAGGGTGCCATTTCGGCCGCCTTCGAATAATAGGTATAATATTCTAGCGTATAAGTGTATGTGTACATCATTAATCACTGACTTTTACATAAGGGAAACACAAATAAGGTACACAACCATGAATATAAAGGCTCTGGCACACAGAACGCGATCTGTCGCGGCGGGCAGCGATCACTGACCGCCGCGATCCGGCGATATGGTTGTAAGATGCAACATTGCATCATCCCTGTCACACACAGCGCGATCTGTCAAAGCGATCCAGTCTTGATCGCGGCGACAGGCGATACACTTGTACAAAACTACAAAATTATAACGCGATCCGGCGATCCAGTTTCAAGATGGGGGATGAAATAACCGAGCTTTTGATAGAAAAAGTGAGAAAATACGTGTATTTGTATGACACATCACACCACCACTACAAAAATGTTGTGAAAAAGGCAGAAGCATGGGCCGTGATTGGACAAGAGCTGAACATCCATGAACATTCATGAGACTGTAGTTCACGACACAGACGGTGGTATTCACCAAGCTCTTCTCTTTTTTGATTTATTGGGTGCACCCAAAATCGTCTTCTTGTGCTGGTACTCTGTACTAACGCGAAAAGAAGCAAGAGTTCCTCTTCGTCAGAACTACTCATTTTTTTCTAGAGAACCATACGAACTTGTTGATAATGTACAATACTGGATCGCTCACACAAATATCGCGTTGCATGTGGCGTAGCTGCATCACCGATCGCCAAGGAGATCACGGGATCGCTGCCCGCCGCGACAGATCGCGTTCTGTGTGCCAGAGCCTTTAGGTAAAAGAAATACATTTTATTGAAAATAATTACAACTAGGTAGGTAATTTGAAAATATGACCAAATCAGACTAAATCGAGTATCTACACTGCATGCAGATACATCTGTACATGGATATGTCTTATGATGGCAATTTAAATGATGACACAACACAGCTGATCAATGACCACTCAGGCGCCTTCAGCATTCTCCATTGACCCGCCCTCTCAAATTTTAGGTTCCTGCGTTCAACAGGAGAGGAAATGACCTTGGAGCTCACTCAGCTGATCAGTGATCATCAACTTTGATGATGTTTAGAAGTATGTATCGATTGACCCTGCCTCTCAAATTTCAGCTTCTTGCGTTCAACAGCATCAGAAAAAATCAAAACTCGGCGCTGCGCGCCTCGGCGGGGGCTTCGCCCCCTGCACCCCCGGATGATTTCCGCTTAGAGCCTAATGGCTAAAATGTGACATACCTTGAAAAGGTTTTTGCTCCCTCTCCCTCTTTATCTTTCTTCCACTGTAATATTTAAGATACCTCCTTATTCATAATAACATCAGGTTGTCAAGCATATTTGTCGTCAAGCATATGATAAATCATAGCGCTACTTTCCTGTCGCTTTTTCCTGTCGCTTTTTACTGTCGATTTTTCCTGTCGTTTTTCGGCGAAGGGTCCCATCGCTAAAACCTTTTCAAGGTTAAAACACGTTGAATTGTTTTGTGTGTCGAAAATTTTGGAATGACCCCCAGAACTAAGACATATCCATGTCAAGATCCATGTCAAAAGTAGGTACATTCAGTCTTTCTTCCAGTAACACACCATAAACTTTTAGGTATAATGCAATATTACAATATAATATCGGTAACACAATAAAGTGAGTACATAGTTTACTAAAGCGCTCAGATCTGAGATCCAACGTCGACGTCGTCAACTTTCACACTGATTTACGAGCGTCGATCGTGAATCTGACGTATCTTCTGCCTGACATCTGGTGTCTTATGTTGTAATGGGGTGTGCGCCTGGGTAGGAAAAACTGTTTATTGTTATTTTTAATCTAAGGTAGACCTCATTCTGAGAATTTTGGTACCAACCGCGACCTTCTAGCGTGTGTAAATCTTTTCCTATGAATTTTCAAAGTTTCGACCATTTATGACGTCACAGTGGGCTGGGGGGTCCCGCCCAGGCGAGAGGGGCGCGTGACGTCATAAACGGTCGAAACTTTGAAAAATCATAGAAACAGATCTACTCACGCTTGAAGGTCGCGGTTGGCGCCAAAATTCTCAGGATGTAGTCTACTTTCGATTAAAAATCTAAAAAAAATCAAGGCGCACACCCCATTAGAGAATAGGTACCTGTGCGTTCCGTTGCGCTTTTAACCTTGAAAAGGTTTTAGCGATGGGACCCCCCGCCGAAAAACGACAGGAAAAATCGACAGTAAAAAGCGACAGGAAAAAGCGACAGGAAAGTAGCGCTATGATTTATCATATGCTTGACGACAAATATGCTTGACAACCTGATGTTATTATGAATAAGGAGGTATCTTAAATATTACAGTGGAAGAAAGATAAAGAGGGAGAGGGAGCAAAAACCTTTTCAAGGAATGTCAAATTTTAGCCATTAGGCTCTAAGCGGAAATCATCCGGGGGTGCAGGGGGCGAAGTTTTCTATGCAAGATCGTTTTTAGTGAAAAGGCGGCCAAATTGCCGCCCAAGTGCCCGCCCGGAAGTTAATTAGAAATACGGTCGGAAATCACTGCAAATTATTGCACAACGGTTTATAATTTTTCCATATAGATCACCCATCTGCAAAGATTACACTGTCAATACTGTCGTTTAACCCTCAAGTGGTAGACCTCGGAGCGCGGCCCTCCCTTGGCCCATTTTGGTTTATTATTTTCAATAATGAACCTTTGGAATCGAACATATCGAATACTGTGTTTCACAGTGGCTATGCTGAGGGCTGTGTTTCCCTTCTAGAAACCACCTCCATGCATACTACTTTCCCTCCTCTCAGTCCTCAAACCCGCTCAGGGGTTAGTATGAGTCGCTTTCTTGCAGAAAATCGTGAAAGTGCCAAATCGCTCCGCCGTCTACCCCTACCCTTTGTTTATTTTCAAAATTATTATTAATTTTAATTCTTGTATAAAATTACTGAGCGCTCTTCTATCCCCAAGTAATGGCTGCAGAGGCTTGAGGTCAAATTTGGAATATTGCAACCCAAATTCAGACTTTTCCAAATCAAATTCAAATGTTTCCAACTCAATGCGAATGTTTATCATTTCAACATCAAGATTCTCAAACTTTTGTACCGCCTTTATCACTACTGGTAGATGCAACTCTGGGTTATAAAAGCATTTTGTATTCGAAGGGCACAACTGGAGTACATACGATGTTAAAATAACGTAAAACACGTAAAAAATCCTATTTTTACCATTATGTATTTCTGAGTTTAATAGAAAACTGTTCTTACCAATGTTTTTCATTGAACACCTTTAGATACACCAGGAGATGAGTTGAATATCTCATTCAGGTCGAAAACTATTAAAAAATGTGATAAATATTGATTTATTAGGGAGGAAGTACCGAAAGAGCGCCGCGCTCCTGGATCTACCAGTTGTGGGATGAGAAGAGGTCTACCACTAGAGGGTTAATACCTTATATCGATACCTTAAAGCACAAAGAGGCTATGTCCAGAAACGGAGTTTTGAGAAAAACGCAAAAGAAGATATCACCTGCGCACCATTCCTAAAATAATGGCTTGTTACACCAAACTCTTTAATTTCTTCAAGACATTTTCGAGCTATAATCGTCAAGAAGATCAATAATAGCTTTGTTAAATTTAAGTTTTTCTGAAGTTTAAAATAATTTTAAATGTGGAAGATGGATGGACATAGCACCTTTGTGATTTAAGGCATCGATATATCAGCCAATCCCAATGCGCTGAACATTACAATACCTAGGTACCAATAATAGTGTACACTCGAGGTTAACAATTTAGTGTATTCAGGTTTATCCCAACTCACGTTTTGAATTAGGTATTAGTTTAACTCCGAAAAGAGAAGAGTTGGTCCAACACAGCTTCAAGGAGTCTCATCCGATTTCATGTTATAAATTATTTGAATAAAATACCATATTCTCTATTAGATGCATTCGAGATAAGGCGTTTTAAAAATTGCATCTCTTCCAAGATGTAAAATAGCAAAGCCTCTCTTGGGACCTATAATTATACCAAATGTCGTCGACTTGGGTTCATGATAACGAAGGCGTGAGACGGTAGACGGCGGATTCTAAAAATTAAAAATGTTGAATGCGACTTAGAAACATTTTATTTTGGTCGACTCCAAAAACTAATTTAGAAAATAATATTGCCCCATTTTCGAGAGAAAGCTTACAAGTCTGAATTTCTTCCATCTGGATTGAATACCAAACCTAAAATTCTCATATTGATCGCTCCAAAGAAATTGGCTCACATATCACAGGAGGTATGGGAGAGAAAATTCTGTACCAAATACTGACAACTGTACCAAACACTGGACGGTTATTATGCATCATGAACACATTTGATGTTCAATGGCTCCAGACGCTGAGCAACGGACATTTGTGGTAAAAGTAAAGCAAGGTTAGGATGTTTTCTCTTCTATATGGGTTTACTTTATCACAAATTCTCAGCTATTTTTTCTATAAACAAACACGTATTTTCCCAATGGGTACCGCGAAAACAACAAGTTCCGATAATGAGTTTTTGAAGGCCACGTTCCAAGCCCACTAAAGGCTCAGTAACGATATTAATACTGTTAGTAGTCATTAATATTGTTAGTAGTAACTCGACGTGATTATTTAACCATTCTCAAATTTTACCGACCTTTACTCGATAATGTTGACATCAACGTGTTATTCAAGGTCATATTTCATAATTGGGAAGTCTGACTAATTCTGGACGTCTTTGTAGTCCATGCGAGCACACCACACTTCGGAAACTTCATTTCGGTACATTACACAATATATTCGGGTGTTCATTCTACACTTGTTCGTGAATCTACTGTATGGTAAAACTTGGGTCGATCTACTGAAGAGCTTAAGGGTCTCTTCAGGGTTATCTGAACTCAACTTCAGAAACCTTTAAAAGCTTAAAAAACTGGTTTTACCTATATTTCAGGAGGTTGTTAATAATGGTAATAATATTAATAATGTAGCATATAAAGATTTAATTCAACCTTTTCCAGATGTATTTCATCCGTTAACAAATTCATTTAAACCTTTTACAAATTTAATTCTAACTTTTAAAAATAATTCAATTCAACCTGTTACAAATGCTATTAAACCTTTTAAAAATGCTATTCTACCAGAGGGGATGGATATGGAATGTAGCTGATTGATTAGGATTATAAGTTGTAGGCTACACATAGGTAAGTAGGTAGGCAGTGCGTGTAGAATGCGCCCTTCATCCCTCTCTCCCACCTCCACTTCCTTCATCGTCCCTCATCC
Source organism: Apolygus lucorum (assembly GCA_009739505.2). NCBI lineage: Eukaryota > Metazoa > Arthropoda > Insecta > Hemiptera > Miridae > Apolygus > Apolygus lucorum. The sequence continues at coordinate 59,348,452 of CM019177.2, forward strand.
CTAGGGCTGGCTTCGGGTGAGTCCTGGGCGTCCTCCCAATTATTTTTGATTTTTTGTTTTATTTTTCATTAATAGCTTGCCCCCTCCGTCTTTGAAGGGAATTGAAAAAAGGTACGTACATAGTACCTAAAGGAAGAACGCCTACCTTCAAAGTACCTGAGATCACCTACCTACGTGACCTCAGCGCCTTGCCAATTCAATACCTACTGTATGGTCAGAATCGCTTCTGTGTGCAATGCCGACAACGCTTTTAATGCATGCAATGTTTGTATGCCCTTAAAAGTGATGAATTTCTCATTAGTTGGTCTGTATCGCTATTTACGATTTTTTTTTTCATAAGATTAATTGAAGGGTTGGGATGAGTAAAATTGGTGGAGAGTTATATCGAATTTGTAAAAAGTTGAAATGATTTTGTAAAAAGTTAAATATAATTTGTAAAAGGTTGAATATAATTTGTAAAATGTTGAATATAATTTGTTAAAGGTTGAATATAATTTGTAAAATGTTGAATATAATTTGTAAAAGGTTGAATATAATTTGTAAAAGTTTGAATTGAATTTGTAAAAGGTTGAAATAAATCTATAAATGCTATAATAATAATAATGATAATAATAATAATAATAATAATAATAATAATAATAATAATAATAATAATAATAATACTATAATAGATAATACACTAATAATAATAATAATAATAATAATAATAATAATAATAATAATAATAATAATAATAATAATAATAATAATATTGATGGCATTGTGTCATGTGTTGAGTCTCTACTGAAAAGTTTTATCGCAGTTTCACTAGTCGGATACTCCTCATGAAGCTCAAGGGGTAGCCCATTAGCTATTTTTGAAGACTTTCCATATCCATCAGATTATGTTAAAATATATTTTTATTTTTTCCAGCTTGGGTGCTGGGATGGTGGATGTGCAAGACAGTCCCGTACGTGCAGGGAGTGTCCGTCGCGGCTTCCGTCTACAGCCTCATTGCCGTCACATTGGACAGGTAAGAATTCGTTCGAATCCTATTCAGTACTGTTTCGGCTCTCAGCTCCCTCAGTACAGTAACCTATAAAAATCTGCAACTTTTTCTTAATATACACGTTTTTTTTAGATCTGAAACAGGTAATTTTCCTGTCAAAACACTATTCCTAAAATAATTTATTCAAGCCATCCATCGATTCAGCGTTAATGAAATGATCCCAAGGAGGAGGTGATCGTGTAATCTCAGAGCAATTTAATTCCTTACCAACTGTTATGGCCAATTTATTCCTTGCCATTCCACATTTTTTAAAATTTAATTTAATTAAAATTCCGTTAGTTTTTATTTATTTGTTTTAAGTGGAACTGATCCAAAACTTTCAACTACTCTCTGAGTTTCTAGAATTTGAATGAAGGGATAAGAACTACGTTGGACAGTGAAGTATTTAGCCATAAATGTTGAAAAGAAACTCCTCCAAGATTTATGCGGATCAAATAAAGGATGCTACTAGTTTGGGGTCGAAAAGCCCCAAAAGAAACTGATTCAAAATCAAGTTTAACCCCAAAAAGCCACCCTCGAAACCTTAGCTTAAAGCCACCTGCGTCAATTCGTCGTGCATACTAGTTAAAATGCATAAAACCTAATTAGGGAAAAATATAGGGAATTCCAACACAAGTATGAGATCAATATATGAAACATTTTCTTTTAACTCTCCGATTCTGTTCTATAAAGTAAATTTGTAAAAATTAATACGATTTTGATACTAAATTTGGACTTGAATTTTAGAATTTACTCTTGCGAAAATGTGCAGGAGGTAATGAGTGTTGGAAGGATTTTGTCGACACGCTCGGAACGTTTAAATGACGTAAGTCACACAAAGTAGAATTAGCAATTCGACTTTTTGGGGCTTCCAAGCCCGACTTGGACTTATCCAATACCCTTGTCCGTTAATCCTGATCAAAATTATGAAGAATAGCTTAGAACCTATTGCTGCCGAGTCTAACAAAGTAGCTGAAGTATTGTTTTCACTTTTCAAGGATGAATTTTTTTTTCTTCAAAATCCTTATTTTTTTCTTTCGCCTTTTGTGGTTCTATCTATCCTTAATAACATTACTGAACAACTGGTTTTTGTGTTTTTCTGTGTGTTTGTCTGTCTTTCATGAAATCGTTGTAAACGGGAAAAACTATACGTAGTTGTCGTCCGATTCCGATGAAATTCTCAGAGATTGTGCCAGTTGGTGTGTTGATGGTCCCCTATGATAATCTTGGCCCCCGGAGAGATAGTAGCTTCCGCGCATGCGCAAAAGTAAACACCTTGTAACAACAAAACCCCCACATTTCACACTCGATTTCGATGAAATTTTCGAGATTGTGCGGGGTGGGATGTAGATGTTCCCCTATGAAAATCATCGATCCCCATTTGGTGCGCATGCGCAATCGTGGAAACCTTGTAACAGCCACAACTTCTGCTTTTGCCATCCGAATTTAATGACATTTTTAGAGACTGTGCGAGTTGTCATGTTAATTACAGATTAATGTTTTGAGATTAGCTACTGTGCATCGGATCATCTACACGATCGGGTTATGGATAATATCCATAACCCGATCGTGTAGATGATCCGATGCACAGTAGCTCAACATAGCAGCTAACATTTTCATCAATTTATTGTCGGAGTAAAAATATCGGTTTGGCACTTAGTTTCCTCATATTAAGAGGAAACTAAGTGCCAAACCGATATTTTTACTCCGACAATAAATTGATGAAAATGTTAGCTGCTATGTTGAGCTACTGTGCATCGGATCATCTACACGATCGGGACAATAAATTGATGAAAATCGATAGGAAGGTGTGGGAGGTCCTAATTCGTGTACAACCCTGTATATAAGTTTTTGAGTCCGGAAAACTGTCTCCGAAAGTGTACTCTCGAGGTGCGTCGTCCACAGTAATGACAATCTCATTCAATGCTCATTTAGTCCCATAATATGAATAACTTTGCCTCTATTTTATCAGGACAAAGCTACAGGGTTTTACATAGATATACCGGAAATCCGAGTCTGTATTCCCACTTGGACAACTGGAACAGATTCAGCCTCTCGCTCGATATTCGAGAAAAGATCCACCCATCTTATTATGGCCTCCAACAATGCCCCCTCTCCCCTCACCACCGCTATTCATCCCAACGGGCCCAACCACATTGTGATTATGCATCCAAAGAACAACCTCTCGAGGCGGTAGGTAATTTTCTTCTTCAAAATTAAGATTTCGTACTCCAAGACCGCCTGAATCCATGAAAGACGAAGATTTTTTTTTCTTTCTCTCTTCTTTCTAACGTCAATTTTTTTCGTTATCTCGAATCGAGATTCGATTGTTATGGAGGTACTTCTCCGACGACGTTCTTTCTACCGGCATTTTCACCCCTTACCCGCCGAGCCAATCGCTCGGGTTCAAATTAGTCGGAGGATCGTGCTTTCTTGCCCATCTACCTTATTTTTTCCGCCGTCTGCACCGGCCGTTCCCCGCCTCTATTGGTTTTTCCGATGGGACCTTTTCATCTTGCGGGGAACATCTATCGACCTTCAACCATCAATAACCTGAAAATCAAGGCCGAGATGGTTCACGTAACCCTCTAACCTTGAGTCTGCATTTCTAGATAGGTTCATACTTCATACGATAATATTATTTCTCCACTTCCACGATACCCACAT